>JAKGUB010000325.1:7085000-8285000 GCA_026261675.1 Hippocampus mohnikei
ATATATATATAGTTCATTAAAACATTTGGTAATAATAAAAATTAATTTCAGGAAGGTAAGAAGCTTTAAGAAGATGCATGCGTACAAATGCATCAGGTTGGACACAATCACATTCAGTGAGCTCCACAGAGAGAAGCTAAAGCTAATCATTCGTCACCAAGGACGCAGCCCACACACACACACACACACACACACACACACACACACACACACACACACACATGACCCGTTCGTCATGCGCACACATCAGTGCTACAAGGACTCCCGCAACGACGCCATCGCTTTTTTATTCCTCCACCAAGGTCAACTCATCCTCATCATGTCTATTTCCTTGCAAGACTGAAAAGTGCCCCCCCCCCCCAAAGCCCCCCTCTTCTTCCTTTTCATGCACCTGTTTCAAAACTTGGACTCTTGTTAGTGGCTTTCAGGTTTCCCGAAACAAATTGCATCCACCAGTTACTGCCAACAAATGATCCTTTGAGCTGTTTTACGAAGATTTTACACTCAAACTAACGTTTATTTTTTATTTTTTCCTCCTAGTTGAAGTTAAAAAAATGTGATAATGATCCTGGCTTATCTGTTGGAACATTTCCTTTTCCTGTCTGGGATTTAGATTTCCTTCAGCAATAAACTAATGGCTGCAGCTCATGGCAAAAGTTCTTTTCTGGTCAATGAGATAACTAAAATATCGACAGGGGGTAGATGTTATTCTATCCAGTGTGGGCTGGGGCTGAACTCTTGTCTTTAAAAAGAACCTCTGTGAGGGTATTTTGTCCAGAAATTCTAAACCAAACATCAGAGAGTGAGAAAGCCAGCTCACTGCTAAGGCAGTGTGGATAAAAAGCTTCCACCCCCCAAAAAAGTATTGCTTCCCATATACATCAAAACACTTTATACATCCCCAAGTCACAATAATAACATTATTTCTTTTTTTTGGGGGGGGGGGGCATATGTACATACCATAAATTATAAAATATATAATCCAGTGTTTTTTTCGTTTTGTTTTAACCACCTCGATTGTATAATTTTAATTCCTCTGAGACAATCACAGGCACTAACCTCCGACTATTAAAACAGACCTCACATCGAAAAACATCCAAAAAAAGATTGTGAAAAATAATTGGCAGAACTTTCTTCCCATCCCGTTCATGCTCTCTGGCACACACGCTGATTTAAGTGCTCCCAGCTAAAAAGGATACGCATCTGAGGCTTGTCGGAAACAGCTGGTTTGCTCTGTGGACAGGAGCGCTTTAAGGCTGATTCACTGACCCGTGTGCAGTAACACTTTTTGGCTCTCGGACGAAGACGATGTTTACACACACACTGCACGGCCTTGCTTGTAAATGCGATCGTGGCGGCCGGTGAACGCGGCTGTTGCTTTTGTCCCAAGATGATGTGAAGGGATGAACACTTGCGGGTTTTACCGCGGCATTTTTGAACTTTGCAGCTTTGGTCTGTTCTACGGGCTTTCGACGGTGAAACCCACACGTATGATGGAGAAAGGGGAGGGGCTGGAGCTTGCGTTCTCTTTGCATTTGAGGGACTGAATGGTGCATGTAAACATAGTCGGTGGTGATGTCATGAGGGTGGTCAGTGCAAAGTCTGAAGGAATGTAATGACACTATGGCACTTGGTGCAGATTTGACAGCCAACTGACGGACAAGTAGACAGACAGACAGACAGGCAAAGACAGACAGGGCAGGTTCATGGTCAGCATTCAGTAGTATGGCATCAGGGGGATGTCACGGAGGTCACCTCCTCCCTCTCCGAGTGAAAGTTCAGCGGATCCTCACAGACAGAGGTGAGGTGGACACCAGCTGTCACGTTGGCAGGCTTTGGCACGCCGCTGGGCACCATCTCACACCCGCTTGTGATTTCCGAGGCGTCACCGAGGAGAGGCAAGACGCTCCCTCGCGTCTCAAGCAAGAGGCATTTCCGTGGGGGCACGTTAAGACGAGAAGCAGCAAGGGAAGGCGCCGGCCGTGGAGGACGAGGGCACGGGTGTGGCTTGGAATTTGATCTCCGCTTTGTCATTTCGGTTGCTGCTTTATCGCTGCGTTGTCACCTGGAAGGATGAGAGGAGGCGGATTGCGTGGTTAGTACGTGTCCTCGCCATGGGTATGTAATTAATGTTGAGGTCCAAAGCTCTTAGGCCATCTGTTCGGACCTTCATGATACAGCTAACACCAGACTGTGACCTAAATATTTTCCCCTGCATCCATAACAACACTTCATGACCCCAACACCCAAACATGCAACAACAATACCATGCTGTGCACACACACACATCGACATCAAACACACAATTTTAAACATTGGAATAATATAGTATAGTACACCCATATCTAAAAAAAAAAAAGTAAATACGCAAGAGAAAGAGAAGATAACCGCATTAGCTTTCTCAAGGTGCCATTGCTGTGATGTGATCAGAATGGATGAGACAGAAAGTGCCGTGGCCCGCTGTCTATTCCTGTCTGTCATCCGTGGCCTGCATGCCACCGTACACAAACTACAACTGCTGCTACAATGGGATCAGTGCCCGGGAGCTTGGCCCAACTCCATTCTTGCAAATACCATATTGACCATAGATGTGGGTGATTTAAACTCCATTCTTGCAAATATCTTATTGGCCGTAGATGTGGGTGATTTAATCAGTGTATGAATTAGCTAAGGGTTGGGCTTAACTCTACCAAGATACTAAGGTTGATTGGTAGACACTAAAAGATGCTAGGTTGTTTTCCGAACCCACTCACGCTGATTTTGAGCAAATTGTGTAACCTTTAGCCAATATTTTGATCCGGCAAGCAAACATATGATTTTAAGAGCTGAAGCCACTTGCCATATTGGACATTTTGTGTACTGAAGTTTAAGTAGGGCGGCCCGGTGGGCCAGTGGTTAGCGCGTCGACCACACAGTGCAGAGGTACCGGGTTCAATTCCAGCTCCGGCCTCCCTATGTGGAGTTTGCATGTTCTCCCCGGGCCTACGTAGGTTTTCTCCGGGTACTGCGGTTTCCTCCCATATTCCACAAACATGCATGGCAGGCTGATTGAACACTCTAAATTGTCCCTAGGTGTGAGTGTGAGTGCGGATGGTTGTTCGTCTCTGTGCCCTGCGATTGGTTCGCAACCGGTTCAGGATGCCCCCTGCCTACTGCCTGAAGACAGCTGGGATAGGCTCCAGCACCCCCCGTGACCCTTGTGAGGATAAGCGGATTGTAAAATGAATGAATGAATGAAGCTTCAGTAAATGGTAGCAGTGGGTTAACATGACTGGCATCAGATAACCCAGCATTTGCTTGGTTCCTTTCGGACACAGCGCTGGGTTCGCTATTTCACCCAATCTGGGTTAGTTTTAGCTCAGAGCGTATAGTTGGATGAGTGAGGAGTAGAACTTAAATGACAACAAGCTTCAAACAAATACATTAGGGGATACATACACTTAAAGGATCATTTGCAGTCTAAAATGTGATGATCTAGTTAAAATTCCACCATGGCTACAAATAGATCGGATGATTCCATCATCGTATGGCAGGTTAGTCTTCCCTCAACCCCCCCTCACAGCTTTACTCTTCCTGAGCTAATGGGAGCTGGCGAGGGAATAAAGTCCAATCAAGTTGATGGAGTGGTTTGGGACAGACAGGATGCAGATCATGATTAAAGCGGTTCCTGGCTTCACACTTGGGCACGAGTGGAAGTGTCTGGTAAAGGAGGTCAAATACTTCATCACCGGCACAGTGTGTGACGCACGGTGTCTTCCTCTTTACTGCTGACTTGCGTTCCAGAGAGTTTCTACTCAATGAATGTGTGAAGGCCCGCAGCTGTATAAACACATCGCTTTGGACGGCGGCGGTAACCGAATGCGATTTTCGCTTCAAGATGTGATTCCCTTCATGAGCTGCGTGGTTCCTGCAGAAATGAGCGTGAGGTTCTGCTACTGTCAAGATCTCAAGCTGACTAGCTTGCGAGCCACTAGCGAGAGGATGTCTTGCAGTGCGGAAGCCGAGTCCACCCGCCAAGAATGTTAATTGCCTCTCAGCGTCTAACTTTGGGTTCGACGAGGATTGTCAATCATAGTTTAATCGTTTCAAAGAGTACTGCTTCACTTCATTCGTCAGCAAAAAGAGGATTGGGAATGCTCTGCCTTGGTACATGTCACGGGCACACACGCTAGTTAACCCTTTCATACACCTTGTAACCTGATAACATGATAAGTTGTCCACTGTAGTAACCGCTACAACAACCTTGAGCATTATTCAGCTCAAATGAACCGGTACGAGTGCTCCGATAGTTTTACCAGCCGATTTCTAATCAAGCTAACGCTAACAGTTTACAACCACATCCGTGATTATTTGTATACAAAGTTTCACATAGTGTCAAGAGGTTGAATAATCATAGATACTACAAAAGAGGTGTTAGAACATTTTGGAACATTTGGCTGAATACGATAACCTTTGAAATTATTTTTTTTGTGAGTCAAGAGTTTATTCTTGTCACGCTGTACTGGGTCGGCGACTACATTTGCTTCTCATTGTTCTACTGTGCGGACTTGGCTGCGGCATTGCCCCTTATTGTTTTGTTTTTCTTTTCTTCCCCCCTTAGTTAAAAATTAGAGAGCTTGGGCAACATGTGTGTACATCTGATAAAAAAAAAGAAAAAAAAGGAACTGGGGAAGGCTGCTAGCACGGGTCCTGATAAGACATTAGGTAGCGGGTCAAAGAACCGCGCCAGGAATGTTAGACACTCTGTCAGCACAATGCTACTGTAAAGCAATCAGTCGTGTGTATTTTAAGTCTGGATAACCTCACGTCAGAAGGAAGTATGCTGCTTCAAGCCAGACACACTTTGGTGTTCATCCATCCAACCATCCGTTTTCTACACCGCTTATCCTTTTCCGGATCATGGGGGAGCTGGAGCCTCACCCAGCTGAAGACAATGCTCAGGACTCGTCAGCGGTTAATCAAATAGTAGATAGAAACAGACAACCTTTCGCCCTCACACTCTCACTGAGTGTGAATTGAAGCTACGCTACCTGCATGCAAATGAAACAAAATACAATCAGTGGTGTTGATGCAAAAAAAAAAAAAAATGAAAAATTACCTTATCACACCTTGACGGAAGTGGAGGGCCGCGAGAGCTGGCTCAACCTGATGAGCGAAAGAAAACATTTATGAATTTATATGCCAGAAAACAGTTTCGGGAAGTACGCTGTGTTTTCGAGCTGTTCAGGCCAAAGTGCTCTTTTTTTTCCTGATATGCATAAATGAGTCAAAACAGGGTGTTTTTTTTTTTTAGGCCATCACTGAAGTCCCCAAAGCAAGCAGTGCCATACTGAACGACAAAGACGACTAAATTTCCCGGTACGGTGGCTCTCGGCTTACGGCGGTTCTGACATTCGCCATTTCCAACGGACAATTGCAAATGTACCATTTTCCCTTCGGTTGCCTGGAAGTGTTATTCATCCTATGTGGGTTAGTGATATATAAAGCCTCACCCTTTATATATGAGAACACCACAGCAGAGCACTTAATTAGACGAAGTGGTGTTCCCGTGGCAATCACAATGACACGTCTCTTCTAATTACAAGCTTACAGTAGCATCAAATTAGGTCCAATATAAAATCAAATTAGGAAACGTCGCTGCAGTTGGTCCTAAAATGGTTGCAGTTTCCCGACACCCCTAAATGGATGTGCCCAACGAGTCAACACTGGCGTGGCAGATGAGATCTACTCGCACATCGGTAAATGGAGATCAGGCGAGTGTGTGTATGTGGCGGGGGGAGTGGCCGGGGGGATGGCGGGTGGCACAATGAACTATTAATGGAAAGAGTGTCGCTAAAAAAAGCAAGGAGCCTAGAAATTACCCAAAAAAAGCTCCTTGAAGCTGGAAATAGATTCTCTCCAGTGAGTATACTAGTTCAGCTCCGCCGCTATTTTATAAATAGCTCAGTATGCGACGACGTACTCAAAGAAGGGGAAACGGCGCTCTGTAAAGTCAGCTGGAATTGATTCGATCAGAGGCTTCATAGCGTGAATGTAATCTATAAATATCCGCCGTGGAACAACCCTTGTCGTACAAAAGGTGTCACCGTTCTTGGTCCCCCCGAGGAGACAATGTTACATAAAAGACCGCTGTTGTTGAAGTTTTCCTTCACTTCGATGTCTTGTACAAATTTGTGAAAGGGGAGCGACTATGTATTAGACTATGTGAGGTCTGTGCCGGGATGTTTGCTAAGCATAAATACTTGGAGCTGGTGTACAATTAACCTGTGTGTGGGTGAGTCCACACGTTCTCCCTGGCGCTTGTCTTTATTAGGGTCATGGCTGAGCTAGAGCCTGTTTGACTTTGGGCGAGAGGTGTGGGTTCACCCCGCGGGGACTGGTTGCCAACCAATTGCGGGGGAAACGTATAGACAAACAACTATTCACACTGATGCTTTCTAGCATGTTGGACCAAAAGTCAATTTGAGTTTTTGTGTGCGTTTTGAATAAAAAATGGATTGGATTCTGCCATATTTCTGTTGGATAAGGTGTTAAGAGAATGCAGCACTTTGATCTATTTTATCTCAACGGGGCTACAGACCAGTAGTGACAATTACTGGCGTGACTGCCGTCTTGGGGCTTTGTTCTGCATATGTTGCCTTTTTGTGTTTTCCAGGAGCAGAGCCCACAAAAACCACATCACAGCTAACGTATGGCCGTCATAGACCTACTCTACTCTCAGACCTCTGTAAAATTACACATTTAACAATACACAGAGGGCATATTAACAGCTTGGAATGGTAGCCTGACAGGAGTACTTCAAAGTACTGTACATGAGTCTTTCCACAAATCCCTTCCCAAATGTTTCCCCGTGGTATTACTTTTCAAGCTTTTACAATCGCTAATAGATTTTTTTGTTTTCCATCTTAAGCGATAGCAAATGTCTCAATTCCCTTCGTGAGGTGGTTCGGCGTGGGAACAACTACCAAACGGCGAAGAAGACAAAGAGGCTGACTGACTGGAGACAAGATGTCAGGCGTCAGACTGCCATCCTGTCTAAAAAAAAAGTCCTTCATCTTTAATAGGAAGGAAATCATTTCTGCGAGCGCAGGCAGCGGGGGAGTATGTCAATTAGATAAAACGTCAGACAAAATAAGCAGGAAAAAAAACATGAAGTCATACCTCACCCCCTTGCTTTTAGCCTTTTAAGGCCATGGGGCAGCTGCGTCTTCACAGTGGGGTGTTAGAAAAAGAGTGCTCACTATAACGGGTGGCAAGCGGTAGAGAAAAATAGATCAAAATAAAAACAAAATGGCTAAAACGGCAGGGTCAGCACTTGAGGCTTTTTAGCTGACTGACCTTAGCGGTTCAGTTTTGATCCGAACTGCACCACTGTTGGCTTTGTGTGTTCGCTTATCCCTGACGGCAACAGAGTATTGCTTTTACTGATTCCCTGATTTATTCTGTTTTTCGTCTTTTATACTCAGGCGTGACCATTTTTAAAACACACATTACAATTTATTGGTTGTTGTCAGGGTCATGCTGGGATCAAAATTAGGCCGGGGAATAGTCGTCAAGGGGGGCTGCCATCCTCTGAAAATTTCTTGTTGATGGGCCATCACACGCCGAAACGTAGCTGGCAAAGGGGTGCAGCCGCCACGTGCTGAAACGTAATCGTTGACGGGTTGTGGAGGACAGTTGCTAATGTCCGTGATGGCTAGGACTAGCTAGCCCATAAATACACTGGTTGTTTGGGGAAAATCAACATATTTTCCCGAACCTCTCGATGGCTCCAAGCGGCCCTGATTGTGCTGGTCAAGTAGGCGTATGGTGGCCTTTAAGGGTCAATAGTACGTTATTGTCATGGGGTTTTGAGTTCCTGGTAATGGAATGTGTTCCAACTATTTTTTCAGAAATGCTCAGTAAACCAGTACCAAACACTCATAATTCCATATACATATACGCAGAGGAGGTACATCAGTCCATCACTGTTTGCCCAGTCTGTTCCTCGTCGGCGACAGCCAATCGCCGTTGACAACGTAATTTTCACGTCACATACAGGCGTCGCGCAAGCCGACATGCAGCCGAATGATGTTGATTGGCGAAATAAAAATAAAAAGCCAGTTTCCATTCGAAAAGAGATTAGTTCTCAAGTGTGCGTAAAACGCCCAAAGCGGATTTCAGCACCATCATAGACGAAAGTGCTTCCGTATTCCAGCATTGCCAAGAACCACTTACTGATTCTGAGCCTTCTCTCGGTCATCCAGAAAGAAGAGCGCGGTGGCCAGGAAGAACATGCCCCCCAGGACAATGATAAAGGGACAGAGCATGAGGGCGTAGCCCAGGCTGAGGAAGCGCCACAGCGACGACGTCGCGTAGCTCTGACGAAGGCTGTCGGAGATCTGCAGCGGGGCAACACGCCAGAAGAGAAAAAAAGAACAGCTTTAATGGATGCAAAAGGGAGTTCTCTTGGTTTATACAAAGAACCCGCATGGTTACTCATGAGAATAGATTCAAATCAACCTTCTGCATGACAGTGCAGATACCATATGGACAAAAGTATTGGGTCGTAGATTCTCTCAGACCAAACCAAAATGCATGCCTTGGTGAAATTTCTTCAGTCGAATAGAAAATGGCATTGTCCAAACTGTTCCCACAGATTTGGATGTATAGAATTGTTTAAAATATCCTGGTAAAATGAAAACAGATGATGTTTGCCCATATAGTGTCATGCCATGGGAACACACGCTCAAAGAATAACACCAAGAGGAGAACAGGCCTCAGTGTACCTCCATTCATATCTCAAACACAGTGACAAATGTGATGGAGAGGCTCGTTGCTTTAAATAGATCGGTAATTATTCAGAGGCGTGCAAAAAAAGGAACAAGAGCTTCTTGTTAGAGAGCGACAGTTTCCAAGAGGTCAAAAGTTACCCTGGCTGAGGCACATGGATTTTACAGTATGTTCACGTCAGCAAAATGAGATCCTCTATGGAGGGAGCTGGTGAAGTGCTGACAGGAGGACGCGTGTTCATCTTCAGCAGCCCGCATGTGTGTTAGTTCCGATTTTCTTCACGTGTGTTTCCCGCGAAAATAAACGATTGCCCTGAGCCAATGCAGCCAGGCTAAAAATACAGAAACAGCTGCCCGTCTAATTATATATATATATTTTTTTTTCTAAAGAGATTGCTGATAGATTGTTCCTGGTGCCTCCCACCCGCTGCGCCGGCGGCCATGTCTCACTCGTATAGAGTCTATAATGTGCGTCTGCTGGGATCCTGATGTGACAACTCCGTATATGCACACGACGCCATATTGCATTGGAAGTGGCCGCGAAGTGATATCTTGCCGGAATTTTATGAAGGGGTCCGACCCATTCGAGCACTGCTCTCAAAGTCAAGGCCAGATCTCGCCCGCCAAATCATTTTATGTGGCCCGCGAAAGCAAATCAAGTTCCATGTTGCTTGCTAAAGTCTGAACCAAAATTTCAAATGTTCATATATAATCCACAATAACAGTCATGATTCTTGACTTCTGATTTTAAAACTAGCTATTCATCAATTTGTTTTGCGCCCTGTATGCAATATGTGGAGGGGATTAAACATTTGTATGGTTTCCCAAAATTCATAACGGCCCTCCAAGGGAAACCATACCTATAATGTTGACAAAAATGAGTTTGACACCCCTGCTTTAGAGGCTGTTACCTCGTACAAAAAAATCCAAAAAGCAGTTCTGTCGCAGCTTTCACGCATATTACTCAATCACGGGATCTGCACGGGCTGCACGGGCGGCTGTATACTGTATCTGCTTGCGCTCAGTCAGCGTCACGGTGACTCCATTGCACTTGTGTGCGAAACCTCAGTTTAGGAACTGAGGCGGTGAGTAATGACGCACTTGGAGCATTGTGGCTCTTGTTGGTCAGTTGTGTGAAGCACTGGGACTTTCACTGCCGCGACCAGATGGAAAATGTTGGGTGCTTTTGGGTTGAGAATTCTCATACATCCGAATGTAGTTAGATTACTAAAGATTTTACCGTGCATTCTTTTAAACCTTGATAATGGGAAATGAATCGTTTTTTTGTTACTTCTGGTGGTTTGCAGCAAATTGAGCCATTTATAAGAAGATAGAAAAAAAGTTTATTACACCCTAATCATCAATACAGTATATATAATCTACTTCATCGCACAAAAGAAATTTGAATACTTTCCAATCCATCCATTCATCATCCATCCACTTTCTCTGGCGCTTGTGTACTTTAGTGTTAGCTAACTTCAGGGGACACTTTGTTTTCAGATTGGACCGCAACTCCATCATTTCTAGGCAAGAAAAATATGGCTGATAATAAATGGAAAAAAAAATGCAGTGTGAAAGAAATATAGTGAAATATTGCAACATTATTCTTCATCATTTAATTTAAAATCGCATCGGAACAACAATAAAAACACTTTTTTTTCTAGTGTTGAAATTATTGGTTCTTCACATTTTAAGGGCTCAGTAAATGGTTAGCTTATGATAAAAATGTGCTACGTGACTTGAAATACATTTTCAAGTATTTATACGGCGCAAAGTGGCATTCCCAGCAAGATAATTCTGGGCTTGTATCTTGGCTCTGGTATTTCGAAGAGTCGTTTGCATATTGTCCCTGTGCTTGACCACAGCACCAAAACATGCATCTGAGGTTTATTTAAAACCCTAAATTGCCGACAGGTTTGAATATGAACGGCTATCACCCATTCCAGTCCAGTGACTTGAGTGATCGCAACTCGGAATTTTCATGCTCAGGATACGCAGTACAGGAAAGGCATGAATAGTAAAAAAAAAAACAAATTAATTCATGCAGATTCTGAAGTAGGCCGAAAAATGTGAGTGGGGTATTTCTTCAGTACTAATAAAGTGATCATTTTGCTTTGATTCTAAATCGAGCATTCAAATGACTTTTTGTCTTTTGAAGAGCTTGTCAACCAATGGGAATTCCTTCATTCTTGTTTGCTCAGCATTAAACAAAAAAAAAAGGGGCAGCGCTCCAGAACGGTTTGACAGCTGTGGCTAAGAATCAGTCTGATTCAAGAATCAAAGACTTCCTGACCAAACCCCCTGTGAGCATTCCGTACAATTACACAATATGCGATGTACATCTGTCAGGAAGCTATTCCGCCGGTAAACAAAGTGGACTCCGATATCCTTGATGTCACTACAGCGTGAGCGGTGACTCATGTTTTTGTGTTTTGTCATGCAAACAGTTCACTGTTCTTTCCTGTGTACTTCGATGGAGTTACATGTCACCGTTAGTTCTGGTCATCTCATATTTGGAATGACAAGAATGCTTGTTGACCAAATAAGGTGGGTCCTGTTTTACACTCCAATGAGCACAAAACACAAGTTTCATTCTTGTCCACCTGAACACTGTTCTGTGTGCGCGCGCGCGCGCGTGTGTGTGTGTGTGTGTGTGTGAGGGAGCCGCCGGGTGTGACAGTTAGAATAACTCTCTGGACTCTCGTCTTCTGGAACATTTCCTCGGAAAACCAAAACTCCAATGAAACAATGACGACTCAGAGCTGAGAGGAGCAAAGCTCACGTTGTGTCCTTTTGCACATTCCAGCTCACATCCACACCCTAGTGCGAAGCTCAACTTTTAATTTCACTGTGGGAAAAGAGTCTTACCAGGCCTATTAGGTATGGACTTCCTGCATCACCGAGTAGGTGAGAGGTGAAGCTCTGGAACGCCACCGCCGTTGCTCTCCGTGTGGGAATAACCACAAACTGCACAGAGAAAGGGGCAATGAGCAACTTGAACGACTGTGTCGGGCGATGAAGAGATAAATTCTCTATTGCACACGTATCAGTGAATAATAAACCGATTAAGTGACACACCCGTACATGTGAGTTTAAATCACTTGCTATCAGGACTCTGTTAAAAAAAAATGCTTTGGTCAAATGATTTGATGGTGTCAGTCAATGTTTATATATACGTACACACGGTCATGAGCTGTGTTTTTTAGATTGTATTTGACTTTTGGCTTGTCATGTTGTCTTGGTTTTTTTTATTTTTTGTAGTTCATGTTTTGTCCCGCCCACTTTATTTTCCCGTCTGTGCTCATCAACTAAGTCCCTCGTGCCTTCCAATCAGCTCGCTCAGCCACACATGTCTTGCCCAGGTGCTCCTCGTTGTCTCATCACTTTGCTGGTATTTAGTTCCTTGGTTTTGCACCGTTTTCAGGTCATTGTGTTTGTTGATTCTGTTGCTGTCAGTCCTGGTTTATGCCATGTCGTGATTCTGTTTGTTAATTTTTGCCAAGTTTTGGTTTGTTGCTTTGAATGTCATTTTTGAACCTTCTTCATTGAGTTTTTGATTCCTTCCAGTACCTTGTTTGCCTTTTTGCTCTTTTGAAATCAATGTATTTTTTGAGAGCACTCTGGCCTTACTTACTTGAAATTTGTGTCCCTACAAAGTATTAGAAAAAATAATTTCTGTCAACAGAGCAATGTGTATTTGTTGCCAATCGCCTTATTTTTCTCGTCTCCCTGTCTCTCTTGCACAATAATAATAACAGGGAATTGAGCGAATGGTGTGATATATTAAAACGAGACATGTGGCAAGAGGATTGGTGGCGTTTGCATTATGCCTACACTTATGTGACAGAATGTTTCCATACAATCGATACATTTATCGTAACGGTGAGAGATTAATCCTGGAAAGTTTATTTTGCCATTATTTTCTATGGCAGAGGTGTCAAACATACGGCCCACGGGCCGGCACGGGACCCCAAGGAGGTTTGATCAGGCCCGCAGGATAATTTAAAAGTGAAAAAATGCATGGATTAAATTTAGATTAATTATGCACATGTGTAAATGGTTTAAGAATTCATTTCTTTATAAATCTCATTTAATCTTAAAGTGCATGACTATATTTTTCAATACCAATTACTTGTTAAGGTTTTGTGCCTTTGTGCAAACAGTGGGGTCAGTTGCAATGCATATATGTGAATGATAAAAGTCAATTGCACACTTGTCTAACGAAATCTAAGGTGCTTCATGAAATGTTTTGCAAAAGATATGTTCATTAAATTTCAATATTTTCCTAATATTCTTGTGCTTCCTTAGACCAAAACAAAAGGAAAGACATATTTTGGTTAATTATAGAGGAGTATGGTATAATTTTAATGGTCTGGCCCACTTGACATGTACCGAGGCCCTATGTGGCCCACAATGTGAAATGAGTTTGACACCCCTGTTCTATGGCATGTATATTTGTTGAAAATACGGAAACCTTAGTATATTTCAAAATGGTTTTTGTTCCGCTGTGTCATGTTGTAACGTTATCAAAAAGAGAAAACTTCCAAAATGAAAAAGAGAAAGGCCAAAAGAAAGAACCTTTTTCACCAACGATTGGAGAACCTTTACACTCAGGCGGGACGAGACAAAGGTCGAGTTTGCGTGAGGATGAAAGGCCAAGTGCGCGGAAAAATACATTTGAAAAAGAACCCAGGTTCGTGCGGACGTCTCATCCGCCCTCACAACTCAAAATACAACATGGGTATTTGTAATTAAACTGGTAAAATAACAGAATTCCCGGAGACGCCAAAGGGTAAGTATGGGTTTTGAGTACTCACCATTAAAATGTCTGCCGTTATGGCCCAGTTCAAGAAGAGCAGCGTCTCTCCTATGAAGATGCAGACCTAAATAAAGAGGACAACATTTAGCATTATATAGCCACGGGGGGATTAAGAGCGGCCGATTTCCACTGTGTGGTTTGCGAGACACAAAGCCACAAGAAGACTTGTACATCATAGCTGCTGTGTGTGGGCATGCCCTGCTATAATACAACTGCTTTGGTTGCTGTGGTTGGAAAAACATGTTATTAAGATTTGGCTCGATTGTACGCAAAAACACGCAGGTCTTCAGTTTGATTCCGATGAGACCAGCCGAAAAACTGCACGGATGATAACGATTATATGCCTTGCCCGTGTAATGTGTGTGTGTGTGTGTGTGTATATATATATATATATATATATATATATATATATACACATTTCCATAGTTTGACTCTAGAGCTTCTTTATGTTCTTTTGATGTGGAGCAGTAAACTTTGAATAGCTTGTTGTGGTCGTATATACAGTAGATGAAAGGTGCGGCAGCAGCTGCAAATTCTATTTGGCGATGTTCTTAAAAAACAAACCCATCGGGGTTTGTTTGTCAGAGATCTATATGGGCTTCTTTTGTGTGGCACAGTTAAAACCCTGGCTCTTGACGTGTGTTTTCTGCCGAGGAAATACCCCACTGTTCGTGCGCCAGACCTCAGGCGGTACCGCACAGCTACAGAGGCGGCCCGACACTGCGGATGGGGCACACGGCTCCCGTGAAAGTCGCAAGGCCGGACGCTGTTGACCGACACGTTGCCTCTCAAGAGCACGGAAGAAAGGGCCTTTCATCCGATTAGCTATGTGTCGATGATACAACAGCTGCGAGGGGTCAATCTGTCTCGACAAAGCAAAGCTGACCGCTACAACCGTGTCACACCGCATCATATCGCGCATCTGTCAAGCGCCGAGCCGCGAAACCTGAGCTGATCACTTACAAGAGGGACTTCACTTGCGAGATGAATTCACATGTTAACAAGTGAGAGGTCTGAGAACATTTTAGATTCTGATGGGAGTGGAGTCACCCGTGTTATTACATGATTTTAGTATATTGCTGTTTTTTCCCCCCCTGCACATTTTCAGCGGATGTTTTTGAAACCCCAAAACACACAAGCAAAACTTTTCAAAACACATTGTCCGTTCTGAATGATTTAAGGACTGACTTGGAAACAGTCACAAGAAGGACTCATGCCATATCAACTGACTTCTTTCATTTCCATGTGTATGCAGAATTTGCAGAGCACAACAAGACCCTCTCAGAGCCATTTTTTAGGTGTGTATATTTTTTATGTTTGTTTTTCTTTTTTATGTTCTTATATTTTTTTATATGTTTTGTTTTTATATGTTTATATGTTTTTTAGGTGTTTACATTTTTATGTATACCTGTATATTATGTGTGTATACAATATTAAATGCAACGTGTGAGGCAGACAAACTAACTGCTGTCGCGATGCTGCCAAGGAAAATCAAAATTTCATTCCTCCGAGTAGCTTTTAATTACGGTATATGGAGCAGAATATTGTTTTTCCTCTTGTTCTGTTGTCATATCTGCCAGGAAACCGAGGCGATGCCGAGGTGAGCCAAGGTAATAGTTAAAGGAATTAGGGAATGGGAGGCTTGTGTTGCTTGGGCAAAAGATCATCCGTCTTTTCCCATTTTTCCAATGTTAGCGGCCAAACTGTTGAAAGTCATTTCCTGTTGGTTTGTACCCGATAAGAATAAGAAGTAAGTGAGTCTAGACCTGCCATAGTTCATTGTTTCACGGTCATGAGTGTTAAGTTGCACCCTTTCCGACTTTACAGAGCAACAAGAGGCATACACTCTGTATTTTGGCATTTATGTATGTAATGTTTGGTTAGTTAGGGCAGCGGTCCCCAACCTTTTTTGCCCGGTTTAACATCAGACAATATTTTCAGGGACTGGCCTTTAAGGTGTGACGGATAAATACAACAAAATAATATGATATGACCCACATGAAAACTGTGGTATTTTGTAACATAATAATAAACACGAATCATGACACGAGGAAGCTCCTATCTGGCCGCAACACTCTCTGGTCGCTATGGTCATGTTTAGACATGCCTTCAAAATAAGATACACCTTAAATTCAAAGTGCATGAAAATTATGACGCACCGTCGCCGCCTATTACGCAGAGTGAGCTTGGTGCGTGGGTATCTCCCGTTGCGATAAAGCCGTATTTTAAGTAGGACTCCTGAAACGGTCTATTAAATGTTGCCTTTTTTTTTCTTGAATGTCATAGGCTCATCTTCTGTCTCCTGGCTAGGCTTTTTCCCCTTTCCAAAGACACCTTCCAAATACTTTTTTTTTTAAAAACTCATTTTGCTAGCTCCTAAGTTTCATTTTAGTGGTAACCGATCACGTGACCGAGAAGCGCTCCTTGACCTGCGTCAAGAGTGACATACCGTAGACGGATGTTACAGAGAATCCGCTAACTTTTCAAAATAAAATATCTTTTAGATTCCGAAATAAATAAAACGAAAGTGATGTAAGTCCTTCATTCTTTTGTGCGGCTCGGTACCAAATACCCCACGGACCGGTACCGGTCCGCGGCCCGGGGATTGGGGACCCCTCAGTTTGGGTATCCGAGGCTCTGGTTTTGGCAGGTTTCTAATCTGAAATTTATTTTTTCTCAACGTGAGGAGTGTTGTTACAGTGGTTAAAACAATTCCACTTCTAGTTGTCATCTTTTGATATTTCTCTTTGTCAGGGGTTTCTTCTCTTGGGGTACATGTCGATTTTTTCAGAGGTGGAAAGACAAACAAACGTTTGGCCCACAAATTCCATGTGACTCTTACATAAGCTCCAATGATGTTCTTCTTTGCCACGACGAAAATAAGGCAGATGAAGATGGCCGAGCCCAACATGCTGACGGCGCACACGAGGGGGTCGGCACGCTCTGTCTTCTTCCGGCATAGGCGCGTGGTGGCTGCCCCGATGAGCACACCCAACAGGCCCGTGATGCACGTGATTGCCCCGAAGACAAAACTGGATGAGAGGGGAAGAAGAGGCAGGAGGGGGACAAAAAAAATAAATATTAGCGTTGCTGTCGTATTCTGGGACAAAGTTTGAATTGAGCATTTCGCCGTTTATGTTTCACCTCTCTGTGCTGCTGCAGATCTCTTCGTTGTCGCACGGCTCTGCAATCGCAGTCTTCTGCACCACCTGAGCTCTGGCAAGGTAGATGGGAATCCAGATCCCGAACGCGCCCGTAGCGAAGGAAACGGCGGCGGATGCCAGGGATGAGAACACGTAGCTCCGACTTGACATGGGAAAAAAACCACGCACACACGCACACACACACACACACACACACACACACACACACACACACACACACACACACACACACACACACACACAATATTGGTTTAGGGCGGAGTTGTCAAACTAATTATCGTCACAAGCCACATTGCAGTTATGGTGGGACCACGATGACTATAAAAATCATCAAAATCACATCTAATATGATTCCATTATACACAACTGCCACTGCAATGATCGTTACACTCGATATATTTTTAATAACACATTGATTGAATTTGAACCCTTTCATGCACCCTGTAACCAGACAACATGATCAGCTGTCCACTGCAGTAAACGCTGTCCCTGAAAGGGTTAATGGTGAAACTAACATGACATTTGGTTATATTTTTGTCATGAGAGGGATGGTTTCGGGGATGAAAGGATTCTGCCGAATGCCAACAACATGTATGTTAAGTGTTCAATTGCGGAATGACTCAAGGCAATTACAGTGATCCCTCACTTATCACGGTTAATGCGGACCGAGACCACCCACGAAAGAGGAAAATCCGTGAAGTAGGAACCCCCCACCCCTTACAGGTATATGTACATGTGTATGAGTATATATGATATTTATAAGGCCAAATTTAATGGTATACATGCATGTAGAAGTAAATTATGCATGTAGAAGTAAATTATGCATGTAGAAGTAAATTTATGTCGTGATTAACATGACTTAATGCTAGATACTTATATATATATATATATACATATATATATATATATATATATATATATATATATATATATATATATATATATATATATATATATATATATATATATATATATACATATATATATATATATATATATAAGTTTGGTTAGGTTAGTATATATAACAAAATACAGTAAACATAAAGATGAATGAACATGTACATGTAGTACTGTAGATGTTGCTCGATCGCTGTTGTTTTGCTGTCGTTCACTGCCTCTCGCGGACCATTTGCGGCATTTTTGCTATTTTAAAAAAATTTTTTATGGATAATTCAGAAAAATCTGCGATGCACTGAAAGTGAACCACGAAGTAGCGAGGGATCGCTGTAGTTTAATCATGCACTTTAACTCTTCCTGACAAAGTAGCATCGCCAAGTATGGGCTTGGCATCCGTGAAACAGCCTTTTGGTTGTTTCAATTAAAAATGTGTCTTGTTTGTTCAAGATTGTTGTCATGCAAACAAACAGCTCCTGTGCTAAGTGGTAATAAAATGAAACGCGGCTTGAATTGACAGTTTTATGTCGGGAGACAAAAATAACACGCTATTAAAACAGGTTTTCCAGAGTGACTGAATGTAGAAGATTGTGTTGGCCGACACTCACACTGTCGCTCCCCCGATCAAGAATATGGCGCCTCACCTAGAATATACTTCGCAATAAACCCCCGTCGCCAAGTGAACTTTATGTCGCTGAAAAAGCTATTTTAAGAAAATGTGCCCACCAAAGGTCATACCATGACAAAAGTGCACACTGTCACACATCCAAAGCTGCCTTCACTCACAGTCGAGCAGTGTTAGCAAGTGGCGGCGAGTGATTGACAAAGACTCACTGTGTCTGCTGTTGACATTTCTATGACTCTTAATGGATTCTGCAGGTTAGCCATGCAAGAATGTATATTTTCATTGACAAATAAAACCACCAGCACACAGCCATCAGATCCGCTCCGTGCCGATGCTTCTTGGAAGCGCGGGGACGAGAGGTACGACTGGGATGCGAAGCGCGGATGTCAATCCCGATCGGACGTCTTACTTCTTAGCGAGCGTTTTCATGTCACACAGCCAGGACGTGCGGGTCTTGATGCGTCCCCCCATCTGGTCGGCACTCCCTCGCTTTGGCTCGGGCACAAAGAGCAGGATTAGGGCTGCTGCAGTCATCCCCAAAACTGGAGACACCTGTGGGAACGGTTGTATAAAAAGGCCTGGCGTCAATCGGAATCAAAGCTGAAAGCAGGATAGTTTGGATGAGTACACATCAGTGGAAAGGACAAGGAACGGTGTGTTTAAAAAGTGAATGGATGGCCGCTGTGTTTGTCGATACGCTTGACATCCAAACTTTGAACACACGCTGCTTTCTCCGCTGGTGCTGTCCTTGTGTTTGTGCAAGATGGTAACACCACAAGTTACTATACTCACTGTATCAACCCACCCCAACTATATTAATACAGGAATCCCTCGTTTATCGCGGTTAATGAGGACCAAAACCACCCGCGATAAACGAAAATCCGCAAAGTAGCGACCCCGCCCCCCTCCATATAGGTACATGTACATAATATTTATAAGGCCAAATTTAATGGTATACATGCATGTAGAAGTCAATTTTGAAGTAATTAACATGACTTAATGCTGTATACTAATAGATTTAAACATGTATAAGTTAGGTTAGTTTATGAATAACAAAATGCAGTAAACATATATTTTTTAAATTGTTTTTGTTTTTTTAAGTCCGCAAAAAGTCCGCAAACGGTCCGCAAGAAGCTGCAAAAGTCAGCAAAACAACAGCGAGTCACATAGAGCAACATATGCAGTACTGTACAACATGTATATGAAATTACTTTTTTTTTTTAAATGAATATGATTGAAAAAATCCGCGATGCACTGAAGCCGCGATAAACGAACCGCGAAATAGCGAGGGATCACTGTACCGTAAAATATTCGAGGAATATTTACCCAATCGTTTGTGCACATTAATTTGTCATTAGAAATGACATTGTCAGACTGTTTCATTTCAGATTCAAACCTACCCATTAAATATCTAAGGGGTCGTGTATTTTCATAAATATTTTGTTTTCACGACATTGAACGTTACTTAACCCCTTTCATGCACCCTGTAACCCGATAACATGGTAAGCTGTCCACTGTAGTAAACGCTGTCCCTGAAAGGGTTAAATTAAGTGCACATGGAATAAATATTTTCATTTGTTTTGTAATTGTGTTTATTTTTACCTGACAACTGTACTGTATTGGCCTTATTTTATTGACAGCAGGCGACTGTACTTGTATAACACAAATGAATTTTTGATCACATCCAGATATAACGGAGCATAGCCTGCCATTATATTCATCTATTATGACGAAACAGAAAGGCCGATGATACAAAAAAAACCCCAGAAAATTTTCTTCATATCACCTAAGTAGCTTATGAAACTGCTTCATAGGCATAAATGGTGCGGTGTGAAAAAGTGAGCGCTTTGAGGCTCATACGTGCGGGTTATGTGAGCGTCTCCGAGCCGGATGTGGGTGATGTGGTTTATTTTGCAGATCGCTGTGGTCTCTGAGGGTGTGAGGATTACACACATCGATCACTTCCTTCCTTCTTTATAACTTCTTCTCTGCTACATGAATATTAATAACTGAATTTTATAACGTGTTCTCAGAAAAGAGGCATCCGTATGGACTGTGCTTTTTATTGCAAGGATTTCATCCATTTTCGATTTCATTTGTTTGCTGCTCGAGGACACCCTTTGATGCATATTTATATTTAATACGTTTACTTTCTTTTTTTAAATTCCCTTCATAATTATTCAGCGGGGCACACCGTGACTTTTAACCCCTTGACTCCCCCGCAGGGCCCATTAGACACTTCCTGTACGTACGGGTGGTTGGCAATCCTCGATATGAGCAACTGCCTTCCCCCCCCCTGCAACACATTTCTATGACTCTCTTATTTGCCGTCCACCTTTTGGCCAAACAAGGAAGGTTGCAGGAACACGGCGGGCGAAAACAAGCGGAAGCTCGGTCCAGTCATTTCTACTGACAGCAGGATACCGCTGCTGAAAACACGTGTCATGCCTTCATATTTGTTTTCCTCCCCGCATGCCGCGCCACTGACTAATTGGCTTTCGGATTGTTCTGTTAGAATGTCACCGTGGCCACGGTGGAACAAAGTGCCCTACTCATTGTATTGTTTTTAAAAGTTCCACCAGGGCCGGTAGGAATTGACTTCCTGTTTCCCTGAAACCGAGCAAAGTACCTGCATGTCACGTCCAGGAATCTAAAGAAATCCTCTGTGACCCGCTGAAGGAATGTTTATTTTCTGCCGTCAAATGTCAGTTGCTTCATTAGAGGAGTGGCGGCTTTACATTGTTTTGGGGTTTTTCAAAAGGTGACCTCGAAAGTCTGCCACACCCGCGGAATCCTGTTAGATATTTCACAAATTTGCTTCCATGACGACTGCAATGCAACTCAACATCTGCATGGTGATGCCTCACACTGACTGCAGTTGCAGTTAAAAAAAAAAAAAAAAGCAGGAAGACGCCAAGTGTTTACACTTGCACTCATCCATATCTCCATAATCTCCAGCAACAACTGTTGTTCCCACAGAGCAGAGAGGATTCATGCCCGTGAGTATTGTGTGGTGTGTATGTGTTCAAGTGGAAGTTGTTTGAAGGTTTATAACTACAGTAACATCTATGCCTCTATTGTGTTTCAAATTATATGTTAGCATGAAGAAAATGACATGGTTCGGGTGAACAATTTGGTGTTTGAATACATATTGGTGATTTTTTTGTTTGTTTTACGTGTCGCCCGCATCTATGTATGTTTATATGTGAGGTTATATGACTTCGGAGAATGTTTCCTAATAAAGTAGTTTAAAAAAAAACATTTAAACGTGTTTAAAGCATAGGGATAGGTTACAACTGCAGAACAGGATTACGGTATATTTTGTTCATTTGTCTTGAATGATCAGAATCAAATGTTTAAGTAAGGAGAGAAGGGGGACCTAAGTGGTCTGTCCCAAAGATATATTTATTAAATTAATTGAGGGCGGCCCGGGGGTGCAGTGGTTAGCGCGTCGACCTGACAGTGCACAGTTCGTGGGTTCGACTCAGGTCCGGCCTCCATTTGTGGAGTTTGCATGTTCTCCCCGTGCTTGCGTGGGTTTTCTCCGGGTACTCCGGTATCCTCCCACATTCTAAAAACATACATGGCAGGCTGATTGAATTGTTCTAAATTGGTGTGAGTGTGAGCACGGATGGTTGTTTGTCTCTGTGTGCCCTGCGATTGGCTGGCAACCGGTTTAGGGTGCCCCCCGCCTACTGCCCCTAAGATAGCTGGGATAGGCTGCAGTAAGCCCCCACGACCCTTGTGAGGATAAAGCGGATCAGAAAATGGATGGATGGATAAATTAACTGATGACAAAGTGTGTCTTGCATTGAAACTTAGTACGTTGTAAAAAACGATTTGTACAATTTTTTTTTTCCAGAACAAAATACTATCTTTCAGGTCCAAATTAAAAAAAAAAAATCACAAGTACATGCTATTTCAAATTACAGTCTGTAACCAAGTTTGCTTTCAATCATAATCATACTTTCGCAAAGTTTTCTGAAGGATGCTGGAGGCCGTGTCAATGTGTGTGTGACTTGTTTAGCCTTTAGCTCTCTTTGCACTGTCACTTCCTTGCAACGTCCACCAGCCTTGTGTGCCCCCCACCCCTCCCCGTGCGTCCGACCCCTCTGAACCCGGATCCATGACGGACCGACCACAATCCCTCAGGAGGGGCTCTAAATCCGTCCTTGTGTGGTTTTGTTTGTGTGTCTAATGTAGCAGTCGATGCCCTTACCCTCAGTGCCCAGTGCCAGTCTCCTGCAGCTACCTTGGCGCTGGTGCCCAGGATGTAACCCAATCCGCTGCAGGAAAACAACACAACTGTGCATTAGCTACCCGCCACTGGCACACGGATGTCATTTATATATGAAGTCTATGACTCATTACACACGTAGAGTTTGCTCACTGTTTGTTTGCCATCCGTAGAACTAAACACATCCTGTTTGCAGCCTGATTAAAGAGTCGACTGTCTGCGCACTCGATGTTGATGAATATGGTACTCGCGACTGAGCTAATTTGAAAACAGTTGCGTGTTTGGGTATTGAACTGGCGCAGGGTGTGATGGGAGTCATTAAAAAAACTGTTTTAGGCAAAAGTAGCTGTGATAAGCCTATTATGATGAATACAAATTGCCGTCTAATTGACAAAAAAATAATAGCCTACAAATTCATTGAGGACAAAGGACCAATCTTATCAGAGCGCATGCAGAGCAAGTCTGGAATGTACAACACTGTTAATAAATCTGCACATTAGCGTCAGTTAAACTAGACCCAGGATGAGAGGGTCCACATAAAAAGGGTGGAATAAAAAAAATCCTGTGAATTGGATATAATTCTTGAGGTGATTTCCTTTTAAACACTCACAACAATGTCAGCTATTAACTGTGCTTTACTGAGGCCAACCCTTTCACCTTCTATTGTGTCTGTGTGTGTTGCCGGGCAGTTTAGTAGGACCCGCTAAACACACTGCCCGGAGGTCACTTTAGTTTTCCCTTCTCTATTTACAGCCCAAAAAACATCAGGAGTAATCATAGAATGAAGCTCCCCACAGTCTGTTTTACCATCGAAGGATTATGTAACAAATCAACTCTTGCGTTCTTGTGGCACATTATATTTATGTCATTTCAATGAAATGTTACAGCGTACAAGTTCTCCGTCTATTAGCATCTTCTTGATAGCACAGCCGGATTCTTCATGCATGAGCTCTGCATGCTGGTATGCACTGTACTGTTCATAATGTTAAACCTCCAAGGAGTTTGTCTGTGCTCCATCCACCGTTTCATTCATCTTTTATCACTCAGCTTTGTTTACTCTCTCCCTATGGTCCTTATTGAATAAAGTCAAAAAGCTGCAGATTTGCACTTTACATCCTGCCAGTTCCCACACCGCTGCACCACATATTTAAAGTTTCGCATTTTTGTGGAGGAGATGTTAGTGCAGCTGTGTCAAGATAAAACCCTTTTGTACGACCGAGTCTGACCTTCATATGTCCTAATTGATCATGCTAGCATAAACGCATAAACTGCCGCTTACCTTCCCAAAGGGATGGCCAGGTAAAAGAAAGAGAGCATCATGGTGCGCTTGTTATTTGTGAACAAGTCTCCGATGATGGTGGGGGAGATGGATGAGTAGCTGGACTCTCCAATGCCCACCAGTCCCCGGGAGAGCACAAACAGCCAGTAGTACTGCAGAGAGATATCGAACACTGAATGTTAAAATGTTCACATGCTAGACCTTAGTCATGCTCCAAAGAGTCGAATGAGATCAACAGGGGTGTAGCGACAAATTTCTTAAGTGGGGTGAGCAGGGCGACACAACATTTCACCGAAATGCTCATAACTTCTTCTGTAACTGAGACGGTATTGTTTTTCATACCATCTGCAGTCAAAGTTTAAATTAAAAGCACACATATCCATAAACTCCTTGTATCTCATGCGCTGATTTGCTAGCTAACAGCCAATCAAACTGACAACTTGTCACCGACAGCCATTTTGCATAGTCAACAATGGCTCAATCATTCAAATGATATCTAAAAATCACAATAACACACCCAAAAAAATCACCTAATACTTCAGAATTCTAAACATTGCTCTTTTAGGTGTATCGCTACTTGTAATATTTATGTGTAGGACAAGATTGGTATCTGCATGCATTTGATTTCATGAAACCGTGATTGCGGATAAAGAATGACTTCTCAGCCATGTTAGTTACTTGCTACGGTCTGAATTTTGGTCGACATCGATTGTAAGAATCAAACATTCTCTGCTGAAGACATATTATTTCAAAGTCTGCGTTCAGTTTAATGTGAATTTGTTATTTAAATATAAGTAATGAAAATATATTGTGGCATACTGCATCCATGTGAAAATGGCACTAAAGCCGGTATTTAAAATTAAGTAAATTTTCCCCCAGATGTGAGGTGGCCAGTGGGGTGGCCATGGTGGGCCACCACATAGCTCCGCCCCTGGAGATGAAGCTCGAGGATCAATGCAGGAATGTATCATGTACTGTATGTATTTCATGATCTTTTCCTGCATTTTATTGGCACACTACAACAAACTGATAATAGTGTCAATAGAAGGCTTAAGGAGTGGTCACATTGGCAAGGGCACCTGCGTGGGCAACTGTTTCCTTGACAACCCACTCTGTGGAAAGATCGAGTAAGCCCGTGTCTGTAATACAACAGAGCAGCGAAATGCTTTCTGATCACACTCAGATGTTGCAAACTAGTCGTACAATTGAATGACTAACATTGTGAGAGGGAGACAATTCAACATACTTGTGACTTGTTTGTGTGTTAGTCAAATTTGGAAACAAGCCATATTAAATGTGAGTGAAAATGCTAATTGAGCCAAAAGTGGTATTTGATATTTTTATTAATGGCACTATTTTAGTTTATTTTTGTAGTGCTGTTGACCTCAAGTGCATATTGACAGCTGTTTATAAAGCTTGCGGACCAAGAATAATTGATGGCATTATGAACAGTTAAACTAATGATTATCACAAAAAATATGTGTTCATTTCTGTGTCAGCAACCATTCTTATTATTTTGATGTCATAAGATCAAGACTCGCATGTTTACTTTCTAAAAACAATTGATGACAATGGAACATAAGGGGTGTCAGAAAAGTTCCAGGATTAGCATCAAAAACGATATATTATTAACATTTGTACTACAAACTTCAAGTTGTCACAAGTATCCCCAGCCTCCTTGAGTTTAACGCAGTCTTGTCTGCCGCACATCATGCACTCCTGGAAGGATTCTTTTGGCATCCTCTGCAGCTACATCATCTATCGGCCATTGTCATGTTGCCCACGTCTTCAAAACGGGCCCCCTTGATGATCACTCTCATTGGGGGAAAAAAAAATCATGCCGAGCCAGTCCAGGTGAATACGCATTTCTCATGGCCAGGAACTGTCAGATGCTCAGGGCATTGTAAGCAGGCAGGTTGGTCACGGTGAAGCAGCCACAACTTGTCCTACCACAAACTCTTGCTTGTTCTCATGCACTGAATGAAGCAAAGGATTTTTTGTTGTTGTTGATTTCCCAAAGGGGAAAACTCATAGTTTTTAGTTAAGTTTGAAACATATCTTTTGGAACACCAGTCCTGGAACTTGAATGAGCTTCGACAATGGCATTTTGTTCCATTTATGACTTTAACCCGTTGAGGGACAGCGGTTACGACAGTGGGCATCTTATCATGTTCTCAGGTTGTCATGATTTGTGCATGAAAGGGTTAAGTTCCTCTTGGTCTTATTGGATCGCCATCAGAACAGTTCTCGAAGATGGAGGCTTGAAGAGTCTCGGGACCAATTCCTGAATTCAACCGCAGCACTTCTCAGGAGGGAAGGGCCACTTAATTTCCTCTCAGCCTTAAGCCGCCTGACTGCATTTGCCGCTCAGGCAAATAAATGACTGTCATCTTGTTGCCGAGTGGTGGACACCCTCCTGAGAGCCATCGGCGGGCACACACACGCACACGCATCTCAATGTCTGCGCTGTCATTTGTTCCACAGCTGAAGAGACTCTGCGGGGAACTCGGCACTCACGGAAGACTAGAAAGCGGTCAAGCCAACGACGCTGCTTTGCAACGCTGCCATATGCTCGGAGAAATTGAGTGGTTCAGCTTTTCAGGCTGCGTGTGGCTGCCAGTCAAGTTGTGTTATAATGGCAGCATGTTAGCCCTTTTCATTACCTTGGACGCGGAGGTAATGTGTGTTTGTTTGCGTGCGTGGGTGACCTTTCATCTACAATACTTCTCTGGAATTTTTATGACCTGTGCCTGTTATTTGAGGAATGTTGCCTATTTTGATAAGATACACATTGATTACATGAAAAAAAAGGTAAGATTTCAAATCATACAGAAAAAGGTGTTTTTTGGGTTTTTTTTGTTCCATCTAGATATAAATATTATCCATTCATTCATTCATTCATCTTCCGAACCGCTTGATCCTCACTAGGGTCGCGGGGGGTGCTGGAGCCTATCCCAGCTGTCTTCGGGCAGGAAGTGGGGGACACCCTGAACCGGTTGCTAGTCAATCGCAGGGCACACGGAGACAAACAAACATCCATGCTCACAATCACAACAAGGGACAATTTAAAATGTTCCATTAACCTGACATGCATGTTTTTGGAAGGTGGGAGGAAACCGGAGTACCCGGAGAAAACCCACACAGGCCCGGGGAGAATTTTTTTTTTTTCGTCAGATTAGTAATAATTTGTTGTTGAGTATCTTCAAGTGAAATATTGCTTCATTATTTTAGCTATTAATGATACTCACTGAAATACCCAAGTTTTAGAACACCTCCATTTTAGGGTTTTTTTTTTTAACTGAAATGAATGCAGGTTATTGTCTCATTGTACTGAGTTTCACATTACAAATGAAATCATCAAGTCAAGCCTTGAACCAAAATATATTTTCAACTTCTTCTCTCAAGCGCTTTTATCAGAGACTTAGTAATGTTGTCTGCACACACACAATGCCTTTTGCTGTGCAAGTTAATCTCACCCTGTAATTGCCCCCTGAGAGTCGTGTTATTGTTGAATGCGCACAAAGGCTCGTTGAGATCTCAAAACATAACTGTCAAGGGGTAGCCAAACTGCAGTCTTATCTTCTCCTAAGTGTTGCAACCAAGGCACGAAGCGTCGGCCTTTGTTAATTGGATGGAGGGCAAAGATATAAAAAATGCTAACGCAGCGACGGCAAAAGCGGGAGTCTCGCTCAACAGGCGTGTCATTTCATTTCCCCGGTTTCAACAAAAAGCGTATCCACATTAATGAGCTTGTCTGCGATACGGACGAACACGTGCTGCCATTGTTCCCGCCGCCTCGACGTACCTCTTTGCTGATGAAGGAGCTCAAGAGCGTCACGGTGGACCAAAAGAAAATGCCGCAGCTCAGGATGGCCTTCCTATTAAAGCGATCGCCCAGGTAACCGAAGATGGGAGCTGCCACCATGAAACTGCAGATAAACACTGTCCAAGGAGAAAGAAATGACAAAATGAGAGAAATTACTTTCTGAGAAAGATGAGTGTCTGTGCCCTGACAACAGAACGGCAGATTATTTCCCACTGGCCATCAATAATTGCTCTCACGTCTTACGACTGCACAATTAGTACATTGCGGTGAAATTCACATTAGTGCTTCAAAACATGTTGACTAATTGCTCCACAGAAATGAGGCCTCCTTCTCTGGGATTTTAGTCAATATTTATGGGCAGGACCAGACGGGCGTAAATAGATCTAGCAGATTTAGCATTTTTATCCACTCACACGCTGACTTTTGAGGCTTTGTAGCGTAGAGAGGGCAGAGATGTTGCTCTTGACAGCAGTGCGAGAGCCACGGAGGCAGGCTGCTGTTTTGACACATTGTCAGCATAAAGATGAAGAGGACTGGTGGTGGGGGTCCGGGGAAGAGAGGTAGGGGGTGGGGAAGCACGTTACATAAAATACACACAGCCCAGCCTCAGCGAGACTCGACAGGATAAGAAGAGGAATCCGATTATGTCAACATGTGATATGGCATAAAAATAAATAGATGTCCTTTAATAACCTTCCATTAAAAAAAAAAAAAAAAACAGTATTAGTGCGGTATGTCCATTAACGGTACTTTGCTATCCAAACAATTTTCCCTGATGAAAATTGCTTGAAATGTCACTCATCTGTTCCAGCCCACCAAATTCAACAACATTTTTGCATTGTATTCTTCATTCATTCAATATCCGATGATTGTCACAAGGGTCGTGGGCGTGCTGGATGAAAATATGAAAACATACAAACAGATTGTAAAAAAAAAAATAAATAAAATCTGCCTTTATGAAGTGTAATTAAGATGAAAGTCACGCACCCACTGCAGTAGGTATTGATGCGTTGTGTGTGTGTGTGTGTGTGTGTGTGTGCGTGCGCGCGTGTGCCTCGAGTGGGCGTGGTCTCCTGAGTGACGTCATGATCTCTGACTCCGGCTCAGTTTGGCGACTGACCATGCCGCCAGTTTATAGCATTTTGCGTTAGGTAGATAGGTGGCGTTTAGATTTTACATAATATCTTCTCCATGCACGTTTTGAGTGTTTTCATTCTGTATTTGAGTTTGATTCATTCTCACATGAGATCAATTGAAAGTACATCAGTGAATGTCACTCTCCTATTTCACTTCACTTTCGTATCTGAAGTTTGCTAATTCAAATGGTGGCGCGGAACGAAAGTCAAAGTATCACTGTATTAAAATAAAAGACCTTTTTTAATGAAAAGTGTTCACGGCAGGCATCCCCAAAATTGTGTTTAATTTCCTGCTTCTTTATCCCACTGTTCCCCGTCTTCAACATCATGAAAATGTACAGCATGGCTGAGTGGTGTAAGGTGATTGTGTCATGCTTAATGACGGCAACCAGCTTTACCAATTCAAACACTCACACAAACATGCACACACTCACCAGCTGTTCAATGTGAAGCAGGGGCCAGAGAGCATTAGTCGCTATTTCGCAGTTTGTCAAAAACACCCGTCTTATCATTTAATGGGATGATTTGTAATCATTAACAAGGCATCATATCGCCCAATTGTGTCTTGATTTTCCGTGACTTTATTTGTTGATTAGATGACAAGATAAGATATTTCTAACGTCTCATTATCCCCTCGTTGCAAAGTCTGCACGTCGCAGCAGACACCGGCGCCCTTGACGTTACGCTTGCAATTATTCAGTGTTAACCTTCTTAGTTGTTTTTATGCTCTGAATTCAAAACACAGCATGAAACCTTGAATTTGTGTGATTTATCGGTGGAAAACTGCCTGCTCCGGTGTTGCCATTGATTGGTTTTCAGTCTACGTGTAGCTCAATCTACCATGCTAATTGTCGCAGCAGGGTTATTTTGAAATAAAATCACAGACAATAAGTCACCCTTAGGCAGGCAACATGCCTAAAATGCCGCCCGTCCGCACAAGCCACATTCCACGTTGTCCACCTTGCTTTCCTGTTTACTCAATCTAACAGGACACATCCACATGTTTGTTTGATCTTAACAAAGCTTTCAGAGCTCAGTCCTGAAATGATCACCAAATCTGAAATCAAAATTGTGAATCTGAAAAGCAAATGTGGTCGGACAACCCAAACAGTCTGATGGAAGTTTATGCTGCTGGCCAAAAGAGAGACAAACTATTTTGATGATCTCATGTTGGGTAAAATACCCTCGATTTTTTTGACAAAACCACACTCTACACAAATGATTCTGTATGGAAACAAAGTTCAGATTTACGCAGCTATATGGTAAATTCAGATGACAGAATATAGTTGCGGATTATGCAGCTGTATCCCGACATCATAAACAATAATTCATACATCCATACATCCATTTTCGAATCCACTTATCCTCACAAGGGTCACTGGACAATCATTCATCTAATGGAAATAATTGTAAAAGTAAGTCGTTCGTGGTTAAGGGGAAAAAAAATCACAAGTACCGTATTTTCCTCATTATAAGGTGCACCTAAATGCATTCAACGTTCTCAAAAGTTGACAGTGCGCCTTATAATCCGATGCGCCTTATATATGGATCCATATTCAGATTTCTTAGATGTAGAATTTTAAATGTTCTGTCAAGCGCTTTGTTGCAGTGGTTGTGAAAGCTCTATATAAATAGATAAAGCTGTATTATGTTGTATTCTCTTTAACGTAGCTCCATCTAGTGAATGCATAATGCAATCTCAGCCACTATTGCAGCTTCTATTCTATGTGCCTTATAATGCGGTGTGCGCTATATATGAAAAAAGTTTTAAAATAGGCCGTTCAGTGGAGGTGCGCCTTATACTTCGGAGCGCCTTATGGTGTGGAAAATACGGTAATTCAATGAGTAACCTATAAATGATTAAGATCCGTTCTTCTTGTTTATCTTGGTAGAAAAAGTCTAGTACACAGTGACAAGTGATAATCAGGTTAGATAAACAAAGATGAGTGTCACACCTGTTCCGATAATGCCCCTCGAATTCCAAATGTCATGCATGCTTGTAAAAGCAACCAGAGTAGAACATTCCATGCCCGGCAAAATGACTGTATGCTAGTTGTCTTGATGGACATTCTAATGAATACACATGGAGTCGGTCATTACTTCACCTTAATCTTGAAGAAAAACAATGTACTCTTTGAGTCGATTGATGTAGTTGGACTTGCAATGACTTTTAATTGAGGCATTTAAACACACACAGATACGCGTCCATACAGAAGCATTGGAAATCCAGCTCTTGCTTCGATTGGTTCAACAAAACCTCACGAGGTGACTCACCCCTTTGAATACAAGCCACGGTGAATAGAGAGAGCATCAGGAGGAAATACAGACACAATTGTGCTGATATGAATGCGTTGAGGTGTGTTCTGTTTATTCACCAAGGCGCGTGCACACACATTTGCCTGTGAAACATGAGAGTGACTTGAAGCCAGCACCTGCGAAGCTAAACATTTGGTTGTGTGATACCCAAAGTTTTGTAACGTGTCTGCTTTGAATGAGAATATTTCAAGAGGAGAGCTTGTGCTTGTACAAAAAGGCAGTGATTTAGTTTGAAAAAAAAAACCTCGGAGGTAGTCAGCACAAAGGGACAAGCATTATGCCGCTTTCAGACCTTTGAAGTCGAAAAGATTTGTTGGAGCGGTTTCTGCTCAACTGCTTTTATGTGCTGGTGAAACTGCGACACATTTGATTCTGTATGAAGGAGAATAATACGACCACGGCTGTATTGCATGGAACGAGAAAGGCGGGGTGGAACGATTGTGATCTGCCTATCAACACAAAAATCTGTGAAGGAAGTTTTCTTTTGACTCCGTTATGATTGAAAGGTGCATTGATGAAAACGTATTCAATTAGAAAATAGTATTCACATTTGAATCGGTCATACGAAGAATAGAAAATTCTCAACTTGCAATGTGAGGGCTCTCATTGGTACAGTTTGTGCAGTTTGCAAAGTAGCAGTTTCATACCTTGTGCTGGATAGTCTGGTAATGTGCGTGTGAGACCATAACATCTGAAATCAACCTTGTGAAAGAAAACAGTGTGGAAAGAAAAAAATCCTTTATCCACATTTTCCGTTCCATTTTTCTTTTTTTTTTTAAATAACCGCAGCAACATTTAATGGTTCCCTGCTAGGCACACACCACCAATCCACAAAGTTTCATGGAAATCAGTCGGGCCGTTCTAAAGTAGCTTTAACTGGCTAATAGACAAAAGAATATTAACAGTGGTGAAAAGAGATTACTGATACTGTATAGGCCTGAAAGGCAATAATTTAGTATGACCTTAATCCTGAAACAAATCCGAATAAATGTCATTGTTTTATTGTCTCAAATGACTGCTGTGAAAAAGGGATCGGTAAAATAATCACACTGGTCGTGGCCAAAGAGCTTTGCATCTTAGCTATTTCACAAGAAAAGTGAGGAATATATCCCACGGTAATTGAAAGCAGCGTGCATCTGTCAGCTGTGAAACCTGACAGTCAGGACGGTCAAACGAAGGGTGGACAGCTGAAGGAATTTGACCATTTAGGCCGGAGAGAGACACAGTGTGAGAAGTAAAGAGGGGCACGCGCAATAATATGCAGGTCGGTACATGTCCGCAGGCTAGAAGGTGTCAATCAGTCCCATTTTTAGCCACATTGTCTCGTTCACAGCCTGTTTCTGTGTCAGTGCTTATCCAATCACACATTCTTCCATGAATACCACAGCCTTCCACACTTGCAGTCGTTACAAGTTGATCAGCTTGTGACGGCGGAGGTTGTTTGTCTGAATAGAAAATTACGTCTATTTTGTCTCTATAATGAGATGTGTGACTCTGCCCTCACTTTTGCATTGTTTCTTTAAAAAAAAGTTGGAGGGCGGCCCGGTAGTCCTGTGGTTAGCACGTCGGCTTCACAGTGCAGAGGTACCGGGTTCGATTCCAGCTCCGGGCCTCCCTGTGTGGAGTTTGCATGTTCTCCCCGGGCTTGCGTGGGTTTTCTCCGGGTGCTCCGGTTTCCTCCCGCATTCCAAAGACATGCATGGCAGGCTGATCGGGCACTCTAAATTGTCCCTAGGTGTGAGCGTGAGCGTGGATGGTTGTTCGTCTCTGTGTGCCCTGCGATTGGCTGGCAACCGATTCAGGTCCCCTGCCTCCTACCTGGAGACAGCTGGGATAGGCTCCAGCAACCCCGCGACCCTAGTGAGGATCAAACGGTTCGGAAGATGAATGAATGAATGAACCAGGTTGGACAACTGGCGGCTTGCGATGAATGTGATTACATTTCAATTTTCATGTGATTGGATCCCACAATTTTTGGAAAAAAAAAAAATATTTTTTTTTTTTTGGGGGCAAAGCATAAAGATGTTTCCTCTACTGCAGTTAAAGTTCTAAAATCACCATTCACCACTAGATGGAAGACATGCTTGGCTGCACTTTCACTGGGTTACAACATTAGTTAATAATAATAATAATAATAATAATAACATGAACATTTTGATTGAGTTGATTTTTATGGAGAAAAAAATAATCACAATACAGTTTGTGCCGTCATTGAATGGTATTTCTTATGCAAGAGAGCCCTTTGCGCTGGGGACCGAAGACATCCCAGTATTTGGTTATTTTGGTGTTTGCTTCATGCCCTTTGTTGTTGAATGATGGATCTTTTAAATGTGCATTGAGAAATGTATTGTGAAAAAAATAAACATATCAAGCGCATGTATCTTGCATGTATGCATATATTTTATCCATATATTCAATTTTTGTGAGAGATCTGGTCAAGAAGTTGTTGGACTGATGTGCCCCCCTCCCCAGTAGCGATGATGAAAAATTGTGGCCCCCTCCAGCATTTAAGTTGCCCATCTTTGAAGTAAAAAAAAAAAAAGCTGATTTTAACCAAGAATTAAAAATCTATTCATGCTCTCTGTACACAGTCAATGAAAAGAAGTGAGATTCCACTCTTGCTATTCTGGGCCACATTTGCTTGTAACCATGACGACCGCTATGTAAGGCCGTTAACTTTTACACAGGACGTGAAAAGCACACTTATTATCGCCCCATCAATACCGTGCTGACAAATGGATGTGCTGAATATGCGGCAGAAATTGAAAGCCTGCATTCTGCAGATCCTTAGGGATTCAATTTAAGGAACACGGCCTGTATTGTCGCACAAGCAACATTTCATTTGGACATCGCAGGGCTGCCATGTCATTTCATTGGAAAAAAACAAAATTGTCCTTGGTGTCAACGCGTGTGAATGCTTGTTTGTGTGTGGATAGCTCCAGTTGGGAGTATAAATAAGGCGTCCCTGGACAACTTTATATAGTCGGGTATTTTGAATGAAATCAAAATAGCCACGTCGGTTTCCTGCTACTGTGGTTGCTAGAGGTAGCTTTGACCGAAGGGTGTGTAAATGTAATGCTGTTTATTTTGGGGCCGGGGGGCATCATAAAAGCGACAGCGGTGCTGCTTCCTGCCTTTTTAAAAGTATCACATAAATTGACTCTTAATGATTTTTGAGCAAAGTTTGATTCTTGCCTTTCTGTTTACCTGACATGCGAGCACGACGATATATCATCCGAACAAAAGGTGCTCTGTGCACTGTGTTGTGTCAAGTTGTACAGCTGGGTGTATGTTTCTTTCTCTAATGATTAATGGGACTGCCTGTGGCGGCTGTGACACTTCCATTTGGACATTTGCACATATCAGGCTTCTGCCTTCGGGATTCCCCTTCAAGTGGCGCCCCATGTATTCCTGCATTCCTCAAATTTCTGATTACCACAAATTTACTCCTCAGCCCCCCTTTGCTTACTCTTGAGTGGTGTTGGATTACCAATCCGTTGAACTCCACACGCAGCCTGGGAAATACCTCGGCAGCTCCCTCTCGCCTGGATCTGAACACTTAATTCCTACAGAAGCTGCAGTCAAATGCAGCCCAAACTCCCACTTAAACCCTTTTTTATTGTATCCAATCTTCCGTCCTCTCCGAGCCGATAGTCGGTGCATGTCACAGCTGCGCTCGATCCTGACTACCTGCTCGGTGCGAGAGCTGCAGCTGGGGGTGAATTACACGCGGCTAGAAAAACAAAAAACGTCTGGCAAGATTGCGCGGCAACATCATCTTTCGCTTATTAGCGGCAAATAGTAGGAGCAAACACACATGTGCTAAGACTATAGAAAAAGCTGTGAGCAGGAAGTGAGATTCACGTCAGGTCCTGACTGCTATTCAAGGCGACATGAACGATAAAAACAGCCTTTTTTTTGCAGGGTTGTGTCCCAAAAAAAAAAGTAGCATATAAATTAGCATAGGCGGCGCAGCGATTAGCGCGTTGACCTCACAGTACAGAGGTTCGATTCTAGCTCCGGCCTTGCTGTGTGGGGTTTGCATGTTCTCCCCGTGCCGGCGTGGGTTTTCTTCGGGTACGCCGATTTCCTCCCACATTCCCAAAACATGCATGGCAGGCTGATCGAACACTCTAAATAGTCCCTGGGTGAGTGTGAGCGCGGATGGTTGTTCGTAGCTGTGTGCCCTGCAATTGGCTGGCAACCGGTTCAGGGTGTCTCCCACCTACTGCCCGATGACGGCTGGGATCGGCTCCAGCACCCCCCGCGACTCTTGTGAGGGCAAGCGGATTGGAAAATGGATCAATGGAACAAATTAGCATATTTGCCCCACAGCTTTGAGACGTCAGAGTTTATATCTCGGTTGTGCCCCTCCTGTGTGGAGTTTGCACATCTTATACCGGAGACAAATTCCTTGTGTGTTCTACATACTTGACCAATAAAGACGATTCTGATTCTGATTCTGATTCCACTTTCTTGTATATCACTTGACTTCAGGATCACAATTGGATGGTCAATCGCCAGCAGTGTTATTGGTTTGTTGAGAAAAAACTGTAACTTGTAAACTTTCCAATCACAGCCAACAGCTGCCCTCCTGCGAGACAGGGTCTATAAAAATATTCCGGATATAGAGGCACATGCATACAGGGTGATGTCGGTGAATCATCGGGTCATCATTCTATTCCGGTCTCCGCACTCCGCACGACCACAACGCAATTATTGACGTATGGGAATAAATAATGCAGAGGATTTAAATCCACAGGTGCATCTTTCTTCTACGCTTCATTTGCTTTTATCCCCGCGTCTCTTAAACTCTTCGGTGCCGGTGGCGTGACAACAAGGCAAGAACAGCTGTGAAACTGCTGATAGAGAAGAGAGGGAGAGCAGTACCAAGGGATAGTGACGCGGACAAGAGACAAAATAGAAGCAAGGCGTGAGTGGTCAAAACAGCTGATCAAGCATTGATGTAGCTTGACTTCCCACTGCAAAGAAAGAAACTAGAGATGATACACACCACATTTTTTTATTAACTGCAAGACCAACACAGCGAGCAACCTGAAGCGTTGGTACACAAATACTTTGTGTAAAACCTGCGTGGAGCACGGATTTGACTTTTAATGACGCATGGTTCGGATCTTTACAGATGAGCGTTCTGCAGATGCATCATGTGCATATCCGATTTATATCCACTATTATATTGAAAAAAATCGGATTCGTACTGTTCACACTGCAGGAACAAAAAAAAGATCTGATCCCCCAAAAATATCCAAGACAATTGAGGGGAAAAAGTATGGAAGTGACCTGCAGTGTGAACACAGCCACCTTGCTTGCCTCATTGAGTTGTTATTGATTGATCTCACACAAACCTTCAAAAAAAAATGCTTTTTTGGAAAGAAACACGATGGACACTTATCGCTTGCCCCTGCAGTTGTTCCTTGAAAATCTATTCTGAATATCTTTTGTCATTATATGTTGCCAAGCAACATTTATAGCATGCCTTTACCTTGAACCATTTTCAAGCTCCAACCTTTTGAAATACTCACACCAAAACGGTGAATAAGTCATTTCCATCTGTCCGTTTCCACTTGAAAACCGTCTCTAAACGGTGCCTATGTGTTGATATTTTGGCAGCGCTCGGGTCGTGAGTATCCCGCAGCACCTGTGGCCTCATTCCTTTGGCTCACATAGCTTCCCAATGACAGACTGACACCATGTTATGAGCGGAGGGCTGTCATGTCATTTGTGTGTGTATGTGTGTGTGTGTGTGTGTGTGTGTGTGTGTGTGTGTGTGTGTGTGTGTGTGTGTGTGTGTGTGTGTGTGTGTGTGTGTGTGTGTGTAAATGAGAGCGTATGTCTGGGTGTTACATTACAGGCAAGGTGGTCAGCCACACACAGAATGGGGCACAGGCAGTATGTGAGCTGTTTTGAGTAGCGGCTCCTCATTAGGTCTCTTTGCATTGAGCGTAGCTGACCCCGATATTGCTTCCATGCTCCCCCAGTTGTGGATAATTACATCGCCGGCTTACATTATGACGTGAAAATGAATCCTGTTAAGACTTGAGTTTGGATTTGCCTCAAAGCACTTCATGCATACCGTCGGGCATTGTGTCGAAAAAAACTCTCGATTGTCTTCGTCTGGTTGTTCTCGAAACTCCCTGAACCAAAGTAATACCATCCAGGTGAGCAACCTTTTCCATTAACCTTGCCTGCACTCCACACCCTCAGGACTAGTCCAGTTCACAGCTGTGTGAGAGCGTCACTCACCCCAGGCAGCCGGAGGGCCATTAGAGCAGACCTGCCATTTTCAGCAGGGGAGCTAAGAGGTTGTGCTGTTGTCTGACAAGTCCGGTGGGCTCAGGTGAGAGCGTCTCGGCGGCATTGTGATGGATGGGCCTGAGAGCTCCAGGCTTAAACTTCAAGTTTTTAACTGACAGCGATGCACACCTCGTCCTCTCACAGGAGAGCTGAGCCCGCACCTCCCCCCGATGTAACAAAGGCTGCACATCTCATGTCAATAGGTGCTGTCTAAGCTGATTTTGAAGTGTAATAATGGCAACTGCGAAGATGCAACTACCCAGAAGATCCTCTCATCGCATGCAAATAGAGTTGAGGATTTGGTGTCTTGCTCAAGGGCACTTTGGCAATGCTTCGGAAGGCAGCAGTCCTCCATCCATCCTTTAGGAACCAGTGGCAATTTCACTCCGTCCCAAACCCAAGTCCCTAGAAATTACAGCCTTTTATTCATTAATGCCAAACACACATTTGGATTTATGGAACAGATTTGAATAAAAGTTTAATATCACATTAAACACGGAAATATGTCTCACTATATGTTCATCCCAACAACTACATTTGCAGCATACTTTTGTCTGACTCCAACAGACAAAAAGAAGCCTGCAGGTTCCAGAGCATTCTCTCTATCCATGTTCCAGTACTCCGATTGCCCTTCCAGCGTAAATTACAGCCACTTACTCAGGAGAAATGTTGAAATCCTGATTTCAGACTTATGATTCCTCAATGGCATTTAGTTCATTATGTACATAGGGCTGTTTTATTGCCACTTCCCCTCTCTGCCTCCCTCCTTTCCTCCTTGGAGTGGGTTGCTCAGTGGTGATGATTGAATTCGAGGCTGTTGCTGTATAGATTAAGCACTGACCGACCCTGACAAGATCTGAAGCAGACGACATCCCCTGAGGCGTAACTGTGGAGGATTCTGCATTGACCAATCAGGTCAGATCTCGCGGAAGAACTGTTTTCTCGAAGGCATTTACCTATGTCATCTCATTGAATGGATTCTTATTCTGTTTTAGGTAAGATTGTATAGCACCATATATGGGTCCTACTTTCAAGAACCAGTGCAAAGCAGAGTCTAATTGCGCGCATAAGTGGAATTTTCTTTCTTTCGGTATTTATCTAGGCGGGAACAGGTAGGAGGGGGTGTTTGGAGAACGCCATCCCTTTACCAGCCAATGGGGGCAGCTCCCCTCATTCCATTTCAAGTCAGCACAGAGAGAGGTGAGCGGTGTGCATGGCATGTAGATGCAGGAGATCAGCGTGATTACAAAAATAAATGTGAAATTATGATATTAATAATAAAAATGCATTCATTGAATAGTTTTCAACAACAATTCAGAGCGATTGTACCACACTGGTGTCATATTTACGAATGAAATACAGCGTCATGTCGGGAGCTGAGAATCTGTCTGCCTGCACCTTTAGGGCCATCACAATTGATGGCTCCAAATTGCGCCACAACTTAGACCTGCTTTTCACTAGTCTACTTTCTGTCACCAAATTGGGGCGTGTCATTTTTTTTAAATGGCCTCGGTCTGTTGGAACGCCCAGTAAGGCGTAATGCAGTCTGGCAAATTCCCCAAACACTATAAACTAGACTCTTTGAAACCCTTCGGTAATTTAGAGCTAAACAAATATACTTGACCTGAAAAATGGCACAACGCATCAGTTTTTTTGGCAACAAAAAAGTAAGGTGGTAATTGACCAACTCGATTAATGCTGGAATAAAGACAAAATCATTAGAAATCTCTGTGACCTCAACTTTACCAGTCACATTAGGTCCACAACAAAATCAGCTTCCAATCATCTCAAACAAATAGTGTTCTGAGTTAGGCTTGTAGAGTTCAGCAGGTTCTTCAAAGTGTGAGGGTGACCTGCCAGCAGAGAAAGCGAGACACCTCCTACTGCCTTTCGAACACCTCTGCTGGTAGTTTGTGGTCCTAGGTGGGCGGAAGGTGCCATATCAGAGGCGGCGAGAGAGGAAAGAAGGCAGCTCTGAATTTAGGTGAAGAGTGAAGCAATAAACCGGAGGGACTTAAATGAGAATACCTGTACTGCAAACAGATACAGGTAGAGTCTGTGTACACACACACACACTGGGAGTCAGCCATCCAACCACACTCATTACATCACTCCATAACCTTCCCTTCACACTTAGGCTCCCGGCCTGTGCCCACCAGTCCCCACAGATCACAGTTTGGACATCTAGCATTCCTCAGTCTGTTGTGAAAAAGGTCGTCTGGGGATCAAGGTCCAAGTGGAGTCTGAGCCACAACAGGCCGAGACAGGCCAGGCAACACAAGGAGGTCTACTACTTTTAGCCGTGTCGGCTGGGTGACTTTCAGAGACGTGGAGGGCAAATCAGGCATCCCTTCACTCATGAACAATGTGAAGTGTGTGTGAGTGAGCGTGCACTAGTGTGGATGTGTCAATAACGCCAATTATGGTCCAATCCAAACAGAATCAAGAGTCAAAACCTGCCAGTGTTTCCTGCTACTTGTCAAAATTTCGGCCAAGTCTTGTGGTACAAAATGTGCTGGTGAGGTAGTGTGCTGTTGCACTTTTCACACTTACTCAAGTTGGACTAAGTTTTTAAAAAATGTCAGTTGTCAAGCAGCAAAGCAATAAAAAAAAAAGGAAGAAAACCGGGACTCTAAAATGGAGTTGGGTGAAAATTAGATTTGGAGGTGATGAAATGGCTTTTTCATTGGAAAAAAAAAACTGACATGGCTTGAGTGTTTTTTTCCTGAAGGATATTTTTGTCTTTAAGACACCATTCAGGTCACCCTTGGTTAGCCGAGAAACATCAAGTAAGGGAGGAAACAGTGGGCTGTATTCTTTTACAAATGCAAGCTGGACTGCTCGGCCTCAATGGAGCTTTGTGTACCCAAGTGATGGTGTTGAAATAAATCGCCGGCCACACTGAGACAAGACTGGCTCCTGTCCTCCAATAAGAGGGCTTTGCATGGTATCTCCCTAAAAAGGTGGATTCATTAGGGTCGGGATGGGAGGAAACCCTGCCCTAAACCGAGGTGCACACATATTAAGGGTTGCACGCATGTCAGTATTCAGCCTGCTTTGACTCCCAATTTCCAATGTGTTTTCCTTTCTTGCACTACTGCTGCTGCTGAGTGAGGCAATGCTGCTCCAAAAAAACACCCCATGAAAACAACATTATGAACTTTTTTTTTTAAACACAACCTCTATAAAACACAGCCCGTTCTGATGAAACACCGACTAGTAATATGGAGAATGGTGCACATGCTCCAGTAAAACCCCTGAACCAAAACCAGACCCAAAACACAGCATTGACACATGATTAAAACACGTTTGGTTTTCTGCAGCATATTCTGCACCTGACTCTTTTTCTAATTAGCACTTCAGGCAGTGGAGGTTGCAGCTGCCATCGCAAAAGCAAAATACAGTAAACCTTTTTTTTTTGGCTTAAGCAGTGGTCACAATGTCATCAATGAGTTTAGGCTGAGGAACAAATACCTGTTTGCAACAAGGCGACGACGCTGTCCGATACCTCGAAATCCTTCTGGATGTCAAGTGCAACGCCTGCAAACAGGAGAGGAACATTTCAATGCGATGAAGGCGCTGTTACAATCATTTTGAAAAATGACAAAACAAAGACATTTGGATGAGTATGATTGATCGGCAGCCAGAATCACTGGGCAGTAATAGCACTTCAGTTATCAAGTGCTTCCATAATGGGCGCAAACATCATTAGCAGTGGCCTGTGATAATTGAACAATTTGCTTTTTAATGTCGCGACACACAACGAGCCACCTCAGCGGGCACCGCCGTGAGATTAAATATCGCCGACGGCTCCGGTCAAAACACATGGATGAAGAGCAGTATTGTAACCGCCTTGCAGTGTGAGAGCCCGCGAGGACTTGGAATGTATCTTAAGCCTTTTTGCAGAAATGAAAAAAAATTCCATTGCATGCACTGCTCTCATTACAAAATGACATGAACATCTCTTCACATGACATTTTTCTAGTGTGTCCCCAAAAAAAAAATGTAAGGACCAAATGTAAGAATACAGAATACACTGTAATTCATATACAGTATAGTCACGCATGGCAGCTCCCCGCAACCATGAACAGGATAATGAATATAGAAAATGGATGTATGTTAGGGGTCCTCACCTCTCCAATAAAAGACGATTTGATATGCATTTCGGTACATGCGGCACAATACCATTCAAAACCAGAATATTGTCAAGTTGAATGATTCAAATGATTCAATTCAGCACGATTAAAATTTGATTTCATCTGGTTAGATAGCTGTTTATTAATAAGTAGCAATACGGAGCCTATCCCAGCCGTCTTTGGGTAGTCAGCGTGGGACACCCTGAACCGGTTGCCAGCCAATCGCAGGGCACACAGAGACGAACAACCATTGGCACTCACAATCACACCTAGGGAATCACACCTATTTTTTTGGAATGTGGGCGGAAACCTGAATACCCAGAGAAAACCCGGGGAGGACATGCAAACTCCACACAGGGAGGCCAGAGCTGGAATTGAACTATGAGGTCAACGCGCTGAACCTCCAAACTATTCAAGTTAATTCAATTCAAAGTAGGAAAAAAAATTATCAGCAACATCAAACCGCTGTACACAGATTTATAACATCACTGATGATCAAACCAAAATTAAAGTCTTGCAAGAATCATTACAATACAATGTGTGCAATCTTGTGTGCTTGGTAGCGCTCCTGTCCTCCTACGAAACACAGCTTGGGATTGCAACACAACTCCCCGAAAATGAAACTGAGGCATGACTAACATTTTTTTTTAAAAGCTGGCAGCCTGTGATCTTTCCGAGCTTGACCTTGTACAACCTGACCTGGAGGCTTTTGCGTTGGAGTCTCTGCAATAAATTACTTTTAGGAGCGGCATGCAAATCGTCATCTGCGGAGAGGGGTGTTTAGGTTAACAACGGAGATCATCACCAAGTGGGTCATCAGGTTCCCTCGCTATGGTGCCGGCCCTGCTATTTTCAGCATAGGCATGGCTTGGCGTCGTCAGCTGGGGGGAAGACATCCTGTTTCAAAGAACATGTAATATACTCGGGCAGGTGTACGGTATGTTCTTCCCGAGATGGGAATTTTCCATACAAAGTGAATTTCGTACAATACATTTACGCTAAAAAGTATATTTGGTCCAAGTCTAAACGAGAGTAAAATCTGACCTAAAATATTCAGTCAATTTTCAACACAAACAAATGTTGAGCGACATTTACTTGAACATTAACCGCTAGCATCTCCAAAAGAACCCACTTCGGAGGAACAAGTATTCCGCATTACACCAGCGATTTACTTACTCACACCAGGAGTGGCATGAAGGTTGTGGTTTCATTCCTCAACCCTTCAGTGACTTTTTAAAAAATATATACTTATATTGTGCAAGTAAAATTAACTCCAAAACCCTTCTTGTAAAATGTACTTAGAATTTATGTGTTTATTTATTTATTTATTTGTTTATTTTATTTATCTATGTATGTAAATATCACCCAAAAAAAATTCTGTCAAATTTTTCAAGTAAAATGTACTCCATGAAATTTACTGTGCGGAGATCCATTTGAAATCATGTCACACTTCAAATATGAAATTACTTGCGCAGTGCATCCGGAAGTTATACTGATCTTCACCAGTGCAGCTCATCCACAGGCTACTTTGAAGAAGTGTGCGTTTTTGCATTCAGTACTTGTTACACCCCCCGAGACAAAATATGCTTAAATCTCTGGGAGAATCTGCGCACATATTTCAAGGTCACTGGACACAGAGTGCGTACATTCCACGACGGTGCTTGAGTGACAAGTCAATGTGAGAGTCTGCACAACCTAAAAAGTGTGCAGCGGCGCCTTTTCTGACTTATGCGCATGGGAGAGTATCCCCCGAAATTAATTTGTGAGGTTGTTTTGGTAAACTCTTCCTTCTCTCACCTGCCACATTATGCCACACGAAACCTACAGAGTAAAAATGAAAGAAAAGCTTGAGTTGGTCCCCAGAGAGAACCACCTGCAGACGGGGAGGCTCGGGGATTAGATCAAATTCTATATGTTCCTTCTATAAACCTTTGATATAGTTATTCAGACCGATGCCCAGATAAAGCGAGAAAATATAGCGTTCTGGCTCATGATGATGACATCTTGTTGTCATCCATAAACGTTGAACGCGGCAGTTTATCAGGGAGGAGACACAGTGTTTATCAGTAAACCCTCCCAAATTTATCTGTGCTCTTCAGTAATTAGGCCAGAAGAAGTATGTGAGCTCGCCTGGGCATACGAGCAGCCTCCCACGTGGAAGGGGGGGGGATTCCTACGCCAGATGGTGGAGTGTCTCTTTCGGACACAATCTAAAATTTGTGTGCGCCACATAGATAAACTCACACCACACATCCACCCCAAAAATATGACGGGTAGAACCGATTTCATTGTAAGAAAACAGAGCTGGAAGGGAAACGGAAACTCATACTGGATGCATAATGTGCAGTATTTCCAACTTTTATTGAAACCTGTTCAGAAACGAGAAACATTGCGCAATCCAGCTGCAAAAGACGCATTCATTTGCGTGGCGTAAATCGTGTTTTTGCACTAGATTCAAGGGCAGTGAGCTGTGTAATGAACTGTGCTAATCTGTAACAGATTACAGAGAGCAAGTAGCTCTGTGTTTGTGCGGCAGTCTATCAGACTATCATCTCGAGTCTTAGCCAGGTTTAGCCAAAGCCCTTCAAAAAACAAACAATGTCCTTTCTGTTTGTCTTCCCCATTAATCAACTTGCTCGCTCCGAAAATATTTCATCATTTTATTTGGAAAGGAAGCAGTGACTTTTTGGAAGAAATGCAACAACGGATGAATGCTAAAGTGTGTCTGATGATGAGGTAATACAAAGACGAACCCTCTAAGCTGGCAGCAGAGAGTACAGTTGCCATGGCAATGCTGAGTACTCAAAAAAGATAAAGGTCAAGTATCCACACTGGAATTGAGGTGTGTCTTTTTGCAATGCTCTCCTTCCTTTCCGTTGAATCTTCGGCTTGCTTATTCTCTCACCGTGCATCCACTGATTCGTGTTCCAAAGGATATTTGGACGTCAGAAACTGTGAAAAACCGTCGTACTTTTTGACACATTCACAAACGGTATCAAATCACCGCAAACGTAAACCCGTCGGACAAAAACTCTTTAAAACAAAGTTAATTAGTTTCTCGGACCTCCTGGGGGTTTCTTGTGCCTGTGAGCACGACGCAAAGCAAGAGCCATTGGAGGAATGTGGATCCTCCTGACTGAACACAGCTATATCAGCAGCTTCCATCTTCATTTAACGCAGCATTGTACCAGCCAGCTTGAAGTCTGACGCAATACTCTGGGCGCTCCCTCGATCAATAATCGGAAATAACAGACAGAATACATGTAAATCTTAACAGTCTTAAAAGCCTCATCTTTTCAGTCATCTTAATTGTGAAGTTAAATACTGTCCTGTACAAACGTTTTGAGACCACACTTTGTTGTTTTCATGACTTTTTCAGAGAAAAAATAGATTTACACAGGAATGACATATAATTCAAGGAATAAACCACTGAAATTTGAGGACCTGGATTAAGGAATTAATTTTCAATGTGTGTGTGACTGCAGGATTAATGGAAGTGTCCACCTGTTTTACGCTAACAGCTAGCTTGTGTAAAAATCCTCTGTGAATCAGGAAGTAGCCTGCTAACTGACAAACAAACACAAATACTCTTCACGATGGGCTTTCATTAACAATTTCGCAATGTAACTTTTGAGTAGTGCACCGGAAGTGGGGAACATTGGTTTAAAATAAGAGGAAGAACCGCATTCACTGCCTAAATGTTGCCGACTGAACATTTCCTTTTGGTCCCTTTCTGTCGTTTTGTCCTTTTTAACTATTTATGTTCTTTTACCTGCTGAGATAGAAACAGATTAGGATTTTGTCAGATCATTCAGTTGTAATTGAAATATTTGAGAAATCAGGGTTAATATAGGTTTAGATTTGTATTAGTTTTTATTTTGTTTTGACTTGTTTTTTTAATTCAGTTTTTTTCTTAGTTTTCATTCGTTTTGTATTTCATGCAAAATTATTTGTTTTAGCTTAGTGTTTATTGGTTTTAGTTTTTAAAAAGAATTTATGGAGTATTTGTCAAGTGCAAGATTTTTTTTGAAAAGTCACAAAATGTGTACAAAAAAAGTTAAGTTAGAGCTTCTTTCTTCTGTTCAGACAAAAATTAAAATAAAATAAATTTCAAATGAAAAAGGTCATGGATGATATTCCAGGACAAAGATGACAACAAAGGACATTTGCTATTTTAAATTGATACACGAATACGGGTCAAATTAGCCATGAAACTCCAGGGCTGAAAATAAATCTCACTTGATCCAGCCCTGCTTCAATGTGACCTTTCATGAACAATTTGCCTGAGGTGATCCAACACTTTTGCACAGTAACTTTTGAAACCATGTTAGTGACGTTATTGTTCTGCTGGACTTGACATAGCACGTTTTGACTCCCAACAGAACATTCACACAACAGTCGGTGCAATGCAGTGCTGACACTTATTCCACCCTCTCATAAAGTCTGTCTTTGTGACCAAGGTTCTGCGAGCGAAAAGGACACACAAATTGGTCAACATGCCACAAATGCTGCATTTACATGAGCGCGTGTGCAGGCTTCAGTACAGATATAGGTGCTCTCTGCTATTTTTGGTTTTGTTGTCAAATCACACAACAGCCGACGCGAATGTCAGTTGGGTACAAATTTTACATTAGATCCCCGGCAGAGACTGAACGTCCGGATTCTATTTCTGCCCGGAGAAAGTAGGTGAAAAGGAAGGAGAGAATAGCCTGTCCTATTTAAGAGCAGTTATATGCATAAATAAATAGGTGATGGCCTTAAAAAGTCAGTCAGGGTGAGTGAAGCATTTTTTCCCCCCTTGTTTACATTTATATCGAGTAATGGGGGTGTGCTCCTCTATCCCCTAATTTCACTGTCACTGTGTGTGTATTTGTGTGTGTATGTGCATGTGTAAGTGACGGGGAAGTAGTGGATGGAAGTCATTCATTCTGGCCAGGTTCTGGCGTGCGGCGGTAAACCGCCGTGCTGATGTGGCTCCATCCTCCCCCCTTCCATTCCAGCAAAAGGGGGTGATCACCCAGTCAGTATAAATAGTCAGTGAGAGACCAAAGCAGGGAATATAATAACCGAGGAGAAAGTGCATGTTTGGGTTTGTTCTGGGTTTGATCAGTTTTTAGATGCGAGCATGAGATAGACGCTTCGAGGGACAAACAACGTGCCGCGATGAAGAGCGGTTCAGACTGAAGTGAAGAGAAGTCGACCGCAAATATGTCCCGCTGTGGCCGGTGGGCTCCTGACCGACTGTTCTCCTCCCTTGCCATGTGGCCACAGTGGACGAGGAAGCCAGTTTTTTTTTCTCTCGTTTCAATTCTTTCCTCTGTCACACAGAAAGGAAATGTAGTGCAGATGTCTGAGAAACAGTGAGGACTTGGCTTCACGTTCAGGCTAGAGTGCATGTTGAGGTGGATTTCCCCCACAAAAAAATAACAAGACGTAGAAACTATTCAGTGTTGAGTGAAAATATGTGTCCTCTTGTATCATACTTGGGAGCAGCCTTCCAATCGATTAAAAGTATTACTCCAGTATGTGACAGCATTCGTAAAGGACATATTTAGATGCATGTGTTCAAACTTACTTATCACATTAAAAAGAGGTTAAAATTTTAATGCAGTGAGAGAAACGCCGCAGTCGAGTCTTCACCCGCTCTCAAACTCGTTGGCCAGACAAGCCGTTCTCATTTAAGTGGATTACCGTTCACAATATACTGTAGCTCAATGGACCTCCGTTGTTTGTCCCACATTAGAGTTTTGTTGTCCAACAAGTAACTGGTGTGCACTTGTAGCGCTTTATTTACACAATATGGTGCCCAAAGCTCAGCTCAGCAAAGTCATTGGCTGGATATATGTTGCGCTTAGCGCAGTCGGCTTCAAAAGTTACTTAAAGTTACTTATCATTTTGTAAGACAACTTTGACTGTACCTTAATTAGTGCCGAATATTTTATTAATTTTTAAATGTGTGCATATGATTGCGTGTAAGTCCAGAGGAGTGCAATGTATTTATATACTTTTTATACTTTTATATTTTTAGATTTCACGACACTTTGGGGGTGGAGGCTCCTGCAAAATTTCGTTGTAACAAGTGTGCAATGACAATAAAGTATTCATTCATTCATTCATTCATTCATTCATTCATTCATTCATTAAAGGGAATGGATGTGACTGTTATGGATCGTATTTTGGGGAGGACTTATTTCTTCATTTTAGATAACGTACATCAAGAAATGTGTGAGCAGTCAAAATCATTCAGACTATTGGTTATGACGGAGGACCGATAAGAGTTAACAGGCTAGCGGGCTAGCTTGACACAACTTTCAAGTAAATAATTACTTCCCTTCACAAATCACCCACACCTTTACTATCTAAATGCCATATGAATATCATCTGTAAATTTGTAGCAGTATTAATATATACAGTGTTTATATATATATATATATATATATATATATATATATATATATATATATATATATATATATATATATATATATATATATATATATATATATATATATATATATATATATATATATATATATATATATATATATATATATATATATATATATATATATATATATATATATATATATATATATATATATATATATATATATACACAAAAATCCTCGTCTCACCCCTCGGGTGGTGTCCGTCCCCATTCAGCTCGGGTCCTCTACCAGAGGCCAGGAAGCTTGAGGGTTCTGCGCAGTATCCTTGCTGTTCCCAGCACTGCACATTTCTGGACTGAGATGTCCGATGTTGTTCCCGGGATCTGTTGCAACCACTCATCTAGTTTGGAGGTCACTGCCCCGAGTGCTCCGACCACCACAGACACGACTGTCACCTTTACCTTCCAGGCTCTCTCCAGCTCCTCTCTGAGCCCTTGGTATTTCTCAAGTTTCTCGTGTTCCTTCTTACTGATGTTTCCATCACTTGGGACCGCTACATCCACTACAACGGCTTTCCTCTGCCCTTTATCTATGATCACGATATCCGGTTGGTTCGCCATTACCATCTTGTCAGTCTGGATCTGGAAGTCTCATAGGATCTTCGCTTGGTCATTCTCCACCACCTTCGGAGGTGTTTCCCATTTTGATCTTGGGGTTTCCAGTCCATACTCGGCACAGATGTTTCGGTAGACTATGCCAGCCACCTGGTTATGGCGTTCCATGTAGGCTTTCCCTGCCAGCATTTTACATTCTGCAGTTATGTGTTGGATCGTCTCGGGTGCCTCTTTGCACAATCTACACCTTGGGTCTTGTCTGGCGTGGTATATCTGGGCCTCAATGGCTCTGGTGCTCAGGGCCTGCTCCTGAGCAGCCAGGATGAGTGCCTCTGTGCTGTCCTTCAGGCCAGCCCTCTCTAGCCACTGATAGGACTTCTTGAGATCAGCCACTTCAGTTATGGTCCGGTGGTACATCCCGTGTAGGGGCTTGTCCTCCCATGATGGTCCCTCTTCCAGCATCTCATCCTCTGATCCCCATTGTTTGAGACATTCTCTGAGTATGTCATCTGTTGGAGCCTTCTCCTTGATGTATTCATGTAGCTTGGATATTTCATCCTGGACAGTGGCTCTCACACTCACTAGTCCCCGGCCTCCTTCCTTTCGGCTTGCGTACAGTCTCAGGGTGCTGGATTTGGGATGGAACCCTCCTGGTTAGGAGCTTTCGGGTCTTAACATCCGTGGTCTGAATCTCTTCCTTTGGCCACCTGATTATTCCTGCAGGGTATCTGATCACTGGCAGGGCATAGCTGTTTATTGCCCGGGTCTTATATTAAACTAAAGGGTGTCCACAATATTTTACAGACACCCTGCAACCGTTTTGATCAATTCCTAGCAAAAAAAAAAATGTAAATATAATATGAAACATACCTGTCACTCTACTTTTTTTAATCAATGATTTTTCATACACTGAGCAGGATAAGTTAAGCATCGGAAAATGGATGGATGGATCCACAGAGATCTATCCACAGAGAGTTCTGCTATTAAGTTATTAGCAATGTATCCATTCCTAACCCAGTACCAGCCTCCAGTCTTATTCAGGAATCTGCAGTCATTTCAATGATCAAAGCTTGATGTTGTCTGAGACGGTCTTCAAGCTAATACATTTGTGACAGTTTTAACTGGGGAAAAACCTCATGAATGGCTTGTATGTCTGCCAGCTTCACCACTTTGATTCATATTTTTTTTTTAAACACAATTTTCTTTCACTAATCAAAAGGTTTTAATTCAGCTCTGGTGCTGCAGAGCATTAGTCCCAGCCGGTACGTGCTAAATATTTGATGGCTGTAGCGGGAATTCACGGTGACGCACCACAAGAGCAGACTGAACTTATAGCTTTTCAATAATACATTTGGGGGGCAGCTCACTTGTTCAGGAGATTATGCATTAGATGGGATAGAAAAAGGAGCAGTGAAGCGAGGCAAAGGTATTTGAGGGAAGATGAGTGACTGACAAGGAAGGTGGTCTGTCTAGCCAAGGTCGAGTTGTGCGCCCCTTCTGTATTCCTCGGAGACACCAGTTTGAATTCTCCTCGAGGGCCACCGTGCGAGGTGAGGTGAGGTGAGGGTGGGGAGAAACAATCCGTTGCTTAATTTGATACAAAAGAATTTAGATGCTATATGTTAGCCCACCTATTGCGTTTTGCATTGTCTTGTAATCATTAAGCCAAATGGACTTCAGACAAAGCGACGTGGTTGCTTTAGATACACGAGTTGTTTTGTTTTTTTTGTTGGATTTTATGTTGAATTGGATATTCTTTCGTTTTTTAGTAGCGCTTTTGCAGTGCCGTCAGACATCACTTTTCAATGTGTCATTCTGGTGTAGTGCAACTCTGCCATAAAATTGCGAGATACAAATCACTTTGTATTCATACTGTTGTGAAAACCTTGAAAACCTAAAGGCAACAATGTATCATCCTGTTTTATTGTGACTCCCGGTTTAAAGTTCGGGTGAAATCAATGACGGCAATGTTTTGTGAGTGTGACGTGGGTGGGCAAACAGCAGCCGCCTGGACTGACGGATGAGGAGAAGCCTGATGAGATTTTTCATAACAGTGAAGCAGATTAAGTCATCGTATAGCATTTCTGATTCCGTGTTTTACTTTCCTCGCGTTCGATTTGAATGTATGAATTAGCAATGGGTGGTATTCTGTAATTAGTCTAACTAGCTATGCACAGCCAAGATAAAGTTTGGTTCGATTTGTGTGCTTAGTCGTTTTCATTAGCATAACACCGCTTTAATTATCAACGGATTATGATGGGTGTATCTTTCCACTATGAAAATAACCTCCAGTGTGAGTCTTTCTTTGGCTGTTAGGTTCTCTGGGACTCGATACTGTGTTGATATGTAATACAAAGAGAGGAATGGGACTCTATTTTCAGTTCAATTTAGCATCAAATGGCTGCAGAATTTGCTATCTCCCAATACCCAGCAACCATAAAATATCAACTCAGGTGTAGTCAACTGGCTTTTTAAACATTTTTTTATAGGAAGATATATTTCTCTTTTTTTTATTCTGGAAAAAGACAAAACATATCGTATATCTTTTTAATAGGCACGGACCATCAAACACAAAATGCGGCTTTGGTTTATGTACACTGGAATGTGACTATGTCTGCAAAATAAGAACACTACTTCCACTCCGATACATCAAAAAGGATTCCCTTCGGGCAACCATAACGACTACATTTTGGTCATAACTAATAACATATCTGCCATTCCCATCTCATGTAATTTCACTAAGTGTAGACATTTATTTTTACTCGAGAAATTCTGAGATAAATATGCGAGTGAAACATGTTATTACTATGACCAGACTTCCGTCTGGCTTTTCATCAAAATCATACACACAAACACATTTATACTGCTCGAGAAGCTGTCAAGGTGACCTGTGGAAACAGTCAACTGTCCAATCACGGTCCAGCTTTCACGAGAAGTAATTTTAAGAAACTCAATTTCAGTTAAGGAGATGCAAGACAGTTGAGCTCAGGCTGCTCGTTTCATCTTTCCTTGTCTCACAAATTCGGTATGCATCACATTACTTCCTCCACTATTTCGTCAAACCTCCGCAGAAAGCCAAAGATGTGTTGTTTTTTTAACTCAAACTAATTCAAATGAGGCTTTCTTTCAAGTATTTTATATTAAAAAAAAATAACATGACCTATTTAAAAATCTAAACGACATTATTTACGACTCAAATTTCAATAAATAAGTGAGAACATTTCTACATTCTACACCCCTTTGACCACATCCCAACAAGCACTGTCATGAAAATCCAACTACGGTCTCATTTACCTCTGACATCATGACACTTTGATATCAACAAATCAAACCTTAAAAAAGAACGGTAGTGAAACTAGAGGAGTGCGAACAAATAACAAAGCTTGCCGACTGTCTGATATGAACTATTACGTAATCCCCCCGCTGAGCTGTTGACACTATCACATGTAAATGCAGGGGGGGAAAGATTATCGTTATTTCTGAAGCTCGGCTCTTCAAATACAGTGCCACTGTAAATAAAGAGCGTACATGAGATTACGGCAGCTGTGAGCATATGAAGAATCATAAATATACAGTACAGATTGTTATGATTAACCGGAGCTGTGCTTTCACAGCTACAGGTCAAAGCTGCGCTCAACTACAAATTACAAATTTGGCCCTTCCCTGACACACAAACAGACAAAAACGAAACAAACGTACAAATACCTCCGTTGGCTTGTGATGCAAACTGACAAAGAATGCCATGTAACTGACTGAATTGTTAATGAGCAGTTAATTGATTATGAGCCCATCCCTTGTGTATAAAACATGACTAAAATCAAGTTTGTATTTTTTCAAAACCGATTATGTTTCTGTATAATTCATCTATGGCATGGGTCACGGTGTGAACAGTGGTGAGCATGTTTGCCTCACAGTTATAATGGTCAAGGTTTAAATCTCGGCCTCCTCGATGTGCTTGTGTGGGTATTTCGAAATAATCCGTCGGCCACCCACACTCTAAACAGCTCATAAGTGGAAATGTCTGAATGGATGTCCTATGATTGGTTATCAACTAGTCCAGGCCAAGGTTATTATCCATCCATCCATTTTCTGAACTGCTTTATCCTCACAAGGATCGCGGGGGGTTCTGGAGCCTATCCCAGCCGTGTTTGGGCAGTAGGCGGGGGACACCCTGAACCGGTTGCCAGCCAATCGCAGGGCACACAGAGACGAAACAACCATCCGCGCTCACACTCACACCTGGGGACAATTTAGGGTGTTCAATCAGCCTGCCATGCATGTTTTTGGAATGTGGGAGGAAACCGGAGTACCCGGAGAAAACCCACGCAGGTACGGGGAGAACATGCGAACTCCACAAAGGGAGGCCGGAGCTGGATTTGAACCCGGTACCTCTGCACTGTGAGGCAGACGCACTAACAACACTAACCACACAAGGTTACTATAGTTATTTATTTATTCAAAACGCTGTAGTTCTGGTTTGAAGCAGTGATCCGATGGAATGGAATGCAGGGAGTCCATATTTTAGGCAGGATTGAGTTATTATTTGACAGTTTGTCTAACACAGCAATGTTCTGAACGCATCCCCTATCTCTCCAGTTCCTTCCTGTCATCTTGTTGCCTGCCAGCAGGTAAACACCACAATCTTCTTTGATAATGAAGCAGGAAGGGACGTTGCACTTTTGATGTTGGGAGAGAATGAAGGATAGCTTGGTTGGTGGGAAGCTGGGCAAATCCTTCTACATTTGACTCATCTTTGCTTCCCACTCCAACATGCCTCGAAATCTGGACTTGGCACCGCCTTAGCGCATTTAGCTCATCGCCCGTGATCCCCAACACGCTCGGCGGAGGAGGCACAGGCAAACAAACGATACCACTTTGCTGTTATTTCCACACGTCCTCCCCATGATGACAAGGGAGGTTGGTGATTATCGAGTTGCTGCTCGCTATCTTTGCATGTCAAAGATCAACAGGCAGCTAGAGCAAGCTGTTGACTTGACAAGCTACTGGACTCTACAAAGATAAGAACCAGCTGAGAAGTTTCATGACAAGTCCTTGTTGAAACAGCCACCTAGAGGCCATTAACAAGACCTCACTTTCATGTGGGTTTCCTTTTCGCCACGCCACTTATATCCATGATATTCAGTTTATGGTACTTTTACAATCTTTGCCCACACTAGGAAAACAATTCTGTGTCCTTGAAAAACAACCAGGGTGCAATAGCGGAACCCCTTTGTCTTACTGGTGATGCCTTTATTCACTTTCCATTACTGGATGACGTTTCGAGAGTTTCTAGACTCAGTACATCTTACTAGTGAAGCACTGGTTGACATCTATGGGCTACTACTCCCATTAATAGAGTGCTAGATGCCTTTCTGTGTGGAGTTTCCTTCACGAAGGCGGCTAGGTCTATGTATTTATTTTGTTCAGTACAGCATTTTCACTCTTAGGTCACTGTAATTTTTAATCCATTGGCACCAAGATAAAACAATCTTCACAGATGACGTTTTATTTTGGCCATATAATTGTCATGAGGGTGGCCCGTCGACCTGACATTGCAGAGGTCATGGTTCAATCCCGGCTCCAGAACTCCCTGTGTGGAGTTTGAGTGTTCTCCCCCGGCCTGCATGGCTTTTCTCCGGGTGCTCCGGTTTTCTCCCACATTACAAATACATGCATGACAGATTAATGGAACACTCCAAATTGTCCCCAGGCGTGAGTGTGAGCGCACATGATTGTTTGTCTATGTGTGCCCTGCGATTGGCTGGCAACCAGTTCAGGGTGTCCCCTGCCTAGACAGATTAGAAGCGGATTAGAAAATGGATGGATGGATGGATGGATGGATCAATTAAGCCATTTTGTTGTGATAGTGAAAGGTATGGATGCATTGATTTGAAGATGGTCAAAGTCACCAATAAGTGACTTTCCAAGGTTTGTGGAATATGAGTTGAGCAGCAAAATCTACCCGTTTTTAGCCATCTCAAGGGGCGGCCCTTTTGCCATTTGCTGTCGACTGAAAATGACATCACAGTTGATCAGGGCTCAGGTAAACAACCAATCATGGCTCAGATTCAGGAAACAGTTGCGCCGTGATTGATCGTTACTTGAGCCCTGAGCAACTGTGATGCCATTTTCAGTTGACAGAAAGTGGCAAAATGACTCAAAAATTGGTGGATTTTGCTGCTTAACTCATATTCCACAAACACATTTTAATTCATCAGAATGTCGTGTTTAGACGAGTAGAGGCACATAGAACATATTACTGTAAAGACTTTTGGGGATTTAATTTCCCCTTTAACATTGTAAAAATGAGCTGTTACCATCATTTGAAAGGATGATGTAATTGGAAAAAGCCAGGCATCAGATTTAAAGCAGCAACACCATTACTGGAGTCCCCTATATCTTTTTAATTCCCTCTGCTGTTCCAACTCTTGTATAATCTCTTTAATGTGTTGCTGTAAAAGAAAATGAAACAAGCACAAGCAGAAGGCCCACACAGCAGTTGACATTCATCCGCAACGTAAAATTGACTGAGATCTGCGGTGACATAACGGCGAAATCCACTCAAGGCACCGACATCTACTTTTATATCTTATTCCTTGATTCATTGCAGACACCTCCGCTTTCCTCACTTCCCTCCTTCTCAAGGCGCCGTGGAACTGAAACTTTACTGAACTCTGAGCACTTCCACGCCAGACTGTTGTGGCGAGTGACATCAGAGAGGAAATCATGTCGCGGCGAAGGAAACACATGCCACATTTACCCTGTAACCACACTGACTGTAAATGTTCGAGCGCCAGAGGTGTGAGCCAGTGTGGATTGCGGATGATCATGAGAAAACGGACTGAGCTACAAGGAATACATGTCAGACCGGCCGTATCGCCACATCTCTGCTACTGCGTGACAAAGAGCGGCCCGCCTTAAGAGGATTATCAAGACGTGCTCATCTACGTCTAAGATGCAAGAGGCCAAAAGTATATAAGCACTTGTCCGAGAGGATGCATTTTGGTTTTGGGGTATTCCTGGAGTGACAGCTTGACATGCATCTTAATATGCATGATGCAAGCATTAAGCTGTAGCCCCCCCCCATCATGCGATTATCTTGCAGCCCTCAAATTACCACTTTGCCGGCTTGGTGGGGGGCGTCGGAGATAAAAGAGATCAAGCTTGACTTACTGATCAAGCAAATAACTTTAAGTGCCGAGCGTCTGCCTCCACATATCCTCATATTCTGTGAGAAACACTTAATCCCCTCCTCTTTATGATAAACTCGAGGGGTGTCTGCCGTGAGACCGACTGTCGGATTTAAGGTTTCAAAGCCACCTCAAATTCAATTAAATTCTATGGCATCCAAACTCGAAAATGTCTTTGCACAAACTGAAGCAAATTGAATAAATTTGTCCACGTGCTCTGTTTTCTAGTATTTTTTAATGGGTCAAATTGCATTTGCAATAGCTGGAAATAGCTGGAAAGACATGGAAATTCCTTCCTCCTTTCTCAAGAAAACAGCCTCATATGTCGCAGTGCACACAGGACACTGCAGCCTTGTCTGCGTCACAGTCTAAGTCATAAAAAGGAGCGTTGGGCACGGCGCGTCAGCTCCGAGAGTCAGCTGAGCTTAAAGGAAAATGGCTAATGGCATTTACTTCCTCGTGCTTACGGGAAATCTAGTTTATAGTTTTATTTGAATTATAATTGCCATGTGTTTTGAAAGTGTTCATGTAAAATTTCATTTAATAAAAATGAAACATTTGATTTTGAGGTCTGCAGTCTCATCTGCCGCTATTATGTCTACAAAATATTGTTGAACAACTTTTGGGAAAATTGCGAATCATTCATCTGGTATTCCTTAGAGGCATGATATATCTGAATGTTCTGAACTCCTGATTCCATGCCGATCTTATTTTGCGCAGAAAAAATAAATGCTGCCTGAATGAGCTGCGCCAAAGAGGAAGTCTGCATGCATGTACACTATGATGACTATTGACGGTGGAACAACGTTCCACAGCTGACACCGTCGCTGTTCGTTCAATGTTTTTGTGTGTCATTTCAGCTCTAATACACGAGATTAGCCGATAGCTTGAAGTCTTTGACAACACGGTGCATCATTAGGTGCAATTTTCACATCGTTGTTGAGAGGCAGAATAGCTCCGGTGTCTGGGATGGTCTCACTGACAATGCTTTATTGATCCACGCACACACAACACATACTACAGTCATGGCTATCGGTACAAAGACCTTTTGACGTTCAGGAGAAGGGGTGGGGTGGGGAATAGGGGGGCGTGGCATCACTCTGCTTCATGCTGCCTGCATTCGACATCTACTTTCTTCTGACTGCCCTCCTTCCACTGCAGCAGCCCCCTCCTGTGCTCACAACTGCCCTCATCCATTCATCCCTGGAAGGGTGGTCGGGTGCAGGGGGGAAGCATTTCTTCTGGGTGTTTACTTTCTGTGGGTGTGCACTCATGCCTGCTTAATGGACATTAAGATCTACGATTTGGGATTAGGTACCTGCTACTGAGGGGAGTCAGGGTGAGAAAAAGACTGCAGGACATGCAGAAAGCAAAGAGGATGAACAGAAAAGATGAAAAAGTAAACTGAAGGCTAAAGGGCAGGAAAGGTGGATTCACAAAGCACTGCTCCTGACTGTATCCAATCACAATCACACATGGTCAAACAGTCTGAGGTGCAGTCTGCTTTTTGCCCTAAGTCGGCTGAGCTCGGTTCCAGCCGTACCACAACCCTGAACAGGCTAAGGAGAGCAGGGTAGTAAATGGAAGCAGGGGTAAGTGGCTTGCCATTGGCTTCAAGTGTGGTTTTCCACATCCTCATCGTGTTCGCAACGAAGGCTCTTAGGGTCCTGTTCACCTTATACAACTCCAAGCATTCAGTGATCCATGTATGTGGCATCGAGTCGTAGGCTTTCTTGTAATCAATCCAGGCTGTGCACAGGTTGGTATGTCGGGACCTGCAGTCTTGTGCGACTGTTCTGTCAACCAGGAGCTGATGTTTGGCTCCTCTGGTATCTCTACCAATGCCCTTCTGCGCTTCGCTCATGTATTGATCCATGTGTCCACTTATCTTAGCCGCAATAATGCCTGACATGAGCTTCCATGTTGTGGAGAGACAGGTTATTGGCCGATAGTTGGATGGGACTGTACCCTTTGAGGGATCCTTCATGATCAGGATCGTTCGCCCTTCGGTTAGCCATCCTGGGTGAGTCCCATCCTTCAGCAACTGGTTCATTTGTGTTGCTAGGCGCTCATGGAGTGCTGTGAGTTTCTTTAGCCAGTAGGTGTGGACAGTGTCCGGGCCTGGTGCTGTCCAGTTTTTCATATCTGAGACTCTTTCCTGTATGTCTGCCACTGTTATGGTAACTGGGTTCTGCTCAGGGAGGTTGCTGTGCTCTTCTCTTAGGGTCACCAGCCATTGTGCACTGCTGCTATGTGCAACCTCCCTCTCCCATATGCCTTTCCAGTACCTTTCAGTTTCCAGTCTTGGTGGGTCAGCTCTGCTGTTAGGACCCTGCCACTGAGCGTACACCTTCACAGGTTGTGTTGCGAACAGCCTGTTTATTCGCCTGGCCTCATTCTCTTTCGTGTACCTCTTTAGGCGACTGGACAAGGCTTGGAGCCTTTGTTTGGCAGTTTCGAGTGCTTCAGGTATGGTCATCTGGATGTACCTCTCAGGTATCGGCCTTTTCATCACACCTCTGTGGGCCTCCGTCAATTGACTCACATCTTTCCGAGCCGCCTTGATCTTAGCCTCCAACCGTCTTTTCCATGGTGGGTAACGTGTCTCATGGTTGCTCCGATAGCCAAGGATTTCTAGGATCACTGACGCTGAAGCATATATCAGCTCATTGGTTTCCGTGATCGTTATGGTAGGGATCGCCCTCAGTGCTGCATTCACACTTTCCATGAGACTTTCAGGTGGTACTTCACATAGCCGTTGTAATCGGTTTCTAGGTTGCCCAGCTTTCATCCTCGCCATGATCTTAGCTTTCAGGTCAGTTGCTGCCTCGCTCAGCATTTCATTCATTGGGGTTGGCCTCCCAATCTCATAATCTGCATTCATTGGGGCTTGCCTCCCAATCTCTGGTATGACCTCCTCCTCTGATCTGGCAGCCTGGGGCCCTTCACCATGGAACCTGCGTTGTACCTCATCAATCTCAAGTTGTGACAGCAATTGCCGTTTGTGGATGTTGGAACACTGAGCTACTAGTTGTTTCGTGGTCAACCGTGACTGTGGGTTTCGAAGTAACCATTCAGCCCGCATTCTCTGCATATAACCCCTCTGACTAGGGTTGCTTAAGTAGTAGCATTCCAACAGAGCCATGTTATCGCATCTCGCCCATCTCCGCTTTGTTCCAGTAGCCCATTTTTCGTCAAGGTGCTCTGGTTCCCCAGCACCTGACGCAGACCTTGTTTGGCCGGGCGACGTCTGAGCCGGCATGTCCTTCGTTTTATTGTCTCTCATCATTGTATGAGGTAGGCATTAGTAGCGTGAAGGGTCTTGCCCAAGGACCCACACTGGATGGTGTTATGTGCTCATTTTTGCCCCAAGCGGGATATATATATATATATATATATATATATATATATATATATATATATTTTTTTTTTTTTATTTTTACCGCCAACATTATCTAAGAAAAAGGAAGCAACTTTCCACTGTCAAGGGTCGCATGCTATGTTTGGCACAATACTGTATTTACACTGGACCTTCCTTATGCAACCAAGCCATTGGGTGGGCCGCCCGCTATGACCAGCATTTAAACCCGATCCAGTGTGATCCACTGTGTCATCCAGCCGCCGCTATCTGTTTCCAAGAATCTTACATTAAAATAACTTCACCTTCAGTACAAAGCAAACCTCCAAAATAGCGAGCAGCTTCAGCTCTTCGCCCAAACCTTTAACCCCAAAATAATGAGCACAACCGTGGGTAACCTAATCTGATCAAAATCTGCAGCTACTCAGCAAGTGGGTTAGGAAAGCATCCCAGCATTTTTCTAGCGCGCATTCAAAATACACCCGTGAGGATGTGTAATATTGCACATCCAGTCGGAGACAATGTAAGACAGATGCAATGTGTTGGTAAGCTTCCATCATCTAATTACTACTGCAATGTCGCTCACCCAGCGGGGGATGAGAGAGAAAACCTCACAGAGAGATTGGAGGAGTTGGAGCGAGCAGAAGGATGGCTGATAAGCTCACGCTGTATGTTTGGTACATATTATTTCTGTCTGAGACTCCAATGCACATTATGCCCATTCATATTACAAAACCGCCATGCCGAGTTAAGGTGGCAGGGATGGGCAAGCCACACCCGCATCCGCCCAGCGTACTTGCCTCATTCTCACCTCCTTTTTACAGCAAATTTGTGACTTCATATTTTTCACCTATAAATATTGATTCAAGATCTTGATTCAGATGAAAATAATTTTCAACCCATTTGCCAGGCCAACAGAGATGGTGAGACTAATCTCAGAATCTCTGCACACGGTCTCGGCATGGATATTGCAGCAGCAGTCTGATGCCCCGCCTGCGGTGATCATCAACACCCTCTCAAGACTCAGCCTCTTCAGAACTGACAGACTAGACCCGAAGCCCTCAGGATGCTGAGCCGCAGGCATGTGGCCACTTAGCGAGTACACATTGTTCCGTGTTGGACATACTCCTACTTCATGATTGCTTTCAGTCCAAAAATAAGTAAAAAAAAAATCCTATTGACTAGAAGTCAGGACTGCATGATAACATCTCAGTGTAACAATGATGGATATTTTTTTTAAACCAAGCTTGCAATTCAGCAGTGTCTGCACCAACGCAAATAAGCATGAATAAAAAGCGTTACTCAGAATCACTTCCTAGAACCTCCTATGACACTTCCCTCCATTATTTGGTGCTGCAGCAATATTTTTAACTCATTCACTGCCAATGGGTACAACGTCCAATTGAGGAATGTATTACCGGTACTTGTTAAACACTGGAGTTGAATTCACATTTTTAATTAACCAGCATGATTTTTTTTAAAGATCGCATTGAATATCATCTCAATAGCACAGTACATAATCCTTCATATTAATTCGTATGTCAAAATTTTGGTTTTGGTTTCACAAAGAATGTTGTCTTGGGGACAAAAATGCGGCCAAGAAGAATTAACACCACATGGCTTCATCTCATCATCTCACAGCAAGCTGCAGCATACAATATTGAACTATTTCTCCACCTCCAGCCCACTTTGCTCATTTTCCCTCCTTCATATCCACCCTAAACATCCATCAATCATGATCGACGTGTCACGCTCGTTTGTACAAGAAGCGTGGCTTCAGTGGATCGATCCGTAATTATCTGCGGCATATCAGTAATCACTAACCCACTGTGAAGCATTTCCTTGAGAGATAGCGAAGGCGCGTCCGCTTGATTAAATCAGCACGGAGTCTACGAGCATGGAAATAACACAGCAAGTGTGTGTCCACTGCGCCGAGGCGATCCCATTGTTCCGCCCGTCTGAGCTGAGGTGAGCTCATCAAGACTAAAGAAGCTTCCAGCCAATTAATGCGCGGACAACAGTCCAGCAAAATAAAAATTACAACGTGATCTTCAAAGGTTTTGTTATAGTAGTGAGAAAAAGGAAACCCTTACCGGCGACTGTGCATCTGTCCATGTAATTGAGGACGTTCCCGAAACTGAGGATCACAGCAGCGACGACCGGCGAGCGGCATCGGAGCAGCGCCGCGCGAAATTTCTGCCCGGGTTTGCAGGCGTGCAGATCCGCGTTGGATTTGAGCGCGGGGCTCATGCTGCCCGACAGCGTGCGCACCTCATCCAAATTGCTGCAGCCTTCCAGCTCGCACCCATCACCTTCCACGCACATACTGGTGCAAAGTGATTGGAGGAGAAGAAAAACAGAAAATGAAAAAAATATATCTTTGGACAGCGACCAGGGTGAGCGGTCCTCCGTGGGAGTTAGTCGCTGTGGAAGTGTTGTCTTGAAAGCTGGAGCGCAGGATGAGCTCTTCTCGGGATCATATTTTTTCCACCAGTGTGTAGTGACTGAGGGCCAGTGCGCTCCTGAGTTGTCTTTTTTCCCCCCCTGTCAACCAGGCGCGCGCAAGGGGTGTGGTTAGGCAGTCTAAACCACATCCCTTTGCGCCCTGCAGCCAATGAGGGAAACTCATCTGCTTGAGCTGCGGATGCCGAAGAAACAACAGCAAACCCGGGTGAAGAGAGACCGGATGAATTAACTGACGGCTGTGAAGAGTACGGATGACTTCACTTATTTAATGATTAACGTTCATAAGAGAAATTATGATGAATAGGTTTCGCTCAGCTCAAAGTCCATCTTTCACGGAATTGTATTTTGCATCTTGTGGTGATTACTGTATATTCTTTTTTTTTAAATTCTGATAGTAAACTATATTGTAGTATAATAAGAATATTTTGGGCAGAAATTTCAGGGTGGACCAAAGGATAACAGCTTAGACGTTCTCTTAACTTGAATTGCACATGTCCTACTATTCAATTCGCTTCTCTCGAACAAGGAGCTGAATGGAAAAATTCACAACAGGCGTTTGATTCATGAATCTGCAAATACAGTACACAGTATTGGCACAGCTGAGATGAGTTACCAGGTAGTTTTTACACAATTATGATAACTGGTAGAGTGATGCCCCTCAGTAATTCACAACATACATTTCTTTTAATGTGGACACCTTGAGCTGCTATGTTAAAACTTGATGTGAATGGTGTTCACAATATTTACAATCAGCATTAAGCTTGCACAGTCTATTTCCAGTGGAACCTTTTATGCGAAAGATGTTTATGTTTACAGTATAACACACCAGCATTTGGCGAAGCTATTCAAATAAGACAGGTTTTACAATTTATATTTACTTTTGAATATACTGTAATATAATAACAAAATTAATGCACTAATAGCTGTTGGAAAACTGCAGTTGTTTGTTTACATTAAACAATCACCTGCTACAGCCAATGTGAGTGACATCATGCAACACTGTGATTACAAGATTACAATTTCAGCAACCCGGTGCCCTCATACTGGTCAGTCCTTATGTTGGCAGCGGCCTGTTGGTGCTCAGATTCTGCGCAGGAGGGAGAGAAGAAGATCCGTATGCTCGCTTCACATTTGACATACGGGAAATCCACACATTTCATTCCCTTTCGTTGGCTTACCAAAATGTTGTGTCAAAGTGTGCATGCCGTCGCTCAGCAGAAGAGCTTAAATCCGAAATTTACAAATCTTGAACCACCACTGTATATGGTTATGCTTGGCTAGCAGAGGAGTTCAATTTCTTCTTCCCTTTGCTTCAAGCAAAGAAAATGCCCAAAACAACACTAACCCACCCGGCAGTGGACTGCAATTTCAACCTCACTTTGAGAAAGCATGATTTTAGATGTATACGAAGGTCAGCAAACTGGCAGGCAATTGGACCTCATAATGTCACCAGGTACTAAAAGTCTTTGAGAGAGAGAGAGACAGAGAGAGAGAGAGAGAGAGAGAGAGAGAGAGAGAGAGAGAGAGAGAGAGAGAGAGAGAGAGACAGACAGAGACAGACAGAGACAGACAGACAGACAGACAGACAGACAGACAGACAGACGATCTGAAAGAAAACCCATGTAGGCATTAAATTGATCTTCTCATTTTGATTCTGTTTCTGAAATGACGGCAAGGAGTTTCTTCAACACTGATGTCACGGTAAAACAAGTGTCTTATCGCTGACGTTGGTGTGAAAATCCAACTAATGATAAAAACCCACCTAAGGTGACAAAGTCTCAAAATGCGTCACCTTAATATGATGGTAAAGAATTCTAAAACCTCACACCTAAACATATTCTCACAGATATCATCATCAGGTCATGAAGACCTGATGAGTGTTCAAATCAAGGACAGTAAGTGCATCTGAATGACTTTAGAAGGCCCACTGTGGGCCAGTATGGCCTCTCAGAGTGAAGGCAGCTATTTATTGTTGTCGTGAGCCTGTTGTTTTGTGTCTCCAGCAGATGGCAGGCGAGGGCCCTCCCTCCAGTGTGCACACCTGCTGCCAATGTTCAAATCAATTAGTCGTGTATTTAAGGACTGTCACAATGCCAAGCCTTTGTCGTATTACTCCTCACCTTGCTCGAGACTTTGGCTCCAGCTGTTCAATTCTCTAGTCTAGATGATCTCTCTAATTCACGCCATGTATTTTCTCACCTTGTTGTTTTTAAACATTCTTCATAGTAAGTATTTTTATTGCCAAGCTTTGTCTCAGTTTGGTATCCTTCGTGTTTTAGCTATCTTCGTGTCTTTTCACGTCAAGCTATGTCCGTTCATATTATCCTTGCCTTTTGCAAGCGTTTTGGGTTAGTTTTGTTTTTTGTTATTGTAACTAGCGTCCTTTGTTGTACTTGTGTTTTTGTATTAATAAACTTTTTTTTTTCCCCAATTGCATCTCAGGCCACGTTTTGAGAGTCCGATTCTGTGCCGGACCCTTCAATTGTGAACATGCTGATTTTGCAGACATAATCATTCAAGTGACGAGTCAGTTTATACGGAAGCAGAAACAGAATCAAATAATCTGTTGATCCATCAGCCAATGATGTCTGTATGATGTCTGGTGAAACGTCTTTGTCAAGACTTGCATTGTTTTCAGTAGATTGTTTCTGCCTACCTATAATCAGTGAACGCTTTGTCAATGTTTTAAACAGTCATTGAAAGTTTAACATGTCAAAGTAAATACATTTGAAGCAAGGAAAACAAAAAAAGAAGGGAATCGTATCTTGGCATCATTCAGCCATGAAGGCTGAGTGTTTGGATGTTTGCCTGGCTCTGCCCTGCAGGCTTTTGGCATTGCGAGGACCTCAGAGTTGAGGTCTGAATATTTTTTTTTTTCCAGAAACACTCAAAATCAATTACCCACTCACTCCCTAATATCATCATTGAAATTCAGTCTTGTGTTCATTCTGAACTCTGTATACAAACAAGGCAGCCTGCTCGTACAGTGGGGCAAGTATTAGGTAATCCTGATCATTTTGAATGGTTAATTGAGCAGACAGATGAGGGGAAAATTCAGGCAAAAAAAGAAGAGGCCCAAAGCAGACAGTGGTCTCATGTGGACAGCTTAGGAAGGAGCCCCTCAAGCGCAGTTGTTCCAATCTCTCCCTCTGCACCCCCTTTTTTTTTCCTTTCTTTGAGATGTGTTTGATATGCTGCGCATGTCTGTGGGATCTTGTGTGTTTTTCTTTCAAACAGAATAGCTCGGTGGACCTGGGCCCTACCTCTGGCAGTTTTTCTGCTATGTGGCCCAGAGCCACTAAGTCACCACTCACTCTCTGAAGCCTTCCTTCCTGTCTCTGCTCAGGGCCAGCCTCCAGTGCAGGATGGGAGATAACTCCACTAATCGTCGGGCCCAGCGGCTGCAAGGCGATAAGGCCGGCCGAGTCTTGCTGCATCAAAAATGCAAGTGAAATTTAAAAAACACACTGACACTTGTCTGTCATCTGAATGTTGTTTAACTGAAAATACAGGTCTGCCTTTTGTGTATGTAACAATGTGTGCAGTGGTGGCATTTCATTCTGGTTCAAATTTCCTTTTGGGGGAGAAAAACCAAAAATGCTTTATGATAGAATTCAATTTAATGAGCCATAAACATAATTTCATCTCATTTTTATAATAAAAATAAATAATACACTAATCTGCTGTTGCCCTTAACAATGTAGAAAATATCCATAAACATGTTCATCTTCATATATTTCAACTCCTGAAGATTGTACTTTATTAGCAAATGGGAAAAATAATTGCGTAACAGTACAACTAATTTTAAATGAGCATCATGCTTTTAGAATTTTTTTACAAATTTGTAAAAACAATACAACATGCCTTATATAGAGCAAAATATTGCATTTTCTTTAATATTGCCTTTTTATAATTTCAGAAAATGGAATCTTTTACTTGAACCCTTGTTTATTTGGGTAAATTAGTCTACCAAACAATAGTTTTTGTCCAAATCCAGTAGTAATAACACTACATGATTGTTCCTTTGTTGTTGGAATGAGTCATGTTTCAGACAGTTTAATGTACACATTTCCCCATCCTGCATTCATGGAACAATCTTCAGACTAAACGTTCTTATTTTTCCAGAGGAACACGATGTACGCTGAAGTTCCAGGAGAAGTGAACGTACAGACTCACCGATATTGTGTCCACACTGATTCCGAAGTCACATCTTGGACACCTCAAACTCAAGATGATTGACAGCGTTGCAGGAGCTGTTGATGTCCTTCGGACGGTGAGTCAAACTGGTTTTCTGAATGGTCAGGTGGTGAAGCATCTCACTGGACCAGTTTTGTACAAGCCAGTGAGCATTGAGGTTACCTCCATTCAACAAAGGCAGTCTTGTACAAAAAAAAAATGCTGAACTGCACACATCGATTAAGTGCTGTGAAACACACTTTAAAAGGGCCAAAGTAATTTTCGAGGTGCTTTTCACCGTTGCCTCCTTCGTTACCAGTTTGGTAGAATAACAATGCCGAATGTTAATAAAATCTGTTTTGCTTTAGTCGTTTTATTTTGCTCCAAAACGCCTTGAGTTGAATTCAACCCCGCAGAAGATGCAGAAAAAACGCTCCCCAACATTACTTCATTCATCCCAAAGATGTTTGATGGATTTGAGATCAAGTTGCTTAAGAGTTGTAAACTCACAAACCAGAGCAGAGAGGGCCTTCCCACACTGCGCCTGCATAGAAATGAACATGAAGAGTGTGATCTTGCATTAAATTGTTCTTTAAACTTTAATGAAGTGATGACGGTCTAGCAAAACCCATAACTTTGTGATTATTTGATGACGAGATGTGTATCAGTACTTTCGTTCCGCAGAGCTTTGTCACCCAAGTGCTGAGCAGTGCAAAGTCCAAAATACATTCACAATGCACTCTGATGGTTAGACTTTGAGAACAGCTGATTTCGAGTTGCATTAGTCCAGGATTGTCCTCCTCAAGTGCATTTGTTTTTCGAGACGGAGCCGTCTGGACTTCGATCAGCCTTGAGGTGTGGGCTATGCTATTTTGACCTTTTCTCATCCAACGTGCCCTTCCGACCCCTGTGTTGTCGGTGCCTGGCTGGAGCTCACGGGAGCAACTGCAACCCCTTCTGCCTTGTAGCTCGCTAAAGTGAAGCTGTGGAGTTGCTGCGGGCAGAGCAGCTGAGGATTTTCATTTGTACTAATGTCTCCTGATATTGGGGCTGGTTTTCGACAAGAACGCAGCCGCAACAGCATTTCGTGTTCATGCGCAGAGACATAGTTTATTGGTCATTTGAATTATTCATTCAGCGGCTCTATATGCTGTTCTCCTTTGGTCGTGGGTCATCCGTCTCAGTTGCTGTGATATCACTATTTACATCATCTCAAGCTGAATAATTCCCCTTGACTTGAATTCTTAAACTGATGGAAAACAATGAGCCTTTAGCTCACAAAAAAAAAGTGCACCCACACAACAGAATTGAACATGCAGCGATGCCAGATCTGTGTGGTTGTGCAGCGCTTATTTATAGTCTTCATGGGTCTTGGTAATTGCCACATTGCCTTTGGTTCCTTCTGAGAATCAGCTCTCTTCAGCCCAGTGGCCAGCAGGCCTCTGGAAGAGGAATGCTAAATACATAGGAGCAGACGGCATGCACTATTGTAGAGCGAACCACAGAGTTGGCAGCCATTCGCCGTCCACACTGTGACTGCAAGTCATTTGTGTGACACTTGGATGATCTCAGGGTATTTGATAAACATCGGTAAGAACCACAAATGTGTGAAGGCTGAGTTTTGCAGTCACAGGAAAAGAGGGGGGAAAAAATGAAGTGAGACATAATTATAATTCATCACGCTTTTCTCTCCAATTGTTCCCTCTAAAAGATCGTTCTCTCCGACTACATTAAATAACAACAGAGGGAATGAATCCAAATCCCCTGTTGCACAGATGAACTGTTCCACGATAAAATGGCCAAACATTCTGCACAAGCAAGAAACTGACCGGGAGAAGGGAAGAAAAAAAGAAAGCGCGCTGAAAAAAAGGGTCTCTTTATTGCGAGAGCCAGTGAACCTAAAACATTTTTGTCAGAGATTCATGTATGGAGATGCAATATTGTGATTTGTGAATGGCCTTGAAGGTGTCGAGCAGGTGTTTGAAGTGGATCATCTGTTTGACTGGGAGCCAGTGAAGATCCTGGAAGAGGAGGGGGTAATGTGATGGGAGGAGGTTGCTTGGGTAATGAGTATGCATGTAGAAGAGTTCTGGACCAGTTGGAGTTTATGCAGGGAATTTTGAGGGAGGCCAAAGAGGAGAGAGTTGCATTAGTCAATGCTCGATGTAACAAGACTGCTGAAAAGGATTTGGTGCCGATTGTGAGAATTTTGTTGTTCTTGTTGCTTAGTTTCATAAAAACAGATGAAACGGGAGTTAATATCTAATAAGCAGCAGGTAAAGGAAGAGGGTGGAAGTGAGACATGGGGTTTCCAGGAAAGATGGAGCTGGGTGCCATCCACGAAGCAATACAAGAGAAGATTAAGTTTACGGAAAATAGCGAGAAGGGAGAGGAGGTCAATGATGAAAAGCAGGGGCCTCGGGACAGAGCCCTGTAGCACACCTGAAGACACGAGAGAGGGGACAGATGAAAAGGACTTCTTTGGGCCTTTTCTACACTGCTGATTAGAAGAAAGGGATGCAAATTAAAATGTATTTTAAAAATCTGATTCAATGATCAAGTTCCTAAATAATCACTAGATTACTTGATTATTAGAAAAATCATTAGTTGCACCGTGGTTTCAGGGTAACTCTAGAGAGATCTGTAAAATTTACTGCAGTGGCATACACGCCAATCTGATGTAATGGTCAAAATACTGAAAGAGGCCTCACAACGGGTGGAGAAGGTCTCTTCCTAAATGATGTCATGTCACTGCAGCAGTGTCCTGGTGATAAGCAAAGAATGCAACTTCATATCCACAAATGTTTGTCTTTTCTTATATCGTCATCATCCTCTCCATTTAAAGAAAGGCAAGGAAAATATGGAAATGGAACGGATAACTTATTGTCTTTTGTTCGTGTGGATGAACACGCTGTTTAATGGGACTGCATTCCAAGCTGTTTTTATGTAAAAATTCTCCCCGTCCTTGAGTAAACACTGACCATATCCGTTCTACCTCATTGATCGACCTGGACAATTTATTAGCCATTGTGACAGTTTCCTGTGCTGCCACGGTCGACAGGGGAAACTGAGAGGTATGCAGATAAAGTGCTCAGAAACATGGTGCACAATGCCCATTGTCTTTTAATTGCAGGTCAGACTGTTACCTCTCCAATGTTTTCCACATACCGTGAAGTGTGCGTGTGTGTTTGCTTGTTTTTGCACATACGTGTCTGTCTGCTCAGTCTGGTCTGGTTTCCTTAGCATATTAGTCAGTAATCTCATAACGTCTCGAAAATTACAAGTTCAAGGACAAAACCTTTGGGAAAGGGACAAAACAGGATATTCCGTGACTAAGATGTTACTTGTTTCACAATTGATTGGCACCTACAGACTGTAGCCAGAGTGAAATGTGCTGTTTCTTGACATCTCCACTCAACGCTCACTGGCCACTTCAATAGGTAATATAACTTCTTCCTAAAAACTTTTATCGCAATCCCATGTGACATCAGTTTGAGAGTGTACAGTGTAATTTCAAAGAGCGCATGTTAAATTGAGTGTATTAATTACTTTTTTTGTGAAATGTACCTTAATACCGTCGACTATCATTCCCATATGGTACAAAAATAGTTTGGGGACCAATGCCCTGGAAACTGAAAACAACTAAACTAACAATACAGGATACTGTACACTCTGAAGCTGATGTCAGATACGAGTCAATCATATGTGGGTGCAAAGCTAAACATGCGTGCTGCACCCTAAACTGGTCGCCAGTCAATCACAGGGCACATGCAGTATACAGTCGGCAAATGACCATTCACACTAAGTAGGCCTAACATTTAGAGATTCAAATTAATCTAAAAAGCATGTTATGAAATGTGGAGGAGGGGGTGCAAGAGTACGTTTATAAAACACATGAACTGTCGCACTTGATCAATACAAATATTGAGGTTAAAATAATGGTGATATTTTTTTTTCTGAACTGGTGGGGGGGATAAAAAAATAATTACGATCAGAGGCAAAGTATATGACACGATAAATCTTGTAACACATCAGTTTACTTGAGAGAACAAAGCACAAACACACACGGGTAATTTCGCACATATGCAGAAGAAAAATTGACAAGATCGGCTCAACTCACCACCCAGTGGCCCATCGCATTTTTAATAAAAGGATAGCAGCACCCCCTAGTGGACAATATAATCCCGCACGCTATACAGTACAGTACAAATTCTTATTGAAATCGTGAAATTTGGATTTTTCCTCCGTCCACTTCGGAGAGAAGATTTTTGACTCCATCAAAAATGCATACATCATAGTCGACCCTGTCTCGCCGTTTCTGCTGTTTCTTTTTTCAACACTCAGCATTTTCTGCTTAGATTTGGACTTACCCAAGGGAAGGGATTCTCAAAATGTGATGAGTGTCAGCAAAACTTTAAGGGTCTCATTTAAAGAAAGACACGATGTAATGATTGTCGAGGAACGTTTTTTGTCGTGTCAGCTTATCATTACCTGTGGAAAGTAATTAGGTTTATTTTGCTCATGCAAACTGGTACTGTAATATATGGAACAAAAAGCGATTGTCCTGATGTTAGACTGTGATATTAATTCAATTTTGATTCACTAATCTGCTTAAGGAGAAAATGAAAGATCAAAAAGATACCTAAAAGTTTTTGTTGTTCAATTTTATTGATAATGCAAAATATTACAACATATACTGTGTTCTGAATCTATTATATTTATCCAGTTTTAATGTTGTGCAACGTGGCAGAGAATGGAAGTCAACTTGGTGAAATGAGACAATGATATTGGTTGGGAAAGCACATCTTTCGCGTTTCTGCTGCACTTTGTAACCAAAAAAAAAGAACTTCTTGTCGATTCCAAAATCCATCGCAGCGCTTGTAGCGTTTGATTGATTTATTAACAAGAGCTTTAACTGCATAGCTGCATTTGTCCAGCGTTATCCACTCTGCGGATTGTTCATCTCCACAGTAGGCTCTGGTGTCGGACCTTGCAGGAAAGTATCTAGAACAGTAATTCACAAGACAGAAAGAAACACATGGCGGTCAATCGAAAAGGCAACAAATGACATCTGAAGTGGGCTTAGTTGGGGTATCTCCCTCGCACACAACAAACAATGGAATTGATAGGAATGTTCTCAATGCAGGTCCAATCTAGACTGACAATGACCCATTTATCTGCTTGAATCCATTTCTGACTCAGAGATGTTGTATAACTGGACTGTCAATTGTCCGGTCCATGGAGGAATTTTATTTGCATTGAGGGGTGCTATCAGGGCAACGAAATAAAAATTAACTGCTCAACAACAACAATGTAGCTCCAGAGGATGTGGACAATGTTTTATGCTTTTAGTCTTTATAATCAATTTTAAATAAAGCACCCATCAAGTGATTGGAGTGTAGCATTAACTTACATGTTAATTTGTTATTTGTGGTTTTATGCACAATACCTAAATTTTTATCCAATTTTTCCACTTCACATAACTTGGATGAATCTCCTATTGAAGTCAGTGGCTGTATCTGGATTCAGATGATCTTATTTTGTGCAGTCACAAGACGCAGTGAAATTGAGTACATTCAACAAAGCCATTATTTTCACTGACCTGGATCTTGTTCACTGGCCAAAACAGTGACTTATATTGGAAAGCTTTATTTATCCAATAAAAGTTTAAGGTCCGTGCACTAGTAGGCATTTGTCCACACTATCCTATGCTATTTTATTTTTTTTAACTCTATAGAAAATGGATGGACAGAAGACCTTATAGAGCTTCATGAGTAGTAATAGTAGCGTGAACTGCTGCACGTTCCCCCCCCCCCCAAAAAAAAATATGTAGTTTTTGCGCTAATGCAGCGTAATTGTTCTAATGTAATACGGTAGTGGAAGGAGGTAGTCATAGTGGGTTGAATTGTCTTATGAGTGAGCACAAAGAGCAGATTAGTACATGGACCTTAAGATTATATCGAATAAATGCCCAAAGTGCTTTCCATAGCAGTAATTGTAGTCGTGGTAGTTGGAGTAAATATAGCAGTGGTAATAGTAGTACCAGTAGTAAGGAACTAAGTGCTTGGTATTAATAATACAGTAGTGTTAAAAACTTACCCAAATGTTTCAAGACCTAACAATGAAAGTACATACCTTCAACCAGCTGCTGAGCTGCCGTTCTGTCATCACTGATGTAAAGAGCAGTCATGAGGAAGAAAATCCCACCGATGATGGCAACAAAAGGGCACATCAAAAAGCTGTACTGAAGACTAAGGAAGCTCCAAGTACTGGACGGAGGCTTGGATTTCTGTATTGCGTCGGATATCTGGTGTGGAGACAGCCGTGTACGGTGGGGGTTATCGATGATGAAATGATCAAAGCTCTGTACTTCTTACTACTCACTATTCCTATGAGATAAGGACTCCCGGCATCCCCTAGAAGGTGGCAGACTGTAATCTGGAGAGCCTCAGCTGTGGCCCTTCTGGTGGGTACAACAATGTACTACAGCGCAGAGAAAACACAATCTGACTTGAAGTGTTACAGTATTTCATTGTGTCTTGCTTTGACTTGTCACACTTACAAGTAGCATGTCAGCCAGAAGGGACCAGTTCAATGATAATAAGAGCTCTGCTATGAAAACGAAGACCTAAAATGAGATAGGGATGTAATATACTGTGTACACAAATTTTAACCGGTTCTGTAAATTCCAAAACCAGAGGAAATGTGTATGAATAACCAGAATGTAGGCTTACATAAGTGGCCGGGATGCTTGCTGTCGCCACAAAGATGCTGATAAAGAGGCACGGGACGGATCCGAGCATGCCTCCAGCACAGATGAGTGGATCTGCATTGGGCACTTTGTTCCGCAACCATCTGGCCAAACCAGTGCCGATACACACTCCGAGAATGCCAGAGACCACTGTGATAGCGCCAAAGATAAAGCTGTACTGGGAGCAGAGGAAGACAGCAATTTTAAAAAGCTGCAGTTATTAGGAATTGGAAGGTAATAATAAGCAGAGGGTGTTGAACACCGCACCTGTCGATGGAGTTGCAGGACCCTTTTGTGCATGGCGGTCGAAGGCCCTGAGACACCTGAGCTCTGAACAGAAAGCTGGGCATCCAGAAGGCCAAGGCTCCAGTCAGGAAGGCCATTGCTGTCACTCCCAGAGTTGACCATATGTAACTTTTACTTTGGGGGGGAGTGAAAAAATACCAGATTAAAAAGCCTTCCTAATTTTTCTTCAGGAACGGTGTCACATGGGATCTCAAATAATCCACCACAGCAATTTTTTTAATGTCCTACTTTTTTAGAAGATACTTGATGTCCTCCAGGTATGAACTCCGGTTGTTACCGTCATGGTGGTTGTTTTCTGCCACCCCCCTGGGTGGGTTTGGGCATAATAGCACCACTAAAAACAGTCCAACAAGACCGAAAATGGGAGTTATCTGTCAACACAGTAACACGCAAAGCAAGTTGTTATTGTTAGTGCTCTCTTAAAATATTTTCAGGTTGAGTGATCTAGGGTGTACTCACCCTGAGAGACCAGTGCCAGTCACCAGTCAGGCTTGCTACTGACGCCCCTGTTATATAGCCAAGGCCGCTAAGGACACATACACAAACAAGTCTTTTTAAGGGGGACTTACACTGAGGGTAAAAAAAAAAAAGATGCTACCTCAAATTCTATAACGCATCATGGACACAAAATATCTGACCTCCCAACCGGGATAAAGATGTAGAAAGCAGCAATCATGATGGTCCGTTGTCCCCCAGTGAAAAGGTCCCCGATAATGGTGGGAGCGATAGTGGAATAACTCGCCTCACCTATCCCAACCAGGCCTCGTAACAGCACCAGAAGCCAAAAGTACTTGACAGATGAAGGCATCATAGAAGCACATGATCAGTATTTCGTCCGGTGTGCTATAACACGGAACATAACACTGTGTATCCTATTGTTTTTAGAACGTACCATAAAAAGATAAATGCATAAAAAAAACACATGATGAAGTCAACATTGACGTGCTGCTCGAAGGGGTAAAGCCTCTTGAAATGTATGCGAGCACATCTCTTTTGCACATACCGAGTTAGTAACAAAAGAGCTGCCAGTTGCAGTCACCAGCCATACAGTCAAGCCCACCGCCATGATGTGTACTCGGTTGTAGCGGTCGCCAAGGTAACCGAAGAGAGGGGCCGTCAGCAGGAAGCTGCAGATGAAAACTGTGAGTGTTTTAGTATATCATGTTAACAATGGAGTCTTGATGGGAAGACAACTACTTTGAAAATTTAACACGAAAAACAAGGCAAAAAATTGTTATATAGTCATACTACAAGAATTTTAGCTGTTGCCATTTAAAGAACAAAGCAGCAGCTTTGCGTTCAACTAAATAGGAGTAAAGTGAGATGAAACCATTTTCATTCAACTGTTTGTATGATTTTTTTGGGGTGTGGAGTGCCGAAAACCAAAGCTGGCATGGGGAGAACATGCTACCACCAAACAGAAAGATCCGATCGAAGATTGTCATCCTTTTGACTGTGAGGCAGACGTGCTCGTCACCACATGCCGCCCCATTATCATGATAATTATTTTAATAATACAAACATCAGTAGATTTTACTCTGTCACTCGTAACCTTGACTGGGATAAGTAATTAAAAATGGATGAAAGGACCGATGGAGTCTGAAAACAGTACTGCAAAAATTAAGAAATAACTTTGTGATAATACATTCTGTTATGTATTTAGCAGTATGGGTTGCATATCTTCCAGGCTACAGATTTTAGCAGTTATTCTTCCAAGGCTGTTCCAATTTAATAAGACGCTTAAAAATGAATATACCGGCTGACATCTGATCAAATAAATAAATAAATAACATTGCAGAAATTGGATATTCCTTTAATAATCAATTTTCCAATCCGCTTATCCTCACAAGGGTCGCGGGGCATGCTGGAGCCCATCCTAGCTGTGTTCGGGCAGTAGGCGGGGGACACCCTGAACCGGTTGCCAGCCAATCGCAGGGCACACAGAGATGAAACAACCATCCTCGCCCTCGCACCAAAGGACATTTTAGAGTGTTCCATTAACCTGCCATGCATGTTTTTTGGTATGTGGGAGGTAATTGGAGAATCAAAAGAAAACCCACGCAGACCCAGGGAGAACATGCAAACTCCACACAGGAAGGCCGGAGCCAAGATCGAACCCATGACCTCTGCACTGTGTGGTCGACGCGCTAACCACTGAAACACCGGGCTGCCTAATTATCTCATAGAATACCTTTCAGCAATTGGTATCATTTTATATTGATTCGTGATTTTGATTTTGTGTACAGTGCAGTATTAGTATTATTGCATTTGGGGCAGCTAGTGGTTAGCATGCCTGCCTCACAATTCTGAGGTTCAAGGGTTCGAATATCAGCCTTGGGCTTCCTGTCTTGAGTTTGAATGTCCTCCCGGTGCTTGCATATGGACTTTCTCCGCGTCCACCTTCCACATTCCCAAAACATGCATTTTAGGTTCATTTTGTGTGTGTGTGTGTGTGTGTGTGTGTGTGTGTGTGTGTGTGTGTGTGTGTGTGTGTGTGTGTGTGTGTGTGTGTGTGTGTGTGTGTGTGTGCGCCACCTCATGTTAGTCAGCCAGGATGGGCTGTAGCCCATCTGTGACCATAGTGAGGACAAACACCAATGAATGGGTAGATTCTTTCTATTTGTCCCAACATTTTGCTAAATAAAGTTCATGAAACATAATCCAAAACACTCCTCACCTACTAGAAAGTAATCACCTCATCTACAGCACATTCTGTTTTTGCACACAGCACTTTAGTGCCGATGCGGCACGATTGCACTTCTGACCTTCCTCACATCTCTAACGCCTGAGTCTAACTTAGCTTCCACTGGTACGCAACTCTGCATCAAGTGTGTGCCTTTTCTTAGAATTTGTTATGTTGTGTAAAAAAAAAAGAGTCTGTATGATGCAGTGAAAAGACGAAAGATTTTTTTTTTTTTTTTGGTCCAAACCACTGTGCTGAGATATGGTTTTCTGGTCCAAGTATCTTCAGTGCTGTGAGACGGTCACTGCAGCACAAATGTATGCAATCGCAAACTGTATGTTCTGCAACTGCATTGCAGCACTTCCTTGTGAAGCAATGGAGGGTGGAGTGAGGGACTTTCAAAACATGCTCTTGGTTAAGGACTTTCAAAAAGATCATCATTTTACCTGTCTGCAGAAGTCCGGCTGTACTGTCATGTATATCAAAGAACGTCTGTATGTTGAGAAGTACACCTATATATAATAAAAAGCAATTATTTGCAATTCGGCTCATTGACCACAGTTGAACATGTTGTGTGGGAGAGAGGCAGCATTGTCCTGTGTGTAGAAACCTGCAATTGTGTATCGCTCCATGTAGTTGAGTAAATTGACATAGCAGAGCACAGCAACAGTGACGTGGGCTCGTCGACGTGATATCGCAGGTCTTTCGTCCAGTTTGGGTGTCAGTGAAGAAAGACTGTTCACAAATGAGCCATAGTGCAGACCGGAGATGGAACTCAGACTCGGTCGAGGTTGTGGCCCATCTTGGCCGATGGTAACAGACCCTTTCAGCTCCATGGTGAGCGGGTTTCTCCTCACCTGGACTGGGGGGGAGATTGTAGTTTACCAGTTTCAGAGGAATCAAAACACCTCTCCTAACAAAACTGCTGAACTTGGATTGGATTGGATAAACTTTATTGTCAAATGTACTGTATGTGTAACATACAGCACAGATTAAATTTCTTCCCTCTCAACATGAAACAAGAGGAGCCGCATGGAGAACTTGTTTTAGTTGTAAAAAGGAATGAACACGATCGACTGATTTGAACTCAAGCGAGATTACAAATGTTGAAATTAATGTGGCTTCTCTTGCTTTTCGTGTAATTTACTGACATTTGTGTAATTGTGTGTATTCGGCATTTAAAACAAGGGTGGTTTTAAACCAATATCCCTAGAAGACTGTTACACAAGTGTGGTGAAACTAGGGTGACAGAAAATAAGAGAAGCGGATTTAGAAAAAAAAGTCTGACATTTCACAATATAAAGAAATAAAAATACATTCTATCCGCTTCATGGGAAATTCTGCTCTACGATCATTGAAAACAACAGCAAAATAAAGATTTTTGCTCCCTCAAAGAAGGTCCGTTTTTACAGAGAGTGACTTCACTGTCGGCTTTCAACATCATTTCCAGTGCCTGTCTGATAATTTATAGTAATCTGACATACTTGTTGACGATCTTGTTCATTCCATGGTGGCGGTAGTCAGATGACCGAAGAGCTCCCAGTGTGTCTCTGAGGCATGAGGAAGCCAAATGAAGGCCCTGCTCTTATATTGAGTTAGTAAGTGAGGGACAGCCCATTTTAGGGATGGCTAAATGCTTCCACACTGTTCATCACTGCCTTGCAATGCTGTAAACAATCCATCTATCACGTTCATTTCCTCCCACTTCTTTCTTGAGAAACAAGAGAAGAAAAGGATTAATATTGGTAACCATTACCTTATGTTGCTTTGGTGTGGGTTTGTTCATCTGCAACACTTGTGTCTCTGTTTTTCAGTTTCTCACACCCACAAAAGAGCACAAGAACATTTCATATTCATTTAGCACGAAAGATCTTAAGGCAATGCAGATTTTTCCAGGTCCAAACTTAAAGATCAATGTAAATAATCAATAATGGATCGTGGCTATTAGCTTTACGCAAACACAAGTCCTATCACATGTGGCTGTCAGGTGATGAGGGCTAAATGAATGTGTTGTGACTTCCAGATATCAGTCAAATCACCACACAATGGTTTCAAGTGAGATGGTCTTTCTATATTAAAATATATTTTTGTGGCACAATATATATGAACCATAAGTGAAAGTGGGACAAAAACAGTGCAGCTGATCAACCGGCATGTTGTTGCAAGTGTGTGTGTAATTCACACTGACATTCAATGTGCCCATTCACATTTACATATTCCCACTAATCCTCAATTTTCTATTTATATCGTTTTCTGGATTGCAAAACCTTTCCTGCATTACTTTGTACATGAGATATACAGCGTTGACCAGTAAATCACAGGGCAACCAGTTATCCACGATTACAATTATGAATCTCAAATGAGCCTCAAATATAAAATTGAACAATGTGAAATAAAATATATTTCATGACTTTCGTGTTGAATTTGTTTTCAGGTAATTGCAGGTTTAGGGAATCAATAAAAATAGCTCACATATGTCTTGTAAACATTAGTGGGAAATACTTTATTACTGTACTTACAGTAAATTATTTTTTGGGCATCTGTACTTTACTAGAGGGTATCGTACAGTGCTGTGTCTGAAATATAATTCATTTTCAGAAGATGGCAGCAACGTACCTATGAGGACACCAGCTGCTAGGAAACCAACGAAGAAGAAAGGGTAGCGGCGCTCAGCGGAGAAAGAACTGCAGCTCAAGGCAACGAAGAAGAAGAGATGTCGCGAGTGCTAAACGGAAAATAAAAGGAGACAGCGCACTGTGCAGTTAACGAGAATTAAACGCTGTTACCTCGGCATATTACTGTTCACAATAGCGGCATCACATTGGCTAAACTATGACAGAGCCTCAATCAGCGCTGTTACTCAGGAGACAGCTCGCAGGTAAAGAAACATTTGGCGTTAGCGGATGTTGCCTGCCTTGCTAATGAACATTTTAGCTGGGACTCAATGCGATGGCACGGTCGCAAACTGTTTGCAACAATGTCCCACACTAACGCGAATGTCCCATTCCGAATTGAATAAACTGCGGGAAGCTTGTCGAAGTGATTGTTGACAGACACGGTATTTTTTTAAAACAAGAACCTCCTGTAGTGTACGTAGTCGGAGACAATGTTATCATGATGCATACGGATAAGTTGAACGTTCGTTGTCAGATATGAGGGGCCGCCTGGAACAATATTCAACGATTGACCTCTTTCACACAATAGTAAAATACTCTTATAGACACCACTGAAACGCGTCCAGTGAGAGTACTTAGAGTACGCTGACACGAACACTACTGAAACACTCACTCACTACCGAAACATCATCTTTCCCTCTTGAAACATTCAGCAGTTCTCCCTCGTTCACGGTGGAAAACATTCCCCCGTAATAGACGAAATCTGTTAAAGTAGTTTTTTATGTTATTAGAAGAATCAGCCTCTTTATTTGTCACATGAACACATACATGACATTTGACCTCAGCATTGCAACACCTCAGCAACACAGTAGTGGACACAGAAAACATACACTGCTTGAGGCACACACTGGAGTAGGGAGGCTTGAACTAGCGTCCCCATTGGTGGTAGCTAGCGATCTCTACTACAGTACTTGTCCAAAGCTGCACGTTTATTTATTCGAGTATCTATTATTTACCGTATATGTTTACTAAGTAGCTATGACTGAATGTGCATGTTTATTTATTCGAGTATCTATTATTTACCGTATATGTTTACTAAGTAGCTATGACTGGATGTGTGTGTGTGTGTGTGTGTGTGTGTGTGTGTGTGTGTGTGTGTGTGTGTGTGTGTGTGTGTGTGTGTGTGTGTGTGTGTGTGTGTGCCTTAAAAAGGCAGATCTATGCTCAGTTGGGCATCCTCGCGACAGCATTAGCCACTCCAGAGCAGGACAGGGATGCAATTGAAAAACTCTCCGGTACTGTAAAATATATATATTTGTGACTATGGACTCGTAAAACGTGATATAGTGAGTAACAACTTGTGTCATAAGTGCATTTCAGTATGATGTGTGAAAGGATTTGTGGGGCTAGCTGTTATCGGCATGAGCATTTTCCTGTTTATACCTTATCTGACATGCGCTTCTAGATGCAGAGTTGGCACTCAATACAGGGAAACTAACAGTTGAATTTGTGTAACAAATTGTATTTTTTTAATTATTATTTTAAACTGTGACACCTTTTGGACCTTTGTTTAGTTGTTCTTAGCGGGTGTTGGGTGCGAAATGATGTATGGACTCACTTAGCGTCTTTACTCCCCATGAAGAAATTGGACGAGCATTTTTACCATGACTAATTTAGGCCTGCATTTGGACGGTCTTGGCATATCCCAAAGTTTTAGTTCGCTGCAACATACCAAACAAACAGCGTGCCTTTTGTGACATATTCTTATACCATTCCAGAAACCAGTTCATTGGTTTATCATGCTGCTATTCTGCTTTTGAAAGTCTTGCCAGAGTCGTTACAGAGGCGATGTAAACGACAAATGCTGGATCTTCATGCGACCACCAAGTTCGAAAATCCCATTGACCGGTGTGACTTAACATGCCATTTGTTTTTGTCTCCAGAGCTGAATAAAAACCCGGTAGAAGGATTCTCAGCTGGCCTGATTGAGGATAATGATCTGTACAGATGGGAAGTTCTTATCATTGGGCCACCGGACACGCTTTAGTAAGTCGTCACCTTTTATATGTTGAATGATACCGCGTTACATTCTTACGTCTAACTTGCTCTTGTCACTTACGGGTTTGAATGTTTTGAAAGTATTGACATTGTTAAAGTAATTTGTTTGTTCTTTTTACTGTTCACAGTGAAGGTGGTGTGTTTAAAGCTCATCTGACGTTTCCCAAAGACTACCCTCTCAGGCCACCTAAAATGAAATTTATCACAGATATTTGGCACCCTAATGGTAGGTACAGCCAGGAGATGCACGAACAAAATTGTTCACGATTAACAAGGCTTCCTTTATGGTTCACCATGAAAATATGCATCATTTTCATAAAGTCAAGTCAAGTCAAGTCAACTGTATTTATAGAGCACTTTCAAACAGCCATCGCCGCATACAAAGTGCTGTACATGGAGCAATTTAACATATACAATAAACAGTAAAACAAATCGGTAATAAAGACAGTAGAAAGCACCAAACAGTAAAACCAAGAACAAATTTAAGTCATGCTGAGTCGAAAGCCAGGGAATACAAGTGAGTTTTGAGGAGGGTTTTGAAGATGGGCAGTGAGGAAGCTTGACGAATGTTCGGTGGGAGGTCATTCCAGAGAGAGGGACCAGCAACAGAAAAGGCTCGATCCCCTCTCAGCCTCAGTTTAGTTCTTGGTACTTCTAATAATGTCTGGTCGGCAGACCTGAGGCGCCGGCAGGTGCGTGGGGCGGATGAGCTCAGAGAGGTAAGGTGGCGTGAGATTATTTAGAGATTTGAAAACAAATAAGAGGATCTTGAAAATAACTCTAAAATGTATGGGGAGCCAGTGAAGGGATGCCAGAGTAGGAGTTATGTGCTCCCTCTTACGAGTACCAGTCAAGAGGCGAGCAGCGGCATTCTGGACCAGCTGAAGCCGCTTAATGGAGGACTGGCTGACTCCAAAGTAAAGGGCATTGCAGTAATCGAGCCGGGATGTGACAAAGGCGTGAATTACTGTCTCAAAGTGTTCATGAGAGAGGAGAGATTTTATTTTGGCCAGCTGTCTAAGGTGAAAGAAGCTGGATTTAACAACGGCACCAATTTGCCGATCAAATTTGAAATCACTGTCCAGTTTAAGGCCCAAGTTTGAGACTGTTGACTTAAGATAAGGAGACAGGGGCCCAAGTCTACAGGATGGGATGTACAAGGGCCACTGGGACCAAATAGTATCACCTCTGTCTTCTTTTCATTGAATTTCAAGAAATTTTGTGCCATCCAGGTTTTTATTTCTTCCAGGCAGGACAGGAGTGGCTTTAATGAGAAGGCGTCTTTTTGCTCAGTGGGACATAGATCTGGCAGTCATCTGCATAGCAGTGGAAGGGAATGCCATGTTTCCTTAAGATGGAACCCAATGGGAGCAGATACAGCGAGAACAGCAGAGGCCCCAGAATTGAGCCCTGTGGAACACCACATGACAGGGGAGCAGTGCGTGACTCAGAGCAGCCAAGGCTGACACAAAAGGTTCTGTCAGCTAAATAGGACCTAAACCACTCAAGAGCACTACCGCCAATGCCCACCAAGTGCTGCAAACGAGTCAACAGAATACTGTTAATAAAGAGGAACCATTTTTTAAAATAACCAATAATAACTATTACCATGAGAAAGTACTGTAAGCTCAAGATCATCAAATTAATATGTTGTTGAATCACCTTTCACTTTAATTACATCATGCAGTCAAGTAATTAATTAGTCCTGGATTTAGTTCTGGGCTCTGGCTGAGCCATTCCAAAACAATATCCTCTATCAAAGTGGATTGCTGTGGTTGCAGCATCATACTTATATCATAGCATCATAGTTGTGGTTTTTCGTTTTGCCCGAACAGGATCTTGAGTGAAGGTGGTGACACTTATGAACCCTTCCAATTTCTAGATCTAGTGATCCAGCCAGAAGCCAGACTTAAATCCAAATGTCAAACAAACAAACATCGGTAATTATGCAACTTCAGATATTGGCCAACAATATCACTTCAACTACAACAATAATGAATGAAATCTTAAATAAATAACAAGGCAGATTCAGTCACAAGAGATGGTCTGAAATTAATTGTTTTTTTACACTTGTGAACCAGCTCCATATGGACCGATGCATCCAGCCCAACGAAGTCATTAAGTATGGCAGTAATTGAGCATTCCGTCGCTTGCTGTGTGACGATACCATGCGCAATTTGTCACCTTGAAATGTCGCATTTGGGGATGAACCCCCTCACCCCAGTACTAAGAAATGTGAGCAAAGTCACCTGGAAAACATAACTTATTTCAGTGGTTCAGTTAAAAAAGTAACACTCTTAGATAGTTCCATGATCCATATTTGGATCCCCGCATTTTGGAAGTTTATCGGTGTGTTTTGATTGAAGATTTGTTTGGCTTTCATTTATCCTGCCCAAACCTTACCATGCATTTCAGTGGCCTTCAATTTTACTCGGCCTTTCCCTATTCACGGGCCGGCCCATTCCCAATTACCCGTGAATAGGAAAACCCAAAATTCACCATCTCAAGCCCGAATGTAAGATAACAAACACTTATAATTAGTTCGGAAATGTTAGTTCCGAAAAGTATTTTCTATATGTTTCCCGAATCATTATTGTGATTTTCACATTTTGAATTGAGCTATTAAAAGAAATAAACCGTTGTATGATGTTCAAATTTATTGCGATGCACCTCTATGTACTGTACTACACATTAAACAAGAAGCTTGTTGGAGTTGTCCTGTCATGTCATTAATTGAATTCTTTGCTTTTTGTAGTTGACAAGAACGGCGATGTATGTATTTCTATTTTACACGAACCCGGGGAGGATAAGTATGGTTATGAAAAACCAGAAGAGCGCTGGCTTCCCATCCATACAGTTGAAACGATTATGATTAGTGTTATCTCCATGCTGGCAGACCCAAATGGCGACTCGCCAGCCAACGTCGATGCAGCAGTAAGTTGGCTTGTTTTAAAAACACAAGAAATTAGGAATGTTTGAAAAAACAGCTGTCAAATTAAACTCACCCCCCCATCCCTTTTTTTTAATCCTTTGTAGAAAGAGTGGCGGGAGGACAGGCATGGAGCATTTAAAAGAAAAGTTGCACGCTGTGTACGGAAAAGCCAAGAGACTGCGTTTGAGTGACATGTAGCAAGGATCTCGATTCATGTTTTCGGGGCAAGTATGCGAGACTCAAACCCTTTCTTAGGAGGGCGAGATGTGGGAAAAAAAATTATAAGTGCCCACGTTTGAAAATAAATAATTTTCTTCTGTGAGCGTAAAAGTTTTTGCTGAAGCTATGAAGTCTCAAAGAAAAGCACCAGTTGAAATTGACTTTAAATTACAATAGTCATTTACTCTGAATCGAATGGCAAAGAGCTCATTGAGACCACTGACGGCTCCCAAATAACTCTTATTTGGATTCAAATAAAATTTTACATTCATATTCATACTGCACTTCTTGTTTTCCTGCCAGCATTTTTCTTAAGGTTCTCAAACGCTTACTGTATAAACTCAAGTTTAGTTTTGTTGTGCCAATTTGAACTGCTTCACATCTTAGTTACATGGTGTCACCCAAAATCTGGCACCTGTGAAAATGAGTATTGCAGCCCAGGACAATTAGATAACGCTCCTCAATTCCTGCTTTTGCCTGAGAAACGACACCTTTGAAGTCACCCAGTCGTTTCTTCATTGGATTAAGAAAACGGGGGTTGGCCTCTCCCCTCCGTGTTTTATTTTGTTAGTCTGGAATCAAGATGCTGCTTGTTTACTAGTGTGTTTGGGCTCATTGTCTTGTTTCAAGAGCATTTCCTTTTTGGAGTTAAGCAACATGAACTGTGTGAGGATTCTGATGTCTTCAATCTGATTCGCGATGCTCATCATGGCATACGTCGGCTCAAAAGTATTAGTGTGAGAAACAGCCACTTATCCTGATGATTGTGCCACCATTCATCACCTTCTGCACAGTGCACTGTAGTTTGAATTTAGTATTTGGGGGGTATCCGGACAAACTCTGCAGCCCCTAAACACAAGAACAATGTTGTTTTTAACAGTCTTGGAAGTAATGTTGCACCATTCCTCTTTCGTCCAGGCGATGTGTTCTTTGGCAAGTTGGAACCGCTTCAGAGCACTTTTTTTTTCAAGTCAGGGTTTCTTGCTGATAGCTTGACTTGGCGTCTTGAAGAATTGCAGAGGAATTTTTTGCATGTACTCAAATTGCCCGTCGACTCGATCTTAGCATGTGCAAGAATGTCAGGAACTCCATTGTGAATCCCCATATAGTCACGATTTGCTGTTTGCAATTTTTTTCGATTTGTAGATTGTTTTTTAAAATCCTCTCCTCGGGTCTTTTTGCTTAAAAAAGTTGAACTCATTGCTGTTTTTGTGCTAAGGCCACCAAAGCAAATATATGTCTAATTTTAATGACATCCAGTGACATCTTTGTTCCAAGGAACTGTTGATATGAGTTGAGGAGCGTCATTTAGACAAAAGTAGCGGTGCAAATTGGCAACTATAATGTACGGTAAGCCTTTTTAGCGGGGTCATCAATTGCTCATGGAGTTGAATCTATTTAGCGGAGGTTCATTGTAGTAGTTTGAGCTGCAGAAATGGTACCACGTTGTCTTGAAAAACAACTCTTTATAAGCCATCTTGAATCTAAATGAGTACAGATTTGTTTCTGAACTCAAGTGGAACTTTCACACACTTTATTATATATAACATTACTTTATTTCTCACCACTTTCACTTTTATGCCACCTACATTTTCCTCGATAAAATGTATACTTTTATATTTTATTTATTATTTGACTTTTAGATTTTGATCAAATCCAGAGAAATTATTTGTTGACATGATGCCTGAACCACAAAGCACAAATTGACCAATTCTGTCCGTAGACGTTGAGGTCATGAAAGTCGGACCACTGTGATTCGTCTTGATAATTTCTGTTCTGTGTTGTGCGCCCTTTCCACAGGTCTGCAATTGGAATTCAACATGGCACTGTTTCCTGCACTCTTCCACCATTTTGCCAGGCTCGTCGTCCTTTTATTTTGGCAGGAAGACTATGACTGGCTCCTCTAAGCTGCAATAGAACATTACAGTGACTACCACGGCTGACAAGACAACCACCAAGCAAGTGCCAACTGAACATAAAAAAAAAACAACAACAAAAAAACCCCAACAACACTTTGCAAGTCAATGAACTGCTTCAACATTCAGGAAGATATTGTAAAGACATGTATATAGCACAGACTAAACCAGATAATATATAAGACCCCACTCCATACATCATGCACTTAAGGGGTGTCCACACGGCAACATTTGCTCCGGTGCTGCGCCGGAGCTGCCCCAGTAGAGCGTTCACACGTGCAAAGTTACACCGGTGTAGCCCCTGAAAACAGCTTAAACCGGAGCAAATTTAACCCTGCTCAGGGAGGTGGTTTAAAAATTTGCTCCGGAGCAAATGCTCGTTTGCGGGGGGAGTAGCCTCGCTACGCATGAGAAAAGTTGATTACATACGGCTAGAACGCGTTGCTTTCATGCTCTGTTGTATTTCCGTCATCTTTCCTTTTGTAGGAGACTGGACTGTCTCAGAGTTGTTTGTGTAGTTTGTTCCTCTGTTGTGTGTTCACAAACCCCCCCCCATAGAATTTATTTTGTGATTTCCTCTCTTGATTTTCTGTTTGGCGCATTATGTTTGCTTTTCTGAGTGTCATTGAAGTCATCGTTGATTTACGTTTTCGGGGGCGGTCATTGAACGCCTCTCGAGCAGAAGGCACGGAGACTGAGAAGGAGAACGACGTGCCTTTACAGTAGTTGCTTGAGTTGTGTATGTTTTAAAAAGAACCAACACGACAACTCTTTGTTTTCTATCGTTTTGCACCGCTGCAGAAACTGCCATGTGAACGCAAGTGGGGCTGCACCGGGGTTAACACGCTCAGTGGCAATTTGTCCGTGTGAACGCTCCACAAAATTTGCTCCGGTGTAAGATATATCGCAACAAAATACATCGGTGCAGCACCGAAGCAAATGTGTGCCGTGTGAACACCCCTTTAGTCTCACTGAATCACGCTGGCTCTGATTTATTTGATCCTTTCCCCGCTCCAACATGTGCTCCATTATTATTCTAATTATTGTTATTTTTCAACAGATGGTCTTAAATTGCGGATCGGACTGTTGCGAAGGGCTTGATTGGTTCAAGCACGCTGTGAATGAAAGTTTTGTCATTTCTAGAACAGCCATATTTGGTGTTTGTCATGGATTCCCAAAACATTTTTGACAACCTAACTTTAAATGTGTTGATAGTAATATTGGGTTTTATTTCGCTATTAAAAGTCTCATCATCCCATTCTTTTATCAAGAAACAAAGCAACATACTTTTTCATTTTGTGCATGCACAATTGTTTTTTGTATGGGTCTTTTTGCAAAAGTGCCTCCAGATACAAATGCTTGGCCACATCATCCTGCATTGAGCAAGTAGTAAATGAAATGTTGGAAATCAGTGGAAAAATGCTGTATTTGCAGTGTATAAATTGGTCTGATAACCAGCACACACAGTATAGTAATGCTATTGTTCCCAATTTAATGCAGCAATAAATCTCCTTATATGAAGTTTAGTCTTGTACACGTGGTACAATTTAAGGTCCTCCAAAAATTTGCTCTTTTAGTGGCTGCTCTGTTTTTTTGGGGTCAGTGTTGTCCATAGTAGGAATTGTTGCATGCTCGTCATTCTTTTTCTGTTTATTTTGTTTTTGTTTCTGGCATTTTGTTTGTGAACGGTGTACAGTATGTGTTGATATTTTTGTGCTCCTTTCATCAAACCCAACCTCCTCGTTATTCTGCTGAAAGGTTGCAGTTTTTGGCTCAAGTACAAAGACAAAATACTGATGGGTATGAGCTCTTCTATTATATTGTGTGTGTGTCGTCCCCCCAATTTTTTTTTGCGTGTGTTAAATTCAGTCTTTTGTGTTCTGGGCCCTTCATAAATAGCACATCTGTTCTGAGAAAGTTAGCTGAAGCATTTCCTGGAAGCAAATCTAATTGCCTCGCTTCCATTTCCAGTATGTTATTATTTCCATACTCCAGGTGTGTCCAAACTACAGCTCAGGGGCCCTTTGTGGCCTACGCCATTTCCTAAAAATGACATTTGACACAGCCCGCTTGGCTAAAGTTTTTTTTTTTTTTACGCAGAGGTTGGCAAAGTGAGAATATAGGGTGATGAAAAAATATTAATAAATTGGTTTTTATACTTTAGAGCTTTTCTTGATATTTTGAAATACAAATAAACTAATTACGACTAAAATACATTTCTCTTCAAAACAGTTGAATAAAGATGTTTCAACTTTAGAATGGGCGGCTCGGTGGTCCAGTGGTTAGCGCGTGCAGTGCAGAGGTCGTGGACTCGATCCCGGCTCCGGCCTTCCTGTGTCAAGTTCACATGTTTTCCCCGGGCCTGCGTGGGTTTTCTCCGGGTACTCCATTTACTCCCACATTCCAAAAACATGCATGAACACTCAAAATTGTCCCTCGGTGTGAGTGTGAGCATGGATGGTTGTTCGTCTCTGTGTGCCCTGTGATTGGCTGGAAACCGGTTCAGGGCGTCCCTGCCTCCTGCCCGAAGACGGCTGGGATAGGCTCCAGCACCCCCCGTGACCCTTGTGAGAATAAGGAAATGGATGGAACTTTAGAATAAAAAAATTGAACATATTGATTCTCAAATAACTTAAAAATTGTCATTTTAGTAATTTGCTCCTATTTTGGCTCTGAATGTGGGGATGGGATTCGACTGCTGTTCAGTGCAGAGGGAGAGTGGGGGGAAAGAAAAGGGCAAATCCTAAACTATACTTTCCCTTATCACCTTGAACAGAAAGTTATGTAGCGGTTTTTCAAGATAATCAGAAAATATGAACAATATATAGTTGTTCCTTGACTGATTTTAGTGTGTTTAATAATCGGTGGAGAATTCTAAAGTGGACTTTGCATAATTCCATTTTATGTGTGCGACCCTCAAACAAAAAAGCTTGGACACCACCTCTCAAAATCTATTACTTTTATTAAAGAAAGTCACCTGTTCTTCCACAAATAAAGAAAGAGGCAGCTGTATATTACTGCCTTTAGTAGGAGGAAAAAATATATATTTTATTCACTCATTACGACAGATTCAAATCAACTCTCTGCAAGCACAGACGTGTTCACGTGACAGCACTCAATTGACTTGCTTGAACGCGGTGCTTCCGCCCCCTCTCGGCCGTGTTGGTCTTATCGCGAGATCGCCGCCCGGTCACGAAGTCAACGCAGAGCAACATGGCGGAAGGTATGAGATTGGGTTTTTTAGGGGTCTTGTCTGTCCACTCCCTTTTATTTGCGTAGGCGTGTTACGATATATGGCTTGGCCAACTTTGGTCGTACCGATTTCATGTATATTTCAATGTATATTTCCTTTCGAAACAACACGACACATTGTTATCGCCCTGTTCAGTTAGCAAGTGAACAAGCTTTTTATCAGTAGCTCTCGATGTTGCTAGCAGTTTATTTTGTCGCTTCTATTCAACTGAACGAGCAAAGACTGACAGTCTACAACCGATGACTAATGTGCTTGTGCAAAACATTCGTTAGGAAGTTTTAATTAAGTGACAAGCAAAACCGATCGTCGTTGTTAGAAAATAAAGACCATGTGCTGCTGAATTGAGCAGAGTGACATTTTGGACGCACATATATGCACGTATAGCACCTATTCTCTTCCTTTTGAATAAATAGGAGCACTGAATTCTGTTGAGATACTTAATGTAATTTCCTCCCTATCAGGTGTTTGTGCTGCCTTTACAAATGTCATGACCATGACCACCAACAGAAGGAAAATGCTGCTGCTGTCAACAACTTACAAAAAAGTCACCTACCAAGCAATACCAAGAGTGCGAACAGTTGTGTTAAAACAGGGTCGATGGTGTCGCCTTAATTGTATATGTGCATTTAAATGACTAGGCTTTCTTGTATTAAGTCAGTTTAAGCCCGCTTCTTTGTACTAATAACTATTTATCACGCAGTTTACTGTTTCAGTTTCGACGAAATTTTTTTTTTTACATGCTTTCAAATTTTTACTAGCACCGTTTTTTTAGCCCCTACTATGCATGGTACGGCTGGCAATGACATCATTATTTCCATATATTATACAACTAAAGTCTACAAAATACCATGGCCTGTATTTTACCAGAGCTGCCTAGTGGTTATTTAATTTTCAGATGCTGCTCCAGTATAGCACCTTCCTGGGGCTGACTTTTTTTTTCCAAAGCGACTCTCTTGGTGTCACATGATTTGCAGCATTGCCACTTACAGTTTACAAGGCAGGACAAAGTAACTAGCCTCTTCAGCACTTTTATCCTCTTTACAAATAGTTTAGTGCTTTAAAGGAAGGAAATGGCCCCCAGTGAAACTTGGTGGACTTGGCTGAGTCATGATTTAGAGTTTCAACATCAGGAACTACAGAGAAAGTCGCACCAAAAGGAAGCACATGTATATGTGCCACTTGATGCTTCTCTGATCTCTTTTTTTATGGAACAAATGTCCTACAGCAACAAATAACCTCAGAATGCAATCATAGGCCACAACATTGTGTGCGCTTGCACAATCAAATGCTTGGTCTTCTCTAAAAATTTGAATGGACCAATAAATGAATGCTTCTTGTCGTGTCAGTTAAAATTGCCCTTTATTAAATTGGGGCAGATTTTTTTTCTTTTTTCTTGAGTCCGTGACCCTCATGAGCATAATTAATTCACCTACTTCATGCATTGGATCTCACTTTGTGCCGGTGTAACTAATGAATTACTGTACTGTATGTCATTGCTTTGGAATACTGCAAATGAAACTATTTTGTGCTTTGGAAGAACAGTATAGTGTCTTTTCTCCCATTCTATTTTGTTCATCAATGATGAAACTAAACAGGCTTTTGTATTCATGCATACTTGTTTGTCCTCTGTCTGCATGACATCAATGTGGCGCAGAGGAGGTGGCCAAGCTGCAGAAGCATCTGTCCCTGCTGAGGCAGGAGTACGTGAAGATGCAGCAGAAGCTGGCTGACACAGAGAGACGCTGCGCTGTCCTTGCTGCTCAGGTGTCTGTCCAAGGCCCCACCACCCCAGCATCTGCGGACACCTTTATTAGCAGACTTCTGGACATTGTGTCAGACCTGTATCAGCAGGAACAATACAGGTGGGCACATTGATTTGATGAAGCGAATGCTATTATGCTTTATTTGTTTATTTTGTTCTTATTCAGCTTGTTCTGTGGTTTTCTGACTTTGTTTGTGATTGTTACCTAAAATTACATTTTTGTATTTAAATATTTTCGAGGATGTTTGTGTTGTTCCTGCAGTGATTTGAATGTGAAAATCGCGGGGAATCAACTCAATGCCCACAAGTTTATTCTAGCTGCACGTAGCGATGTCTGGAGTCTGACCAATATGGCCACCACCTCTGAATTGGACTTGTCTGGTAAGTGACTGTGATATTGCTGAACTGTTATAAAGGCAGTGAACCTGTTGGCTGGGGTGTTGGGGGTCTTAAGATATTTGCTCTTTCTGTAACAAAACACAAAAAGCACGAAAAAACGGTATAGGTGAGAGCCACGAAATGGTGCCAAAGTCAGAAGGTAATAATTAGTTCAAAGCTAAACAAAACGACAGTGGCCTGATTACTGATAGACAATTGGAATTTTTACAGGTGAAATATGGAATATACACTTCTGGTGCATTAAAAAAATCTCCTTTAGGCCATTTATTGTCATTCATAGCAGGACTCATCACCATACCGTCCGCAAATAGCAGGGGAATATTGTGTAGCTATGACCCCACCATCTAATCTACCATCTCTTTGCTTGATGCTGAGATTAAAATGGTGGATGACTAACATTTACTTTGAAGTGCAGAAATACAGCGTGTCAGTGTCATCTTTCAACAAAGCTTATAGTAGTAGCTTCTAGCTGGAGTAATTTGTTGGGTCCAGCAGAAGTTACAATACTGTTCTGAGAATTCTAACTGGTGTCTTTCTGCCCCTCGCTTCATCACGTGTCTGCAGACTGCAAACCTGAGGTTGCTCTGGCAATGTTGCGCTGGGCATACACCGACAACTTGGAGCTCAGTGAAGATGATGCATTTCTCATTGACTTGATGAAGCTGGCCAACCGCTTTCAGCTTCTGTTGCTCAGAGAAAGGTCAGCCTGGCACAAATACAGAGGGTCTTCGGTTTACAACATTTGAAGGTTCTGAATGGCGTGCAATGAACTAGTTTGCTCAGTGGGATTTGAATATAAATTGGTCAACTGGCAATCGAAGGCATGCTCAGTTACTGTTGCACATTTTAATTGGTTTTATATTGATGGACTCTTTTTCAAACAAATATTTACTATAATTATAACTACTGCAAAACATCATTCAGATTACGTTGCTGCCCCCCAAAAAAAGCGCAAAGTTCTGAACCTTACATTGCAGTGCCAACACTGTTGGGAAGCTGAAAATAGGTCAACCCAAAGTCATTTTTCCTTGAAACAAATCATAAACTGAATTGCTCGTAAACCGAGGTTGCACTCTACAAGTTCACAGACAAACGAGATGTATCCCACCGATCGTCCACCCGGACAGTTCAGTTTAGAGTCTTCAATTAACAGAACACATATGGATTTGAATGTGTGACAAGGAAGACAGAGTAGCTGAATAAAATCCACGCTTGAGTTTACAGGTGGACCTTGTGTCATGGTCATTGAGCATATTTGACATACCAAGCTGACGCTACATTGTTTTGCTGTGCGTGGGGACAGATGTGAAAAAGGCGTCATGTCCTCAGTGAACGTCAGGAACTGCATTCGCTTCTATCAAACAGCCGAGGAGCTCAACGCCACAACTCTGATGAACTACTGTGGGGAGATCATAGCCAGTCACTGGGTGAGTTCTTTTCATATCCGGGAGCGTTCCTGACCTTAGGCTAAATCATAATTCTCTGTCTGTCCTCAGAAATATGTGTTGTTAAAACGTTCATCGTATTCTCTTTCTCTAACATGCTCTGTATATTTTATGAATCTGCTTGATCTTTTTGAAATGTTGTGTTCTTATTGTTGCAGCAGTCTAAATGAATTGTGGTTTCTGATTAATGTCTTTGTCTTTCTACTTAGGATGACCTCAGGAAAGAAGATTTCAGCACCATGAGCGCTCAACTATTGTACAAGATGATCAAGTCTAAAACGGACTATCCTCTCCACAAAGCCATCAAAGTTGAGCGCGAAGATGTGGTTTTCCTCTATCTCATCGAGATGGACTCTCAGGTCCGTTGTCATCTCTAAGATCTTAATAACTCCTGACTTTGGTGATCTGTGCTGTAACTGGCACAGCAGATTAAACATTTGTCATGGAGATTTAAATGGTTTCATTTGTAGCTGTTGTTGTTGTTGTTAGTTGCCAGGCAAGCTGAATGAACCGGACAACAATGGCGATCTGGCTCTCGACTTGGCACTGTGCCGAAAATTGGAAAGCATTGCCACCACTTTAGTGAACAACAAAGCAGATGTGGATATGGTGGACCAGAGTGGATGGGGTCTTCTGCATAAAGCGATCCAAAGAGGTGTGAAGTTACTACGTAATGCTTCTACGCTTTATTTAATTCAATCTTTGTCTCAACTGTCTATTGTTATGAACATTGAAGACTCTGCACTCGTTGCCACTGCATTCCAAATAGCGATCATGTAAGCTTTCCTTGTCCTCCTCCATCACAGTCATCCTCTTCTTTCAGGTGACGAATTTGCCTCCGTCTTCCTAATTCGTCACTCAGCTCAGGTCAACGCCGCCACTGTGGGAGCGGTGGAAACCCCTCTTCACCTCGTTTGTTCTTTTAGCCCCAAGAAACACTCGGTAGAAGTCATGAGTGGCATGGCACAGATTGCAGAAGCTCTGCTCAAAGCTGGAGCCAATCCCAACATGCAAAACAGCAAGGGCAGGTTGGTCACATTTTTTAATGAACCTTGCATTGGGATAATATTCTTGCACAAGACTATGAAGGTTGTTCAACTTTGATTTGTTTGGTTTGTTAGAACTCCCTTGCATGAAGCTGTATCTTCAGGCAATGAGCCAGTGTTCAACCAGCTACTTCAATGCAGGCAGTGAGTTACTCTATGCTTACCGGTTGAATATATCGCTTGAGTTCCAATTTTGATAAGAAACTGTCTTACTATTCTACTTGCTACATCTGGTTAGGCTTGACCTGGAACTTAAAGACCACGAGGGCAGCACAGCTTTGTGGTTGGCTCTGCAGTATATTACAGTGTCTTCAGACACCTCTGTAAATCCATTCGAGGATGATGCCCCAGTTGTGAACGGCACCTCATTTGATGAGAACAGCTTTGCAGCACAATTAATCCAGAGAGGGAGCAATGCCGACGCACCTGACGCATCAACGGGTGTGGATTCATTTTCTCGTTTTATAATAGCTTGTCTTAATGGAAATGTACTATTTTCACGCACATTTTAATCTCATTTTACTTTTTGCTTCTGCAGGAAACTGCCTAATGCAGAGAGCAGCATGTGCAGCCAATGAGGCAGCTGCTCTTTTCTTAGCCTCTCATGGGGCACAAGTCAACCATGTTAACAAATGGGTGCGTTGATGAAAAGAATCCCCATATAATAAACAATTTAAACAAAACAGGAGAATTTGGGGCTTTGTAGATTATTAATAAATATACTGTACCATATAGTTTCCTGTAAAATATTCAAAAGCAACAGGATCTTTTTCCAATGCCATCAAATTCAAGAAAGTAATCTGGCAAATTTATCACAACGTCCCCAAACATTGTCTGTTTAACGTTTTAAAGGAAACAAATGCATTTTTTAAAAACTGTTTCTCTGTTGGGCTGGACCCTATGGCAAAAAAATACATGTATTTATAAATGTAATCTGATTTCACCTATCACAATATTTTCTTGAGGTTTTGAAACTGACAGTTTGTGTATGACAGAAAACTGAAAAGAAACTAAAAAGTACTTCAACATTTAGTTCACAATTGAAGTATTTTAAATAAACAATTGTCACACATTACAATTTGTCACACATTACAATTGCTGAATTGAAAAGTCAATGAAGAGTCTCCAAAGAAGGTCACATTCTAATATCGCAGAGCCGCACATTGCGTTGTGACAATCGTTATAAACAAATCTTTTATATTTTTGTGTTTTGCAGAAAAAACCCCAAAATCAAAACTGAAACAGATTGAGACAAATATCCACTTGTTCCCTACACACTTGGTCATTTGAATATTATAGATTGTCTCCAATTTCAGGGGGAAAGCCCTCTTCACACTGCTTGTCGTTTTGGCCTTGCAAGCCTGACAGCAGAGCTGCTCCAGCAGGGCGCAAATCCCAACCTGCAGACATTGAAGGCTCTGCCGGATGACACCTTTGGTGTGGCTACACAGACCCCCCTTCACATGGCCATCGCTCACAACCATCCAGATGTGGTCTCTGTCATCCTAGAGCAAAAAGGTCAGAAATTTTGTCTACTTAAATACAATCATACCGCAGGTTGAGACTAAGATGAACATATTAGAGTGGATTCACTTTTTTATCCTCCTCCTTTGTGTTGCAGAAAATGCACTTCATGCCTCCAATAATTTCCAGATCATTCCAGACTTCAGTCTCAAAGATTCTGTGGACCAGACAGTTTTGGGCTTGGCCCTCTGGACAGGTATAATTGAACACTCTTATGCAGTTATTTATTAAAGCTAGGACAGGGTGTCCTCACTTTTATGATGGTACAAACACGCAGTGTCGATGTGAATGGCATGCAAGAAACTAATTCACACACATTACCATGAGGTACACAAAAGCACGCTTGGGTACTTTGAGTTTCTCAATATTTTTTTTTTTGTAATGGCCTTGAAAGTACTTTTCTTGCAAATATTATGAAGAAAACTGAGGACCTCCCACCTATTTACATTTCATATCTGTACCTGCATGGAGATGTCTTAAAATGGCCAATCTGCTCCTGTCAGGTATGCACAACATAGCAGCTCAACTTCTGGGCTCAGGAGCGTCTATAAATGACACCATGTCCAATGGACAAACCTTACTCCACATGGCCATCCAAAGGCAGGACAGCAAGAGCGCCCTGTTCCTTCTTGAGCACCAGGCAGACATCAATGTTAGGTAACTCATCTGTCATGAAATGTTTGGGATGCATTTGCCTTCATGTCATTTTCATTCTACTTCAGGATAGTTTTTATTTGACAACTAACAACAAATAAAAGATAGTGGAATGATCAAAGATTTCCATGACCAGAGAGATGTAGTAGTTATATTATTGTTTTCATTTTGACCATTTTAAGAATTACCATAAATGATGATTGTAGACAGGTCTAAAATACATTTTTGGACATCATTTTTTTCTTGTCTCACTGTTAGGACCCAGGAGGGACAAACAGCGCTGCAGTTGGCCATCAGTAATCAGCTGCCATTAGTAGTGGATGCTATTTGTACAAGAGGAGCTGACATGTCTGTGGTGGATGACAAAGGGGACCCTCCCTTATGGCTTGCTCTGGAGAATGGCCTGGAGGATATTGCATCCACGCTGGTGAGACAGATTAGAATTTTATTTCCAGTGGCACTGAAAAGAGAATGTAGAGTCAGATTTCGTGCAGATGAACTTGCGTTTGAATAGTTGAATTGAACAAGAGGTGGTCACACAAACAAAAAAAAAGGTTTTAATTGTAATATCTGCCTTTTCGTTTTTCCCCAAGGTTCGCCATGGCTGTGATGCAACATGTTGGAGCAAAGGCCCTTCTGGCTGCCAACAGACCCTCTTGCACAGAGCCGTTGATGAGAACAATGAAATCACGGCTTGCTTTCTGATCCGCAGGTTTGAAACCACATTACCTTCATTCAGTGTTTGGGAAATTTAAGCATGCACACATTTTTATGCCATCATTGACTATTCTTGTATACAGACAAACCATGAATGTTGAGGTCTCAATTAACTTTGCTGTTAAATATCATTACCAAATCAAATTAGAAATGTTTTATTTTACATTTTTGGAACTGGTTTAACGTGTATTATTATTATTCCAATCGGCAGGTCAAATTCTATTTTACACAATTGTTAAAATTTCTGGCCTTCCTATGTGGAGTTTGCACGTTTTCCACGTGCACAGTAGCTTAATTGAAGACTTGAAATGACCCATTATTGTGATTGTATCGGTTCTTTGTGTGCCCTGCTATTGACTGCTGACTAAGTGCAGACTCTATCTCGCCTTCTGTACAAAGTCTCATCCATGACCTTAATGGAAAATGGATTGATGGATAGATTGCGCAAGTGTGCCCCCCCCCCCCCCCTTTAATACGCAACATATCTTTGTTCGGTGCAGTGGTTGCGATGTGAACAGCTCAAGGCGACCAGGCCCAAATGGTGAAGGAGAAGAAGAAGCCAGAGATGGGCAAGTGCCTCTTCACCTAGCAAGCAGCTGGGGCCTGGAGGAGGTGGTGCAGTGCCTTCTAGAGTTTGGAGCTAGTGTTAATACACAGGTCAGTCTCATTCTAGCTCCATCAACTTTGGCCTGAGAAAAAGCTTGTTTACAAACAAGTGCATTCTAACACATGTTCTCTCACCTCTTTGCAGGATGCAGAGGGGAGAACTCCTATCCATGCTGCCATTAGCAACCAGCACAACGTTATCATACAACTCCTGATTTCCCATCCGGACATTCGTCTTAACATACGTGACCGCCAAGGAATGACACCCTTTGCCTGTGCCATGACGCACAAGAACAACAAAGCAGCAGAAGCAATCCTCAAAAGGGAGCCAGGTGCTGCCGAACAGGTAGGAATGAAAACGGCAGAACAAACCCCAACTTTCATCTCATGACCTCTCACATTTGCATCTCTCCAGGTTGACAATAAAGGGCGTAATTTCCTTCACGTGGCTGTGCAAAATTCAGATATCGAAAGTGTTCTGTTCCTCATTAGTGTGCAAGCTAATGTGAACTCCAGGGTTCAGGATGCCGCTAAACTCACCCCACTCCACTTGGCTGTACAAGCTGGATCTGAGATCATTGTTCGAAACTTGGTATAGCCTCTACATATTGTGTTTGTCTGTTTATTTATTTTCATTCATTGCGCCATGTAATATTTTTGTGATACTGAATCGTTTTTTTATGGAGCTTTTTTTCCCTGTGTCACTCGCCAGCTGCTTGCCGGAGCCAAAGTAAATGAGTTGACCAAACACCGGCAAACCGCCCTGCATTTGGCTGCTCAACAGGATTTGGCCACCATTTGCTCTGTGCTTTTGGAGAATGGCATTGACTTTGCTGCTGAGGATGAGAATGGCAATAATGGTAAATTTCATTTTTGAAATACACTTCAGGTTTAATTGATATTATCTGCCCTTCAGAGATGCCAAATGTTCTATTTTGGCCATATTTTGTTATGGTCAGTTGCCATGTCTTCCGACGTTACGGGGAAGTCGAAAATGTTCAGGAGATGACAAGACAACATGCAGAGTAGATTCATTTATTCACTGCCCTCCCAGTTTGATACTGTCCCCAGTTTGGGACTTGTACAACACAGCCAGCTTCCAAAATGAGCCAAAAAGGAGCAGGCGTAGACTATTTGGCGTAGCTGATTAATAAGTGCATGGACTTCTTGACAGCTGTTGAACCAAGAAATCCCCGGCCACCTAAATGACTGGCGATTTTCCTACATTTTTTTTCCATTAACGTCGAAGACGTTTAAACATGTATATGTTTATCTGCGGGGGTGGGGGGGTTCTTTTGCCTTTGACTGTATATTTTTGTAGTTTGTTTAAATTGATATATTGCTCCATCCGATCGAATTAGTGATTAATTTAATTTGTACATTATTTTTTGTTGCAGTTACAATTCAAAATCTGTGTTCCTCTGTGTTCCTGTGATTATTCCCAGCTCTTCACCTGGCAGTGATGCATGGCCGCCTTAACAATATCAGATCACTTCTCACAGAGTCCAACATTGATGCTGAGGCTTTTAATCTCAGGTACATTTAACCTTCTGGGTATTTTTAATGCAACCTAAAGATATTTGCAAGTAATCGAATTAATATTTCATTGTATCCATATAATTCAGGGGTCAGTCACCAATGCATGTTTTAGGCCACTATGGTAAAGAAAACGCTGCTGCCATTTTTGAGTTGTTCCTGGAGTGTATGCCTGAATATCCTTTGGACAAGCCAGATAATGAAGGGAACACAGGTATATCAACCTTAGATTATTTCTTGTTCTTTGATTACCAACTCCATATTTGTGATGAGATAAATGACACTGATGTTTTTATCTGCAGTATTGCTCCTGGCCTATATGAAAGGGAACGCTAACCTGTGCCGTGCCATTGTGAGGGCTGGTGCTCGCCTGGGCATCAATAATAATCAGGGCATTAACATTTTCAACTACCAAGTAGCAACAAAACAGTTGCTTTTCCGCCTTCTTGGTAAGTGTATACTTTTTTTTATTGCCGGGTGCTTTTTTTTCAAGTAAAGAAATGCCTTACCTAAAAAAAAAGACAACCTCGTTTTCCCCTCATGAAAAATGTATATTGCCACTAGGTAACTGTAATTACCTACATGGACACAGTTAGCTACCGGAGCTCCGCTTTGACTTTGACGGTCAATTCAACAGAAAGGAAAACAAAACATGACACCCAGTATCATGCCATGCGTGTACACGATCTAAATCACGTCTTAAAATCATCTTTTCAATTAATGCATTTGGTTTTCTCCCATTGTTGATTTGCCAAGAAGCACATGTAGTGTTGGTTTAAAAAAAGAGAGAAAAGAAATAAGCCATTATTCTGATTAAAACAGGATTGAAAAGACACAAATAATTTAAGACTAAACAGGGAATCCTTGGATTCCGATGGAGTTCCGTTCCTACTGCAGCTATGTAGCCAGGACACTAATGAACGCTCCCGCGGAGTAAAGCATAAATTACAGAAAATATCTGAAAAACATTTCTTGGCCATGAATACACCAATCAAATGCGGGGGAGGGGAGGTATTTTCTTTAAACTCTTGGAAGTCCACAGTGAGATTATCGGTTTTGTTTACACAAAAATAGCATTTTTAAAAATCCCATACCGGGCCCGGTACAACACTTAAAACATATTACCAACTTGAATTTCTATTTTCATTTTTTGTTTTAGATATGCTGTCCAAAGAGCCCCCTTGGTGTGATGGTTCCAACTGCTACGAGTGTGTTGCCAAGTTTGGAGTTACAACAAGGAAACATCACTGGTTGGTATCATGACCTTTCTACAATATTTTGAGTCATTGTTTTGTCGTCATGGTGCGCCACACTTGATTTTGAATCCTGTCTCTGCAGCCGTCACTGTGGGCGCCTCTTGTGCCACAAATGCTCTATAAAGGAAATCCCCATCATCAAGTTTGATTTGAACAAGCCGGTGAGGGTGTGTGACATCTGCTTTGATGTACTAACTCTGGGTGGAGTGTCCTAATGCACTGGCCTGGATTTTCCCCGGATGGCAATGCTCACCACGCCGGGGCCCAACTTTGCAGTTACTGGGTACATCATAAAGGACATCAGTAGCAGTACGTACTAAAAAGAGTATTCTGACCAATTCTGGACCATTGTCTTTCTACTATGCCAGTCTTGTGAAAAATAATTCATGTTTTAATGGAACATTTATTCATTTTGATGTTGATCAAAGTGTCAAAAGATATAAATAAATAGAAGGCAGTTCAGCGACTGCTGGACTGAGGTAACTCACTGTTGGCAATGATTTGCTTGTTTTCGAAACAAATAGTTGCTTCTTTCTGTCATTGCAATTCAAGGATAAACATCTTAATTACCTAAGCAGCGTTGGTAAGATGTTTTATCTGAGGTTAATTATTTCACTATCTGCAGCTCATGCTAAGTCACCGCCCTGAGAGAAATGCAACATGATTTAGACGCTCACACCATCAAAATGTTGTGTAAACCTGTAAAAGAAAATCAAAATGATATGGTCGTTATGAATTGAACTCTTCCTCATGTGACTGTGTACTGTATTCCCTGGATACATTATTAAATCAAATACACTTTGCAAGACTCTGAAGCATAACATGGACAGTTCCATTTCACGTGTGGTGGGGGGGTTGATGAACGGGATGCTTGAACCATTTATACATTTGGTCTGTATAAGTACTGACAAGCAACTTTGTATGCCTGCATGTACTATAATTTGTACCATTTCAAGATCATGTCCTCTTTTTAAAACTGAGTACATTCCAGTTTTGACTTGGCCATGAGGTTGTATGTCAGTTGTGATTACTGTCTCCAAGATGATGCCTCAAGTCAAGTTGTCTTGACCCGACACACTTATCGCTTTGTTGATTTTCTAATCCTAAAAGGTGCACTTTATAAAGATCATGTGACATGTCCGATGGGTTGGTGGAGTCAGAATGATAGGGATGGCCAATTAGTGCGGCCTCTTAAGTATTGTTAAATTGTACAGATAAATGTGTAATATTTTTGACCACTGCTACCATTTTTGTACTTACTGCAGTTTGTGATCGCCATTGTGACAGACTTAAATCTTGCCTCTGTTAATCTTTTATGCACATTGTAAAATCTTTTATGCACATGTATCGTATCTGTATGCTCAGATATCTAGCCCGTTTCTTCTAAGTGTATCCTTTTTAGAGAAAGGAAGAACCACTTTACATAAAGGTCATTTAAAACAATTTCTTGTTTATTTATGCAAAGTAACCCAGTTACGTGCCACTATCCATGTCACTGTCCATCTTTTTAAACTATTATGCAACTAAAGAGCAAGAGACCGCATGCGTCGAGCAGCCATCATATTCCTGCAGGTTAGGGTTTTCCTTGGCTGCAGATGGATCTTCTACACAGACACAACGGGATCCACTAGCACCTGCAGGAAATAGTTTTCGAGGAACACCTGTCCAACTTCTTTCAACACCAGCACTGGTGAAAAGAGAGTAAAAACTTCATCACAACATTGCATCTCGGTTATATTTGTACATACTCAAACTATTCTCTTTCAACACCAGCACTGGTGAAAAGAGAGTAAAAACTTCATCACAACATTGCATCTCGGTTATATTTGTACATACTCAAACTATTTATTTACCTCTTGGTGGAGCACCAGACCCTCCCTCCCCTCGCAGAGCTCCACTCAGAATTACAGGCAGGAAATCGAAGCATCTCCGCCTCTGTCTTGGCTTTGAGTTGCTGGCCCTTTGCAAGTAATGACTCAACGTGCAATAGAAACTTTGTGGGCGTTCCACTTTTGGAATAGAATCGTCCTATGACCAAACCTAAAAACAAGTCACATTTTATTCAAGTGTATTGCGTATATCAGTTAGTACATTCACATTTCAAAATATTGCACAGTTGTCCCGTTTGCTGTCAATGACAAAGCTGTTCTTGGAACTAACAGTCCATAAAAATAATAATAATAATACATTTTATTTATAAGCGCCTTTCAAGACACCCAAGGACACTTTCCATTAACAAAAAACACAAAACAATACGATATGGTTATAAGATATGAAATTGGTCCAACTAACTAAAATCAAAGTATTTCTGGACACATGTCCATTCCGAACTTTTTAGAATTTTAGTCACATTCTGGACTAAAATTGCACAATGTATGGCAAAACATCTACACACCTACAGTTTGATAGGTCCTCTGATAAAAGAGCAACCAGTCAAACAGGGCTACCACCTGCAATGGGGACAAACTGGACACATCATCTGTCAAGCCGTTTTCTGTGAAATCTCCTGTTATGAAGGCCAGTGATGCATCTTTACCTGGGAAAAATAAACAGCATACTGTATCGACATAGGTATTACCCATTTTCAGTTGAATGGCCTTTCCTGTCATGATAGCATAACAAAAACAATTGGGTCATTACAGAAATGGAGGACACCACCTGAGCCCCCTGAAATATTTCAAATAAACCATGCACTAAATAAACGTGCCCAAAATTAAACCACATAAACGTATAAATATGCACATTAGAAGTGTGCATCTCTCCAATAGAAGGCAATTTGATACATGGGGTGCAATGTGATTCAAGGTCTGTTTGATTTGGAACAATTTGATTTGTTCAATTTAGTGATCCGATTTGATATATGGTTCAGTTTGAGAGGGTATAAAATATAGTATAATACATATGATGCAATGCGTTTCTTATTGTCATTCCACATAAATATGAATGAACTTGTCAGTACTCGAAATGTGACATTTCACTCAAAGATATATCTCCAACAAAAGACGATCCGTATCGAAATATTTCAAGTGGGGTGATTCGATTCAGCTCAGTTTGATGCACGAGCTTTTTTTTTAAATCCCAACTAATTTTCCGATTCAAATTGGTTTTGTTACACCCCTGATGCATTATGTAGATACAGTTTGGTAAATTAAATCGATGGATTGTTTTTCATATCCAATGTGCACAGTATGGAAGACATGAGAGTCAGCAACATTATTGTAGTGGGGCAATTTATGACTAGCGTAGTCATGCAGTATAACAGATAATGATTCAGCATATTCTAAGTTAACTAACTCTTTATCTAAGGCGAACAAGAAAAATCTGAATCACCTGCCATAAAGTGATATGCACCACCAGGCCCGTAATGCTTGATGCCATTGTGTACGTCAAACACCTGGCCTAATATCGCCAGGTAAATACCCTTGCTGCCTACTTCGCCGTCGTACAAAGACAATTCCTGGCTGTTCAGGAGTCGCCTGGGTAGTTCCTGTGTTGATTTACTTCCTGAATATAACGACCACTGACGAGGAAAGAAAAGCACCGCCAAGGATGCCGATAACATTGCAACCAATGCAGAGCAGAGTATGCTGATTGTTGATGCCATCATTCTTTGCGGTCGCACATTTATACTGAAAAACAAAAACCATTAGCGCCCTCGCAGGTGCTTCCGTGAACGAAGAAGAAAGCGCGCATGCGCAAACGGCAACGCAAGCAACGTTTCAGGCTAGTCCACGACGTACAGTACGTCAATGCGGTAGTAGTCTAGGCAGAGATTTGTGTACAGCTCTACAACCGTTCTCAAACTGCCCCTCTGTGGGCCCGACAGACTTATTCGGCCAAGTCTCATCGACGCAGTCATGGGGAACGCGGAGAGTGGTGGTGGTGGAGGCAGCTGCGACGACGAAGACATCGGAACGGAGAGCCCCGTGTTGGCGGAAGGCAGTCCGGCCTCTGCGGCCACTGCTGTCGGAGGCACCGGTACCGGGAAGGGCGGAAGACGAGTACCGAAAAATGTCTCCGTGCCCACCGGTGGGCCGCCGAGCCCCGCCGTCTTCTTCGAACAAGTGAAACTAAGAGAAGCGGCGGCTCGTATTAGCGACTCTGGAGTCGTCATCCGGGAGTCTGTCCTGGCAGGGAACGAGGGAGTTCTGGTCCGCTGGCTGGAGGAGCGGTTAAACCGAGGAGAAGAATCCGTCAATGTTGAGCAGTTTTGTGAGATGTTGGAGAGTAGAGATGCCCCCAGAGATGAATGCGAAGAGGTATCTGAGCGATCACATCAAATGACTTGAATACCATGCCCGCTTAAACCGTACTGCATTTGAGGATGTGCACTCACCAGACTCTTCATTCGGCATACAGTACTTGCACAGCGAAGTCAATATTGGAGCAGTATTAATCTATCCACAAAATTATTGACACTATCGCCGAGTGTTTCGTTGAACAGCATCGTAATTTGCAGTGTTGGACAACGACACTGCATGCAGAAACACCTCACAGTCATGACACTGTGAAGTGTTTCTGTTTTTTTCTTTTTCAAACTGGTAACCAAAATATTACAACCACCTCTCAGGTTTAAAAAGCACATAACATCCCTGAAAATTACAACCACAATAATAAGCGTATTGTTACATTGACAGTCAAAACTGAGCATTGCTCTGTAAAGTTTTAATTGTTTACATAGTTTTGTTTTGAGGCCTGATCTTAAATATGTCCAATGACAGTCGTGTATTGTAACTTCTCTTTCAGCATTATTTTCTGTGCTGCTTTCAGCCACAATGTTATCACTTATCCTGTCAACTGTTAAATAACTTAACAGTACAATGTAGCACCGCTATTGGATGGCGTCCGGTCCAGGGTATTCCCTGCCTTTCATCCAAAGTAAGATGGAATAGGCTCCAATTCACCTGCGACCCGAATGATGCCTGGATGGAATGCAACATTCCTATGAGTTGTCATTGTCACCTTTTCTAATCAGGTTTATTGTCAGTGCTGTCTGAACTTTGACCACTTTTGTTCAACCAAAGAATGTGAATGAATGGCCCAACAGGTGATTGTGTTTTTCAGTGTAAATGTAGCTTTGTTGGCATGTACTGTAGATGGAATGCCACTGTGGCAAAGTTGGCTCATGTGCCCAGAATTGCTGCTCGATGTCATCTTTCTGTCTATCCCTTTTTACGTTATCCCTTTTTCAGTCAACATGCAGTCTATATTATTTAGTAATAAGCCAATGTAGACTTGGTCTACTATGCACCTTTCACTGTGTTGGCTTATCTATGATAAAAAAATGTCACAAAGTGCACTGCCTATCTCCATCTTAGGCCTTTGGACAGTTTGATGCTGAGGGGGATGGGGTGGTAGATGTCGAGAGCATGCTGATTACTCTTAAGAACTCCAATGGAGCTAATCTACGGGGAGAGCTGAGTCATGTGATAAGGCAGCTACAGGCGTGCTCCCTAACCCCAGGTATGTGATGTGTTTCGTCAATTAAGTGCCATCAGTTGTTTTTGAGCTCACATTTTATACCATCTGGATTTTTAAATGATGCCTTCGTATTCCCCACTCAACAGGTTTTGTTGACATCTTCTCCAAGACCAAAGACCGGTTGGGGGCACATGCCTTCAAGATCCTGAAATTTTTGCACAGGAATCACATTCCCAGCAGTGCTATTCCTTATCCCATTTTAGACGGCTACAACAGTATCTGCACAATGAGGTCGAGTGTGGTCCAGGACTTCCTGGAGGTCCTCTTGCAACGGGAAAAAGGTGAGCAGCACAGTTTGAAGTTAACAGTTTTAAGATTTATGTTTTGTCACATTGTTGACAGTATTTGTTTTACACTTTTTGTGTGCTAAGTGTTGTGCGGAATAGCTTTCAGACCAGCCGTTTGGTACAATGAAGATGACTACACACCTAAAACCGTGTTGTTGTTTTTGTTTTCATATTCAGATCTGGATATCCAGTACAGAGCGGAACTGGACCGTGACCCAGATGTGGACAAGGTGAAGGTGGTCACACAGTGCTACAGCACGATCGAAGCTTCATCCAACGTTGCTGATGTTTACAAGATGACAAACGGAGAAACGGCATCTTTCTGGCAGTCTGACGGCAGTGCTCGCTCACACTGGATAAGGCAAGGCCATTTGCTTTGAAATATGTTACGATTCAAGATTTACCTGATGATTTTACTCGGCCTGTTTTGATGTCGAACCTTTGTCTTCTTTGGGTTCCCAGATTAAAACTGAAACCAGACGTGGTTTTGAGGCGTCTGGCCGTTGCCGTGGCAGCCAATGACCACAGTTACATGCCTCAGCTGATCTCAGTAATGGTGGGCAAAAATCTCCATTCCTTGGACAAAATCAGAGACATCCGCATCCCCAGCAATGTGACTGGCTACGTTGCACTCTTGGAGAATGCCAACATTACACACCCATGTGAGTCATCACCTGTCAGTTGGTCTCATTTCATAATCATTTGTTGCCCTTTTAGAGAATTTATTCTAGAGCCTGATTGGTGCACATCTGAATAAAACCTATTTTGCCAGCTGGCCACATAATCGTGTTTAGGAAAGACCAACCTCAATAAAGACAGGATGAAGGCAGAATGGAATGAGGTGCTTGTAAGCGAGAGCAATCACATGATTATTTAACAGAACATTTTGAAAAGAGCTTTGCAGTGTGTGCCTCTGAACAGCCCCCTGCATTCACAACCTTGATTTCATGACCTGTTATGTGCCTGTAAATGATTCACAAACGATCCAAAGATCTCTGGCCTGACTTTACAAAGACTCCTCATTGTAAATTGTCGCAACAAGTTGTTTGATTTGTAAAGCTCCACTTTACATCACACTGTGACTCTATAGCAATTCAGCACATAATTTCGACACCGCATGTTCCATCAGTGTGTTCACAGCATTGTGTGTTGCTCAAACCCCAGACATCCAAATTAACATCAAGCGGTGCTTGAGCGATGGCTGTGACACACGGATTCATGGTTTGAAGACCCTGGGCTATCAGATTACCAAGAACAAAGAGGTGTCTGTCTCGGATGCTTCAGCCATCTGGTACCTGTCTCTCCTCACCTCTTTGGTCACTGCCTCAATGGAGACCAACCCTGCACTGGCTCAGACTGTACTCCAGAGCACTCAGTAAGACAATGTGTTTTTTTTTTTGCTTGGTTTTGTTTTTTAATAGCGATTTTTGTCAGCTATTACAAACGTAGAAGAAACACGAAGCGAATCAGTTTCATTCTTCAATGGTCTGACGGACATTAATTGACTATGCTGCTCTTTCCAGGAAGGCATTACAACACATGCCACCATTGTCCCTTACGCCTTCATCTACCAAATTCCCCAAGTTCTTCTCTTTGAACATCTTAGAGGAGGTGGATGCATTTCTCCTCAGGATAGCAGAGTAAGGCCCTGACTTTCCATCATCACACTCACCCAACACAGCCTCACTGAACTGATAAAGCTGACAGCATCACATGAGAGACAGGCTCAAATCAATACTGAGCCTTAGTGTGCTGATGACCCACTTTGTCAAGTTTACATATTGTTGCATTCCCCAGTTGTTCTTGGGGACTTTTATCAGCAGCTTCATCGTGACAAGAATGATATTATCAAACATAACAATTAAAGCTTCTTTACAGTTTCATTGCATGATCCACATTGGACATGTTCCTTGAGTGGTATTGGCCATACTGTATTTATACCATCATATATTACAGTATACACTGTTTCTCTAATAACATTGGTTATGATGTGGTTGCTTGGGTGTTTCCCCGTTGGCTGGAACATTTATTTCACTTACATTTTAAACCTCTGAGCTTTCACTAACCGTGTCAGACAATAACAACAGCCAAGTCATGACCAACAGCAGTGGACACACCCACTGAGGCATAAATACGGAAGAGACTCCACGCCTAAAAAATTGAGAATTGAAGAAACCTTTTAGATGAAATATGAACGTCGTCTACAAACAGAAACAGTTTCCCTCATTCAACTTTTGTGACCCCTACTCTAATGTTTACCAAAAATCAATGCTCGTGGTGGGTTTATTTGTATTAAAAAAAATACCATTAATACATGTCAGAGTTAAAATTCCTAAATGTTAAACATATGAAATGTAATATTCAGACATATAAACATTAAACCACTCCAGTATCTCAAATGTCACATTTTTAAATGTCTAACCATCATCCAGGTATAAAAAGAAATAAAGTAAAAAAAAAAAGGTTTTATTTTGATAACCTGGCTCTCAACCATCAGTTTAAATGGGTATTGTAAAAGTGTGACAAAAGGCCAAACATGAAATAGAACAAATACACACAATGCTTGCTTGTGCAAACACGCCAATATGATGCGTGACCTCATGCATGACTTTGATTCCAAGTTTTACATGACTACAGAAGACAATTTTGGTCCACTTTAGAATGATATCATTTGGTATGGTACCATTGTAGTATTCTCATTGGACAACGCTTCATTCACCTGGTTCACTGTTGTTTAAATTTTTGACGTGCTTTAAATGTAACTAAATGCCTGTATTTTTCAATTTGTACCTGGGAAGTTGCTGTGTGAGTCCTGATGCAGAGCTGACCCTCCTCGCCTTTGCCCTGGCCAGAGGCAGTGTGGCCAAAATCCTCCAAGCCCTTTCCTGCATCAGCGACCGCTTAACGACAGAATACAAGGCCTCCTCCCTCATCTCGTCAATGGCCGCAGTTCGGCTGCAACTACTATATCAAAATGGTAACGTGTCCGGTCTTCCATCTTTGTCATTCACGTTAAGAAATACTGAAACCAGACCTTTGTCAAACACCGGTCTTTGCCAAGTCTGAAAAATTCAAGCTTAGTTTTGACAGCCATCCCTGTGCAATTAATCATTCATTCATTCATTCGTTCGTTCATTTATTTATTTATTTTCCCAATGCATTTCAGTTGGTTTCAGTTATATGCACATTTTCGCTATTTGTGAGCCAGCGGATAGCGGGGCTCGACTGTAGTACTAATTTCGTAAACTTTACGAAATAACGCTTGCATATATATGTGTATAAAAGTTTTTTTTAAAAGTAGCAATATATTTGAGTCCTTTCAAACTAGTTTTTCACAGCACATACTGGAAAAAGATGTGTGATATTTTATAATGAGATCATATCAGATCAGCATCTATGTGACATCATAGGGAAGCCCCTCCAGCTGCACTTGCAGGCATGTGATGCGAAGAGTAAAGAGGAGAAGTCAGGACCAGAGAATATGCTGACAGAATCCTCCACTGGAGATGGTAATAATAAATAATACAAGTGAGCACACTTTCTTTAATCTTGGTATGACCGCAACACTAAAGTGCAACCGCACAATTGATGCTCCAAAGGTTTTCTCACTGAAAGTGGCAAGAGGAAAGCCACTGTGATCCTGTCAACCGAGGACCAGAGCAACTTTCAAGTCACTCAGATGAAGGTCAATGTGAGTGTCCTTAACGATGGCAATAATGTCTGCTCGTTTTGCTGCTCTTCACATTAAAAGGGAATAAATGCATAACTGCCTCTGGATTCATGTGATAAGGTGCGAAAAGGTGCCATTGGGGCGAAATGTGGCTTGGTGTTTGCCTACAAAGACGAAGAACCATTTGATGCCGCAAAACATTTCAAGAGGTTCAAAAAGTATGACACGTGGGACTACAAAGACTACAAGGAGTTTGTGCAAGACAAGTAAGAAGCACTTTTTTTTGTATGCATACAATGATGCTTTGTATGACTCAGTTTTACTTTGGTTTTTAGACTTTTGCCTTTCTTTGTACTCTGTCATCTTTTCAACTGTCACATGTCACTTTCATGCGGTCACCATGCCAAAATGCAGTGCTATAACACTGATTTTTACATCACCTCAACTGTATTTAGAGAGCACTTTAAAACAGCCATCGCTGTATACAAAGTGATGTACATCGAGCAACTATCATATATACAACAATAAAACAATACATCAGTAACAGACAGTCGAGTGATCAATGGCACAGCTAATGAAGTTGTTGAAATTTTGATATTTTTTGATGCATAATTGGATGAATGCTTCTATCTGAGCATTCATTCAGTAAATGCAAAACACGTCAGCGTTTGTGTCTGGAGTGTGGATACCCCACAGCAGCTTGGGGCTTTGGCTGAGTGGTTTCAGTTCAACACTGACACATCATGTTGTCACTTGACCTGCAGTGTGAGAATTCCAGCACTGTCTGAGGATGAGCCGATTGGCTGGTTTGAGGTGGAAGAGGACTGGAATGATGTGGAGATCAAGCTGCAGCAGTGTCGTGTTGCAAAGGTAAATTCTTGTCTCAAGATCAAACTGGCAAGCGAACGACCTTGTATCCTTGACGTGCTTTCACCCCCTTGCGCGTTTGATCCCTACACATGATTCCATAACACTGTTTTAATTCAAATTATTTCTGTAAGAGCTGTAGAATGTACATATTTAATCTTGATCGGGTGCAATTTTGCTATTTCATCGCAAGTTGATTTGGATCACTAGTGTGACATCATACCATCACAATTGTGTAACCTAACAGTAAATTTGAAGAACTCACTGCACGAAAAAAAGCAAATTAAATTTCAGATAATGAGTGATATGTTTACCAAAATTAGCCCAACCAAACCACCTCGTGGAAGCTGGACTTTTTAGATGAATTCATTTCACCAATGTCTCACTCATGTCGCTGTCTTCTCAGTTTCTGATGGTCAAGTTCCTGTGCACCAGGCAGGACTCCGCTGAGCGCCTTGGGGTGCAGTCCCTGAGCTTCAGTGGATACTCGTGCGGTGGGACAGAGAAGCTTGTAGATCTTGACGAGCTTAGTTCTCCAGGAGAGCACTGCAAAAACGAGGCTGTCACCGGCCTTTGTCTTCTGAACAATACTTTGTTCTTCATTCAACAGCTCACACAAAATATGGTAATTCGAAACAACACTACAGCATGTTTCCTAATGATGAAAGTGTACACAATTAACCTAATTACTGTCTTCGGGGGAAAAAATATATGTGATTAAGCCACCACAAAACAACGAATGAATTGGTTGCCAGCCACTTGCAGTGCACATAGAGACAAACATCAATTCACATTTATGTTCACAACTATGGATAAATGAGGGGAATTCGGTTGTGAGACGGATATTCTAACCCCTCGCTCACTGTGCTGGCCATCAGAAAATATGTCAGACAATATTTAAAGTTGATGGATGGATGGATCCAATACATTTTTATTTATGAACTGCTTTCACAACAGTTATGTTATGAATGGATTAAGTGATCTGTGACACCACATTTCATTACTCATGGGTTTGAATTGAAGTCATGTCAAATTTGAACAACATCAGCACAGGACCTATCAAACAACTACAAAAAACATTTTGTTACAGGAAAAAAAAAGGAAATCACAAAATATTCATTCATGTAAAAATGCATTTTTAATGTTGAGTTGGGACACATGATTTGAATGGTTGTCCTTTTTTGGCGTTCGATTTTAAGCGCTCTCTTTTCCCTTAGGATTCCTCTCACCTAAAACTAAAATACCTTCTGGACTTCACTGGGCTTAACGTGGACCTCTTCTGGAGTTTCTACACTAAGCTGATGGTGATGTAAGTAGAAGCAGCCACTCTTTTTCCCTTGAATGACTACATTGATGCAGTTTCACTCTCATTTGTAAATGTGCTTGTGGCTTCGTTTCAGTGAAGGAGAAGAGGTGTTGAAAAGCAGAATTCACCTCCTGCAGTTGCTACAGAACTGTTTCTCCATGCTGCCCAATCCATTACACTCTCAGGGCCCAGAGATGAGCAGCACAACCGTTGACCGAGCCCCAGATGGGCCATCCACATCCAGCAGTGCAGAGCTTGATTCCGTCAGGGCTGTCGAGCAGCTTTACTCTCATCTCTGCCACAGTATAAACCATACGCTCATGATCCATCGACATCAATAACAGTTTGGGATTCCTGATAATATTGTCATCCCTTTGTTTTAGTCGTGAATGAGCCCGAGGGGGCGACATTTGTGGAAAATGCCTTGCACAAAGAGGCCGTGAAGGCCATTCTTAATGGAGCAGCTGTTTTCTTCCCTGATAAACACATTCGGCGGGACAAGCTGTTCCACCTGATGGTGTGTGTACATATTTATTTATTACAATGTTTTTTTTGTTGTTGACACAAGTTGAATGTTGGAGGTTTTTATTTTGTGTGTGTGTGTGTGGGGTTTTTTTTCCAGAAAAATATCACAGAAGATCAGTTGCCATCTGTAAAAGTTACTTTTGAGTCACTGTGTAATTACTTCAGGTGAGTACACTGTCAAGATTTGAGCATGTCATATCGTCACATACTGTACATTGATGTTCGACATATTGTACTCCATGCAGTGATCTGGATCCAAGTGGCCTTCTCCTGCTCCCACCAAAAGGGGCCCCTACTGACTTTGACATCAGCCCAACTTTAGCAGTGATGGAGACACTTCTGCTGGTGGCTACGCAAGAGGTGAGACCACTTACAGCTTTTAATTACGGTGATAAAAAGAAAAGTAGATTCACAGTTGTGTTATTCAACAATCAGCACATTTCGTCTTTTTTGAGTTCTATCTTGAGTTGTTAACAGTGTGATGTTTCTTTGATGCATGTTGCTTTTCTCTCCAGTGTGAAGTTATGATGTCGGAGGGCAATGGTGGACCCAGTCGGCAGATAGTGTTGCTGTCCTTGTTTTGGGCTCTTCAAGGAGCCTCCTCTCTTGGTGCTACCTCCAGCTTAAAGGACCCACCTCTTCTGCTGTTACCATGGAACTGGCCAAAGTCATCTTATTAAAATGTAAGACACACCCTCGTTTAAAATTTATGAATGAATATTCTAATTCAGTGTCTTTATCTGTAGGCCACATTTTGTTATGCAATCAATTTTAAGAGGATGACAATGAACTTGAATGTGTTGCTCAAACCACTTTTTAAAAAAAGTGTATATGTTGATTTCTGCTCTCTCAACAGATGTAGAACAATTCTTGGGAAGTATGAGAAGGGTCCTAGGTTCCCTGCTGGATAAGTACACCGGCACTGAGATTACGGACAAACTAGGCAAATCTATCATCGCCACAGTCTTCAGACAACTGGTAATGTTCAATGACAGTCATGATTTTGAATTGGACAGTTGTATTTGAGTATTGCTGAATTGAATACATTTGCTCTTGCAGCTTATTTTCCTCCTGGAACTTTCTTCTTTGGACATTCCTCACTGTGTGCTGCTCAAGAGCTTCTCTTCTCTGATTGAGCTCCTCAGAAATCTGTCCAGTGGTACAACAGACATTTTTTCAAAGGTAAGTGTGATCTGTGTCTTTTCAATGCACAGTACTAGACCTGTCACAAATGAATCGTTTTATAATTTATTGTTCTATCGATCATTCGACTCTTTTCTATATGACTAACTGTGGCGACATTACAACAAGCTAAGCCCCTCTGGAAAAATTCTCTGCCTGTACTGCAGTGGAAACTTTTAACCCAAAGTGGGCACATAGGAACATGCACTTCCACACCAGATGTATGACAAAAATTCAATTTTAAATACAAACAAAATGCTTGCATAATAAATACTTAATACATTTCATTTGTCGTAATACATTCCTCAGTGTGTGTCCAAAAGATCCACTATTCATCATGAATCATTGACCATGACATTGTTTAGGCGAACCAGGAGAGCTGGCACCAACCCCAACAGCCAGTGGTGCTGAGGACCTGGACGATGGAGTCCTCTCATAACTATGAAGATAGCCGTCATGAAACCAACATCTTTGCCTGCCCCGGTGCTACATCGTTTGAAGTCGAGTTCGATGAACGCTGTGAAACAGAGAAGAGGTCAAAGGAAACATTGCACTTTTCTTTACTGCTTTCTATCAATCCAGCCCATTCTCATCAGTAAATTTATTCATAAGAATAGGATGTGATTAAATTGGATTTCAGTACATTTTACTCAAGCACACAAACACATAACTATATTCTTTTGATTTCCGTAGGTATGACTACCTGGAATTCACTGACTTCAGAGGTGGAAAAGTTCGCTACGACATGAAGGTTGGAAGTGAAAAGTGGCCAAAGGTAGGAATTAAGCCATTTTACCTCAAGATGCCTTCTTATGGTCCGTACCTTTTACACATGTTGCTTCTTTCTGTCTCTAGAAGGTAACATTTGACACAGGCCCTCAGCTTCAGTTCCTCTTCCATTCTGATAGCAGCAATAACGAATGGGGTTACAAATTCACTGTAACAGCCATGGGTCTGCCAGACATCACCATTTCGTGGATGTCCGACCTGCAGTTGCTTGTGGCTCGAATAATGGGGCGTCTCGCCTGCAGAACCATGGCGCTGAAATCACCGCATGGTGAGACTGTTTTCTAAAACTGTGTGGTTCCGAACATCAATTCATTTTTGCCCATTTTGAACCTCTGGCATAAAAATATATAGTGCGTGACCGAGTTATTAAACCACCACCCAGTTTATATGTTGCCTTGAATTAACACCCCACCCCCACCCCCAAGACTTATCCATCCTTGTTCTGTAGAGTACCAGTCATCAATTTAATTGTATATATTGACTGGTAGTGTATTTACAGGGGATTTTTTTTTCTCCTGAATATTGATGATGTTATTTACCATAATTCCCTCCGATAATTATTCAGAGATACGCTCTGTGAAAGAGCTTCCACCCTGGAAAGTGTCCCATGTTCAGTCTTCGCCTCTGTGGAAACCTATTCTTCGACATGGGTTTTGTGAGTCAAGAGACACAGATCCGACAAAAACAATTCAGGTATTCAAAACTATTCTGAATCCGGCAGTCATGTTTGATTTGATTGTCAGGATCTGAGCACGTTTCATCTGACCTTGCCCACAAGGTTGTCATCTTACACTTTTTTTTTTTGTATGTATGTTAGATTAGCAAGTATAACCTTGATGATGTTATGAGGCTGCTGGAAGACTTTGCCCGATGGAACCCTTCCCAGGAATCCACAGACAGCAGAACAGAACTGATGAGAAACCTTGTGCAGTCCTGTAAAAAACAGGCAATCAGGAACGAATTAGCTACAGGGTCAACGGCAGACCATGCTGTGAATGCCATTTGGGCTGTCATGATCTACCACACACCAGTCCTTATCCATGCCCTCAAGACTTATGGTAATGCGTACTTAATATCAGCTTTAATAGCACAATCTCCTTATTATCTTTACATTTTTGTTCTTGGCAGTGAATTGATCTGTATAGCATTGGTCTCACTTTCTAAAAATGTTTTTTTTCTGTTTTACTATTTCATGTTTAGTCAATCAAGAATGCAAGTCCTGTATAAATGAGGACTTTGTACAAGTTTATTCAATGGCAGATAGCATCAGAACTTGGATGGTAAGCTTTATATGATCCACGACTCTTTATGAATTGCTGTTGAATTTGCAGTGTATGTGATCACGTCCATGAGCTTGAGTTGTGATCCATGTTTTCTGTTAGTTGGAGATGAAGCAGAGATATATTGTTGGCAAATTGAACGTTCCCGATGAGAAAGAAGGAGGCACTGAGGAGGTTACAATAGAGACCTTGGGTGAGGATCCCTGGTTCTTATTGTCTTTCCTTATCGTATCGTTTGTCTAATGTGACATCATTTCTTTCTCGGCAGCTGAGATGTGCATCGAGAAGTGCCTCCTGCTCTTCAGATTTTCACCTTGTGGTATGACGTGCCCCGACGGTGATTCTTCCAAAGCTGCAGAGGGCAGCAGTGCTCTTCTTCTCTGTCCAAGTTCAGTCTCAGAAGATGATTTCCACGCTAGTTCCTCACTTGAACATTCAGCTACAACATCTACACAGGAGACTGTTGAAGCAAAACCACTTCAGAGCGAATCCTCCAATGTCCCCACCCCCACCTGTATCCACTGCAAGTCAGACAAGAAAGGCTCCACAGAAAGCCTCTCTTCCTGGGGAGTCGGCAGTCCAGCCTCACCCTCGGCATTAACCCATAAAGCCCCATTCAGTCGGGCACGGTTACGCCTCCTGTCATGCCGCTCGATGGAAGAACCCCGCACATCCCCCTCCGTCAAAGATCGCTACCCAGTTCTCAAGCACATACTCAACTACATAAAGGACAACGCCCTCACAACTGCAAAGTGTGTGACAGCCAGTCTCTTATTGTATAGCGTTTTTATGAATTATGCCATCCAGCTTTTAGACATGTTTTTTTTTTTCCTTCGATAGTGTCCTGCAGACGTTGTCGCTGAACAAAGCTCAGGCTGTCAGTGTTTGCAAAGTCCTGGAGCTTGTTCAAGAGTGTTTGCATTCTCTGGGAAAGCCACACCTCTTTCAAGCCCCATGCATCCTGTTCCTACAAGAATTGTTGACATGTCAGAAAGACTTCACCAGGTACATGTTTAAAGAAAATTACAATAACTAGCAGTCCTGCATACATTTGTATTTTAGTGACTCATATAAAAGGTAATGGGAGTAGCTTAATAGGCGAAAATGTAATACTCTTGATAGTTGAATTGTTCTGTTCTTTTTCAGTTACTTCTCTCAGTTGTCAGACAGCGGGCGAGAGCTAGGGGAGCAAGTGCGACGTTCCTACCATCAGTTGGTGCTCGTTCTGGTTGAAGCAGTGCAAGGATTCAGTCGTCTCAATGACAAGTCAGCATATTTTTCCATTTCCACTTCAACTGGAAAGTGACTGGAGCCGACAAGTTTATGTCGTGACCAGTATAACCTTGCCCCTGTCACTCCTTCCTAGAGCTCTTCTACCAGCCCTGTCTTGTGTGCAAACCTGCTTGCTGCACCTTCTAGACTTGAATTGGGATGTGCACGACATTCCCCTCTTCCTGAAGGTCAAGCTTCCTGAACTCTTACTCAGCATGTCCCAGGAGAACATTAGTGTTCATGACATTGCTATCAGGTAAAATCTGAGCCACGCTAGAAGTAAATTAGGCATAGGAAGTGGGAACCATCTTTTCATTTCTCTAATTATCAGTATGAAATGTGTACCAGAGGTTTTACATGAATGTTGAATTATTCTGTGGTCTATGGAATTTTTTCAGCCAGTGGACAGAGGAGGATGAAATAGCAGACTACAAGAAGAACCAAGAGTGGATGGATGAGTGCATGGATGGAATGTTTGAGAAGTGGTACGACAAAATTGATGAAGAGGACTCTATGGAGGACAGACGAAAGGTGCATGAAAATTAAAGTCCAAAAGAGTTCGATTGAAGTTTAGCAATTTTGAAAAGTAATTTCATGTGCTGTTCTATCCACAGATGCACATGTTCATTGCACGTTATTGTGACCTGCTCAATGTCGTGATTTCCTGTGATGGCTGTGAAAGGATGGCACCGTGGCACCGCTACCGATGTCTGCAGTGCATGGATATGGACCTCTGCAAGACATGCTTCCTCAGTAAGCTACTCACCACTATGTATATCTCGACGCGTTCAAGTTAAAGAGCCAGAAGAATTATCCACTGTGCTAATAGGATGAAAGTAATTTGATGAAACCAAAATGTATTTTTGTCAAATAGGTGGTGCCAAGCCTGAAGGCCATGAGGATGACCATGAGATGGTAAACATGGAGTATGCCTGTGACCATTGCCAGGGCCTCATTGTCGGCAGCAGGATCAACTGCAACGTGTGTGAAGACTTTGACCTTTGCTTTGGATGTTACAATGCAAAGAAATATCCTGACAGGTGACACATTCAAATTCAAGTACTGGTAATTATTTTTATTTTAATCTCATAGTTGTACGGAGCCACTAACACTGTTGCTGTTCAACTAACCTTTAGCCACCTGCCCACGCATCGGATCACAGTTTACCCGATGGTGACCATTAGAATAAGCGATCGCCATCGTTTGATTCAACCATACGTCCACAACTACTCCTGGCTTCTGTTTGCTGCGTTGGCACTCTATGCTTCAGAGGTGATTAGCGAGAAGCAAATAGACGGTGAACCCTTGGACAGTACCACCTTGAGCCAAGCGTCAGCCTTACAGACATGCTGCTCCAAGCTCATCACTGACTGTTTGCTCAAGGGGCAAACCAGCAAAGGTATCAGACCCCAATTTATTTATTTTTTTTAATTCAAAATACAATCGTTGTAAGAGCTCCTTTGTTTTTTTTAACTAGTACCGAAAAGTACAAATATTCATATAACTTCAAATGTATATCAAATGCTGCGGACTTCCTGTAGGTCTTCGCTCTTCAGCTTTGCTCAATCTACTGTTGTCCAATGACTCAGCCTCCGACAGTGAGCTGTGTCCAGACTCCCCAGAGTTCTCTCAAGAGGTCAGTACTGCCACAGACACTTCATCTCTCCCTGGGAGTACTGCAGCAGTCTGCTCCCCTTCATCACCCAAAGACAAGGTGAGCAACAAACACGGATATTTGTCGACTACCGTGTCTATGGCACTTTGCATTTGATGCGCATGTATGCGTGTAACATATCTACTTGTTGTCATCACACCTCAAGAGCAAACCATCAAGAGAAGACCAAAAGTCAAAGGAAGTGAGCTCTCCTCCCAGTGCCGCCGCTGAAATGTTTTTACCAGTGAGCACAGCAGAGGTGGAAAAAAGGAAACTTGTCACCCAAGACACTTTGGAGTCAATCAGCCTTAGCAAGACACCATCCATGTCCAGCGAGGAGCCCCTTTCGCCTGTGGCACGACGTAAGTTTCTCAATAAGCTTGTTTTACATCACTGTTCATGTCAGGTAAGACTTGCGCAGCTTCCTGATTCTGTTCTATTTTGAACAGCTTCAGAGTCTAGTCTAGCAGCCAATTCTCCAGCATCAGATATTGTCAAGGGGACTGATGACCGGCTTCCCAAGGTCCCCCTCCAGGAGCATGTCTTTGCAGAGTGCTCCAGAGAGAGGATCCTGGGACTTCTAGCAGCCATGCTACCATCTGTCAAACAAGTAATTCATTAATTTAAGTAGGTTTAGGAAGGGATTACATGTCCTTTTTATTATACTTAAATGGTTTCAGAGATACACTAAAAACTGCCACCTCTATGTAAACACACCAGCTGAAACCAAAGGATGCTAAATGAGTGAACCTTTTGACATTTTTCCTGAAAAAACTCTATTGGTCAGTCATATGTTGTCCTTTCTTGTCTGAAATTTGCATCAAATATTTTATCCTTTTGTTGTTTATGATTCATGAAAGGACTTTTATTCCGAATCATGAATTGTTCCCGTTTTTCCTCTTTTTAGGAAAGCACACTGAGTCTGCCAAGTGTCAGCTCCATTCTGCACCAACTTTTCAGGGCAATCATTTCCAATGCTGGGTCTCTTAATGAGACATATCACCTTACCCTGGGGCTACTGGGACAGCTACTGATCGGAATCCCACCCATTGAGGCTGATTGTGCTGTCACAGAGTCGCTGACAGACAAGTATGAGTTGCTGACACATAACGAGACAGCTATTTGTGACACTCACGGGTGGAAGACCATCCAGTTGCTCTTCAGCCTGGGAGCTGTCTGTTTAGACAGGTATTGTTCGCTTCAAGCTACAGACTCATACTACTTGCACCACATGACTGAAGCTAGCTGTTCAAGAAAATATCCCTTCTTGTAATGCACGCCTAGTCTCCTCATTCACAAACATTTAGGTTTTTATACGAATTTGTTGTCCTTACCCATCTCTTTTTCATGTTTTTCAGTCGGATAGGTTTGGATTGGGCATGCACAGTGGCAGATATTTTACATGATCTGAACACTTGTCCTGGTTGGAGCACCGTCATTGCTGCCTTCACTAATCATTGTGTTCAGCAGCTGCCGCAAACTCTGAAACGCACCAACCTCTTCACCTTGCTGGTGTTGGTGGGCTTCCCTGAGGTAAAAAAGAAGTACAAAATGTGACATGCTTGTTTGTACTTGGATCATTTTATTTGACACAAATAATGCGTAATCCTGTGCCTCTCAGGTGCTGTGCATTGGCACGCAGACTGTGTTTATTGACAACGCCAATGAACACCACACCATGATCTTACTCAAACATTTCACAGAAACAAACCAGGCGGCAGTGGTGGATATCAAGACTCGCAAGAGAAAAACAGGTCAGTATTCTAGTAGTGTAGGAACACGCGGTAGGCAACACGGCAGCAATGAACCTTGTGGGCTTTGCTTCCTTTAATAGTCAAAGACTACCAACTCATCCAGTCTCAGGATTCTACAGCATACCTTGCAAGGCAAACTGAGGGCCAGTGTCCGCCAAAAACACTGCTCAGCCGCTACCTGAACAACTTCATTTCCATCATCTGTCACCTGCTGCAGACCAGCCAGGAAAATGGCTCTCTTGATGCGGTGGAGGCTTCTTGGGTTCTCTCTTTGGCTCTTAAAGGACTCTACAAAACGCTGAAGGTACCTTGAAATCTGCAAGAATGAAATATGATCTTAGCACTTAGATCTGCAGACGATCAGTGTGTGCACATTAGTAACAACGTGAATCAATAAAACATAGTGGAAAGCCTTATCTTTTTATCTCCTTGTTCTTCTGTGTAGAAGCATGGAGTGGAGGAAGCTCAGGAAGCCATCCAGCAGGCGGGATTAACTCAACTGCTTGTCAGCAAGTGCAGCAAGGGAACGGGTTTTAGCAAACTGTGGTTGTTACGAGATCTCGAGATTCTCTCCATCATGCTTTACTCCTCCAAGCGGGAAATACATTCCATGGTTCAGGACCCGGAGCGGGATCAAAGGGAGCAAGACAAGGCGCACGACTCAGACCACTCAAGCAGCATAGCTGATGACCCAGATGACAACAGGCCCGATCCACTTGACGGTCTAGATGAGGAGACAAAAATTTGCTTTCAGGTGACGAGGGAGTCAACTTCTTTTCACTGTTAAAAACAAATAAGAGGGAAAAAATAGGTACATATGAATGAACTTTGTTCTTCTTTTCTGTACAGATCACCCCTGATGCCTTAAACGCTCCTCTGCCCATCGTACGACCGATGTATGAGTTACAGATGAAAAAAGCAGACTTCTTTGTGGAGGTGCAGAAGAGGTTGGTGTAAAGAGGTTCTCCATTCTGTGTTATCCTCTGCATCTGAGATTGCCCACTTGATCATGTAACGTGCTCGTTCATTTCCAGATTTGACGGAGAGGAAATAAAAAACGATGACACAGTCCGGACTTTAGCGCAGAAATGGCAACCACCCAGACGGCCTCACTCGGAGGACAGAAACACAAAGGCTGTCGACACTGATATGATTGTGGCATCTTGCATCGTGAGTTATTAGCTAAGAAGCCACTTAAATTGAAATTTGTATGTGTAATGTCAAAGAGCATGACTGTTAGTGAAAAGGAGAATTGGAATTGGTCCAGAAATTTTATAATGAGAGTGTCATAATTGTTATGAATGTTTTCCTTTGACAGTCTATGCCAGGTCAATGTGAAAAAGCCACCGAAGAGGTTAACGTGGTGACACAGAGACTCATCACCAACTCTGAGAGCGACTTGCAGATCAGTTACGCCAAACAACGGCGTACGAAAAGCTCGGCGCTGTTGCACAAGGAACTGGATGTTCGCAGCAACAGGGCAGTTCGTCAGTACCTAGTGAAGGTTAACCATGCCATTTCCACACTGTACGCTCGCCACGTGCTTGCCACCCTTCTGGCTGATTGGCCAGTCGAGGCGGCGTTGAGCGAGGAGGCCCTGGAACTGAACGGCACTTCTCACATGGCTTACATCCTGGACATGTTAATGCAGCTAGAGGAGCGGCTACTGTGGGAGAAGGTGGGACGAGCATCAAAAGTGACTGTATTATTGTCAATTTGATTCCACTCAGTCTAAAATAATGCCATCATTGTTCAGATTCTCCAAAGGGTATTGAAAGGCTGCAGCCAGAGTATGCTGTGCAGTCTTTCCCTCACTGCTTGTCAATTTATGGAAGAGCCCGGAATGGCAGTGCAAGTCAGAGAATCCAAGCACCCATATGACAACAACACCAACTTTGAGGTGCGTGGATTTTTATGTTTCCCTCATTTTTACCACAAAACATCAGAAGCCATAGCCAACAGCTTTGATTGTTCACTGTTCGCCAATTTGAAATGTGCTGAAATTGTTTCGCAAGGGTTTATAAGTGTTTATATGTTTACTCTGATATGTCTTAGCCATTCACTTATTAATTTTTTACGGTTCTAAAACACCATTTTGCATCTTTCTTTTGCTGTCAGGATAAGGTGCACGTCCCAGGAGCCATTTACTTGTCTGTAAAATTTGACTCCCGCTGCCACACAGAGGAAGGTTGTGATGAATTCATTATGTCCAGCAGCAGTGACTTCCTTCAGGATATCCACATCTTCAGTGGCTCTCCTCAGAAGTGGTCTGATTTTGAAATTCCAGGTGAGGGTCCTTTTCTTATTTGCAATTTCACAACTCTGTTTTGTCATAGTGTCAAGCTCTTGTTTGGCGATATCTTTTCCCAGGTGATACCTTGTATTACAAGTTTATGTCAGACATGAGCAACACAGAGTGGGGCTACAAGTTTACGATTACAGGAGGCCACAGGGGTCGCTTCCAGACAGGTATGTAGAAATTAACACGCCACTCTTCCGAATGCCCAAGGTCATCTTTTAATGAGCCGTCTTGTTATCTCTGTTTTTACCCTCTGTGTGCTTTTGCTTCTCCATTGAGTCAGGTTTTGAGATCCTGAAGCAAATGTTGGCTGATAAACAAGTGCTCAGTCAACTGCCATTGACAGACATCTGGGAGTGGCAAGTGGGTGTGGCCTGTCGCCAGACTGGGAACCAGAGACTGAAAGCCATTCACCTCTTGCTCCGCCTCCTGCAGTGTCAATCCCAGCTGTAAGTGAGAGGACCAATTTTTACACTGGCTTTATCTCCTTGGCTAGTTATGATATCAGTATATCCCCTTAATTCCTATCTTGTTGACAAATGAATTAGTTTGTCTTAGAAATGGGCTCTATCTAACATGAATAGAGTTTTTTTTTCCATACACATGAACATGTCTTTGCTTGTGAACATTTATGAGAATCAAGGGCAGGAAAAATCCCTTTTCACATTCAACAGGTACTGTTATTAATAGCAGATCATACAATCTTAACAAATAGAATATTGACTTAAGTTTCTTACGTAATAACCAATCATAAGCATTTGTTGACCATTTCTAATCTTGGCAAATACCAGTATATATTTTCAAGTCATGTCAATATAGAATGTACGAGACTGCTATTTCAAGAGTCCCATCCATCTGGGTATTACATTACATCAAACCTTCTTTGCATTTGTCTGAGCAGGCTTTGCATAATAGCCTTCATATATGCCTCGTGTTTTCCACCACAATCACGTGGTCAAGATTGCATTTCGGAATTTGCCTATGTGGCGACTCGCTCAATTTCCATCTGGTCAAACTGGCGGTGACATCCACTCATTATGTGATCTCAAGGTTAGGATGTCCTTGAACCAAAGAGAGCAACAGTCAGTGCAAGATATTGAATTGGTCGGTTGGATATGCAAGATATTGTTCAAAACTGTTTTTATTTGACATTGGACAATTAATGTAACATAGTCAATATAATATTTTGCCTTCATGAGAGTCTTGACTTTGTGCCCGTTACCTTTGCTCACATGAACTACTTGTTTGATTGAATCGCAGCTTTTGCAAGTTCTTTTGCTTGTGTACACCTTTTGTTTCTGATTAAATCTGGATTTGTTTGCACTGCAGAGCCTATGAGCTGACCTTGCTTCGGCCTCTGTGGCAACTCTTTATGTCCATGGAAAACAATTCAAGCCAGGATCCAACCAGCATCACTGTGCTGCTACCTCTTCACAGAGCTCTCACTGAGCTCTTCTTCATCGCAGAGGCCCGTGCCATTGTGAGTAAATTTCAACCGCACATGCTGGAAAAGACCGGTCACATCTGGTATTATGTAGACTTGAGTTTGTTGTTACTGGGAAACAAATGGGAAGTGGATTCAGAGGTGAGCCGTTCTGTCATTTGACATTCTGCAGCAGTCAGGCCTCCCAGCCATCATCATCAGTCTGTCGTTATTGCAAGCCAAACCAAAACTGTATTCGTCAGTCGGCCACTCCGTCATCGTTATTTTAACCACGCTTCCGTCGTCACGAAATTACAGTTGGTCAACACTATTTTAAGACCACCAGATCGTCTTCTTTTTCGGCGGCGGCATGTCGATAACAGCCAATCAGCATCGAAATGCTCGACTTGTGTCACACACATTTGCACACAAGCAGCGCATCTAGTCCGGTAACTTGCAAACTAAAAAAAAAAAGATATTCCATAGTATCTGCAGTCAATATTTATAATCATGTCTTTGACTCAAACACTTAATGAATAAATATATAACAACCGTGTACGCCTTGCAACCCAGTCGTAGATAAACCTAAAGGCGCGTTCCCACGTTGCAATTTGTCTTATACAACGTGTTGCATAAGACAAATTGCAAATATGATGTTGCAAACCGAATGTTTTCCCACGTTGCAATGTGTTGCAAACAATTTCAAATCTGGCGGGAATAGTTTTCCGAATGCGCGTTTAACGTTATTTCGTTCTGCGACTATGGCGGCTAATTGTCAATACGACAGTGACGATGATCTCCTCGAACTGGCAGCTATCGGTCTACTAGCCGAGCTAGAGGAGCCAAAACCCAAACGGTCGTTTTGGGTACGACCGTGGATCGGGAGACGGAAAGAACTCGGCGCTTACAACGCTCTAATGCAGGACTAATGCAGGTGTTGGCGGCCGAGGACCCCGATAATTTCAGAAATTTCATTCGAATGGATCGCACCAATTTTGAACTTCTGTTGTGCTCATTATTTTGGCAAAATAGTCACCGAATAAATTAAATTCGGTAATCTTTCTCACTCCAACCACCCTACAATATTCGACAATAAGTAATTATGATATTATGTCGACATAATAATCGAAGACGCTGCCTCGATCGCCATCCATACCTGTCATGCAGTCGCCCATCAACTCCGATATGCTCGTGTAGGCAGCTTGTCGGTGTTCCCTCCTTGAGTAGAACTGGCTCCCGACGTTCCACAAGCAATCATGCGAATGGTAATAATGAATAAACCTTTCGGTGTCGCCCCGGGAGAGCTCGATTTTTTTTAAATTTCTGTTTCGACGCCATTATACTTTCCGTGTTACGACGCGATGTTTTTGTCACGTGATAGCCCAACGCGTTCTGATTGGTCGGGTTCATGCCACACGTTGCAAGAAAATAGAACAAGTCCTATTTCATCCAACACGCATACAACACGTATGCCACAAAAGTCTGTCCAACTTTGGGGTTCACACGTTGCAATGTGTTGCATGCCACAAAACGTATGCCACAAATTGCAACGTGGGAACGCGCCTTAAGATAATAAAAGTCCATCACATGACATTAAACTCTCGACTTTCCGGCGATCTCACTCTCTCTCTCTCTGGCAGACATGACTCAAACCGAAAGTCATTGTTCCCAAACTATTCTCCAAATAAATACTTTCACCAATATATATTTATTTAATTTATTTCACCATGAAGGTGTATATGCAAATAAATACATAAAATATTGGGCTCCAACATAGATCGTAGATTTCTGTTGTTCTGGCAACCAATCAAAAGTAATCCTGGTGCCAGCGCATCTGCAAAGTTGAGAACCTTAACAGTGTTGAAATTTGACTTGGACTTTCCACAAATGGGGCCTTTGTGACACGGGTCACTGATGTGACGTCAATAATAATTATAATAATAGGCAGAAGGAAATCCACACAACATTGTAGTCTTTCCCTATGTGACGAGTATCTGTGTCTCTGACACAAGCAATGTTTTTGCTCAGTTCGCCTGCTCTCTGCTGGGCTCCTGCTCAAAGCCCCGCCCTGCCATCTGCTAGACAGCACAGAGCTGCACCGGTGCCCTGCTCGCTTGTCCTCCATCTCGCTCTTGAATTATTAATAGTAAATAGTCTCCTGGATTATGAATGTGCAGATAGGAGTTTCCCATCCATAGGTGCAACACAGGCTCTTCCCTTTAGAATACCTCACAAGGTTTTAGGCTGCTGCTCTGACACACCAAAAAAAATGATTATAAATTAACGGATACCAGATGACTTATTGGTCAATCTTGAATTGTTTTACCCACACAACCCCAGAAAGTTTCGAATTAAAAAGTGGTAAAGTACTTATGAACACACACCAGATGGCAGTATCACAACAAGTTTTTCCTGCCTAATTTTTCATTGTACATACAAGTTGATTTCAAGAGTTTTCTGAATTTCTTGTTTAACTTCATGGTGTGTGAGTGAAAGCTGATAGGTATTCAATTTAGCAGGGGAAAATTGGTGTTGGGATTTGTTAAGGATGTTGGACACAATAATATCAAGAACTGTGACAATGGCGGCTCGGAGTTTGTAACATCTGTGCTGTGCTTGGTCATTCTGAATTTTACATTTCCATACCGGCAAACATTCTGCCGTGTGGATCAGTTCTCTGTTTATGAGCTTCCATTGATTGAGAATGTATGAACCTTTAACCCCAGGAAGCGTGAGTTATATTTAAGGTGCACTACCAAGTGTAAAAATTGTGCTCGGATGTTTCCCAGCACAAACATTTTGGGAGGCTGTGAGACGGATGGCAGACCAAGGCCTCTGGACTGTTTCTACAAAGGGATGCATGTTCTCCATGTCGATGGTTTCGGGCCATTTTGCGCTGTCGTCGTCTTATCTGCATTCCTCAAATGCTTGTGCTTAACATCTTTTCAGTAGTGGAATCACTCTTCATGTGTTTATGGATCACAATAATGCTTCCAGCATTCCACGACCATTATTTGGCCTCTATTCTGATTTGATTTTCTCATTGTTATTGACGAATGCTGCAGCAGATCATTTATCCACGTGATGCATTGAAATTTGCACTCATTGTTTAAATCTGACTGCAATCATTTATTTCGCGCATGTACGTCAGCAAACATACGGCTGCCTTCAATTCCTTCAATGTTGTTAATTCCTCTTCCCATTTCAACGTGCAAAAAAACCCCGATAATGCATCCATCCATTCACTGAACCGGATATCATCACTCGGGTCGGAGGTGTACTGGAGCCTCTATCCCAGCTCTCATTGAGCGAAATGTGGGGTCCACCCTGAGCTAGTCACCATATTTGTAATCAATAACAAGAGTGAAGACAATAGATGCGAATATTGCTGTTGTGATCATTTGATTTCCCTCACGGGGTTGATGAATTATCCATCTATATATTCTAAATAGTTCCACTTGTATGTGTTTTTCAGGCACAGGGCATCCTCCAGGAGTACTTGTTAGCGATGACCACTGATGAACACCTCCGAAATCATACAGCACTGGTAAGGTTTTAATTTTTTCTACATTTTGACCATGCGCATTCAAATCATCTATAAAAAAATGTGGTTGGGAAAAATTCACAAAGCACACAGTGATGATTGGCACTCGTCACATTTGTACACTCGGTTTCTTAAACAAGTGCTCATTTGATTGAACAGTCAAGGCCAAGGTTCTCTTTATGTCCAGTGGAGCACCCGCCCCCCACCCCCTTGTTTTGTATGTGTGGGCAGCACTCAGAGGACTAATGTATTTGGTAACTAATTACAGCCCATTATCATTTGTGTCAGAGCACGCCTCTGTGTTCTATATACTTAACCCTAAATAGAGCCTACGGGTGGACCAAAGCTGCAGAAGTGATGTGGGGAGGTGGAAAAAATACAACAATGTAGGTGGTTCTGTAGGTTTGTTTACCTAATATTCCTGAAGGAGGGGGGGGACGACACTATTCAAGTACAGCAGTGTAGTATGTTGTTTTCAAATTTTTGTCACTTCAAAGCCAGAGTCTTGCTTGGTTTATGTCCTTATAAATAGAGCAAATCATACAATATCAATGAATAAGTAAGGTATCTTATGGAGTGACAGAAAGAAAAACAAACGTCATTCTGCACCGCCAATTTGTCATTGAAGTACTTTACTACTCGCCTCAAACGAGCTACATGAGCAGGGCCGCCAACAAATGAGCGAGGAACAATGCGCCAGCTATTGCGATGCATTCTGGGACTTGGAGTATCAATCGTGTAGCGTACGTACCGTGCTAACTGGATAATTCAGATGCGTAGAAATATCGTGGTCCAATTGTCAGTTCCTCACTCTCAGGGTTAATACACTGTGTGACAGAAAATAGAAATAATTTTTCTCCGGGTGCTCCGGTTTCCTCCCACATTCCAAAGACATGCATGGCAGGCTGATTGAGCACTCTAAATTGTCCATAGGTATGAGTGTGGGCGTGGATGGTTTTTCGTCTCTGTGTGCCCTGCGATTGGCTGGCAACCAATTCAGGGTGTCCCCCGCCTACTGCCCGGAGACAGCTGGGATAGGCTCCAGCACCCCCCGCGACTCTAGTGGGGATCAAGCGGTTCGGAAGATGAATGAATGAATGAAAAATCAGAGTGAACTCACCACATTTGCGCCATTTGTCAAAAACGAGTATGATATACTTTGGCACCATCCTGTGGCTTTGTAGTGACAATGAACTATGTTGGAGTGAGTTGAGGAGTTGTATTTCGACAAAAATATCGCTCTCATCTTGTCGTATCAGTAGGCCGTTACAGTTTTACTTTTTTCTCATGGACTTTGGCTATTTACGTCAGGGCTCGGTCCCTATCCTCCATCAATAAGGTGGGTAGAATAAAATCAATAATCACGGTGCTACGAATGGGTCTTGCACATATTTTGTTGAAGCACAAGTCCGGTCAATGCTGCTGTACATCTCAAACAAAAAAGAGATTTCTGCTTTGTAATTGTAATTCCTCATTAACGTTGCCAGAATTTAAAGGCTTAGAAAAAAAAGTGTCAACTTGTAAAAGCTCTTGTGTTGATGTTGATGTTCTCCCCATGCATGTATTTGATTTGCAAACTGATTCCTATTCATTTTGTCATGTAGGCTTTGAAGAACATCGCTGCCATTAGCCTGGCTATCAATTACCCCAATAAATCTACCAAGCTGCTGAGTGTGTCCCAGTGAGAGATCCTGAGGGAGACATATGAGGGGAGCAGCCTAAGGGAGTGGACTCACATCTTGATCATGAAGGGAGAAGGGAGCGAAACCTCCCTGAGCAGCCAGTGCTCTTTTTCCACTGACAGGAAACACCCTGGCGGCTTTTTGCCGTACTCTGGAATTGAGCTGCTTGTGGCAGGCTCGACAAGCACTTTTTACACGTATTCACGATCCCCTTTGCCTTAGATGAAGCCCATATGTCTTGCATGTGCATTCACATGTAAATACAAAGGGGTCTTTTTTACACACACACACACATTTTTTTGTTTGTTTTTAACTGGATGATGCTGTGCTGAAAGGACTTGGTTTGCCAAATTCCCAACTCTCAAGAAAGCATGTCCCTCTTGCCTTAAAAAAAAGTGCGTGCGTGCGTGCGTGCGTGCGTGCGTGCGTGCGTGCGTGCGTGCGTGCGTGCGTGCGTGCGTGCGTGCGTGCGTGCGTGCGTGCGTGCGTGCGTGCGTGCGTGCGTGCGTGCGTGCGTGCGTGCGTGCGTGCGTGTGTTAAAAAAGTGAAGGCACAGTAGGGGTGAAAAAAAAAAAAGCTGAACTCCTCTCTTGAATCTTTCCTGTCTTCCTCTGTCCCCCATCTTCACTATATTTTTTCCTTTCCAGATACTTGATATTGAGAAACTAACATAGGATTGGGGGGCTCTTTCTCCGAGGCTTAATCAGTGTCCCAAGAACACGTACCTCTCTGCCAGATAAACCCGATGCCTCGTCGTGGCATCGAATGGGGATTCGGGACGAGGGAAGACTGAAAGCCTCTTGTGACTGTGTTTCTCTCATCGCTTTATTCAAGTGCAGTGTCCTCAAGGGACTCGCCTGTGAATTGATACAAACCAACTGTAAAGTCATCTCATGAGAATGAATAACAAAAAAGGCCCTTGCATCTCTCTTAAATGCCTTTAGTTTTATCCACAGACTTTATTTATTGTTATTTTACGACGTGTACCTCGAAGTTTGATGGTCTCGATGTCGTTTCAACGTCACACTAAGTGGGGCCCATGAATAACCGTACACGAGACGAGCGTGTATTGCAGAGTAAACACTCTTATCCCATTAAAAAGAAGGGACAGGCTTCAGCCCGATGAAATAGAACTGACTGTTCGTGTAAAAGTCTACAGATGAACAAGTTAGATGATTGACTATCTCATTTTATGTGGATATTTTCTGGAGGTAATTTTGAATCGCATAAAGAGAAAGAAGAGAGTTTATTAGCCGAATGCACTTTTTTGTATTTTTTTTTTTCCGGGCAAGTTGACGGTGGTTGTTTTTCAGCTGTTATTGTGCTATTCGTTTGAGATAAAACGGGGCGGGATGAGAAAGAAAAAAAATATCTTTTGTTGTAGAAAATAATGTTTGTTTATGCCAAAGAAACCCACAGCCGTGAGAATCTCCAAATGGGCTCCTAGCTGAGTTCCCTTTAGATTATTACATATCACGAAAATGAAAAGGTTGTGCAGAAGAAACAAGATGTGTTGTTTTTTTTATGTTTTGGATGATAGTCCTACTAAATAAATAGGAAAGCTCAGTGCTTTTGTTTACACCAACATCAGCTTGAATTAAATGAGGACAGAAGTAGGTAATTAGCCTCCTCCTGGCTTCCGAAACGCCTCACCAATCTACAACGTGCCTAAGATTAACAATGAAGCAATCATAACTTCACGAGTGGGGTTCACTCATTTGATTTCAAAGAGGAAATGCAATATTTTCTTTAGAACGTTCTTTTTTTTTTTTTGGTAACTTTTTACTTTTAAGTTAACGTTGCATTGTTTTTCTTGAGGATGCCGGAATCAAGGCATTTGAATGTACATACTGTATCTTGTGAATAATAAATCGCACCAGAGATCGATAGCAATCCCTTATCAATACCATATTGGGCACAAGCAGATGGACACGTCTGATTTTGTATGCATGCCACATTGAAGGCAAAAACTACTACTTGGGTTGAGCCATTTCTAATATTAAAAAATAAATCAAGAGAAATGAGGTCAATGCAACCAATGTAACCCGCTGTCTTCTTTTTCTTTTTTTATGTGTAGTACAGTATTTCTTTGCAGAAACAAATGCATTGCTTACCAAAATGGCTTTGATCAGAGCCCACACACTGTCAGAAACCAACAGCAACACATCACAGTTCTTTCATCTTCCGAACCGCTTGATCCTCACTAGGGTCGCGGGGGACACCCTGAATCGGTTGCCAGCCAATCGCAGGGCACACAGAGACGAACAACCAACCACGCTCACACTCACACCTAGGGACAATTTAGAGTGCTCAATCAGCCTGCCATGCATGTCTTTGGAATGTGGGAGGAAACCGGAGCACCCGGAGAAAACCCATGCAAGCCCGGGGAGAACATGCAAACCCCACACAGGGAGGCCGGAGCTGGATTCGAACCCGGCACCTCTGAACTGTGAAGCCGACGTGCTAACCACTGGACTACCGGGCCGCCATCACAGTTCTTTTGATTTTTGATTTTTGATTTTTGGTGCATCTACGAAAACGACACCTAAAAGCAGTAAAAAAACAAAACAAAAAACAAATACCATGCGGCACATTGCCTTCCCTTTACTGCCATGCTGCGCGATGTGCTTTTTGTACACGACCCGGTCTGACTCCCTCCCTGCAATCTGGAGCCTCGCAAGGTAATGATCACTGAGGCGATAATGACATCAAATGGAGGAAATTCTCAATAAGGCTCCGGGTTGATTCGGTTCCCCCTCTGTACCTTCCCGGAGATCCCTCACTGTGCATGAGTCAGTTCTCCCTCCTCCGCCTGTCGCTGCTCTGCCTCGTCTGATCGTTTGCCATCGTGCTATCATTTTTAAGAATGACGGGCTGGGAGAGAAAAAAAAAAGCTCATAGAATTGTTTGCACCCTGTGGTTGCTTGTTACAGAGATATAACAATTGGACTGTATTCCTCATGGAGCACCGGTGCCAAGTCTTAGGCTTTAAAATACAAAGATGGAATCATGATTTGATCCCCTGCTACACACATGGGTAAAATTGTTGGTACCCCTCTGTTCATGACAGAAAAAACCCACGGTGTCAAAGAAATAATGTGAACCTGACAAAAAATCAAATTGAAATTTAATGAAAATTAACCAATGAAAATCTGGCATTGCATTTGAACGGTATTTCAAAAAGTTTGTGGATGAAATGAATGGGGATTGGATCCCACATATGTCGACAAATAAAATCTGTGACAAAAATAAGGAAACAAAGTACAGACAGAAATTGCTGGCAACAAAAAGCCAGGAAAACATGAACAGAAAGCGCTTGCAAAAAAGGACACAGCAAACCCTGAAAATAAACAACGAAATAGCAAGACTCCAAACACGGATAACCAAAATCTGAAAAAAAATCTCTTTCACAAAAATACTTACAGAACCGGAATCTAAACTTGAGCAAAAAGGCCACACAAATAACACTTCAGGCAGTACAGCAAGCAAGGTCAATAATCGGACACGCGACGAGGCAGCTTGACAGACTTCATTAGTAAACACGGAACAGGTGCGCCTGCTGGAGGGAAACGCCCTTCTCTCCAACTGGAACAAAACAAAGACAGGACATGACACTTGACAGGTCAGTTTTAATAACAAAAAAACAGCATGTAAATGTTATTTTACTGTATAGTTATATATGGAAATATTACTGATAATGTATGGTTTTGTTTTTTGACATTAGATTTAGTTGTGTTCATGCTATGGCTCGTTTTCTTCAAACAAATATTTCGTATAGTTCGGATTTTGCGACTAGTCTAGATTATATTCCACTGTCACATTTGGGTGACTTTGCAGACGTGGGAACGGAGCCCTCAAGTTCAAATCATGTGATACCGTGGTTGGGTGTCAAAACATGCACTCACCGCCTCTTTTCGTCAGCTGAAAGGATCGAATCATCTGCGAACCGAATGAGGATATCTAGAAAAAGCAGAGGTAGAGTTTTCAGAAATGACTTTTTTTTTGTAATCTTATTATTAGTATTACAGTATTATCTGCTGCTCCTTTTTAACGCTACTACCATCTCCATGTTCTTGGCAGCTGCGTCGAAGTTGTTTTTTTGTATTTTTTTAACCTTTCCCATCTATTTGCCGTGCACACCTGATCCCTTTTGTGCATGTCGATGTAAAGGCTAGCACATCCTCACCTCGTCATAATGAGACCCACTTCCTCTCACCCACCTGGGACAGAAGGCCAGCGGAGGTCAGCCCTCATTGCGCTCAGGGATAATTGGGTCGTTCAAATAATCCTCTGAGAGTAAGAGACACTGAAGCCCTGAGCTCATATTTAGCGGCTCTGCGGATAATACGGTGTCACTGCACCTGAAGGAAAAAAAAGATGGCGGGTGTTGGTCTCATTTTGAGATTGATCTGGGTTAGGAGTTGGCTTTTATTGGAAGGACCACCTGTGGCTCTGATATAATGGATGGCCGGGGAAAGGTGATGGCTGCAGTGCTTAGCCCGTTGACTCATTTGGAAGATTAGGAAAAGGGCTGCGGGTTTTGATTCTTTTGAAATTCAATCCTTTTTTTTTTTTTAAGGGGGGGGGGGTACTCTTTGGTCCCCGGGCACACCTTTCTGTTTCCTGCACTTGGGTCCTCCACCTCAAAATCACTAAAAAGATCTTCAACCTTGACGGTGAGAAATTACACAGGTAAAGCTCAAGTATGTCTTTTGTCATCTGCTTATTTTTGTAAATGTGTCCGTTCTAGCAATTCAGCTGGAATTTGACTGCAACAATCTCCTGTTTGTCAACACCAAAAAGGTAAGTGGCATCGCGCTGTCTCCGTGAGGGAAAATAGAATCAATTCATCTCATGGTGGGGCTCAGGTGTGCCTCGCAGTCTGCGGCCACTTTTTTTCGAGTCTTGAGCTCTAAAATGTAGGATGCCCCTGGTTGTCATGGTAATCAAATCTGCACTCACCATTGGCGGTACTTGTATATGGAGCAGCATGCGGGCCGGCTCACATGTATCAGACAGGGTCACCCTCTCGTGGCCTAATTTCCTTATTTCACATGAATTTGCATAGACTTCACCGAAGCACTGTCAAAACATGCAAGCTCCTCTCAAAAAAATGCTGACCTTGGATGATTGTGTCTCTGCTCGTGTGATCGCAATTCATGTTGCTCTTTTCACCTCCAAGCACAAATAATAATCGAGCTTGACCGAGAGTCTGATGCATTTTATTAATTGAGTAGAAACTACATACATAAGCTGGAGCCTTCTGTTGCGTGACAAGTGTGTCACTTGCACACGACATCAAGGTATTCTATCCGTGCCCTTGAAATCAGGTGAAGGTGACACTTGTGGCTGGCCATGTAAACGGAATCCTATATAGACAATTTTCAATGGCTGTACTTTCCTCCTTTCAAAAAAAAAAAAGCTTGACTTGTTCCATATTCCATTTCCTTTTAGAATCCGGTCACACACCAACGCACAGCTCTGGGCTGTCCTACTTGTCTCATTAACTTGTAACTGTGCCACACAATGCCCGTTTTCTTCTGGTGCCTGACTGTGAAAGATGATAGTTTAATTCCCTCGTTTTGATACCACCACGCTTGGTATCCCTTCTGACAGTGACCCCAGTACACAAAGAGGCTTCAGGCTAAATGAAGTAAATGCTGCTTCATATTTAATGACCACCTCTATTATTTATTTAACTGAAAAAACAAAAGACGAGTACCGTTCTTCATTTATGCGTCGCTCCAGAAGACGTTTCTCATAGAAAAATGAGAGCACTTTTTAACAGCTGAAGGGAAAGTTTTCAAACCATTTGTAGGAGATGGAAATTAAAAGTAAACCTGAGTCAGCATTGACCACACTGGAAAGTAGTTAATTTAAAAATATGAGTTGTAGCCATCGTTTATTTGGGGATTCCCTTTTCAAAACAGTCACTTCGTGTGTGTGCGCGGGCGCTTGTGTGCGCGTGTGAGAGTGACTCGCACGAAGCTTTCTGGCTACCTGTCAAAGTCAGCTGCGATGTCCTTGTGTGTGTCTCAGCCACCTGGGTGAGAGCACATACTTTAGATGCAATTGATCAGGGGTGGCCAATACGAATGTAATTCCAGAAAGGAAGTCTCCGAACATGGTTCATTCTATCTTTTAGTCTTTCTGCATTTCCTCGTTTGTCATCCACTTTAGAGCCGAATGAGCACTAGTTCTGTCCTTGAACTTAAGTGAGCACAGTTAGTGGTTCCACACGCGCCACGTGTAACACAGTTTGAGGGAAAAGGACTAAATATAGCACTGGAAATAACAGCAGCCTACATCATAAGTTTACTTGTTTGGACATTCAAAATCAATTCCACTTTTTTAAATGCTTGTTCCGATCAGTACGACCACGACACATGCATGCGTGCACAGGCAGACACACGTTTTTTTTTTAACCTTGTTTCCGTCCCTGCTTGCTGTCATTTGTTAGTCAAATGCTGCACCTAAGTCAAGCAGACCCGCCGGCACACAAGCTCAAACAATAAGTAGATTCTTGTTCTTGAGCGAGTTTCCTCAACCACGTTTAGGTTTTACTCAGACTACTGTAATAGGTTGCAAAGCCGACTTCAGGAACATTACGGCGGTGTAGATATATTTGGCCAAGATTGTGTCAGGCAGAGTTTCGCAGCGTAATATTTACATCAGTGGGGCGCCAAGGCTCCTTTTTGAGTCATTGAGTATATTTTCAATTCCCTTTTGAGAGTGAAGGGCCGCACCGTATTTGGCTGGGCTTTCCATCTAGGACATGCGGGCGAGCTGCCTTCCGCTCGCATGTGTTCAAATCTTGAGCCTTTGCTGTGAAGAAGAGCTGTTTAATCAGGGCAGCGTTTTATTTCAAGTCTGTAACGTGGGCAGCAAATTTTCTCGAGGGCTTTGCTGCATCACTGCACAGCCCTCATAGCCGTGAGCAGACCTCCAAAACCTTTAACATTTCGGCCATACCCCCCTGCCCCCAACTTTGTAGCTGCGTAGAGAAGACACCAAAGTGCCTTAATACAATATATTTGCGTGCATGTTGTCGACGTGCGGTTCATCAGCGCTGTAAATACTGTATGTGGGCGGTGTGTGTCATTTGCACAGTGGCCATGTGTTTGCGAACGTGCCTGCGAAAACATAACGGGTTGGTAAACGAGGTGCGAGGTTTCTCATCTGTTCCCCCGGTTTCTTATTATGGTGAAAAGAGCAACATACCAACATAGATGTATTGATGAAATACCAACAATTGTTCTTGAGTGGATGTTTGTACAGTATTTCAAGTTCAGGTACAGAAAAGGAAGCGATGTTTCGGTTCTTAGAAATGTTAAAAGTATAGGGTTTATCTATGCAGCATCTTTTCCAGGGGACTCACAGAGTGCTTCATGAAAATATAAAATTCTGAATCGCAACACAACTTCCTCAAGAGAGAGTCACAAATCCATTGAGAGCCAACGTCCAAGTCTCCCGAATTGTTGTGGCCCTTGAGCGCAAAGCTCTGTTTTGGGTGACAAACTGATTTGTCATTTCCACCATTTCGGAGCATGTGGGAGGACGGGAGATAACTGCCAGGTTCACTGGTGAGTAATTCCTCCCATTTGTAGCGATACACCTGCTGCCGGTCTGCTCGCTAATGTTGCTGGCCGTGAAACCCAGTGTCAGAAAACCTTCTAACGCGTTGCTGTGCACTTGCTTTGAAGGGACAGATTGTACAGTCATGACTGCAGCCATGCTTGAAATTGGAGTGGATTTGTAATATTGTATTTTAACTTGGGTAGGAAAAGAACATTACGTCTACCAAAAAATAAAAATAAAAAATGTGTAGACTCAGAAGAATAAATAAATAAACTTTTTATTGAGAGAAAAAAGTATATGTATGTCCAAGATACTGACAATAATAATTTACAAATTATAAATGGCAGAAAAATATACACTAGCCTATTCTTTTAAAATCATAGGCATAACATCAGAAAATAAAATATTGCTGCCGCGGGGCCGAAAACTACTATGTCACAATTTGGTCCAACTGGGCTGGGTTTTGAGAAGGACCCACCTCTCCGAAAGCTTCTTCCTCCAGTGTTTCAGCTTATTGTATGGACCGTTTTGTTTTCAATGTTGCCCACTCGGCATTTGTTGTCGTTGTCCTGGTCATTCTAGAAAGGGGATTCCCCCATCTGCGGCCCCTTCTCAAGGTTTCTACTTTTTCCCTTTAATTTTTTCCCCCTTGCCCTCCTTGAGGTCCAGATCAGGGGATGTTTGTCCACTGTAGGCATTTGAAGCCCTTTGAGACTTTTCTGTGATTAATGGCTGTATAAATAAATGTGGCTCAACTTTGTAAATTTCACATTTTTTTCACAAATCTATACTATGAGTTAATCCACACAAGTCGGTTATTAATATCATCACTGCTATTATTGAGCAATCTAAAGTGTTGAAAATAGCCGGGTGTTCAGATGATAGAACTGCATGCTTGACATCGAACAGGTTGGATTGGCCTCTTAGTCACACCTGGGGTTAATCTTTAAATTCTATTCAAGACACGTTTGGGTGTCGGAGAGAGAAAATGAGACGGAGAGTGCAAAAGCATAAAAACACTCAACCCACAAAGTATTGCGAGCTCATCCTTTAGCGATGCCTGCAGGTATTTAACTGTCTTTATTTATCGACTGTCCACATGCTTGCATAATGCTCCTTATCTAAATGTACTCCTGGTGTTTGCTCTGCATTTGACATTTATCCTTGCACCAGTAACTGCTGTATATTTATGTCGCGTTGGCGCTCTCCCTGTGATGCAATAGTCGTTAGCCTCCTTTAGCAATTTTTAGCATTGTCAAGAAAAATAGTTTTGTTCTCGCTATTTTTTTCCTCACCTTCTCAGTTATTGAGGTTATGGTAATTCAGAAAGGTTGACGCAAGGAAACTGTACTTTTTTTTTGTCATTGACTGAAATTCAAATCTAATTTAGATTATGAAGATGTTGCGACATGACAGTTTGCGAAAGATGTTGTCATAGATTCAAAGTATTGATCGTTTGAAAAATTGAACCATAGAAGCATGTTTCGCTGTCATGAAGATATTGAGCAAAAAAGATATCAAACACAAAGCAAATAACATTCAACAATAGTTGAAAACATTATCATATAATAATAGAAGGTCAGTCAAAAAAAACACGAAAAGAGTAATAGTAAAAGAAGAAAGGCTAACCTTATCTGGCAACTCCAGTTGCAAGCTCTTCCTTATTTTGGTGAATGACTATTGAGGCACTTTTTTTTTTTTTAACACTCAACACAACCATTTGTGTCCTGAACTCGCACAAGCTTCAGGATCCTCCCTAATTGGCGAGCTTTCTGATTCACCTCAAAAAGTGACTTCAATAACAAATGGATACAAAAAGGAGAATTTATTTTCTCTTCGCAGCTATCGTGGACACTTACAATGATTCATTTTTGTTTCCATTCCTCTTGAACCACCGAAAAAGGATATATCTACAAAAATGTTAAACATGAACATGTTCAACACCGGTACATCGCATTTATCTCCGAATCGACTAAAAAAAGAAATATTTTCCCAGAGGACCAAAACTCTCTGTGGTATCCACATCTGCTGTCCTGATCTCTGACCTCCAGCCCCATAACTCACCCAATAGCTGGAGTCGGCGGTATAAAGTCCCCCATCTACGTCCACTGCAAGGAGGACTAAATGTCCCCACCTTGTTGAAATTTAAACAAGACCAATACTTGGACAAATGATGGAGACTGAATGATGAATGCAGTAATAATGGCACAGCAGGAAAATGTGTTAAGTGGCATGAGCGTCAATACAGTATCAAATTACAAGTCTACAAGTCAACCGCTTGTTTTGAGAACGCTTATCAGAGTAAAGGTGCTGGAAAAGCTCGTGTCCAAAGTGAGGTGAGTTTCGTAAAATGTGGCCTTTTTCTTTTTCTTCGGGAGATATAGATTATCCTAAATGCAGTCTGAACAAATTTCTCACCTGGGGGTGGGGGGGGGGGGGATAGAGTACCCTTGAAATGAAACCCTACTGTGACGCTACAGGAAGTGCACAACAGTTCTGAGAGGTAGGCAGAAAAAATAGTTATTTGACATGACTTTGTTGTATCGTGGGCGGCCCGGTAGTCCAGTGGTTAGCACGTCGGCTTCACAGTGCAGAGGTACTGGGTTCGATTCCAGCTCCGGCCTCCCTGTGTGGAATTTGCATGTTCTCCCCGGGCTTGCGTGGGTTTTCTCCGGGTGCTCCGGTTTCCTCCCACATTCCAAAGACATGTATGACAGGCTGATTAAGCACTCTAAATTGTCCTTAGGTGTGGTGTGAGCGTGGTTGATTGTTCGTCTCTTGGCTGGCAACCGATTCAGATTGAGCCCCACCTACTGCCCGGAGGCAGCTGGGATAGGCTACAGCACCCCCCGCGACCCTAGTGAGGATCAAGCGCTTCGGAAGATGAATGAATGAATGGTTGTGTCGTTTCACATTTGATTGGTGGCAGGCACTCCAGACACAACTATTCTTCTCCAAACTATCAATTTAAATATAATATCCCTTTTGTACGTAGAAGTCTTACGATGTTACGGAAAGGATAAGCTAAACAACATACTCCATGTTGACACTTACATTCTTGACAGGCAGTGGCAGTCGGAACGAACCCAGCCAGGAAGTCCTGCCAGCGGCTCCACGATGGACCGTACAACCCCAAAATGAAAAGTAAGAGCCACTAACAGCAACTATGACTTTTATTCGTGTGAAAGGCTGTATTTTGAAAGCCAAACTATAAAATGAGGTGCATGCCGATGTACCTCATTCGTTTCAGCGACGCATGTACGAGCATGGAGAACAGTTATTGAAGACGAGCGTGAATGAACTGCCGCAAGGCAACGTGAAAAACACAGTTTGCCTGATACACCAGTGGCGGATGACAAACAGCCCACAAAAGAACCCGGCGGAGCTATCGGGTGAATGAACAAACCAAACGGTTTCAAATTGTGAAAGGATATGAATTTTTATTTTTATTGCCTTCAGGTCAGACAGTATATTACGGCGTGTAATGTCCTGACATTTTGCGATGAAGAGTTGATGAGCAGGAGCAAGATGGCGAGGGACCATCTGTCTCTCATTAAAATATGTTTGCAGGAAAGCATGAGAGCAGTCACTGCTGGACTCGGAGCAATCCATAATTCAGATGTACGTACACGCACGGGACGGGACGCTTGCACGCCCTGGGAGAGACAGACCAAGGATGTTTCTGTTTTTGTTGACATTGCAGTCAGGCAAAAGGAACAAGAGCTGTTCCCTCGTTCAGCGGAGTCAAATACTGTTGTTCGTCCATCTTCTGTGTTCATCTTTAGAAATGCAAGTTTATTTGTGGTTTGTAGCGACGTTCGTCGTCGTGCTAAGAATTCAATTTGTAGTGAGACTTTGCAGCTCTCCTCCATTCGAATCCGACAGCATAGTTTTGTGCGCCACCTGCTCCGGTCCCCCTCTCTGGGCTCCCAGTTATCACCCGCCTCCCTCCTCTGACACCAGCAAGTCTATTTCCCAGGTCACTGATTAGTAATTGGAACTGTCTGACCAGACGTGACTGCTGCCTTTGTTGCGCTCCGTCTACTGTGATGTGGAAAAGCTTGCACATTGGTCATTTCCATAACTGGCATTTGGGGAGTGAAAAAGATCCATTTAAATGAGCCATGCTGTCCTTGGAAGTGATTAGCAACCCGGAGAAAAGGATCAGATGAGACGAGGAACCAGACTTTTAACAAATGACCGTATTCTATAAATACCTTTAAAATAAAAAATAAAAAAAGGATTTGCAAATACTGTAACACATTCTCAATGAAACTCGGGTTTGTCTGCTAGTCAATGCAAATGAAAAGACAATCTTCCAGTAACCATTCAAGTCCGAAAACAAACCATTTAATTTATCCATTCCATCCATTTTCTGATCAGCTTTTATCTGGAGGCTATCCCAGCTGTCTTCGGGCAGCAAGCGGGGGACACCCTGAACCGGTTGCCACCCGATCGCAGGGCACACACAGACAAAACAACCATCCACACTCACACCTGGGGACAATTTTGAGTGTTCAATCAGCCTGTCATGCATGTTTTTGGAATGTGGGAGGAAACCTACACAATCTTTTCTAGCCTTGACGAGATATTCCCTTTTCTTAGTTAAAATAACATTCTGTTACGATTCAGCATTTGCGATCGTCTGCCCGCTCACAGTCACCCACCGACTTGAGTTCATCACTGCTCCATCTGGAAGGTTTTTTATATATATATATATTTTTTTTTTCGAGCAGCTCTAACGTCGCTTCAAAGGACAAAATTCTGACCGATCTGCGTGTGTTGACAGCTCTTGGTGCGGGAGTTAATTGCTGGAGAAGATGCATCACATGAACCGTGTCTGACTAAGACAGAGGGATTGAAGAGGAGACTGCCGTGAAGTTGACGACCGCTATCAATAGCATAAGTGAGCCAAAGTGCGAGAACCAACATCCACCCTTTAGACCCATAAATAATCTCAATGCTTTACCTAGGAAGAACAGAATAGTTTCGTAAGTGCACAGGCCACGTTATTGTCCCGCAGGAATGTATTCTTATTTCTGTATTGTATTCTTATTTCTGTATTGTATTTCTGTAACTTGGACAATAATGACAGATGGGGTTAGATGCCTCCCTCCTAGCTTAGCAGCCATTGGACTAATAACCCGGAGGCCAGTCGTGGCAACGTCACAAGTTTGACTACATTTCTCAGTCACGTGGTGCCTTCGTTGTTTACAATACGACTGTGAAGTTACATTTAGGATCACATAACTGTAGCGTCCACAGAAGCAACATTTGCCTGGGCAGTTCTAAATTTCTATTACATCTCTTCAGTAGCTAAGACGAGTACTGTGTGGTATGTAAAAAAATAAAATTAAAAATGAAATCTCTGAGTTGTCTGATAAACAAAACAGTTACTGAATATGTCCAACACAAATTTGAGCGCATCCCCATTTAGGTATTTTGTGAAGTTAAAACGCGAATCTCCAACTAAGCTCTTCATCGCAACTCAGTCACCAAAAAACAAGAAGCCAACATCGCAATAGATAGCGACATAGAATAAAACTGCGTTCGATTCCTGTCATCATCTGCCTTTTTATTGACCTTAGGTCAGCGGTCGGGAACCTATGGCTCGCGAGCCATATATGGCTCTTTTTATGATTGCATCTGGCTCGCAGATTAAAAAAAATTCTCGCTTGTTTATGAATGCATCCATCGATCGATTTTTCACTGCTTATTTCCTGTTCGGGCTGCAGTTGGCTCAAGGAGCCATTTTGATTGGGTGATACTGGCCAACGTTGTCGTTGCTGTGGAAACAGGTATACGCCCCTTTTGAATCAACCCGCTCGGCCATTAGCTCAAAGTCGTCGTTCACCTAAGACTTAGGTGAACGACGACTTCATCTGAAGCTTTACATTGTTGTAGAATAACACTGCTGTTGAGTAAAAGATTACCACCCAGATCAAGCTTCTCCTTTGTTATACTAATCGGAATCCCTTTTTCATCATGGAGAATGGTTTAGTACAGTGATGTGTAGCGCCTGTCCAATCAGACTTTGCGCCACCTTTTTACTGGTCTCGTGGTTCACTTGTGTAGGATGGAGCACGACTATGTTTGGGTGTACATAGAGCACAGGAGCCTCCACTAATCTACCTTTGGTAAATGGTCATTTTGATTCCATTACCGAGAGAATGGCTTTCGGTAAAAACGGCATTATCATGGTGACTCATCTTGGCCCCAAAATGATTGAACTGTAAAGCATTTTGTCTGGATGCACTGATAGAGGAGTGGACGTGTTTGTTTGTGTGTATGAGAGCTACTGCCAAGCCTGTTTTGAAAGGGCGATAGAGACGAAGACATCGGAGAGCCGTCTCCAGGCCTTGGCTGACCCTCTCACTTTGACCAGTTGAGTGAGGGTGATATCCTGAAGAGAGGCTGGCTGTGGCACTCATGGCTCTGCAAAACCTTTTTTTCCACCCTTTCCATTCGAGTTGTACCAACGGCGGGCTTCTTTCAAAACTTGTCACTGCAAGGAAAGACGCCAAGGCCATAATGAACATAAACTGAAGAGAGAAATGAGATGATGATTCATAATTATCTTCCCTGGGTGTGCATGTCTGGTGAGAATTCTATATAATCGATTGATTCATGATATGTACTGTAAAATGATGCAGGCAAAGAGACAATTCTCAGAATGAGTCCCTAACACATATACAGAAAACCTTCTCCGCGAATGTTTCATTGTTATAAGCAGCAGATATGAAAACACTTTTTTTTCCACCCCAACATGAGCAATGAGACCAGCTGTAAGGTTGGACAGAATTGCAACGCCGAGGTCCCATTCTGATTCTAGTAAGCTCAAACAGAAGACCCATTTCTGTACTTCCTGTAGTAACCTCACATTTAAGGATAAAGTGATGGAAAGCAAATGTGTCACGTCACTTTCCCTGGAGCTGGCTCCCTGTCAGTGAATGAATGGGCAAATTCATTTCACTTCTGCCCAAATGTATAAAATACATTTTCCTTCTGTTAAAATACCCCCACCCAAAAAAACAACAACCCACAACAAGCAAACTGTATCACTTGGATTTAAAATGGGTTTACGTATAATCTAAAAATTTTAACTGAAATTTATGAGGCTCATTACCTTGATTAGTAAACATTGAACATGGTCTACAAATGTGTGATGGTACCATTGGTTGGACTTTCTTAGCATGTTACATGACTTCATCACTGGTTTTCCAGGAAGTAAACTCCCAGGTCTAGAGGTGACGGTAAATAACATGCAAAATAAGCTTGTAGTGTCTACTGAGGATACTCTGCACATATTCACACCAGAAAAAAAAACTAGTCAGCAGTCACTAGCTGTCCACTGTAGTAGCCGCTGTCCCTGAAGAATAAGGACAGAAAATCTTCAATTCTAAAATGACCCAAAAGTACAAATCTGCGAAAATGTATACTTTTTGCCAAAATTTAAATACAGTAAAATCTGGTCACTGGTTTGCAAATTTTACACAGTTAATATGAAACTTTACCAGCATTAAAAAAAAACGTTGACAACATAAAACGTATCCTTCAGTAAACTGAGTTTTTCAAAATTAGGTACTGTAGCCAAACACAACATGTCTGAAATGCATTACGATTGAGGTTTCAAATGTTGAATTGATAAGATTATTCATTCACCAAACAAATGGGATATCGTTTCCTCTTCATGAGAACAAAAAGAGAAACAAGTATTCGTATGTTTACATGCCACCACTGCATACGAAGTGATCTGGCTTGTCTACGTCATGTGCGTTCGGAGGAAGTCCCCGCAGCCGGACTGAGTGCCGACAGGTACGCGCAGCCAATGGGGGCGCAGGGGGAGTGTACAACAGATTAGAGGCGGCGCACGCCGGTTCGCACACCCAGCACACCTTCACATGCAGATGAGGTCGACAGCAGGCGAGCATTTGAAGCAGAGCCGCGTGCGACTCGTTCAGAGCCGGGGGATCGCTTGTTCTTGTTCGGGGAGCGACAGGTTATCTCGTGCAAGGAGAAGCATCCTGTCGCCTCAGCGTCCGTCTGCGGAAAATCTTTGAGAAACCCCCCACCCCCCACCCCCCTTAACAACACCACCACCTCGCTCGTCTCCACCACACGAGCGCCTGAGTAGATGTTCAACTCCATGCATTCTCATCCCCTCATCTAAGCGCCACATTTTATCCGCGGACGCCGAGATGGAAAACGCGCACACCAAAGCGGCGAGTGAAGTTTTAGACTTTTTCGGCGTGAATGAAAACACCGGACTGACTCAGGAGCAAGTGAAAGTGCAATTGGAGAAATATGGGCCGAACGGTGAGTAGTTTTACTTCTTTAGCTCCTCATCACACACCCCATCTTGAAACCTACAAGATTCAATCAGCATCTGTCAAAATATGCATTTTTGAAAACACTGCATTTTTCTGATGAACTTTCGGTGCAATGTTAGATTAAATGGCACCTTTTTTAAATATTAGGACGAAGAAGACGGAGTCCCTCGTTCTATAATACACATAAATGTACTCTATATTTCTAATTACTGGACTGCAAGATAGTTATTTGTACCCCTTATATGCATCACCAGGGCTGGTATGCTCACTTATTGAAACTGTCCTTGCAGGGACTCTTAAGAGTCCCGAACAAATGACAAGCCATTTACCCTGAAAGATATTAATTAACCCCTTTAATCTGGTGTGCTGGTCCTTTCAAGTCGTCCTATGTCATGTTCCTAAAATAAGTCAAACAAACCCGCAGCCTTCCTCTGTGTACACACCGTACACATCTCTGCTTGTCATTCAGGCCACCATGCAGGAAGTACACACACTTCAAGTACTCGAATGGAAGATGAGGCGATGACGTCGATGAAACCCAAAAGCTTGATCAACCTGTTTTCATTTTAAACACTTGTTTCTCAAAAATAGGCTGATACTTTACCGCTCAAGTCACAAGATGGCATCAAATAACACCCGCGGGCTGTCATGGCATCAGCCTCGCAGCAGGAAAATACAAATGGCCCCAAAATTAATATAGTTGAACCTCGATTTAACTGGCTAATTAAGGAAAGGCTCCTCGGCTAGTGCCGGTTGTACATGACATCGTAGTGCTTACATACAGTGCAAATTAACTAAATAAATATGTAAAAAAAGCTTGAAACTGTTTGCAAAATTTTCAAGTTTATTCAAGCTTACCTTGTTGGTGCTTTGGGGAAATGGCATGTATCTGGTCATGTTCATGAGTCACGATGCTGGCACTTCCTTTTTTCACCTCTGTTATGATTAGTTGCCAGAGATAAAGTCTTATCGTACTATATACTTTGAGCTGCATCCTTTGGGCAACACTTCCCATTAATTTTGATGGAACATTCGCCCCTTCTAACATGGCTGCCACGGATGTACATACATTGTTTTTGATGGGAAGTTTCCCCTGTCAACATGGCCACCACATTGGTGTGTTTTTTTAGCCTGCTCTAGTCTACTGTATGTCTGCTTATCTTCGACAAGAAAGCAGCACAAGCCGGAAACAGGCACTGTTTCCAGTTGCTCTGGCAAATTGCGACCAATTCCAAAACTTTGAGAATTTGAAATGTACTATTACAAAGGGGCATTTTGAGTGGTCTGGACACTCTTTTCTGTCCATTAAATCAGGACTCTATTGCTTCTGGGACAATTAAATCCAGGTTCCACTGTAATAGAGTGATGTTGGTATTTGTGATCTTTTGCAGTTTCGATTGTGGAAATCTACCATCTATTTTAACAATTGAAGTAGTAAAAGTTGACTAGTCGTGCTTGGAGAGTGAGACACAAGGTTCAATGTAACACAACAACAGTCAGCTTGCTATTTGATCATTTCCAGGTATACCCTGGATCTAATTCTTACACCGATGTTTAGAACAAAGGCAACAACTGCAGCCGCATAGACCTTAAATAATAGAGAAGGTAAAATAATGATAGTTTGTGTGGATAAATATGAAAAGAGCTAGTGATAGCATTAGCATCATGCATGTTGTTTTGTATTTTGTCTTTTTTTTGTTAACTTTTCTTTTGATGGCGGCGCGGACACCCGCAGCGGCTCCTCTTGTTTCATGTTGAGAGGGAAGAAATTTCATCTGTGCTGTATGTTACACATACTGTACATTTGACAATAAAGTTTATCCAATCCAATCCAATGCAATAGCTAGTGAGATTTCCCCTTATATAGGCTAAGGCATCACTCAGTGATTTGCTAACAAAAACACAATTCCTTCAAAGTAAAGGAGCACATTTTATCATGTACTGTATTCATAAACCACAAAAAATATGTTTGGAATTATTTTATTTCAATGGAAAATATTGGTTGTGGGCCGGTTCAGATTGTGAACATGCCAAGGAAGAACCCTCAAAATCTTGGAGAGAATCTGGATAAAGGTGTTTATACAGTTACATATTTTCACACCAGTTCATCCATCAAAATCTTAATAGTGTTTCTCATTTTTTTGTCACCACGTAAGAAGCAGGATATAGCCTTCTTGCTAACAATGACACACAAAGCTTTTTTTTAAACAGTTCAGCCTTGGTGGATATCTCCTGTATGTCCATCAATTGTCGAATTGCCTTTTATTGTTTAGTATCAGCTTTTGCGTGCTTGTACTGCTGTCAGCTTGTGTGAAGCCTCGAGTCAATGTCGGAGTGTTGAATGTTCACAGCCCCACCTTTCCCTCCTGGCCTGTCATTTGCATGTGTGGCCAAGCTGCGGAGTACTGTATAGCGCCATATTGTGCAAGTCAAACAGTTGGCCTCTTGTTTGCCGCGCAGCCTGTGATGACTTCATGGAAAAAGCAACGTCTCGCCGCAGATAACATCGCTTTTCGCTTTTAGCTGTGAACTTCCTGTTCGTGTGTGTACGTGTGTGTGTGCGCGCGCGTGTGTGTTTGTGTGTGTCTATGTCTGTACAGATAATAGCTGGTGCAAGGGGATACCCATTTCCCTTTTTGGATCTGACTATTATTGTGTTCACTCTTGTTTCTTCTCGAAGAGTAAGGCAAAGGATCGAGGCCAGTCTTGCATGTACTTGGCTTTGTTGACTACTTTAGGATATGTTATTACAGAGTGTGAAACAGCTGCTTCTCCTTCCCCTCTTCTCGGAAAATGTTGACTTTTGAGTTGACTGCAAGGTGTTTGTTTCTGCGTCATAAAAAGCCTTGCAGTGGCACAAGCATGTTAGCTCTGGCAAACACACGTGCACCAAAAATTAGGCAGCGTTACCAGAATCTCATTAGCATGATGAGCGCAAGTGTTTATCTTGGTGTGGACATGAGATGGCAAATAAAAGGCAATCTTACATGATCTGCACAAGTCAAGAGTCTGGCCAGTTCCATTGATACCTTTGGTGATAGCACGTGAGTGTGTCGATCTGTAGCTCCTCACCGAGATTCAACCAATTCTTACTTGGCTCCCCTACTCGTTTGGGGATTTTTGTGCAATCATCCAGAATCGTTTATCGAAATCGCTAACTCTTATTTGTCTGCGTGTGCAGGCACATTGTTCACTTGCCATGAAGCAGCCCAGAACAAGTGGCGAACACGAATTACAAGAACTCACCAGAGGCGTTCTTGATTCATTCTCAACTAATTTGCGGTCTAAAGACGAGCATGCAACCATTTATGGGAAGTTGGGTTTCCTTCCTGGAATCCGCCCCCTCACCCTTCCTCACTGGGAAACATTATTATGCTCTGTATGACACTGGCTCAGCAACGTAATTTTCTCCGTAGTCAATCAAGGACATTTCGAGTGACAATATTACAGGATGGTACGGACAATAAACCCAGTGATTTTTTTTTTTCCCTGAATGAAAACATATTTTTGAGTTGCTGATGACATGAGTTGTATACGGAATGTTACATTGATAAGTACTTTACTCACACACTAGGGCGCATTCTCTTACTGAGAAATGTTATCTTGTTTTGACCCGGAAATGATCATAAAGATGTTTTAAAACACCAAGGGAAAAAATATGGAATATATGCTGTTGCATACAGTCCCCAGCAATGTAAGCACATCTTATCGCTGTATCCCAACAATTCATTTTAAGCTTATCAGAGAATATCTCTCTCCGTGGGGGCTTTTTTTATTCTCCTCTGTGAGACGCGCAGACGCGAAACAACTGACCGTTCATTCACACCTTCCATATATGGCCCACCAAACAAATCCTTTCATTTATTCCTCCACTTACTGGCGCAGCAAAAGTGTACCCACCCCCATCAATAAGTCACTTAAATCGCACATATTCACACACCGCCTGCGTGCGGACACTCAAAAGAATGTTTGTGCTCATACAGTCTGTAATGCTCAACGAATTCCGTCCTGCACATTCACAGTCCACAAGCAAAGGACTCCCATTTTTAGCAGGTAGAGAGAAAAAAAAAGAAAAGAGGCTTATTTTTTTCAGAAAATGGGCACACTGACAGTTTAGGGATTGTCTTCCACTCTGTTTTTCCTCATTCACTGTCAAGACAAAATGGTGTCCTCTCCTTGATAGTTCGAAAACATGACATGACCTGACATGAACTATGGGAAGTTGGCGACATCTGCGTAGTCCTCCGCTCTGGAACAACTCCCCTGGGCAGCTTTTTTTGCTTAATACAACACTAGCAAGTACCGTAGTTTTGAACAATTAAGAGAGCCATTATCGCAAAATGGAATAATTCTCAGTCATTATCTTATCATTTAATATTCAAATCAAGTAAATAAAGTCTGCCCTTCCCCGAAAAGTGGTTGCCGTCGGAATTATTTTGTGGCTTCATTCAAATAAAAACCTAGTCGATTATTGCACTCACAAATCCTTATCGGAGTGGACGACAAGGAGTGTCGCTGAGCCATTCGCTGCATGATTGACATGAAAATGGAATGATGGCTAATTAGGAAGCGATGTGACGTTTGTGCTGTGCAACGCAAATTGAGGAGCAACTAGTTGTGGTGGTGTTCATCTCCCATCATTTCCCCCAATAGAAACGACAAGAAGCGTTGTGCAACTGCAGTTTAGGTACCAGATGACAGACCATTTTTTTCCCCTTAATATTGAGATTGCAATTTAATATATCTTGAGTTTTTCAAGGGCCGCTTCCCATGTACTTTATTCTGTTTTTAACAAACCCAAGCAATAAATTAATCCGGGTTACAATAAAATATCGGATTTATTTGACATCAATGTTTTGGCTTTATGGGTTAGGCTAATCCCCCCCCCCCCCCAAAAAAAACAAACAAACCCAAAAAACAGCAAATGAAATCATATGAAAGACCGTTTTTTGTTTGTTTGTTTGTTTGTTTTTTATCAACTTCAGTTAGTTGCAGCCTTTTCAGTGTTCACGACCATAACTTCACAAATTTCTACCTCGCAAGTGTGGCGTAAATGACAAATCTCTGGCTTCAACTTTTCGTGTCTCATAAAATAATGGCATGTAAAACCGTGGAAGACACTTTTTAGGCAATTCATTTATCTCAACACCACACATACAGAAATAAACATTAAAAAAAAAAAGTAAAGCTGACTAAGCCACTAAAATAAAGATGCACCCCCCCACCCCAAATTGCAGCCTATGTGATTTGAAAATTGCATTCTACTATATCTTGATGTTGATTTTGAATTTGATTCAACCGAATGTGCAATAGTTTTCGTTCTTTGTCAGTTTGGCTCAATTTTGTCATCTCTCAGCATCCGTGGGCGATTTGTGCGGGGAATTCAGTTTTCACTTTGAATTGATTATCTTGGCAAAGGAGAAGTGCTCAGTAACACAAATGTAGACAAATGATCAAACGTTTAAAAAAAACAAAACGGGCCTTTTGCATCAACAGAAACTGTCTTACCTCTTGGTGTTCCGCTCATGAAAAATGGGAGCGTCAACAAAAGTTATTTGTTTATATTTTTCTTTCATGTATTATGGGTTGGTTGAAGATTCCTGTTTAAAAATAACCATCCATCCATTTTCCGATCCGCTTATCCTCACAAGGATCGCGGGGGGTTCTGGAGCCTATCCCAGCCGTGTTTGGGCAGTAGGCAGGGGACACCCTGAACCGGTTGCCAGCCAATCGCAGGGCACACAGAGACCCTCACAGTCACACCTAGGGACAATTTCGAATGTTCAATCATCCTGCCATGCATGTTTTTGGAATGTGGGAGGAAACCGAAGTACCCGGAGAAAACCCACGCAGGCCCAGGGAGAACATGCAAACTCCACACAGGGACGCCGGAGCTGGAATTGAACCAGTTTAAAAATATACAATGTTGAATTCTCTTTTGTTTTACGCGTCGCTTGTACACTACACTTCAACTAGGAATGACAACTTTCTGTTTTGGGGGCTTTCTCCTCGCGCAGTTTTGAGTTCTCCTCCTGCGCCGCACCACGACTTGAAAGGCAGAATGCGTCAGTGGTTGAGTGAGATGTTCCATTGTCTCCTCCTGGTCGTCGTCCACGCCAACACACTCCTGAGTGCTCTCTTCAATCAGACGTTTGTTTGCCTTTCACTTGAATTGTCCGATCATTTATCCAATAGAGAAACGTTATGTGGGCTGAGAAGAGCGAGTGGAGTCACTTCTTGGCTCAAGTGATTCCGGTGTGTCATCCTACTCTCGCTTGTCGCGTGACTTCATACATCCCACTTGTGCGGCTTGCGATCGCACGTGACGAAGGTTTCACTGAAAGCATTTTCTGCGTCAAACATTTAAAAACAACAAGAACAAAAATCCCACATTTTAATTGTAGTTTGTTGACGACAACACTGTTTCGTTCTAAAATTTTAATTGAAATGGATAATTTCATTGCTCCAGCCCACCAGCACCCCAATACAATGTGAATAGATGGTACCAGAAATGAAGGGATAGAAATGGACTTTTCTGGCTGGAAACTTATCCCGTTGTCATAACGTGTTTACTCAAATGAAAGTAACGTGTTCATAATCAATTTATATTTGGATATTGCGATAAACGGAGAATTTGCTTCATCCACAAATGCGCACATGTACCCTGTTTACCCAAAACCGTACCATGTCGAATGCCTGTTCAACAGTTTTTACAATATTCCGTTATTTATGCAGTACAATTACATCCTTTTTGGTTTTTTTTTTTTTTTTAACGGACGATATTTGTTTGCTGTTTGATATTTTAACGTTTATTATTGTTGTGGTTTATGAGCGCATTGCATAGCGATGTCGGAAGATATCACACCATTTAAGATAAAAGCCCAAACCGTTTGATTGGATGGAAGTAAACGGAAGACGGAGGCGGTGACCTGAATTTCAAGACATTTGCTCTAAACTAGAAAGAAAAGAAGTTTCCGCTTGATTCTATCTCATGACATCGCTCAGAAACAAAGAAGGGGGGGGTGGGAGTCAGTTTCAGACGGTACATTTGGGGCATTTGGTAAGATTTGCTCACCTCATAACATTATGAGGGTGAATTAAAGTTTGATCCAACACAGAGTCTAAAATAATGACTACATGGAATAAAGATTTTTTTTTTCCCACCCTCGCCACTTTTCTGTGCATGATCCGGTGTTTAATGAGTGTCTCGGTAGTATATAAAAATCCACCATTCCATCCATTTGCAACATCATGAATAAAATTGTTTTCAAATGAGTCTTCACGTACGGTATTTTTGGAGCCCGCTGCAAACTTTTCTCCTTGTATGGTCCTTGAATTGGGCTCATCTAGGAAACTCGTTATCAAACCATTTTTTGGGGGGGGCAAGGGGGTCAGTGAGACATAACAGACTACACAGCGGGAGAAACGTGTTATTAAAAATAATCCACAGATATCAACATAAATACTGTGTGTGCGCTCATGATCCGTCACGCATTTATTTCTGTGCAGTCGTAAATTCCAGTTTGAGGTTTCTCATGGTGACAAGCAGATTTCCTCGTTTTTCTTGTGCTGCCGAGAAATGATAAGAGCGGCGTGTTGTCACTTCGTCTGCTGACGACGGGTATGTGGACTGAACACTTCAAGTTATTTACACACGGCTGAGGTGAAGCAGGATTCGGCCGTTGTCTCTTACGCAATCGTGTTAATACGGTTCGGTAGGAAAATTGGCAACATTTGCCGTTCGCTTTTTGTTAATGCATTTCTGAGTGTTTTCCAGTGGGATCGTACATTACGAGAGGAAGTATGTAGGAAGCGATCATACATTAGTGCGCAATAGCTATTAGGGGGGTTCCCGGCACGATATTTTTAGGCCCGTTTTACATTCTCGTGGATGATTGGCTCAACTCTGGAGAAGTTTGGTGAAGAATATATTTCCTCGTGATGAGCTGACCCAGAAGCTGTTTATGGTTCAAGAGAGGAAAGTAGTCGTAGCCTGAGACGAATGTCAACAAAAGCACGCATCAGACCAATGATGGTATGCTTCGCTTGTTTATTTTTATAAGGGTGATTGATTATTCAATGTCAAGAACATATTTTTGTCTAGTTTAAGTTATACACCCCAAATAACACCAACCCCCCCCAACACACGCACACATTTCATGACGTCTCCATTTTGTGTTGATGTACAGTGGTACCTCTACTTACAAAATTAATTGTTTCTGGTTAACTAGGAAAAAATTTGTAAGTCGATATGCGTTTTCCATGTAAATGCCCTAATCCGTTCCAAGCACTGCCCCCCCCCAAAAAAAAATTCAGGCATAAATGTTTTCTAAAGCATAAAATGCATCAAAATATGTAACAAATACACATTACAATTAGAATATTGCACAATAAATGAGAGTTGTGTTTAATGTGAAAGAATAAAAATGATGGCCATTTAACTTTGAACTGCGTCCTCATCGTTTTTTGCCCTCATTAGTTCATGTTCCCTCTCAGAAATGGTTTTTACCTATCGGAGCGCCTCATGGTCCGAGGGGCGAATGACGAGGACGCTACATAGACACATTTATATTTCTCCACACATAGACACATACGGTCGAAGTCCCTCTTAGCCAATGGGATGCCAGGATGATGCTCGGTAACAGCCAATGGCAGAGCAGCTATAAGTATGTTGTGTTCAGAAAACTCGGAGCTGCGACTAGCCGCCCATACGGTGTTTTTACCTTTCGTATCTTGAAATTTCTTTTGTAACAAGAGGCAATGTTTTCCTGTTGAGGCGTTTCGTAACATGAAAATTTCAGATGAAGAGACGTTTGTAAGTAGAGCTACAACTGTATACTTTGTAATTGTCACATTTCAGGCATGTGGATTCAGATTTGAATTGTTTGCCCTGTCAATGCTGATATTTACCCGTGAGAGTCAGTCACGCGTGGTAATTCTGTCCAGCCCTCCTCGTGTGTGACATTTATTTGGTTCCCGATCATCTGCACATGTGCAAAGAGAGTCAACCTGTGAAAGCCATGAAACAATGAGAAGTGCTGAAAGAAAGATGTCAGGTTTCCCGCTTTTTCTTCCAACAGTTGGACACAGAAACAAACCTCTTGCTGTTGTTGGCGACCGTCTCCAGGAAGTGTTTCCCCTTTTGCTTGGCATCGACTGCTTTTCTGCTGTGTGTAAACAAGCGCTTTTTTTTCTTTTCATTGTCTGGGCCCGTGGGGAGGTGGTGGGGAGGTGTTGCGGGGACACCGCTTGACGTGAGTAAGTATTCAGGAATGTGACTGGGCAAGCCTTTGGCTTGACGCAGCCCAGAGTGACTGCGAGGGAATCCTTGGCAGAGGGAAGTCCGGGAAACCCGTTCTGCACCTCCAGCCCTCCCTCCCGCTGTCTTGTCCTTTCAGTCCGTCTGTCTTTTGTCTCCCGCACTTGAGCCTCAGCCAGCCCGTCTGCTACAAAAACATCATACAACCAAGGGAAAGCGCGGTAATGGGGCTTATGTCAGACCGGTGAAGCGTGGAAAACAGCAGAACCCACTTCTCCATATTGCTGCCGCCGCCGCTGAATTCCCCTCTGACTTCACTCATCAAACCTCAACGGTAAAAGCCCTCGAGACTGCGAGTTTGAAGTCTTCCACAGTGACTCAGCAGTTTATTACGCCCACGCTATTTATCTGGCCCGGTTGGCAGTGGTGGCGGGCCAAGCAAAGATGCCCAATCCCAGCATCCAACTCATCGAGTTTTGGGGCCACTGAGGCAATTCAAGGTCAGCTTGATGACGCAGTCGCTCCAATGTGGTCTACTTAATGCCTGGACATGCCCAGAACACATCATCGGGAAAGTGTTTATTTGACACCCGTAATAAGGTGCAGTCACACTCGTCTGTTTTAATCAACATCAAGTTGTTTTCCACCCTCGGTTCGGTTTGTTTAGTCAGGTGTTAAAAGTAATGGAGCTCAGGTGCGGACTGCGAACCAAATCAACTAGTTTGAGATGATGGGGTTCCAAATTAATTCTAAAACATGGTTCCTATAAGCGGGGGGAAGCACGCAAAACCTTGACATGATCCAACTGGTAAGGAAAGAAAGCAGGGAAGACATCAAACGACACAATGGTGACGTATGTAAACTAAAGTGCAATCACATTCGTCAATGAATGGCTTCTGGTTTTTGAAATGTAAATGACATCATAACTTCTCCTCAGCTGCCAGTTAACCAGGCCGATCTTCGACCCACTTTTTTCCAGATTGTCACTACGTTTCTCCATTTTCTGTTATCTCTTCTATTATTTTCTTCTCTTTTCTTTCTTCCCGCTACTTTTTATTTTTCTTCTTGTGCTACCGCTATTTTTATTTTTATTCTTCGTGATGGGCCTGGGGAGTCAAGTTCAGCATTCTCTTCAATGATATCTGGCATCATCTAGCGTCGTGAATGGGTATAATCTCTAGACCTCGAATATAAGATGACCCCCACTTTTTCACTCTTATTTCAATGCAAAAAACACCATCTTATATTCGGACCAATACGGTATTTCCTGGACACAATGTTGGCGCCTGAGGTTAGCACATTTAAACACTATCATTTTTTTTGGGGGGGGGGGTTGTTTTGGTTTTTGCTATGAACTTCAGATATGCCGCCAATAGAGTGCATGGGGGGTTGGGGGGAATAAGAAGAACAGCCTCGGACAATTAGTCAAACACATGAATGTAAAATGAAGACACTTGCAAGGAGCAGTGAGAAGAGGCAAACTAACAACGTGGTAAATCGAGCCGGAGTGGCCCCTGGCATCATTTATTCGGCCACGCTCTTGAAAGCCAAACGCAAATACGACGCTGTGTGTGACTTTCAGCTTAATTACGCTTGATCAAATTAGTTCTTGAAAATTGCGTTTTTACAGCCTTGGCTACGATGTATAAAAGATGTGTTGTCAAGACGGTCCATTTTTTTCACTACACTGTCTGTACTTTTTTTTTTGCCCAACAAAATGAAACAAGCATTTGTTTTCAATGATATCAATCAGTTTTCGAGCAATCTGTAAAAAAAAAAAAAAATAATGATAATGATTGCCCTTCCACTTAAAGTTGCTTCATAATAAGAGACGTCGTTTGGACAAACACATTTACGACTGTGGGGAAATGGGCTGGTCCTCTGCCTCGGACACCGAGCAGTCTGACATTGCAATTTTCAACCCAGGGGCGCTCCAAAATCTGCTAAAATCATCAGAAAACAAGCTTGAAATCACTGCTGGGTCTTTTGGGTAGGGGAATTTTTAGTTCGGGCTTAATTTTTAAGTCCACAACTCGAAAGTATATGCCAGAGTTTGGCCAATTGCAGTGGCCCTTTAAGTTGTTTCTCTTTCCGCTCGTGACGAGTGCAAACTGAGTGACTGCAAGGATTTTGTTTTTGGAAGGCGGCGGAGGCCTGGCGTCACCGTCCGCCCGCTTTCCAACTCTTTTCCCCACACATGGTCACGTTTCATAATCGTGTAAAGGACGGCTGCTCAAAACATGCTGGAGAAACTTGGCGCTTCTTTCCACGGCACCATTTAGGGTCGCCGCAATCCGCATGTTGCTTCTTTTCCCACTGAAGCACATTGCAAAATTTTTCTACATTCATCAGCAGTCAGGATGAATTTGTTTCTTTGTGTCGGACTTGACTGAGCAGGTTTGTGTCAGAAGCGCAGTAACAGAATGAAACGCTACCCGCGTTTTTCAGAATACATCTTTTCTGCCGAGTGACTCACCTGAGTGCGGGGTGAACTTATTTGTTCATGAAACCCCAGCGGCAAAAAACAAAAATAATGTCTCTTTCAAAACGTTCAGATGAGAAAAATTGTCACAATTGTCAAAATTTTGTGGGAGTTTTTGCTCTGATGGAAATAGACTACAAATAAAAGATGAGAGCTGAAGAAATATATATCTGTTTTTTTTTTTTTTTCCAGTTTAGAGTAATAACTTCCCTTATAATCACATGTTAAAAATTTACAACCACCATCCAACAGGAAAGATCTCTGTAAATTATGGTTGAATGATTTTTAATCTACATACAATCTACTTCTTCATATTGCTATCATGATTTGTAATGCAATTTTGTTAAATCATTAGTTATTTATTTTGGGTAACAAAAACTAAATTATTTTGTCTCACAGAACAATATCAGAATTTTTCTACATCACCGAATTGGTCTTCTAGGTTGATCTTATGCTAAATAAAGTCCAAGAGCCATCAACTTCAATTGGAGTTGTTCACTCCTGAAAATGCGTTGACTTGAAGTCTTTCAAGCATGTACATAAAATTCAATGTTAACAAAATATATTTTCTTTTTTTTCTCCCCCCCTTACCAATCCTTGCTTCCTTTGTCTCCGCCTCCACCCCTTCAACTGTTCTACAACCATCGTGACGTCTCATCGACAGAGCTCCCTGCTGAAGAAGGTAATTTTTTTCTCCCCTAGTGTGACTTCTATCCTCCTCCCTTGCTTGATTAAATGTCTGGGGTGATTTCTGGAGACACGGGTATAAACTAAGCTGTCACGCTCATACATATGTATACACTACTATATACAGATTATGATTATTTTTATTTTTATTTTTTATATATTTTATATATTTTTTTATTTTTTTTTATTATTTTTATATTTTTATTGGCGGCCCGGTAGTCCAGTGGTTAGCACGTTGACTTCACAGTGCAGAGGTACCAGGTTCGATTCCAGCTCCGGCCTCCCTGTGTGGAGTTTGCATGTTGTCCCCGGGCCTGCGTGGGTTTTCTCCGGGTGCTCCGGTTTCCTCCCACATTCCAAAGACATGCATGGTAGGCTGATTGAGCACTCTAAATTGTCCCTAGGTGTGAGTGGGGGGTGGGGGGATGGTTGTTCGTCTCTGTGTGCCCTGCAATTGGCTGGCAACCGATTCAGGGTGTCCCCCGCCTACTGCCCGGAGACAGCTGGGATAGGCTCCAGCACCCCCCGCGACCCTAGTGAGGATCAAGCGGTTCGGAAGATGAATGAATGAATGAATGAATGATTATTTTTATTTTTTCTTCTGCTTGTAGATGTTCAGAAAGTAGATGTGACACATTCTTTCCACTGTTAAATCTTCTCAACTTTGTGTGTGTGTGTGTGTGTGTGTGTGTGTGTGTGTGTGTGTGTTTGTGTGTGTGTGTGTGTGTGTGTGTGTGTGTGTGTGTGTGTGTGTGTGTGTGTGTATTTTTGTGTGTGTATTTTTGTGCATATGTGTGTGCATTTAACAGGAAAGTCCCTGTGGGAACTCGTGTTGGAGCAGTTTGAAAACCTTCTGGTCAGGATCCTGCTTCTCGCTGCCTGTGTCTCCTTCGTAAGTAACACTCGGTTCACCCCACTTTTTGAAATAATGACACTCGAATTGGATTTTGGGTTGGGAACCGGTACTGCTCATTCTCATGAAGGAGCAGCGGTCACCTTGTTACTGCTCTGTTTTAAGCTGGAAAATTGAGCATGAAAGTCTTTTCCATCCAGTGCCGATCCAGTTTTAGTGAGGGGAACATCCAAACCACTGCAGCGGCTTAAATTGTGACCCTGCTTGGAGTGAAGGTAGGGGAGGCGTGGAACGGGGAATCCTGAATATAAATGCAGATTTTTCCATCTCTTACAGCACGTCTCTGGTGTTTTGGGATGGAATTGCTATTTCTGAAACTGGGGGGGGGGGGGGTAACATGGCTCTAAAAATGTATTTGACACAATTTGTCCTCCCGAACGGCTCAGAGGGCAGGCGTGGGTTGGAAAAACTCACTTTCCCACAAGTACTGTTAGATGAAATTTTCTCTGTAAATACGGCGGTTGACGTGGAAGAGCGAAGGCAAGCTGTTAACTTCTTACACTCCCAGTCTACTTGACATTTATCAAGCTGTTACATTTCTGTTGGCTTCAACTGTTTGCCAACATCCATGTTCGGTGCGAACATGGATGCGGCAACGTTCCACCTGAGCTGCTCCGACCTCTTTGCGTGACGTCACACTTATCCATCTCGTGTTTGTGTTTCTGACTTTTTAAAGTTTTCTTTGTCATTTCAAACAGATTAGCATTCACCTTCATGTCTTTTTGTACTTTTTGTAATGCATTTGTCTTCTGTTTTAACAATCGTGTTTAAACCAACTACCGGTAGTTTTGTAAGGTTCTTCTTCCGCAAATAAGCTTCTACTCATCCTGCCCGCCGCCCCCTGCTGGTTGGATGACAGAATCGCGATTTTTACATCACTAAGGACAAAGAGCAAGTGCGAGCCAACCCGAGTTCTCATAAAAACAGTATTTGATTGTATTTCCACTCGTGGAGGCGACCATTCATTACAAAGCCACCAAAATACAATTGTCAACTTGGGTACGGATCCTTGTTGGTAGCGCAGGCACATTATTTTGCCACGTCACAATGGGGCCAACAAAAACTCTTCAAGGTCTTGCTTACAGACACATTTTCGGAAATAGCGCACAGGAACTGAACTTAATTAGGAAGTTTGACATTTGACGAGAAGACTCAACTATTTGTAGACAGACACTTAAAAAGTCATCTTTCCATCATATGTCTCCGATGCGATCAAGCGATCATGCGACTGACTATCAAATCAAATGTTTGTCTTATTTATTGACCGCGTTTATCTTGCGAGTTGGTGCTCGCTATTCAAAATGCTCGCGTCAATGTGTGCAGACCGCATAATGCGTTTTATAAAAAAGGTCCTTTCCGAGAGCGCTGCCATTGTCGCCATCCAATCTCTCTGTCATAAGGCCCAAACGAAGTAGAATGATGCGCTATCGACCGCGCTTGGGGTGTCGTGACACACTCTTCATCTCTCCTCACTTACGGTGCCCGGTTAATAACGGCGCTGTTACCTTCTATTGACAACAAAAGTGTAACCTGAAATACGAAACCAAATCAACACTGAGTCTCTGTTAACACATTCGTGATTAGCTGCCTGACATGATATACAAAAGATCTTTGTCTTCAATAATCCTGCTTTTTTTTTTAAACCAGACTTTTAAATAAACTTATAAGCATGCAGATAAAAAGTCAAAAGTTGCTGTCGGGAAGTTATCATTAAACTTTCAGGGAAATTGCTTACTACAGTGGACACCTTATTGTGTTAGCAGGTGAAAGCATTAAGCTAGCAAGATGATCTTTTCAACGTCAACATAGTCACGGTCATCAAAACTGCGGTGCTGATCTAGTTTGCCCTGAAGATTTCAACTCTTTTAACTCTTGTCTCTTATATTTACCGGTAGTTTAGTTTTCAGCCATTTTTACATGCACTGCCAACAGCGAGTGTAATCTTTCAGAGTGGTGCAATTGCAATTTAGCGCTTGCTATTTGGGTACTTGGTTCAAGATTGTGATCTTAGTCAGTTACGTGCAACATGCCCACCGACAATGTGGGCAATCTGTTTGAGGGAGGCATAGTTTATTGTCTTCTAGAAACAACAAAAAGAAAAAAAGCCTAAAGAGTGTGTACTATCTGGACAATGATGAAGTGGAGATAGATGACGTTTGAGTCAATCAACTGTGTAAAGCGCTGCAGTAATTTTAGTGTAATGGGGCCTAAAATGTCATGGTCATTTTTGTTTGTTTTTTTTCTTGCCGGGAAGTTTCAGAGTTGTAAAACGGATCAACGGTTTCACTAACTATAGGCAGATTTGTTGTCCGCTTGTAATTGTGTATCAATGAGGCATTCAAATGACTTTTAAAGCAACCTGATTGCTTCAGCTGCCAGTGCACGAGGGAGCCTGGATGCAATGAGCTGTTCGCCATTTCGTCACACATCTGTTGTGCCACGGCATCAAATGGTTTCGGCTGTGATGAGAGTCAAGTCCAAATAAAGTTAGGATTTAGTTGGGTCTGGATCCTAAAGGGATTCCAGGGAACCCTTTGGCATCATCGCACCAATCTTTGAAGAATCGGGCGCGGCAGTTGACACTCACCAAAGAAAAATATGTTGAGGTCTTCAGTGCCTCAAGAGTGAACTGCATAGCCACTATACGACGCCTCTGCGAAAGTTCTGGTTCCAGCAAGATAGACCCACAAAAATCCAAAATCTGCACAAATATTGAAAAGAAATTGCTAAATGTTATCAGGTTACAGGGTGCACAAAAGGGTTACGTTTGCTATCCCTGAATTAGAATGTTGTGGAAGCTTATTTCAATCGTTCAATTCCAAAACCGAAATTGATATTGGTCATAATTTTGAGTAATGTAGATCAGGGGTCCCCGTTTTTTGCCTCATGGGCCGGTTTGTGGTCTGGCCTTCAAGGCCAAATAAATACAACAAAATAATATGATATGACCTGCATGAAAACAATGCTATTTTCAGAACATAATAATAAACACGAATCATGACATGAGAACGTCCAATCTGGTCGCAACACTCTCTGGTCGCTATGGTAACGTTGAAATGTGCCTTCAAAATAAGATACACTGCACATACAAAGTCTCTCTCTCTCTCTCTCTCTCTCTCTCTCTCTCTCTCTCTTTCGAGTGGTGCAGAATTCCACCGCATCGTAACGGATGGTGCCCGAGTCACCCCCGCTTCATGACGGCGCAGACTCCGATGATTAAAGTGGTGTCGAGCGTCTCCTCACAATGGAGTCAAGCGCCCGTTCATTCTCATGAGAATGTGAATAGCAACCAGGAGCATTAGCGAACCTTTTTTGGATATGTCCAGGAATCAATCACAGCTAATGGATGAGGTTGTCTTAACATCTTGAAGTCCATATACAGTCAAAGATCCTCGTTGGTCCCAGATCTCTGTGGTATTATTGGACCTGGATCTTATTACATGCTGTTTTGTTTGAGATCATGCAAATGGTTGCATAGCTGGAGCGAAATCCCTTCAGCCAACACTGCCGTACATTTCGATTACCCGACCCCCCCAAAAAACAGTTTAATAGTAATAAGGAAACAACTCAAGGTTGGGTCTGTTTTCTTTTTCAGACGGGCAACAGACACAGCGCTACTTCCGCTTTTTCCCAGCATTGGATTGAAACCTTGCGACTAAATTTACTCTGATAAAAACTTGATGAATGAATAACAACTAATTACAAAGTAGAGAAGCGTAGCTTTGACTACGTCAAATCTGCATTATTGAGTTTGTTTTGACATGCGGTCACTGTTGACCTAAAAGATGGGTTTTCAGAAATAGTCAGCGTTCTCGTGTTGTCACTACATTGTAGTCTGAAATGTTTGCAGCCTTTCATTGTTTTTATTATTGAAAAGACGGTGGCTTTTTTCATTCCATTTAAATGCACTTTATTGACGAAAGATATCCCGTAACAGTGATGGACCAGTTCTGCCCATAACACCAACCGTAGTTTCCAAAGGGCATGTGGAAAAATTTATGAATGGCTATGGTTTGAAAAAACAAAAAACCCGAATTTGAAATTGGGATTTGCTGATGAAATAATGGCAGCTTTTTGTTGTGTTTTTCCAAGGTAGCAAACATGCAATTGAGTGTAAATACTCTCACCTTACTTGTTTCCTCTGCTTCTTTCATTTTATGAGCTTAGAAAAAACTGCAAGAGAGAAACAAGAGGTTAATATTGCTTGAATTGTAATTCTGGCCTTTTTTTTTTTTTTACACAGTACTCAAACAAATTAATTCATAAATTGCAAGGTTAAATGTTATGATCACGTCTCACTGGAGGCACAGCTGTCCTAAAACAATGCCATTTTCATTATAGCCTCGACTCTGCCCTGTGTGAGGACATTTTTCCTCCGCCACACCAAAACACTACTTAAGTATCAAGTGTGTGATGAGGAAGTTGTGACTCTGCGTACCATATGTTTGTCTAGGTGTTGGCTTTGTTTGAGGAGGGGGAGGAGACAGCCACCGCCTTTGTTGAGCCTGTCGTCATCCTCCTTATCCTCATCGCGAATGCCGTCATTGGTGTCTGGCAGGTGAGATACGCTTTTTTTTTTTTTTTCCTAAAAGAGAAAAGAATGGCGACAGAGAACAGTGAAGTTAAACATTGTGCAGTGGATTCTTTTTCTCATTCGTGCCTTCCAGCTATATTGGCGCCACGTAAAACTGTATCATCACATGCACAATGTGATGCAATTTGACGACTGAAACCAACATCAGGCCAAGTATTACGCTTAACTTGCATTAAATGGGAATATGAACAAACCTGAGAAGATATTGGCGAATAGCAAGAATGGACATATTGAGTCTACGCAAGCCCCAGTGAAGTTTTCACGCAAATAAAAACAGAATGCAAATATTTGCTTCATTTTCAAACTATGTTCAATTAAGTTCAAAACAAAGACAAGGTATTGAATGTTCAAAGTGACAAGCATTATTGTTTTTTTGGAAATATGTACTCCTATAGAATTTAATGCTTGTAACATGTTCCCCAAAAGATGGGAAAGGGGCATATTAACTACTCTGCTACATCATATTTCCTATTGACAAAAATCAATAAGCATTTGGGAACTGAGTTTTATAGGTGGAATTCGTTCCCATTCTTACTGGATGTCCAATCCCAGTTGCTCACCAATCTGGAGTCTCCATTCTTCTGTTTTGCACTTCATAATGTGCGACATGTTTTCAATGGGAGACAGGTCTGGATTGCTGGCAGGCCAGTCTCGTAACGTGCACACTGTAGCTTGGCATTGTCTCATGTTAAAAAGCAGTAACTTCCCTTAAAAACATGTTGCTTGGATGGCAACATGCCCTACTCACATAAAGTTTGGGCTATTTGGCTTTCAGGTGAAATGTATGGAAAATGTAAAAAGTTGATGCTACTGTGATATCTTAAAATGAAAGTAGGACAAATAAAGTGTTGTGAATTTCTCCTCATTGGAGAACAGCAACTTGTGCAAAAAGTACTGAAACATTTAACACTTGGACATGTACATTCAAAAGCTTAGAGGTCACATTAAGTTCACCTGTAAAAGTTTGAATGCGTTTTAGGCTCCACCTGACTTTTCACCTGAAAACCAAATAACTTTAACATGCTATGGGAACTAACACACCCCGATATCATACATATACACGCCTGCCCGCGCAAACACATACACACAAATTTATAGCAGCAAATTATGTACTTTACTAAGTTTGGAAGTATTGATATGAAAAAGCAAAATACTGTCCTGTTTCATGACACACTGTTGAGTAAAAGTCATGATTTGAAGCATGTTGACATTTGTTCCGGTCCCGACCTGATGTCTTCTATAGCCTGACTCATCTCTTTTCAACAGGAACGAAATGCTGAGAACGCCATCGAGGCGCTGAAAGAGTACGAACCCGAGATGGGTAAGGTGTACCGCATGAACCGTAAGGCTGTGCAGAGACTCAAAGCCAGGGACATCGTTCCAGGAGACATTGTAGAGGTGGCGGGTAAGCCTACCAAACCCTTGGCGAAGCTTATTTACTCTCCCGTGTTGCTTTTTCTGAGGTGCAGGTGTGCTTTTGCTCTCAGTGGCTTGCACAGAAACATGTACTCCCGCACCCTTTGATGCCCATTCAAGAGTCTGGAACTATCGTTGGAATATCACACAAACTAGATTACATAAGTCTTTCCCCCATATTCGCAGGTGCCAGGACTACCGTCCAATTGTGTGTGTGTGTGTGTGTGTGTGTGTGTGTGTGTGTGTGTGTGTGTGTGTGTGTGTTCGGTGTAAGTGGTTGTGGTCTGCCCTTGTGTTTAAGGCCCAGTTTAACTTTCCACAGCTTTCCACTTCCCTTTGCTTTCCATACTCTCAGTCTCACCACCTGGATGTTTGTCAGGTCTTCACTCCTACCACACACACACACACACACACACACACAGACACTCATCCCCCGCTATAAACTCGCCCGTGTGTGGGCAGCCCTATCTAAATATAGTCATGGTGTCATTGTGGTTTCAGCATGCGATGTACGGCAGACTTCATGTGCAAGCGCATGACCTCCGAGGATAAAGGTGGTCACTTGACCTTTGGCTTTCCCGCTTTTGGGAGCGTAGTCCATTGGCATTGCATTTCCCCCTTTTTTTGCTTGGTCTGGGAGTTTGGGCAGATTTGTGGGAGATCCATACATGAGTGACTCTAAAATACAAGAGGTCATCAGGTTTAACCCTTACATGCTGTTGGGAGAAATGTGCTTCATTTTCCCCATTTGATAGCAATACAAGTACACTACATGTCATTATTTCACCGTGAAATGTGTTGTCTTTTCGTAAAGTGACCTAAAATACTCCCAAAATGAAAATGCTAGCATTTGTCTTGCTTTTGTACCGGTTCTGCAAAAATTATATACACTGGGGCTGTGCCGAGTTAAATTTGTCCACAAAAATTGATTTGACATGTCGCAGCATGTTTAAAAAAAAAAAAAAAAAAACGATGGGTATGGTTGTAATCTTAAAACAGTGAAACTGTACATTCCACAAATATGCGAATTTTTTCTGGAACAGTGTTGGCGATGTTCAAGAGGGAGCTTGAAACAGTTGCGACAACTATCTGTGGTTCCATCACGTTTGCACAGCTTCCTGCAGAAACATGCACCTGTTGAAGGGTAACGGGGGGGGGGGTCTTTAAACAATTAAATAATAAAATGGCTATATGTATATATAATGTCAGAAAGGTTGCTATTATGCATCTATCCATCCATGCGTTCCATTTTCAACACCGCTTGCTTATCCTGAACAAGGTCACGGAGAGTTGCTGGAGCCTCTCCCAGCTGACTTTGGGCTTATACAACCTGTGTGGCTAAATGGGAACAATTATATGCCTCCCTTTTGAGTGTTTATGATTATGTAAGCGATAGTGCTTTGGAATTTGGGCTTGTTGCAGCCGGCGTGTTCCTTCGCACATGCGCGTGTATTCAGCAAGACTCACAGACAAGCTCACGCAGGTCACGAAGCATCAAAAGTACTCTGCTCAATTCCCGCCAACCGCTACCCTCGTTGTAACTGTCAACACTGTACCGTCGTCATGACGACGACCCAGACTCACTTTTTGCTCACGCCTTTGTTATGAGAAACCTGGATGCTATTGTGGAGCTTTGAGCTGTGAGAGTGTTGTCATCGTTTTAGTTCCCTTATTAAGCCCAATGGAAAAGAGAGAAGTCAGGTTTCAGGGTTGAGAAATGACATTAGATTTTGTTGGCTTTTATTATAGACTGGGTACTCCGGCCAAAATTAAAAATAAAATACATTTTAGAATATATGAAGACTTAAAATTGTCCATAGATGTGAATGGGGTTTTTTTTTGGTGTTTTTTTAATATGTCCAGGGTTTGGCTGGTGACTAGCATGTGCCCTGTCTCTTGCTCAAAACCCAGCTCACCCTGCAAACTGACCCGAATGACGACAAGCGGTATAGAAAATGGATTGATCATGGGCGGATGGATAATATAGTGTAGTTCAAATTTCATTGTGAAAATATTTCAGACGAATGAATGAAAGAGGGCGGTCCGGTGGACAATTGGTTAGCGCGTTGACCTCACAGTGCAGAAGTGCAGGGTTCGATTCCGGCTCCGGACTTCCTGTGTGGAGTTTGCACGCTCTCCCCGTGCCTGCGTGGGTTTTCTCCGGTACTCCGGTTTCCTCCCACATTCCAACAAAACATGCATGCCAGGCTGATTGAACACTCAAAATTGTCCCTAGGTGTCAGTGTGAGCGCGGATGGTTGTTTGTCTGTGTGTACCCTGCGATTGGCTGGCAACCGATTCAGGGTGTCCCCCGCCTACTGCCCGAAGACAGCTGGAAAAGGCTCCAGCACACCCGCGACCCTTGTGACGATAAGCGGATTTGAAAATGAATGGATGTTCAATGGAATCAATTCCTCCCCATTGAGAAATCAAATCACTTCTCGAGAATTTCTTTGTGGATTCATCATGTGGTGGCATTTTGTGTTTAATAGACTGTGTGCTGTATATTCACTCTCAGGAAGATAGCTGAGCACTTCATACTGCCCAAAAGTCCCATACGAAAACCATCTCACACAAACAGTGCTACATGGGTACATTGACAAAGAAAATAAATCTGCATCATTGAACTTACTTCATTGAACTCCCAGTTTTTTCCTCTACCTCAGATTACCCAGAGGTGGTTCCACTGGAACTTGATGTGAGGAGGGTAAAGTAAACTGTATGGAGGTACAGTATTGGAAAAGGACACCATTTGACCACAAATGCCTCAGAACAGAAAAAAATATATAATAAATATATTTACATAAGGTTCCACCCCTGCTGTGTACTTGCCCTCTCGTAGGTACTTCGCTGGCGACGCTGACCGCCGTTATGACACGCTTGCCTTTTTGCGCCTCCGTCGGAACTTTCCTTGAGGTTTTTAATGGAGTGAGTGCGGCGGTCTCGGTGTCAGGATTGTGTGAAGGTTTACAGAAGACCCTGAAGAGATGGAAACCTGCGCTGCACTTCTCCCGCTAACGAGTCGCGTTTACTCTGCCCAGTTTCTTATGCAAGAGTGAGATTCTGACTGTGGGGTCGTGTCATAAGCAGACGGCAAAATGAGCCAGCTAAACTTCAAATTTGTTCTGAGAAGACACTCTCAATGGACATTTTCTTAGGCACACTGGATAATCTCATTAATGCATGGGTGTCAAAGTGAAGGCCCGGGGGCCAGATCCGGTCCCCAATATCATTTTATGTGGTCCGCGAAAGCAAATCAAGCACGTCAAGTTCCACGATGCTTGCTAAAGTCTGAACCAAAATTTCACATCGTCATATGTAATCCACAATAATAGTCATTATTCTTGACTTCTGATTTTAAAACTAGTTATTCATCAATTTGTTGTGCGCCGTGTATGGAATATGTGGAGCAGATTAAACTTTATATGGTTTCCCCAAATTCATAACGGCCCTCCAAGGGAAACCGTAACTACAATGTGGCCCGCGACAAAAATGAATTTGACACCCCTGCATTAAAGCAATGCAAGAGCTGTCTGCATACCCGTACCAACTAGCATGAATCGTATCGTGAGCGTGTTGTACATTTTGTGACAGCCAATCGACATGTTATGTTTGTGATTCTACTGTATCGGAGAGATTATTTCAAAAGGTAGATTTCAGAAAGGGAAAGTGTCTGATGGAGGCGAGGGAATCTGAAGGTAGGCGTTCTCTCGCCTGCCCCCGGCCATTGCGGCCTTGGCCAACTTGAAGCCTGCAGCCGTCTCCCACGCAAACGCAACCCACGTTGCACCCGACATCCTGTCTCCATCTCCCATAGATGCTACACAGAGAGCCCGGCAGCTCAATGAAGTCCACGTTGTGATAAATGCAATGGCGGCTCATGAGATGCTTTCTTTAAAAAAAAAAATGATGTTGGTCATTAACAAGACAAAACAATTGTGCATTTGTAAAATGCACGATTCTTTTTTTAATGGAGTTTTTTATTTCAGTTGGTGACAAAGTTCCAGCCGACATCAGGTTGACCTCTGTTAAGTCCACCACCTTGAGAGTGGACCAATCCATCCTCACAGGTACTCTCAACAGTCTCTCAATTCAAATTCGATTTGCATGGATAGATTTGTATGTTTTTGACTGTAAAATTAGAACTGGAATTTGCCCATTCGGCGCAATCAAAACACTCCTTCCTCATCATCCACCGAATCAAATCCATTGTTCGAATTAAAACAATTATTCTGACGCCATCTTTTCTACAGGGGAGTCTGTGTCCATCATCAAACACACTGACCCAGTTCCTGACCCCAGAGCTGTCAATCAAGACAAGAAGAACATGTTGTTTTCTGTGAGCGTAACCTCAGAATTATTTACGTTATCATTTATGCCTCTCACCCCAACTTTAAGTCTCTGTGTTCATGTTGAAAATAACAAAACAAATGGATAATTGATACTAGATTTATTAGCCCCAAAATATATCAATGATTCAAATTTGGAGCTGATTGCTCGAAAGTGAACAGAAAGGACAGATTGAAGACTGACATCTGCATCCGTTGTTTGGCGGGGGCTCTCTTTCTCAGACAGTCAACAAAGCTGCTTGAACTAACAACACCAAATTAAAGTTGTAGTTAAAGTGATGCTAATTGCTACTCAAGTGGGATAAAGACTTGACATGTAAAAATCCACTCTGAGCTATCCATTACACTTGTGTTCAACAAGCAGCAACTTGTAGAAAAAGTGTTGTTTCCAACACGTCCGTGGTGAATCTGACGCTTCCCTGTGTGGCTCAGCGGATCGTTTTCCTCGAGCACAAGTCTGAATTTCATTCTTCTCTAATGTGAGGCATACTGGGGTTTTTTCCCCCCCTCCAGTCTTCCATGAGGTTAAGAGTATTTGGACTGCAATAGCACAATGAGCTCTAGTGTGTACACAACTTGACTCTTTACTATTTCTAATGCATGTTCTGTTATAATCTTTCCATTTTCTATACTATTAATAGTAACTCTGGTTAGGTGTTGGCGAATGGGATTTTATCTAGTGGTAATGGGTACACTTGACCAGTGTTGCCATAGGTGCCTTGAAAAAGTAACTACCGTATTTTCTGCACAATGAGGCGCTTCAGAGTATAAGACGCACCTTCAATGAACGGCCTATTTTAAAACTGTTTTCATATATAGGGCACACTGCGTTATAAGGCGCGTAGAATAGACGTGAAAATAGTGGCTGCGGTTGCTTTATTTATCCACTAGTTGGAGCTACGCTAAAGGGAAAACAATACAATACAGCGTTATTTATGTAGCGCTTTCACAACCGCCACAGCTGTACCAAAGCGCTTTACAGAACATACGTCCAAGAAATCAAAATATTGATCGCTAAATAAGGCGCAACGGCTTATAAGGCGCACTGTCGGCTTTTGAGAAAATTGAATGCTTTTAGGTGCGCCTTATAGTGCAGAAAATACCTTACTTTAAGTTACCTTGATGATCACTTGATTGTAAATTAACTTAGGGGAGTTACTTTTATCCAACGCGACAATTCTGAATAAACCATTATTCCAAGAGGGACTCGTGAATAAAGCCAAATGCCCCAAAATAAACATGTTTGTCTGGTGACTTAAAAATAGTCCGTGCATGATGATGAGTCATGACTCTATGTAAATGCCTTGCCTGACTGAGTGATATATTGTAAGGCGGGGCGGTCAAGCTTTCACCTACAACCATCTCGTTTTCTGCAGGGCACCAACATCGCTGCGGGCCGGGCTATAGGCGTCGTCGTGGCGACCGGAGTTGCCACCGAAATCGGCAAAATCCGCAATCAGATGGCGTCAACAGAACAAGAAAAGACGCCGCTGCAGCAGAAGTTGGATGAGTTCGGCGAGCAGCTCTCCAAGGTCATCTCCCTCATTTGCGTGGCTGTGTGGGTAATCAATATCGGTCACTTCGGGGACCCCGTCCACGGTGGCTCCTGGATGCGGGGAGCTATCTATTACTTTAAGATAGCAGTGGCCTTAGCCGTGGCTGCCATCCCCGAAGGCCTGCCTGCCGTCATCACCACTTGCCTGGCCCTCGGAACCCGTCGCATGGCCAAGAAGAACGCCATCGTGCGCAGTCTGCCCTCAGTGGAGACCCTTGGCTGCACCTCTGTTATCTGCTCTGACAAGACAGGGACCCTCACCACCAACCAAATGTCCGTCTGTAGAGTAAGTTACGATTCTACTTATTGTAATTGCACCCCCAAATCTGCTTTTGGTTGATTTGGGGGTTTGCCAATCTAGACCCGGAGTGTTAAACTCATTTTCTGGGGTCACGTCATAGTTGTGGTTCCACACAGACTGCTGTTCTGCCCTTTACAGTCATGGTTATTGCATTTATTTTTACCTAGAGCTTGAATTTGAAATTAGACGTCCTGGAAAACGTGACATCCAATTATTTAATTGTGTAATTATTCTTCAATTCATGTTACACACCCAGCATGGCATTTGGTTTGATCTGATTCATGTTCTCCAATTCAACATAGACAGTCAGACAATTTAAGAGAGAAGGAACAGTTTGCTCAGAAATCATGTGGGGGAATTCTAAATTATTCACACCGGTGGCCAGAGTTCTTTATTCTTCTTTTGCTGTGTGCTTTATCTTTATTTATTTTCTGGGAGACATGCATATTACAGACAATGGCCGCGTTTATATTAGTTTTGGGATTGTAGGAGACAACCTCTGGTGGTACTGCACACTGTTGCCATGACTCAGCTGACCCCACAACACTGTAAACATCTATCTCATCAGTTTACCCAAAATCAATTTATCCATTGCATTGGGGACTTTGCCTCACCTTGAGCTGCAACATCGCTAGCCCCCCCGATGCAAAACCATTCATTTTGTTTCCACAGAGTACATGTCAGTGGTGGTTGTCTTAAGTTGAGTAATATTGAGATTTCGAAAGGCAAAAAGTTATTCAAAAGCATATTTATTTATATTATTATTATTTATTTTCTTTGTGGGTGTTGAAACCCTCCATAGCCCACCAGACAAATACCCCCACTCACAAGATGACGTGGCATGCGCGTGTGTGTGTGTGTGTGTGTGTGTGTGTGTGTGTGTGTGTGTGTGTGTGTGTGTGTGTGTGTGTGTGTGTGTGTGTGTGTGTGTGTGTGTGTGTGTGTGTGTGTGTGTGTGTGTGTGTGTGCGCGCGCGTGAGTGTGTGATTAATGTGTAGCTGCAGGGAGTTCCCTCAAACTTGGCGGATGTGTAGGAGTGACCTCACCGCAAACCTTTAAACCCTCCCAGGCACAGGAAGACTAAGCCCAGCTGACGTTGGCAAATATTGACCCGCATCCACCTAAAGGGGAGGACCTGACAGGGAATAAGGCTGCACGCTCCTATAGCGTCTCCCCCACAACATGAGGAACAACTGCAGTTTGCAAAAAAAATAAAATCATCCTCAAGGCATGAACGCGAGAAGTGTTCTCTTCACCTGGTAGTCACTTGAATTGTTACTAAGGAGTCTGCAAAAACCATGAAAGACTTTGTGGAGGGGAATATGATTTTGAAAAATAATTGAATTCTTTTTTTCTCCTCAATATTATGAATTAATATTGGGTTAATTTTGCCATCTTTCAAATGATCTCACCCTTTCTCAACACAGTATGACCTTTAAAAAAAAAAAATTATGATCCATCGTTTTTTGATCCAGATCCCAAACTCCCTTTTCCCTTTGAGCACATGCAAACCCGAATAGGGGCTACTCGCCCCGTCATCCCCACGCAAGCTGAGATAGTGAGGAGATGAATCCGATCCTGTGCCACTATGACTGAGTCACATTGATCACACTGTGCCTTGTTACCGTGGAGACCACGGCAGATCAGATACTGAGGAAAAAGTGGATGGAGGAGCAATCTTATTATATTTCTCAGTCGCTGCTTTGGCAGCACTCGGTGTTCTCTTGTGGAAGTCATCGGGGTCCCCAAATAGCCAGTTGTTGATTTGTTCGCGAGTTATGGAACTGGGCCTCATAAACCTTTTGTCTGCCGCTTTTAGTTGACCAGACGACTAAGGTGCAATGAGGTCATTTCTTTTAACATTGAGCCTCTATCTCCTGTGTCAGGACGACCCATAGATCCTCTTGCAATAACATTTCAAAGTCATGAAACTTGGACACAGACATTCATGCCTTCGTTTGATCATTTCCACGGTCACCTCCTGACTTTTCCTCCTGGGATAAATGGATACAAATGATTACTTTAGTGCTCCCTACCCCTCCCTTTTCCAGTAAAATGTAATGCAACAGTCTGCAGGATAGGATGAGACTGTCTTGATCATGCATTTAAATTAGAGCTTCGGTCGAATGAGTGATACTGTCAAATCCCCATATCAAAATGTTTGTTGCTGCTATGAGCAGTGGTGGAGCTACAGGGTGGCCAGGGGTGGCCAAAGCCACCCATCATCACTCTGTAACCAACCCCCCTGGCTATCCTCATACCTCGAGGAAAATTTTCATATCTGTGATTTTTCTGCCATTTTCACATGAATGCAGTAGCCTATTGTTAGACCCCTTGATACTCCGCTGCATCATTTTTTTTAACTGTGTATTTAAATAATAAAATAAATCATCAGAATGCAAACTCTACAAAAATCTCTTGTCAAGAATATTCAATTGTTACAGTCAATGTCAATCAAAATAATCAATTCACACCACAGCAAGCAAACAACGTGGCCGAGAAGGATTTGTTTATTGTACCATCCATAGTCATGGGGTCATGAAATGAAATGCGCACTGATAAAGACGCAAGCTTGGCCACCTCTCAGTGAAGCATACAGTCCATTTATTAAGTGCAAAATAAATTTTTAGCTTCATCCTGCAGTCTATTGACATTTTTTCATAATCTCAAACAGTTTCAAACATGTTTTCCAGGTTGTGTGTGTGTATGCCTGTGTGCATGTATCTATGGATTATGCAATCCGTTTTTTTAAAGAGAAGAGACTGTAATGTTTTCTTGTTCAGTCAATCTATTTAATCCATACAAATCTTCTTGTGTATACAACCGTACTTGTATTACACATGCGGTGCATCCCGTTGTTTCTACTGTCAACTGCGAGGGTTCAATTCCCGTCTCGTGCCCCAATGCGTTGCCAATCAACCTACCGTATTTTCACGACCATTCGGCGCACCGTGTTGTAGGGCGCAGTCTCAGTAACGGGTGCTATTTCTGTATTTTACACATACACAAAACGCACTGTATTATTGGGCGCAGCCAGGCGTGGTAAAACATACGCCAGTTTAAACATACGGCATGCATGCACGCACGCTAAAAACACGTTAGCTTGAAGCATAGCGTAGCATGCTAAGACATGCTAAAAACACGTTTTTAAAAAGGCAATGGAAGCAAAACTGAGATTGGTTGTACTTTATTTAGCCATCTTACAACATACTCACGTTTTTCGATCAATCATCACCCAGAAATCCATCAAAGTCCTCATCTTCTGTATCCGAATTGAACAATTGTGCAAGTACCGGTAGTCCATAAAAAACGCTGGGTTCCCTCTCGTTGTCAGAGTCACTCTCATTGCCATGTGGCTCCACAGAAATGATGCACACGCCCACCCTTCACTGATTGGCCGGCTGCTTTCCCGCACGCCTGGTCTCACTCGCGGCCACTTACACGCCCACCCTTCACTGATTGGCGGGCTGCTTTCCCGCATGCCTGGCCTCACTCACGTCCTCACACACGGCCACTTACATGCCCACCCTTCACTGATTGGCGGGCTGCTTTCCCGCATGCCTGGCCTCACTCATGTCCTCACTCACGGCCACTTACATGCCCACCCTTCACTGATTGGCCGGCTGCTTTCCCGCATGCCTGGTCTCACTCGCAGCCACTTACACGCCCACCCTTCACTGATTGGCTGGCTGCTTTCCCGCATGCCTGTTCACGCTCACTTCCGCCTTTTCTCTATATAAACAGCGTGTCGGCTCTCAGTCAGGATTTGGAACTCGGCTCATACACTAGACGCTCCGCATTATAAGGCGTCCTGTCCATTTTGGAGAAAATTTAAGACTTTTAATGGCGCCTTATGGTCGTGAAAATACGGTACTTAAAGATGGTTTTTGGGAGTCTGAGGATTTAAGAAAGTTAGAAACGTAACTAAGGCAAGAGTCTTCAAGTGTCCTATTTTCCTTGACTTGATTTATGTTGCACAAAAGTGTGAGTGTGTGTGTGTGTGTGGGGGTGAGTTAGTGAGTGAGTGAGTGACTGATGAGGCATAACATGATGTGTGACTCCCCCGCTTGTTTGGAAATTGGCAGAGGGTGGAAATCAAAGATGTGAGTAAAGGATTTTTGGGGCCTTCGCCAACAGCAATCAGTCATCCGCAGCGGCGATGTCACACGGCGGACACACTGCCATCGGCTCGCTGGTTTTGAATTGAAAAAGACAAGCAAGGCCAGGTTTTCGGATTTTCAGTGGGCAGCCGTTTAGAATTAAGGAGCGGTCGTTTGAGCGCCGCAAGTGGCTCGATCTGCGCAAGCTGTCTTCAAGACCGTGGAATCTGTCACGTCAAAAACTATCTGTTCCTGGACAATGTGTGTGTTTTTTTTCTTCCCCATGGAAAGTAATATAAATGAAAGAAAATCTGTCAAACTGCGAGTGCGAATGGTTGTTTGCATACATGTGCTCTGCGATTGGCTGGCAACCAATCAGTCCTGGTTGCCGAAAGTCTGCTGTGATAGGCTGTAGCTCACCGCCGGCAACCCTAAAAAGCGCCCGCCACATAGAAATTGAACGGGCTGATGGATTTTTTTGAGTCACAAAGTGACAGAAAATTTAGCTTGAAAGAAAGTCACTTTAGTATCTATCTTCCATGCAAATGTATTTCATTTTTTTAATGTGAAATTGAATTTGCGCACCTTCACTCTCACATAGACAAAGTAAAATGACTTCTCTTGCAGTTCGAATTAGACCAATTACATGACAGATCGTAACTAATCTCTGCTAAGAATAGATGCGGCATGTTTTCGCACGAACTCATGAACTGTGACTGCGCAGCTATTTACTTGCCCCCCCCCACCCCCCCTCTCCAGATGTTCGTGGCGGACAAAGTGCAGAATTCCAGCTGCACCTTGCATGAGTTCTTGATAACAGGATCCACATATGCACCTGAAGGGGAAATGTAAGTTTCATATCTGACATTTAAAAAGAGAAAAAAGAGAGATTTCATGTCTTTTATCTCGTTATTTCATATCGTACTGAAAAATGAAAAATTATGATAGCGTCCTGTCCCAACCCCCCCCCCCCCCAAAAAAAAACCCGAAGTGATGTTTCAATTGCACGACGTGGCGTTTTTAAGTGTGTGCATGTTGTTTGTTTAGCTGCACAGTTAAGAATGTGATTCCACGTCAACCTGTGGCTTTCATAACAGCACAGCGTGGGTTATTGTGTGGGAGCTTTGCTAGCAACGGCTGCGTTTCCTGCTGGGAAGCGGCGCAAGTCGTCGGGCCACCGGCGCCGTCGATCTTGAGAACGCACGCCGTCCCGCAAATTCCACACCGGCATTGAAACCGTGTTTACATGACGATAGTTTCTCATCTCGACCCCTGCGATGCTAAACAGCCGAACGTTTTCCTCACGTCATGAATTTTCAGGAGCGTCCGATGTGTGGTGAACTGTAAAGTGTTTCCCCCTTGTGTTGAAAAATTTTAGCGTCATGTTGGTCTGTTTTTTTTTTTCTCTCCAGACTGAAAGGAGACCGGTCAGTCCAGTGTGGAGACTATGATGGACTTTTGGAGTTGGCCACTGTGTGTTCCATGTGCAATGACTCTTCATTGGATTACAATGAGGTCATTAAAAGCGCGCACACACACATACACACACACATATAGCAGTACTAAATATAGTTCTGTTGCCATACAACCAGGCAACATTGCTTCGTTTTGGTGAGTGTCCTTTTTTGTTCGAAGAGCTCATTTTAGCACAATCTTGAGCGAAAATTCTTGGAATTGCTTTTCTCACCTCTTTGTCATGGCCACAGTATCTTAGTAACCAGACTGAAGAGAGAGGCCGGGGATAACACAACTTAAATTGCATGTATCCTCCCCGGCCTAACTGATCCGCGGCTGTTTTGCCGCCACTTTAATATGTTTTTAGGTGATGAAATACCTGAGTGGGAGCCCAAGCAGAAAAGAGGAGCAGCTGAGCGAGGGGGAGGAGGGGGTGGATGGGGAGTTTTATTGCTTTGTGCTGTCACACAAACAAATGATTGGCCATTAGTGCGTCCTCTGCCCTACTTCACTTTTCAGCACCTTTTAAAGAGACTTCACGAGTATGACTCACCACCGGGGTGGGTTTCCAGCAGATCTAAACATTGCCCTTGACAGAATGTCGAGAGCAAAGGAAAATGAGTGACTTGTTGAGTATCCTGCTTTTAGCCCGTGTAATTGAGAATGACGCCTTCGGGAAGGTCATTGTGACCAAAGAAAAACATTTTTGAACAACACCGTTGCAGCGGCGCAGCAATTGAGTAACTCGGGTTTAAATTGTCGGCATTTTCATCCTGTGTGCGACCAATAAATTGAACGTGCTTTGTTAAGAGTGCAGAAACTATGACAAAGTGGAATGAATACATCTGAGCTTTCGGGTTGCTAAGCCATACAATGTTAATTAAACATGCTGTGCCATGAAATTTGTACACTACAAGAATAGAGACAGTACATTCTTTTGATTTGAACTACTATCCACCTTTTTATATAATTTTAAAAAAGAATCCCCTTCTTTTTCCTTCATGAAAGGTCTCTGACATTCTTTGATCAAAGAATAAAAGCACCTTCAGCATCAGTCTGTTCAAATCACGGTGCTTTGGGAGGGGCAGCTCTTTCTCATGCAAGTGTTGACTGTGGCTTTTGTTTCCATTTTTCACACTCTTTGGAAAAGAGTAACCAATCTAGCATTTGATAATATGGTGGCTGAAAAAAAAGATCAAATGTCACGCCTGCTGGAACCACATAAACGTATCGGGGCAGTTGATGTAACGTCATTTTGGCGAGTTTGATTCGAGGTGGAGACACATCCTGGGCTCCGTGGACATGTGCAGGGCATGTCATCGTATTTCATTCATAAATAGTAGAACAGTATATATCGAACCCCCTGAATCATTGCAGACTTTAAAGAGAATGAGATGAGCCAAATCAAGTTGGCTGTGCTCACACCCACAACGGCACAGAGCGCCTGCTTTAAACTGCGCCAAGCCGTGTGCCTCTGCGAAAACATCCACAACAAACCCTGCACAGGTTTTAAACCACGTTTCGCACCAGACCCGCACTGGTCACAAAAACGGTCAACTATTTCTCATCCCGTTATTGAGGATGCACTTTTTTAATGCAATACAAAATAGGTTTTGTCTCTTAAAATGACATCTGCTTCCTTGTGCTAAGCTAAGCCCGTTTTACCGTGACACAATTTGTTGATTTGCGTTTCATATTTTCATTGACTGATTCGTGTCATAACAAATGCTTGTTAATGTTTCTCTCAGGCCAAAGGCGTGTACGAGAAAGTGGGGGAAGCCACAGAAACGGCTCTTACCACCTTGGTGGAGAAGATGAATGTCTTCAAAACGGACCTTTCCGGACTCAGCAAGGTGGAGCGTGCTGGGGCCTGCAACTCGGTGAGCCTCACGAAAGAGTGCAAATGCGCAAACATCATTGGCAGTACAAGCTTTGTGGCTTTAACGACACTCTTATCAAAGTCATTTTGACAGTTTGAACTGTAAATGGTACAGATCGAAGCGAGAAAACAACATCTGCAGTGATTATTCAATTTAAATTGCAATCAAGAATCGTCCAAATTCTATTGCGCTTACCCTCACGAGGGTCGCGGGCGTGCCGGAGCCCATCCCATCTGTCTCCGGTGAAATAAAAAGGGTCAAAGGTCATTTGTCAGTGTCTTAACCCTCTTTTACATTGCAAGGCTGCCAAACGGCCTCGTCAGAGCAGAACAAAACATTTGGCAGCAAAAAGGATTTGTTTTTACAACCGAACAAAGAAATCAAGTTGAAAAAAATATATTTTCGTGCCGAAATCGCATGTGCATTTACATAACGAGATGATGCGTGATAATGGCAGTGCAAATATCTTGTGTAACTTCAAATACTTGGCGCACACGCGACATTACACAACAGGCAGGGCGATTCCAGTGTGAAACTATCCCACGTTCTCCGGCATTCAGTTAACAGGTGACTTAGAGCTTTGATATCCCTCTGAAGATTTTTCTGGCCATTTCATGTTTCGTATGTGCGTAGAAGTGAAAACTATCAAACTTGTTTCATATTGTCTAATCATCATTTATAAAGTCGACGCTGACTGAGAAGGACATCTAGTGGTCGAACCAGACCTGATGCAGAGTACAAGAAAATGATGATGACACTGTTTGTGACTTTCTGACGTTTCTTCAACATATTGTTGGCGCTTAGCAAACAATATGTTTTGCTAATGTGAGCTGAATGTGGTCAACTGCCTTCATGATGTTGGTATTTGTTTGACAGCAGCCTCCTTCTACTGAATCAAACCCTCCAGCTGACCCCCCCCCCCCCCAAATGCACAATGCAGACAAAAGTATTCTCTTTGCCATGGTACTTGACATGATCTTCCCATGCTTTTTTATTTATTCCTGGGTAATCTGACTTCCTTCCATATTGCAAAGATTTGCACAAACATTTTAAATCGTCAATAGAAAATGGAAATAATCTATTGATCCCTTCCCAGGTCTGAGGCCCACATCTGTTTTGGCTACGCTCATAATCTTTATAGTCTTTTTTTTTTTTTTTTTTTTTTTTAATTGCCGTTGTTCCATGTCGCCCGTTGCTCCTTCAGGTGATCAGGCAACTGATGAAGAAGGAGTTCACCTTGGAATTCTCTCGTGATCGCAAGTCCATGTCGGTCTACTGCACGCCGGTCAAGCCCGGCTCTCAGAGCAAGATGTTTATCAAGGCACGGGAGTATCGTACAATTCAAGAATTTGTTTTTCCTTTCTATCACATTCTAATGTCTCTTTTTGCCTGTATAGTCAGTTCTAGTCTTCTTCAACAGGGTGCTCCAGAGAGCGTGATCGAGCGATGTCAATACATGCGTGTGGGAACCGGGAAGGTGGCACTGACACCGGCCTTGCGTGAGCAGCTCATGTCCAAGGTCCGTGACTGGGGAACGGGGCGGGACACCCTGCGCTGCTTGGCTCTGGCCACCCGTGACAACCCGCCACGCAAGGAGGACATGGACTTGGAGAATTCCAACAAGTTTGTGGACTATGAGGTAGGTTGTTATGAAAACTAGACAAAACATGGGTAACGTTTCTTGAGCTGAAATTAGATTTACTGTATTAACTCATTCACGCCCAAAGACGTTTTTAAACGTCTTTTCAGACTTGGTTCAGAATTGGCTGATACTGAATGAGTTTTTAATATGAAAACATTTTTTTTTGCCCCCACCCCGTCACATGTTTCACTTGACTTGCTTCTAGGCGGAGTCATAACTGCCCATATGCAAATGAAAACGTTTGCGAGATGACATCACCACATCTTGAAACTAATACTCTTTTTTTTTTTTCTCTCTCCTTGTTTCGTTTTAGTTGAGCCTCACATTCATCGGCTGTGTGGGCATGCTGGACCCGCCGAGAAACGAGGTGATAGGCTCGGTGAAACTCTGCAACGAAGCAGGTATTCGTGTGATCATGATCACAGGGGACAACAAGGGCACAGCGGTGGCCATCTGCAGGCGCATCGGCATCTTCGGCGAGAAGGAGGATGTGGCGGGAAAGGCCTACACCGGCCGCGAGTTCGATGATCTTTCACTGGAAGCCCAGAAAGAGGCTGTGAAACACGCACGATGTTTCGCACGGGTGGAGCCGGCTCACAAGTCCAAGATTGTTAGCTACCTGCAGTCCTTCGAGGAAATCACCGCCATGGTGAGCACAATGAAGAATCATTGAATCTTTTTTCCAGGTGATGTCTGGCTCAGCTCAAGTATTTCTTTTAGCAAAAGTTGTGAAAACGCAAACGTGATGGGTTTGTCCGAGTTTCGGTAGCCTGCTGCTATTGTAGCATCCCCAATGTTATGGTGCCGTCCTTGAGGAGTAACACTTAAAGTAAAAAGTAAGACATACACTATAATAAGGACTTTACCTGTATGATAATGAATTCATTATCATATCTTTTTTTTTTTTTTATAAAACACCGTCCAATGCCGAAAGACTATGTAATAACGCGGCTTGTTGACAGCCGTAACTAGTCGTGTTTTTCATCCAAATTCATTCATTCATTCATTTTCCGATCCGCTTATCCTCACAAGGGTCACGGGGGGATGCTGGAGCCTTTTCCAGCTGTCTTCGGGCAGTAGGCGGGGGACACCCTGAACCGGTTGCCAGCCAATCGCAGGGCACACAGAGACGAACAACCATCCGCACTCACACTCACACCTAGGGACAATTTAGAGTGTTCAATCGGCCTGCCATGCATGTTTTTGGAATGTGGGAGGAAACCGGAGCACCCGGAGAAAACCCACGCAGGCCCGGGGAGAACATGCAAACTCCACACAGGGAGCCCGGAGCTGGAATCGAACCCGGCACCTCTGCACTGTGAAGCCGACGTGCTAACCACTGGACAAATGTGTACTGTAATTTGAACTACGGCATTCGCGCTCAAGATTTTGATCAACCATGGTGGACAAAACCGACTCAAATCCATCAAACTTATTTCGGTCTTAAATCAAACAGACCCCGACAAGAAAGATCACAAAATGCTGGAGGATGTCCATTGTTATGTGATTAGCTGCGTCGCATTTCTCTTGCTCTTGTCATGCTCGTATGATGTCACACTGTTTACAGAAGCTGCTATCCCGCCTGCATTCCACTTTATCTGATATATGCTTTATTTATCTGATAGTTCTACTATGTATGGTATGTCTCCCTTGCCTGTTACCTGGTTTGAACATGCGATTCATCCTTACTTTCAAAATATATAAAAGGATAAAGGTCATGTTTCAGTCCTCCCCTGCAGTCTTTATTCAGACACTGTCATCTTTTACGTGCTCTGCTGCTTCCTCTCTGTCTCAGCAGCAGTATGATGCATTGTAGGTTGCGCTACGGGCCACCTCTCCCTGCTGCTTCCCTAAATGATTGTTAAATCAACACTTTTTCTCATCACAGACCGGAGATGGCGTGAACGATGCCCCCGCCCTGAAGAAAGCAGAGATCGGCATCGCAATGGGCTCGGGTACAGCGGTGGCCAAATCGGCCTCCGAGATGGTACTCTCTGATGATAATTTCTCCACCATTGTGTCTGCTGTGGAGGAGGGCCGGGCCATCTACAACAACATGAAGCAGTTCATCAGATACCTCATTTCCTCCAACGTGGGCGAAGTCGTGTGGTGAGGAAGAGCAACACGCTTAGATACCGCAGTCATTTTTCATTCGTCTCAATGTTTATGTCCGTTCCCCCGCAGCATCTTCTTAACCGCCATTCTGGGTCTCCCTGAGGCTCTGATTCCAGTCCAGTTGTTGTGGGTCAATCTGGTGACCGATGGTCTGCCTGCCACCGCCCTGGGCTTTAACCCCCCTGACCTGGACATCATGGACAAACCTCCACGTAATCCCAAAGAACCTCTCATCTCAGGATGGCTTTTCTTCCGCTACTTGGCCATTGGAGGTACTTACTGAAATCGTTGTGCATCACTTGCCTTTTATCCACAGCTCGCTTTAAAAGAAAACTGTTTTTTTTTTCTTTTTTGACCATTTAACGCAGTTCCCAGATGTATGCGGCGATATTTTGTCAAAATGCACCAAGCGCAGTTTATACCGTACACCATTTTTCTCACCTTGCCGATACCAACCAATTTTGGAGGCGGGTTATCTCATTTAAATGAGCCAGCCCTCATCCCCGCCCTGTTTTCTGCTGGGCCTAATGCAAGTCTGGCATTTATTGCAATGAAGTGCAACCCATGTGCAAAGAAGTGTCCCGAATAGCAATGAAAGGATTTTAACTTGTGGTGTCAGCAGTTCATACACAAAACTGTGTATGTGGCGCGTGGACACGCTGGCAAACACGGAAACCCTCTCCTGCCTTTTCTTGATAAAACGTAACCCCTGTAACGCTGTGTAAACTTAAAATTTACCTATGAATTTTTCAAGAATGGAGTTATGACAACTGCTGTACATTTTTTGTATGTCTTAGGCTATGTGGGTCTGGGGACCGTGAGTGCCGCCACATGGTGGTACCTGTTTGATGAAGAAGGGCCACAGGTGTCTTTTTATCAGCTGGTGAGTCCCAAATTGATTCTCTCTCCATAGTGATGCAAATGTAGATTGAGTGGCACAAAAAATTTACTTTTGACTTGTGATACGTTCCTAAGTGTGCCACTCAATCCGTTCTGTCATACAGTCTCGTGGCATAGCATTCGCTACCAAAGCCCAGGGCTAGTCAAGCAGGGCACACTCTCAACAGCCAGTCCTGTAGGGAGTTTGTTTTGTCTCTCTCGGGCTGCTCTCGAAGGCAATGCAGAAGTTTCAACCAAAACAAGGATGAGTTGGCAGGTGTAACAATTCATGACTCTTTAAAACAAAAAAAAGGGGGGGTTTCAGGGACAGCGGTGACTCCAGTGGACAGTTTATCGTGTTCTCAGGTTACAGGATGCATGAAAGGGTTAATGCAAGAAGCGTACCGCTGGCAAAAAAAAGCTGAAATATCACATCACTTTTCACAGAATTATATATAAAAGTTCATAAAACCTTTGTCATTTAAAACATGGGATTCATGTCATTTCCTGGTATATCGTTTAGTGTGGCAGCAATGCGCTTCCACGTGTAGCCATGGAGGCTTCGGGCCCCTCCTGTTGATCGATGAAGAGCTCTGCTACCTTATGAGGGTTGAATCCTTTCTTTGGTCGCTACAAACCCATTTCAGAAGACTTCAGTACGCATACTGCTAACGATGTCCTCCACGGTGCTCAGCATCTATGAAATCTCACCACATGTCAAGCCAAGCAACAAGCTATATTCTTGTTACCGTATTTTCCGCACTAAAAGGCGCACCTAAAAGCCTTCCATTTTCTTAAAAGCTCACAGCGTGCCTTAAAATCTGATGCGCCTTGCGTATAGTCATTACGGTAATATTTCGACCCCAAAATGGCTCCTTGATGGAGACATGCTGACAACGCAGAGTTCAAACTTAAGGCGATCGGTTACGCAGTTGAACACGGACATAGAGCAGCGGCAAGAGAGTTCAACGTTAACGAGTCAATGTTATAACTTGCTGTTGCTTGAGTGAACTGTGTCGCTGCTTTATTAAATAAGTTTTTGTTGCAGCTGATCGTTCTGTCGGCGTTTCCTTGAGCGTAACTCCATCTAGTGGATGCATTGTGGATTGCGTCTTATAATGCGGTACGCCCAATGTATGAAAAAAATTACAAAATAGGCCATTCATTGAAGGTGCGCCTCATAATCCAGTGCGCCTTTTAGTGTGGAAAATGTGGTATATTCTCTTATCATTTAGCATTTCTTTTTCTAATAGAAAAATATCTAGTCTGATCTATTGGAATGCAGCATTTTATCTCATCGAAATTATTTAATGTCCTATGTCACAATCCTTCCTGCTGTGGTGCAATGTTCCCCTGTGTTCTTGGCAACACATCAGCTTGTTAGCCAGACATTCACACCTGCAGAGCTCAGCTAAAGCTTGTTATCCGGCCACCTGAGAAGCAGCCTCTACTTCAGTGTTGCCAGATCATCTTTTTGTCATTACAGTCTTTCTAGTGTTCACTTCCACATTTACTGTAGTTTTTTGATCTTCTTTATACCTGGAGAAAGCGGTGCGCCGTAATCACCGTGTGTTGTGGGGATGAGCTGCGGCTGACCTCGATTCGGGGCATTGTGAGTTGGTGGGGAGTGGATAAGATTCCGCTAGGCGTTCGTAAAGGGCCGTGGGCCCATCTTGGTTAACACACCTCTCGAACATTTCATTGGCATCTTTTTGCAAGAAAGAGAGGACGAAGGGTGTGTGCCAACTACAGGAAGGTAAGCATAACCCAATCTTATGGTGAAAATCTTTAAGAGTTGCTCAGGGGAGGGCTCCTGCGCATCAAGACGAGCCCGATGAGGTGGCTTCGGTATTTCATTAAGATGCCTCCTGGATACCTCCCTTTACGCCATGAGGAGGCTCCGGCAGACTACCTTGGACCCGCTCGAGAAACTACTGTATCTCTCTGGCCTGAGAATGCCTCTGGATCCCTACCGGAAAGGGCTGGACGAAGTGGCTAGGGAGAGAAAAGGCTGGGCTCCCCTGCTTGGCAACTGCCTCCGAAAACCAACCCTGGAAAAGCAGAAGAAATGGATCGAAGGGTGGATGGATAAAATACATGTGAGCACGAAAATATAAACGGCACCAATATGGTGGATCAAAACGAGCCCGATGAAGTGGCTTCGGTATTTCATTTTGATGCCTCCTGGATACCTCCCTTTGCGCCATGAGGAGGCTCCGGCAGACTACCTTGGACACGCTCGAGAAACTACAGTACAGTATCTCTCTGGCCTGAGAATGCCTCTGGATCCCTACCGGAAAGGGCTGGACGAAGTGGCTAGGGAGAGAAAAGCCTGGGCTCCCCTGCTTGGCAGCTACCCCTGAAAACTAAGTCGCTAGTGGGTTCTTGTTTGACTTGAGCAACAAGGTCAAACAGATCCTCCATTGCATCAGCACGCGCACACATTCTTGAGCTTGTATATGTCTGTCCCGGCAGAGACACTTCATGCAGTGCACTGAGGAGAACCCAGTGTTTCAGGGAATCGAATGTGAGGTGTTTGAATCCCGCTACCCCACCACCATGGCCCTCTCCGTGCTGGTTACCATTGAAATGTTCAATGCGCTCAACAGGTCAGTCATCGTCTCCTTGAAATGTCACACTTAAATGTCAACTGTCACGTGGCTGTAATTGAAGAGACGCCGTCATCCAGCATGACACCACTTCTTTGAAAAAGCCTTACACACTTGCCAGAGGGATAACCGCATAATTTTCATGCCAGAATAACACACATACAATGACCTTAACAACTTGAATGAAAGATAAGACTGAGTATCAAGGCTGTTTTCGTTTCCGCTCACCGCAGAAACGAGACCCGCTGACTTATTTAGAAATAATTTTTTGGGGAAAAAAATGAGATCAAAATAATAGGCTGCCTGCATGTCTTCCTAGTATAAGAAAAATAAATACAAATAAATTAATTGTTACCGTAAGAAATTTCTTAACTAGAAGATTGTGTAAGTAGAGACGCGTTTTCCATGTAAATGCCCTAATTCGTTCCAAGCTCCCCCAAATTCAGACATAGATGTTTTCTGAAGCATAAAAATGCATCAAAATATGTAACACGTGTTGCAATTAGATTATTGCACAATAAATGAGAGTTGTGCATAATGTAAAAAAAAAAAAAGGACGCTGCATAGACACATATCTATCTATTTATCTATCTACACACATAGATACATATGGTAGAGGTCACTCTTAGCCAATGGGAGACCAGGAATATGCCAGGTAATAGCTAATGGCACAGTATGTATGTTGCGTTCAGGAAACTCAGAGCTACGAATAGCAGAGCATTCTGTATTTTTACTTTTCATATCTTGAAATTTCTTTCGTAATAAGAGGCAATATCTTCCTGTTGAGGCGTTTCGTAACTTGAACATTTCGTATGAAGAGATAGAGGTACCACTGTAACTCGATTTCAATTTACAAAATAAAACCTTTCATCGTTGTAAGAAGAGGCAAAGGTTTTAATATATAGCTCGACTGTCAACTTATCCGCATATTCTGATCAAAACCACTTTCTCTCCCGACAGTTTGTCCGAGAACCAGTCCCTTCTGCGAATGCCTCCCTGGGTCAATATTTGGTTATTGGGAGCCATTGTCCTTTCTCTCTCCCTCCACTTCTTAATCCTTTATGTTGAGCCTATGCCAGTAAGTACATCTTTGGGGCGGTTGGTGTTACCGTCCGGTGGCATCACGCGATTTTTTTTTTTGGTCTCAATGAAAGGCCTAAACTCACTTCAACAGGCATAGTAGTTTCCTCTGCACCGCGATGCCAAAAGGATGCCTGACTGGTCTGAAGTCCTCGGTTCAATTTAACACGCCGAACCGCAAAGGTTCACCGTACAGTGCAAAAGTCCTCCAATTATCACATCGTAAAACGGTCAATGGGAGAGGACGATGCAGTCGGAAGAATGATACATGAAACTTTGTGGAGGTGTGGCACATGAGTCACAGACGAAGCTAATAAATGTTGGTCTGCAAAAATAAAATCAATAAGCATGATGGAAAGAGTCGTGCAAAAACAACAAACCCAATGATGACCTTCGACATTTTGACAGTAAAACTAGTTTGCAATCTTTTCAATAACGTTCACAGTAGTAAGCACCGCCAAACTTTCCGGAAGAAAATTATTCAATGCAGAAACTTGTGTCTGTCACCTTTCCTCAGATGATGGTATATTTATCCAAGTCTTCCGTTGCTTTTATCATTCAGCTGATCTTCCAGGTGACCCCTCTGCGTTGGTCTCAGTGGACCGTGGTCCTGAAAATTTCAATCCCTGTCATCCTCCTGGATGAGGCACTAAAATATATTTCCAGGCATTACCTTGAAGGTATTTTTCAATTTTTCCCCCCCATTTATTGTATTTCATCAAGTGATGGTATCGTGAGCCTCGAGCAAGTCACGTCTGTCTGAAAGCCGTTTAATGTTCGAACGGGGATGTTTAAATCAAGTATAATTTCATCCTTTCACCGACTTTCCCTTTTTTTCTCTCCTCTGCATTTCTAAATGCAGCCTAAATTCTTATCTTCCCTTCTATGGAAAGGTACAACCCCTTCCTAGTGCCGCTTTACTCTTCAATATGACGACTGTAAAATAACAGTCTTAAAATAACGACTTAAAATAACGATTCTTTTTTTCCTCACTCTGGCAGGTGATGATGAGAGGAAGTACCGGAGGAAATGGCAGCAGAATTAAGTCGTCTCCCTCCAACGCGCTCACACTTAGACACAGGCTTTCCTTCTTCCCTTTTACAAGCGACAACCCCCCTACTCATCATTCCGTGTCGGATGAACCACCACTACACAGTCAAGAGGCGTGCCTGAGGAAAAACAAACAAACAAACAAAAAAAACACCCCAAAAAAGCTGCTGCAATCTTTAGCTTGAATGTGAGCGAATGCCGGGAAAAAAAAATGTGTGTAGTAACTTTTTTTTTTCCCCAGTGGAATGTAGATTGATAATGCAAGGTGGGTGGGGTGAGGTGTTAAAAGCAGGAATATAAGGCTAAACTCCAAGATGGAACTGCGATTGCTTATTGGTGGCGTGTGGAAAAATGTGGCTCTTGGGCTGCTGTTTGTGTGTCAGGTCACTGTAGAGAACTACCAAACCTGCTGCGCGTCTTTGTGTCTGTGTGCGCGTCCCGCGATAATCTGGTAGTACTGCCCGAGCTTCTGCAAATCACTTTTCTAGAAGTAGCGTGATCTATATCTTGATCTCAAGGTCATCACAGGAAAGCTTTCCTCGTCACTCTTCATCTCTTCCCCCTCAACGCAGAGCTCAGCTGTCTTGAGCGGACTGCACTTGCCGTTAGCACGGAGCTGATCCAGCCGCTTTTACGTGGCTTGGGCCACTTCTTCCGGTGCTTTATTTACGGGCCCACCTTCAAAACTCGGCCGAGAAAAAGTCAAGTTAGATGATAAAAGCTAAAACCGAGACCGAGCAGCAGTAAAACCAGTGTATTAGTTGTGTCTTTGTCATTTGGCTCTTTTAATTCATAATAATTGTCTGTTTGTGTGTGCGTGTGTAAATGCACGATAACCTTGACAGCTGACATTCTCTCTTCTTTTTTTTTAATGCATGAGCTCAACCGGTCCATGTTTCAATATTTTTGGGGTGTTTTTTTGCTTTCTCTGAAAAGAGCTCAATGGGAACAGGTTGTCCGAGTTCATCGGCCGCGATACCGTTCTGTGATTCTTGCCGTCTTTCCGTGTCTCCGTTGCAAACCCTCGGTGACACTCGAAGCTTACTGGCACTTCACTCGAAGCTTATTGCCAACTTCTCTCTGAGAGCATTGTTCGAAGTTCAGAACTGTGAGGTCCTGTCAATCAAATCAAATGGGTCAATGAATGGATTTGTTTCGGAAACGTTGTCATATTTTATCATTCAGCTCCTTCGTAGAGAACAAGGCAAAAACGAAAACATTGTAAAGTTGGATATTTGCATTCAAAAGTTTAGGGAAGATTACGTGAAATGCAGCTGTCAAGGTTATTGGGCACTTTTAGTTCATCCTGAAAGCCGACCATCGCTAACATATTTCGGCGCGGTATGGCCCATAATCTGGTTGCCATTTCTGGCTCCGAGTTGAACGTATTGGACAATTTAAGTTCAAGAATGGCAAGTAGACTGCTTGATTGTCTCAAAAGTATGTATTGGATCACACCAGGCCTTATACAGCCCCACTGCAACTCCACTTGGACCAAGTGGTGAAAATGAATGTCTTACGAGCCGCTGTTTTTGCCCACCGCGACCATTCCTGTGTTCCCCTAAAAGTCAAATGTTGGCAATGAGGTTAAAAAGCTTTTGCCGTGTGTGCTTTGTGCGCTACTCTTTCGCTTCTCCTACGTTCTCAAGTCTTTTAGCAACTCAAAGGGTCCATGTTTTAGATAATTAAATAATGTATTTGAAAGAACACACGTGGTTGAGATTGTGTCTTTTAGCTCTAAATTGTTGGTTTCGTGTCGGGTCCGGAAGCTCTGTGGACTGGGTCACAGTGGTTGGCTGCTTGTTTGTTTTGGTTTTTTTTTTTTTTTCCAAGATCTCTGATCCACTTGCCGAACACTCACCCAGAAAAAAATAGTCAAACGGTGCAAGTGTTACTAATTAATTTGTTTCGATTTCTTTAAAAAAAAAAAAAAATCATTTTAACACCAAGAAGAGAAAGCGTGCTCAGAACCACGTGCTCCCATGTCCTGGTTTTCCCATGGCTTGCCAACCTCTGGCCACCGGGCCCTATCGAGGTCTACATGTTTATTTACTACTGAATCCTCAATTCTGTACAGAAGATGAATATGTGATTGCATGAATCATGTTACTGTAATAATAACCTATACAGTATATAGATTGTTTGGGGAGTATCAATGAAACTACCCCCCCCCCCCCCTCCTTTTGGCACTTCTTTGCATTTTGTAGAATAGAGGGTTATTCCTTGATCATTTTTTGTTTGGCTTTTACATTTGGGTTTTTGTGTGGTGACTGTCGGGGAAGCATACAATGTCAAGTTTGAGAATCATTACGCTGATTGACTGACAATGACAGTGATCGTTTCAGTTTGCCGGTGTGACAACGATCGAGAATTCGTGTGAACGCTGGTTGACGATGAGCAAGAAGCAGTGAAGGATTCTGGGTAGTGAAATTGTGTGGCTGTACAGTGAAGGGCTTGGTGTAGATAAGCAGGCTCTGGAGACGAATGGCCCGTCCTGAGAAATTGAACTCATTGATGGGACCGCCATCATGGCGCACCGACCATCTCAGATAACCTTGTTGTCTCACAGTCGTGTGGCGATCATGTTCATATCCACAACAACTCACAATTTAAATAAAATAAAAGTCTCGAGAGCCTGACTTTCACCTGTAAAACGGAAAAAGATTGTCTGTATTGCCTTGTTAATATTGATTGTGGACACATAATTTTTATAAATAACGAAGACGTGGAAATAAAGATTATTTATCTTATTTATTCTGAGCTTCTATTTTGTTTTTACTTTCTGCAGGTTACATATGAAAGAAAATTAAACTTTTAATTGTTTGTATACAAATGTTTTCAGACCCATGGAAAGCGAAATTACAAAACCAAGTCTCACAAAAATTTTATTTTGTAAAATAACATTTGAAATGAAAATGAAGAACATATACTGTATGTATGTGTACAGTACTGTATATGCATATGAACATATGTGCATTGTACCTGGCCATGGAACAGAAGCCAAAACTCCAATTTCTTTTCGTCCCTTAAAAAGTCAAAGGCACATATAAAATGTGTTGTATTTCCGACACACCGGTCACCTAATTTGGATGTAAACAACCTCCCATTAAAGCTCAGAGTCTGCACTTAAATCACATCTCGATTGTTTCATTCCAAATCCATTGCAGTTTTGTGAAAACCTGAAAATTGTGTCAATGTCCAAATATTTATGGAACACAAAGTGTATATGTACATATGTATGTGTACATATGCATGTGTATACAGTATGTACTCTATACTGTATGTACTGTATATCTATTGCATATTATATGTGTATATGACCACTACCCAGTACAAGGTTTATGCTACTGCCGCATCAATCGTAATCTTAATTTCGATTCTCATTCAGCATCGCTAAAATTGATTCGTTTCCGGCTTTTCTCAGTTCGTTTGCGTTTTCGATTGGATTTTTTTTTTTCGAGAGGCTCAAGGGAGTGTGTGGCCATTCGATTACGTGCTCGTTTAAAACATGCATCGGGCTTATACCACCAGCAGGGGGCGATATTTCACCACCTCATATATTTTCATGACCGTTCAAGTTACCTCGAACTGGAATCAACTTTGCAGCGTCATAAGAAGTTTGCTGTGGAAGACAAGAGTTTTTCCATTGGAGACATTTGTGCTCAGGATAGTAATGTGATGCTTCTCTACTAAAACTTGGGGGCTTTTCTGTATGAGTCAAATTCCTGGATCGACCAGCACATTTTCGTGGGGCGCTTGCTGGTATACAAGTACTGTACTGTAGAACGCTTACAAATCCTCATGCGCACGCACAGACGAACACGATCAGGCAACGAAATTAATCTCCCACCACTGCAGTGTTCCATGATGGGCCGTTAAACCGGGCGCTCTGTTAGGAGTCAATACTGCGGCAATAACGTTGCAAAGACACAGAAATATGCAAAAAGACGGGTGTGCGGATGAAGTAAAAAAACAGAATTTAGAACTGTTTTAATACAGCGATGACGACAGGGGCGCCATTTTTTTTCTAGTGTCAACTTTGTCTATGCTTCACCTAATATTTTAAACCACTTCCGGCATCTAAATTACATCCGTAAGTATTCAGACACACCTATTTCATTTAACGAGGAGAAGGAAGCAGGTGGAATAGTTGTAAGCGCGTCTTTACAGTTTTTTTTAACCTCTCACATTCCAGAACCAGGCGTGTTATAATCTAAATTGTCCTTAGGTGTGAATGTGAGTGTGAATGGTTTTCTCTCTCTATGTGCCCTGCAAATTGACTGGCAAGCAACCCAGGAAGGAGCCGTTCTCTTCCCTGAAGGCATCTGAGATAAGCTCCAGCTCATTTGTGACCCTGCCCTTGAAGAAAGAATTCTCTGCTTTCGGTTTTACAGGAATAGTTTGGGGAAGGTCTTTTTTTCTGTCCAGGCCTCGCATGACTGTGCCTCAGATTCAAAGTAGCACTGACCTGTCTTCTACCTAATTATTTTCTGAGAGAAACGGACAAGGATTTCATGGACACCTCCCCCCATATCTATTAAAAAAAAAAATCCTCGTCTCACCCCTCAGGTGGTGTCCGTCCCCCATTCAGCTCGGGTCCTCTACCAGAGGCCAGGAAGCTTGAGGGTTCTGCGCAGTATCCTTGCTGTTCCCAGCACTGCACATTTCTGGACTGAGATGTCTGATGTTGTACCCGGGATCTGTTGCAACCACTCATCTAGTTTGGAAGTCACTGCCCCGAGTTGCTCCCACCACCACAGGCACGACTGTCACCTTTACCTTCCAGGCTCTCTCCAGCTCCTCTCTGAGCCCTTGGTATTTCTCGTGCTCCTTCTTTCTGATGTTTCCATCACTTGGGACCGCTCCATCCACTACAACGGCTTTCCTCTGCCCTTTATCTATGATCACGATATATATATATATATATATATATATATATATAAAAAATCCTCGTCTCACCCCTTGGGTGGTGTCCGTCCCCCATTCAGCTCGGGTCCTCTACCAGAGGCCAGGAAGCTTGAGGGTTCTGCGCAGTATCCTTGCTGTTCCCAGCACTGCACATTTCTGGACCGAGATGTCCGATGTTGTTCCCGGGATCTGTTGCAACCACTCATCTAGTTTGGAGGTCACTGCCCCGAGTGCTCCAACCACCACAGGCACGACTGTCACCTTTACCTTCCAGGCTCTCTCCAGCTCCTCTCTGAGCCCTTGGTATTTCTCGAGTTTCTCGTGTTCCTTTTTTCTGATGTTTCCATCATTTGGGACCGCTACATCCACTACAACGGCTTTCTTCTGCCCTTTATCAATGATCACGATATCCGGTTGGTTCGCCATTACCACCTTGTCAGTCTGGATCTGGAAGTCCCACAGGATCTTCGCTCGGTCATTCTCCACCACCTTGGGAGGTGTTTCCCATTTTGACCTAGGGGTTTCCAGTCCATACTCGGCACAGATGTTTCGGTAGACTATGCCAGCCACCTGGTTATGGCGTTCCATGTAGGCTTTCCTGCCAGCATTTTACACCCTGCAGTTATGTGTTGGATCGTCTCGGTGCCTCTTTGCACAACCTACACCTTGGGTCTTGTCTGGTGTGGTATATCTGGGCCTCAATGGCTCTGGTGCTCAGGGCCTGCTCCTGAGCAGCCAGGATGAGTGCCTCTGTGCTGTCCTTCAGGCCAGCCCTCTCTAGCCACTGATAGGACTTCTTGAGATCAGCCACTTCACTTATGGTCGGTGGTACATCCCGTGTAGGGGCTTGTCCTCCCATGATGGTCCTCTTCCAGCACCTCATCCTCTGTTCCCCATTGTCTGAGACATTCTCTGAGTACATCATCCGTTGGAGCCTTCTCCTTGATGTATTCATGGAGCTTGGATGTTTCATCCTGGACAGTGGCTCTCACACTCACTAGTCCCGGCCTCCTTCCTTTCGGCTTGCGTACAGTCTCAGGGTGCTGGATTTGTGTTGTATGGGCGAGATGCGATATATATATATATATATATATATATATATATATATATATATATATATATATAGGCTCCAGCACCCCATGACCCTAGTGAGGGTATATATATATATATATATATATATATATATATATATATATATAAAATATAAAACCGTGCAGACTCTTACGGCTCCAAAGGGCAACTTACGTACCTTTGTTGCATAATTGTGAAAAATAAAATACTTAACCAGTGTGCGGATTAATATGTGGATGTGGATCGAGACTTACTTTTATTTAATCTATAAGAGGAATTAATTTTCATCCATCCATCCATCCATTTTCCGAACCGCTTGATCCTCACTAGGGTCGCGGGGGGTGCTGGAGCCTATCCCAGCTGTCTTCGGGCAGTAGGCGGGGGACACCCTGAATCGGTTGCCAGCCAATCGCAGGGCACGAATTAATTTTCACAGTTCTGCAATTTCATTTACAGTCCAATTCTTTTCATTGATGCCCAATGGGTCCGTGACGACATGTTACGATTGACACTCACATTGTGCATAACTACCACCTATAGGAATGCAGTGGGAAAACAATGACATCCTTTTAAATCAAACCAGTCAGACAAGACATGTTTAGTGTTGTTCAGCCTCCGAAGCTACGCTACTTCACTCCTGTGATGTTAAAGTTGTGGGGAAAATTGACTTTGAATTATTTGTATATGAATAGTTGTGTCTCTGGAGTGTTTTCCCACCTATTAGTGAGGAGTTAAACATGCAAGTATATCTGTATGGGCCTACTGTATTTTTGAAGGGGGGGGCAGCAAGTGAAGTGCTTGTTTTAAATGTAAACTTTTGTCAGAAGCGTAAAGATTGGCAGGAACGTAACTTTCTTCATGACTTGGTAAAGTTGTCTCCTCCGTGACATCCAAAAGGTCCCTAGAGTAATTAACTGACAGCTTGGTGAGAGAAACACAAATGCATGCTGACAGACTTCTCACACGCTTGTTTAGGTTCCGGGCACGAAGGTCAGCTATCCCTAGTGCCATGCATAGTTGTCATGGTAACAAAATACGTGTTCTGCTGTCAGCGTGGAAAATGTCTTTATCCTTGGGATAGTTATCAGAAAGTTCATTTTCCAAGAATGTTCTTGAGATTCCCGGAAACTTAGTGGCAAGATCCATTATTTCTCCTTGGTGAATTATTTCGCTGGGATAGTTTGCGAAATGTCTTGTAAATTACTATCGTTGAACCATAAGGACTTGGAACTCGAGGAGGAGGCTCATCTGGTTTCATTTAAACGAGCGCCCAACATTTATACATATAAGGCTGTGTTGTGACTAAGCTGCTCAACATAACTCAACAAGCAGGCGCGGTTCGCCGGACACTCTGATGTCTTTGCAGTAGAAGCTGTGCGAGAATATTATTTTTCTTTGGTGATCCTTGGCAAGGAGAAGAAGGCACACACTGTGACCTCTTCCTCACAGCAAGCGGTCGTAAACAAGAGGATGATTCTCACGGCTCATGCCGAAAGATGTGGAGGCCAGGTGACAATAGCTTTGTCAGCTACAGTATTTAAAAAGTGTGACATCGCAAGAATCATTTCAGCAAGGCTGGATGCGAGTATAGTAATCAAATGTGGATGTTGTTGGTAAACAATTTGTTTTGGAACACTCAGCATTTAACAAAGGAATTGGAAGATAATGCGACATACATGAAGCGGTGCCCTTTCAAATTGGTGTTACATGTAGGCGTAAATATTTGTGTATTCAAAGTAATGCTATTAAGTATTGTTACTGCAGAATATAATTGGAGCATACATAAAAAATAAAGAAAAAGCATTGTTATTTGCATGCAAGCATTTGTTTGAACAATTGGGCCATTTTGAGCAACATTGTGACGAATGAATGTCAATTTACCGCACCCTATTTGCAATTTGCAGTTCAGTGCATTGAAACAGCAATGCTGATGATGGTTTACAGTACGACCACTTTTGCACCCTTCACATAAAAATATCTGTTGTCATGTTTGCTTCTCTGGAGCATTCACACTCAAACCATAACATGAGGATTATTTGAGATGTGACAATTTGATCGATGTAATTGGGATGTTGAAACGTAAGTAGAGGTCAGTTTGTCCCTTCCTCCATCCATTTTCTGATCCGTTTATCCTCACAAGGTTCGCGGGGTGTGCTGGAGCCTATCCCAGCTGTCTTCGGGCATTTGGCGGGGGACACCCTGAACTGGTTGCGAGCCAATTGCAGGGCACACATAGACAAACAACCATCCGTGCTCCCAATCACATTGAGGGACAAATTGAATATTCCATGAATCTGCCACACACGTTTTTGAAATGTGGGAGGAAACCGGAGTACCCGGAGAAAACCCATGCAGACACAGGGACAACATGCAAACTCCACATAGGAAGGCCAGATCCTCCCAGAATCAAACCATGCAATGAAAAATAAATCTCAAGTGTACTCTGAATGCTTGAGCAGGATGACTCAAATTGCATTGTGGTTCATTACTCTTTTTTTTTTTTTTTTTAGCCCCGAGTCACTGCTCCGCCAATTTGGCGTTGAAAGACGTTTCGATTTTTGCCGTTTAGGAAACGCTTTATGTAGTAATAAAAATGAGCCCAACAGGGGGCGCTCTCTCTCCATCATTCCAAACAAATGCACAGACTAAATCAACAATATAAAATGGGGATTTGAGAATATCTAGGTCCGTGCGATCTTGCACGAATACAGAGGGCAGTGCACTGTGCAGTATCGTCCAAGATTGTTCCATCGCCGTGTTTTAAATATGACAATGGCGCATTCTCGTGACGCTGCAGGGAACCGGGCGGATTATAGGACCCGTGTAATTCAAGTCAAGGCGAATAATTGAAGTTATGGTTTCCCGTGTGCGGCAGCCAGCGTGAGACAAAAGCAGCGAGTGCTTTCACGCGCGTGGATAGCTGCCGCGGCGTGCAGGAGCAGCCGATTCGCTTGCTTTAATCTCCAGCGAGGATCCGAACACATTACGAGGAGAGGAGAGAGGGTTCGGCGTGGGCGCACCGTGGCATTGTTATTTCCGGAAGAAAAGAGAGGGGCGTCAAAACAAACATGGGACAAACAAACATCTCAGGGTAGCAGCTGGTGGTTCTCGCTCTCATCTAGCCGGGCGGGACAGTTGCGCCGACTCGTTGTTTTGGCGTGTGCGCGTCGAGACACGCGGGGACGGACACGTCCGACCGGGATATCCCCCCACCCTTGGGTCTGTGACAACGCAAAAAGAGGTTCGACGCTCATTTGGGTGAGTGAAACTTTTGTTTTCAATTTGGTGTGCGTGTTCGGTGAATGCGTTTGGTGGTGCTGACAGCCAGTCAGTCGGACCATAATATGGGGAAGTGGGTCGAGAAAATGCATGACGGTTGTGTTTCACAATCTCGACGAAGAGAAGGCACGTACAAGGTACCCTGATTTGCGAGTTAAACTCGTTAAGTGACCAGGCTCGTAACTGAAATCACTCGCAGGTGAAAACAACTTGACCATTTGAAATAAAAAGAAATACTGTTAATCCGCCCCCAAAAAAACATAAACAAAGTGGGAAGTATTTTATTGTTCAAGCATATTTTTTTCACTCCATTTTTACAGAATTGATTCAATCTCAACTGTTTTGTTTGTTTTTAATTCCTGCTTTTCCCACTCACCGCATCTTCTTATACATTTAATAGACCCCATCTTGAAAATTATTTAAATATCCATGGCTGGCTTGATAGTCTTTATGGTATGGGTCTCACCTTTTATACTATTCGCCATCACAGCACTGCCAGAAACAATGAAAGTGGAACACAGCCAGTAGGGGAACGTTCTGGCAGTTGTTGCGAGAAGCTAACGTAAAGCTAGTGTCAAGTAACAATAATAATGTCTGCAGTATGGAAATACATTAATGTGGAGTCAGTGCAGTGGAGACTTGCAAAGTGTGCGAATTGAGCATTTTGCGTGACGGAAAGGATAGGAGCCGACGTTTAACAAATTGAATCCAACACCTGAAAAATTGATGTCAGGATCGTTATCAACCTTCTGCAGAGCTTACTGATGAGCTGATCATTTGAAGTGAGTGTGGTAGAGGAGGGACAAATCCAAAACGTGCAGTATAGTGGCCCTCAAAGACTGGAGTGGAACACCCCTCCTTGAGTATACTTTTACTGCGAAGGGTTTCAATTTCTATTGCGATTAAAAATTTGGGGCCATATTGCCCATCCCTACAGCCATCCAAAATAGCCTCAAGCTATGCCCCTCACTAAAATGTAGCCACATAGAAAAACGCCAAATTACTCACATAGCTTCTCCTTCATTTTCATTGCTGAAAGCCACTTGATGCGTAATAAACATAATGCATGTTTGCCTGAAGTGGTGCTTGCACAGCTGCAAGTTGGAATATTTCTTAATCACCAGCCATTGTCCTGATGGTTTACTCTGAATTTACTAGAGACTGATGACCTTGTACAGATCTGCATCTTTGAAATTCAAAGCGGTGTATGACTGGGATGACGGTGTATGAATAAGGAAGTCCACTTTTACTTGGAGCCCTGCCCACTTGGTGCTTGAGAATTATTATTAATTGAATGTTCCAGTATTTGAATGAGCCTGAGGGTGTTTAGCAACAACGTCGCTGAGCAGCTCCACTTCCCTTTCAAACGTTCATTATATTTGCGGACATAAATATGCACTGTGATAGACATTACGCAGACGATGGATTCTGCAATGAGAAGCACAGAAATGCTGTGGCCCGACGACCATATTCTATCTGCATTGGTGCTCTACTGACCCCCAAAATAGTGGCAATAGACTTCCAATGTTAGTTTAAAAAAAAAATCAGTTTCTCCTGATTTGTGTGTTTTATTTTATTTTTTTATTGGACGCTTTCACTTGATTCAAATGACCAATTGCGATTTCCCTTCTATTTCACACGTCACTGTGGTGCTGCTTTCTCAGCGCTGTATGAGAGCCACTCGTTCACTTTGGACTTCGTGCAGAAGTGCAAGCCAGCTACTGAAAAAGAGGCCATGTCAAAATTTCATCGTCTTACAGCTCCTCTGGGAAATCACTTGATTAAGGCGAAGGGATAGAAACTGGTGTGTGTGTGTGTGTGTGTGTGTGCGCGCGCGAGCGTCTGTGAGAGATTTTATACAGTTTGTGTTTCATCTCCTTAAGCCAAACATAAATACACCCATTTTCACCCATGTAGTGAAGTAACGTACATCTGGTCTGAGAGTCGCCAGAATGTGGCTCTGCTGGATGCCAAAAATTGTTATGCCCTGTTGCTTTTCTTATTGAAAAGTGTTTTCTATTTGGGGTTGATCATAACAAGTGATGCTGATTTCCATCAAGTTGTTTCCTTGGTACACCGAGTCATACTCAATACCTGATTCGGTGGTGTCCAACTTAGGGATGGTATATAGTGAATGAATGAGTGCACCATGTATTTTAACGAGGTAAACGTAATGAATGAATGGATTAAACTAATCATTGCATACGATGGACCAACATACAATAGCAAACAGTTCTTTTTGTATAGATATAGATGTATAAACGTATTGTGAAAAAAAAAAAGGGGACAACCTTGACAACGACACAGCCATCTCCAATGATCCATTACTAGCACTCAGTAACGCAACGGCAACATCATGCTCCATTCAGCTGTATGACATTTTTCTGTCCGGATTCAGCTCACAAGCTGACTTTGGTTGCATCGCCATTCTCCTTTTCCTTGATCGTTCTGCCACATTTGACAGTATTAATCACACAATCCTCCTCCACCGTCTCCATTCTGTTGGCATCTCTGGAACAGCGCTCTTATCTCGGACCTCTTCGACCATCACCACTTTGTCTCTGTCAACAACTGCAAGTTCCACACTTCCTCAGTCAGCCATGTAGTCCCCCAAGGTTCAGTGCTCGGCCCCCTCCTCTTCACAATGCACATGCTCTCCCTCTGTCAAATCATTCACCACCATGGACTCCATTTTCCTTTTTTGGATGACGATACTCAACTTTAAATCTCGACCAAATCTGTCATCCTCGCCACCATAATCGACTGACTTTTTGACATCAAAACCCGAATGGACAAAAATTAAACCACAATAAAACGGAACTCATCACTGTACCCAAAAGGTCAAAAGGTCACACCTCCCCCCTTCATTCGCAACCTTGGCCGAGTCATGGACACTCCGCTCTGTCACCAGTCCGATATCGACCACATCACTTAAACATCCTTTTTTTTTTCCACCTACGCGACACTGCACACCTCCGTCGCTCCCTTTCCCCGACCACAGACAAGATAATCATTCAAGCTTGCAGTCCTCTCAGATTCAACTACTGCAATAGCCTCTTCTTTGGACCTCCACACATCTAGAAAAAATTGAGTATGTCCAGAACTCTGCTGCCCACTTCCTCACCCACACCAGCCCCCAGGGAACACATCTCCTCATCCTCCATCACCTCCATCTGCTCCTTGACCAACACTGCATCCAATACAAACTTCTCCTCCTAACCTGGCCCCTCCCTACCTGTCCGACCCATTGCAACATCACTGTCCCACCCGCCCCTTCCGCTCTGCTGACTCTCCTCACACACATCACCCGCACAAAGCGCTGGATTTCGGGGGAACCGAGCATTCGTCGCCACCGTCACAACCGATCAGGAACTCAGACTATAGACAAGTTCAAATCCTTTTAAAAGAAACAAAATATATATATTTTTTTCAACTCTGTTGACTGTAATGTTGTCTCTGTTTTGTTATCTTTGTTTGTCCTCCTTTTGAAAAGTGTACAGTATAAATCAAAGGCACTATTATTATTATTATTATTATGTTTTGTGAAAGGCAAAAGTCCTCATTTTCACAAATGTGGTGGAAACAACCATTTACACAACATCCTTTTTGCGAAGGTTTTGCAGTAGAGCAGTATCGCAGCCCTGATGAAATAGTTTCCCTCTGAGGTTAGACATAACCTTGTAATGTCTGCCTGAAGTATATTTTCAAGTCTGAAGTGTTCAGTTCTATTTTTTTTTAATTCTGACACGAAAACGCATTTCATGTCTGAAAAGCTCTCAAATTACAATTGTAAGAAGAAAAAAAAAAAGTCCCAGCTCTGTGTGCCGCGGCGTGTTCCTTTGACACACAACATCTCAGTGGAAACGAGTCAATTGCTGGAATCTCACAAAGTAAGTCTGTTGGAGGCCTGCTACCTTTCAGTCCCTGTAATACAGCATTATCTGATAAATTCATCGACAAGGTCTGGTTCGCTTGGTTCTAACACCTACATCGAAATAATGATGTGTTGACGTCTCAATTTCCAACCAACTGCTGCTCAAGGGCACCTCTGCATCCGAGCAACTTTGAAACATGTAGTGCGGCTATTTTTTATTTTATTTTTTTTTGGTGTGGGTTTCATGATGCTTTTTCAAACCAAGCTTTTCATGTTTACTGATAAAAACATGAGTGGAACCTAATTCCTTTTCTCAGTGCTTTTCCGTGGCTCTATTTGTGTCCCGCTTAGAAACGTATGCCTCTGTTTTTTCCCTTCCATTTGTGCGCGGTGTTAGCGATAGTAGCTTGTGGGGATTGGATATTCTCTTTCGCTCAAAGTTAGCTTTGCGCTTGAGGCAGCCCGTGCTTGTCGAGCAGCCGCAGGAAGTACATCCTCTCCTGGGTCTTTTTCAGGATGGAGTTGATGTTGGTCTCCAACTTCAGGTCCCGAGAACTGTCATTGAAGGTCTCGAGCCTCTCAATGGTTTCCGCAGGGCAGTTAGTCAGTGTGAGGAATCGCTGTGGCGAAGGATGTTTCCTGAACTCCATGCTTATCTCTCCTGTCTATCACAAAGCTTCCCTCCACTTAATTAAACTTCGCCATTAGAAAGAGTAAAGTATAAATAGGTGGAGTTTGGGTGTTCTCCCCATGCTTGTGTGGGTTTTCTCTAGGTATTCAGTGTGAGATTAATGAAAAATTCTAGTCAAAATTAACAATAGGTTAAAATGTAAGTGTGAATGTTTTAGGTTTTTTGCCCTGCGTTTGACTTGTGACCAGTCCAGACTGTAATCCACCTCTTGAACAAGGGCAGCTTTTCTGTTCTCACAAGGGTCTTCGGCCAGTAGGCGGGGGACATCCTGAACCGGTTGCCAGCCAATCGCAGGGCACACAGAGACGAACAACCATCTGCGCTCACACTCACACCTAGGGACAATTTGGAGTGTTCCATTAACCTGCCATGCATGTTTTTGGAATGCAGGGGGAAACCAGAGTACCCGGAGAAAACCCACGGAAGCCAGTGGAGAACATGCAAACTCCACACAGGAGTTGCTGGAATTGAACCCGGTACCTCTGCACTGTGTGGTCGACGTGCTAACCACTGGCCCACCGGGTCGCACTCTGTAGCATCCCAAAGGATGATTTGGAAACCACAACAGCAGGACTCCTTTAGGATCTCGCACCGAGCTGCATTAATTATTTGTTTATTCCCCAAGCTCCGTGATGTTTTTAAATTAAATCATCAGCCCGGGGCTCTCGCACGAGAAGGTAAATGTAGCGTGCTTATGGTCACAACTTTAGTAAATAGTGCCGCACTATTTGTAAACTTAGCCTGGATTCACTACACGCAATGCAATAATCAATGCAATTATGTTCCTTAGTTGACAACAATGCCGCAGTGCGTGGATACATAGAGACATTTATAGGCCTCATTACTCCGCCTCATCTGCATGTTAGCCTTCATTATTCAAAGCATGACCAGCAAAGACTCAGGGGGGTTCTCAGATCTTTCCTGTAAACCGCAGCTAAGTGCTAGCCTACACTTGACCCCATTTGCACTTTCCCTGTTCTCATTAGCTGGTATAGAAAAGACACCATCAGGAACAAGACCGTGACTGGGATCTTACATCTTTCCATATTTTGTATGATTTGGTTATTTGACTGGCTTGGAAGATTGGCCACATAATGTCAGTGAATCATAGAGGCTTACATTTCTTTTAACAATTGAGGGTGAATACAATAAGCGGAAGATATCTTGAATTCATAAGTCAGTTTTGTCTCCCCTTTGACCTGTTTTTTAAGGTCATTTTCAGAGCTTGAATTGTTTCTAAATGTTAAACCAATAACACTGTTTACTTTTTGAAATGTCGGATTGCTTTTCAAAGACAATTGAAGAGATGCATAAGACTTTGTACACGTTGATTATGACAGCCTGACACATTTGCTGTTCCTCCTGATCACTTTTTAACAAAACAGGCTGGCCGCCCATTAAGTGCAAATGTTTGTCTTCTGTATTCATAATCATTCTTCAACCAAACAAAAATATGTTTTATTTTGATCTGAATATCCGATTATTCGATAGAATTTTCAGTCAGATATCCGAATACCAAAATATCAGATAGCCGCAGCACGACTTTACATGGCTGCAGCCTTACTAGCAATTAAAAATTGATTAATCAGCCAATAAAAATGTTATTTTCATAATTTTCTCTTGACCCTAAATATTTTCTGGTTGCTTAAGCACTTTTTTGAACTCTGATGCTCCAGCTTCAGGAACTAAATGAAAACTGAGCTGTCTTTTTCGGTCACATGCTGTTGCTTTGGAAGGTAGGGGCTTATTGTGCGCCGCCTGACATCATCAGTCTCCTTTTGTGAAAATCATTCAATTTTTATTATTATTTTTTTTTACTTTGGCTCATAAATCCAATCTGGGGAATCGACCAACCGTGGCGCCTCTCCACATTTCTCAGAGTAGGTTGGACCACGGTGGTGAATTGTAAGCTCTATTGATTTGGGGAGGAAGAAGCATGAAATTCTTTTTACTTGCCAGGATGAATCTTATCTTTGTACTTTCAAAATTTCATGTTATCCCGAATAATGAATATGTATGTCCTATAAAAGCGCTTGGTGTATCAGTTTCTAGTCCTAATAATAAATAGTGCATCGTTTTTCAGCCTTTGCTAAGGTAACATAAGCCTACCACTTCAGCTACGGGGACAAAGATAAGTACTTGCAGTCATTGAAATGACCTAAATTGGAGAAAATGATCTGCAAATAACAAATGGGTTTAAATTGTGTTACAAACTTTGGTGGGGTCATAAAGGAGCTCCATCTGTTCTATCAACTGCTTTATAATCATGATTCACACTGCAGAAATGAGAAAAGGCATGTTAAAGTTATGGTGCTCTGTATCCACAGGTATATTCAAATGAGACTACCGGTAAATTAATTAAATTCAAATGAGCATTTGGTATGAAACTACCTGTATATATTAACGTTTGGAACCGTTCCTAAGTGCCTCAATAAAACATTCTTAATTCAAAATCCACAAAGTATCATAACATCCTAAACATACACTTACACCACCGGTGTCAAACTCAAGGTCCGGGGGCCAGATCTGGCCCGCCACATCATTTTATGTGGCCCGCGAAAGCAAATCAAACATGTCAACTTCCACGATGCCTGTTAAAATCTCTACCAAAATGTAAAATTCTCCTATATAATAAATAAGAGACATATACGTAAGCATTTTCTTGTGACCAAACCCCTCATTACACTAACTTAAACCATAGTGGAATAAATCGTAATTATTGACTTTTTATTATAAGGTTTCAGTCATAACGGCCCTCCAATTAAAATGTAGCCAACAACAAAAAAAGTCTGACATCCCTGACTTACACACTCCCAAATAGACAGTAAAATGTTTGACGATTGGATTTTCACGTGTGGAGGCAGCATTTTGCCGTTGAATTTCACGTCAGGTGGTGAAGAACATTTGCAAGCGGCGGGACACCGTGGCAAACATAAGAACGCCCGCCCCCATGTCGACTTAAACCCAACATTTGACAAATGTGCTGATTTTCACAAGTGAATACCGATCACACTGAAAGATAATGTGTGGTCCCATCGTAGCGCGTTTTAGCTTTTAGCTTTGACGTCATTGTGAGATTGGTGTGAACATCGTTGATGTCCGTCCATCCTAGCTGCAAAGTCATGGATGGAGAAATGGGATGTGATAGTGTTAGCACTGTACCTCCTATGTCACAAAACGTCTAGTTTGCAAACACACATTCTGAAATGGGCGGCGAACCAAAGATTTACTTGGTTGTTTAATTCCACACTTGTTGGGTGGGCACTGGGCAGGCAGTCTACAGCAGTGTTTCTCAACCCCTGTGTATTGACATTGTGAGGTGTGCCGCGGTAAAATATCCAATTTGTAACGCCCAGAATGTAATCATGTAGTACCCTCCCATACCGCTAGGGAGCAGCAACAGCTAGCCAATTGCCTTGTGTTTCGACCACTAGATACAAGCAAATTTGTACCGCATGAATGCAGGACGACAGTGAAACAATAAATATGGAAGATTATAAAATACGCTTTTCTTTGTGTTCATTGATTTCAATTCAAGCTGTTACGTCATTCTTCAATGTTAAAAACAGTTATAGTAACAATACAGTATAACACGTTCTAAGCGTTTTTTTTTCTCACATTTTCAACTAGTGGTGTTCCGCGAGATTTTTTTCAATGAAAGAAGTGTGCCTTGGCTCAAAAAAGTTTGAAAAACACTTGTCTACAGGACCCTATTTCTATTGTAGAAAAACATGTCCCGTTAAAGCTTCTATCTGAAAATGCGTCTGTGATTGAGCCTTACTAAATGTTCACGCCACTGTTTTGGAGTAATATTACAGCTACTTTACATAATAACCGCCCCCACAGTGAGTTTCTCAGTCCATGTGTCGATTGTTTGATTGGATAAAGAACAGCAGTCAGACTACATAGTTTCTAACACAACGGTGTGTTAAAGCCCAAAAATAAATTGCCGTGCGTTCAGTTTTTTGGGATGCAAAATAATGGTTAGGCTCTTAAAGGGGAAGTCAACCCAAAAATGTTCTTGACAATATGTTCTATGCAACCCGGCATTCGGATGTAACATTTCATTTGTGAATACTTCTTGCGGGCTCGGGAATCCATTCTTATACAAAACACGACATTGTGTAAGACTTGTTTTTTTGTTTACTGCCGTTTCCTTGTTCCTCGTCCCAACCTGTTTTGGGACAAATCCACAAGCAAAGCTGTCATGATTCTTAATGAGCCAGTGAAAATGTTGTTCAAGTGATGCCGAAAAAAAGGGAGTCAGAAGAGGGATGTCACAGAGACTTGACCAATGTTAAATTTTGTCTGATTATTTTAGCACCCAGGTTATCGTATTTTCACGACCACAAGGCGCCATTAAAAGTCTTAAATTTTCTCCAAAGTGGACAGGACGCCTTATAATGCGGAGCGTCTAGTGTATGAGCCGAGTTCCAAATCCTGACTGAGAGCCGACACGCTGTTTATATAGAGAGAAAAGGCGGAAGTGGGCGTGAACAGGCATGCGGGAAAGCAGCCAGCCAATCAGTGAAGGGTAGGCGTGTAAGTGGCCCGCGAGTGTGACCAGGCGTGCGGGAAAGCAGCCGGCCAATCAGTGAAGGGTGGGCGTGTAAGTGGCCGTGATTGAGGACGTGACAGAGGCCAGCCATGCGGGAAAGCAGCCGGCCAATCAGTGAAGGGTGGGCGTGCCACATGGCAATGAGAGTGACGAGAGGGAACCCGGCGTTTTTTATGGACTACCGGTACTTGCACAATTGTTCAATTCGGATACAGAATATGAGGACTTTGATGGATTTCTGGGTGATGATTGATCGAAAAACGTGAGTACATTGTAAGATGTCGAAATAAAGTACAACCGATCTCAGTTTTGCTTCTGTTGCCTTTTTAAAAACGTGTTTTTAGCATGTCTTAGCATGCTACGCTATGCTTCAAGCTAACGTGTTTTTAGCGTGCGTGCATGCATGCCGTATGTTTAAACTGGCGTATGTTTAAACTGGCGTATGTTTTACCACCCCTGGCTGCGCCCAATAATACAGTGCGTTTTGTGTATGTGTAAAATACAGAAATAGCACCCGTTACTGAGACTGCGCCCTACAACACGGTGCGCCGAATGGTCGTTAAAATACGGTAGTTTAAGGATAATTAATTACGCCAATCTGCTTAACTATGGTCCCCCATTGTTTTAATAAAACACAAGAATTCCTAGTCACTCGACCTTCGAAATGCACAAAAGAGTAATAATAATAATAATAATAATTAATGAAAACAACGGGCGGCCCGGTGGTCCAGTGGTTAGCACGTCGACCTCACGGTGCAGAGGTACTGCGTTCAATTCCAGCTGTGTGGAGTTTGCATGTTCTCCCCGGGCCTGCGTGGGTTTTCTCCAGGTGCTCCGGTTTTCTCCCACATTCCAAAAACATGCATGGCAGGCTGATTGAACACTCAAAATTGTCCCCAAGTGTGAGTGTGAGCATGGATGGTTGTTCGCGTCAGTGTGCTCTGCAATTGGCTGGCAACCAGTTCAGGGTGTCCCCCGCCTACTGCCCGAAGACGGCTGGGATAGGGTCCAGCACCCCCTGCGACCCTTGTGAGGATAAAGGGATAGGAAAATGAATGAATGAATAAAAACAACAGATCTTTCAAGTGACCAATGGGCTCTTAACACGTTTCATGGGGTCAACAATGTCCATTTAAAAGCATGTACTCTAAACATCTCATTGACATTTGTTTCTGACATGCAACTAGGACTGCAAATCGGAATGTAAACATCATGTTCCATCAACACCGGTTCCTGCCTGTCTGCATGCAGTCAAAAGATGCCAAAGGCCTGAAGGACGCCATCAGGCAAAATGAAATTAAGATGAAACCCAATGCAGGAAAAATCCCGGCAGTTCTCCATGCTGCTCTTTGAGCTCTTTTGCTGCTGGTGACCTACATCCGCGACATGAACGTTTACATCATCTCCGCCTGGCCTCTCTTCAATATTTTAGCTGCTTTACAAAAAGAGGACACTGCTTCAATTTTAAGGGGAACTATACCGTTGGTGAAAGGGCCATTTCCTTCTTCCTCTGACGTTAATCTGTCTTCAGTGTATAGAGAAGAAATGATGAGTGCACACAATTTGACTCTGTTGAGGGCGTTGTTTTGAGTTGTCAGAGTTTTGACTAGGCTGCTGAGTTGAATCTTAATTCCTCATTTAATAAGATATTTTTTGCGAATGGTTTGCTGAAAGCTTTTCTGTTCCAGCATAACTGCGCCACAGCTCACAAAGCAGAGTCCATAATTGAATATAAAATTGTAATCATTTGTCTGAAAGGGAAACAAGTTCAAGTGTGCGGTGCGCTCGTGGTTAGGGCCACACCCTTTTGACCTTTATCGACCTTAAATCAAACATGTCTACTCCACAAACATAGAACAGTTGTGGCTCAAGTCAGTCCATGATGAGCCTTGCTGTCCAATCTCTCCCTCAACACATCGCTCCTCGTTTTAATTCGTTTTGTTTTGTATTTTACTTTGAGGCAATAATCTGACAATCTTGCACTATGCACGTATTGAAATCCCACACATGGTGTTGCTCTGATCTCTTCCAAGAAGTCACATCAAATACATACCATCTCCAAAGTGATTCTTTGTCTTTTCTTTGAAATTCGTTTTTGTCTTACTCACGCAACGATCTGTTCTCTCACCCAAAAGCTAACATTTGAGAAGGAAAATCTCATATTTAGTAACGGATTAGTGCTCTGACTCCCGTATTTGCTCTCTGATGAATCACTTGATGTCTTGTGAAGGAGCTCCACCTACCGCAGGGATATTGTAACATGCTGCTGACACACCAGTTTGGTAGGATTCGTCATCAAATTGTGATGTCATGACGTGTATATCAGCCCCAGGGACCAGATTCAAGATTTTATTTAACTGAGTGTGACCCTCTTTTTCGTTTCTTTTTTTTTTGCAGTAATAATGTCACACTATATGACACTTATAAAAATAAAACTGGTAGATTTAGCAAGCTCATTGTAACATGTATTGAAAAGAAGATGATATTATGCGTCACTGTATTTCGTCCTGATGTCGTCACTGATTGTTGATGAAAGTACGCACGGAAGCTAGTCCCCCACCATCACCCCCTCCTTCTCGGCCGTAGACTGATATGCCAGGACTGTCTCCACGAGAAGACCTTGACGTACCAGCTGCGGCCTGACACGCATACACAACCAGACAATCACTCGCGCATACACTCCCTTGTATCACCGCCTTCATTGTTTATGTCTTGTGACCTGTTGTAACTGTCATACGTTTGTGCAGAGTTTTTTTTGCCTAACTCAAATTATCCTCAAAATGAGGATAGTTTGAGCGTGTTTTTTTTCTCTCCCCCTCCCCCTCCCTCGTGGTTTCTTTCTGACTTCTGGGTTGAGTGAACGCTGGCGCGTTTGGCTGCCGCTGCTCATCCCGTATTGTGTTTTATTGTTTTTGTTACTGTAGTGTCCTTGGGTGTCTTGAAAGGCGCTTATAAATGAAATGTATTATTATTATTAGTATTATTGTGTTTGTCTGTACTTGGTTTTCACCACATGTGATTGCCACTCACAAGGGCCGAATTCACTCGAGGATTGCGTGGCTTTAGCGTCGTGCTAACCAGGAAGACTTCATCAAACTGATAGCGGCTAATCAACGTGCGTTGAAATGTGTCATAAAGTGAGACTCAGCACAATGTGTCTTGATGCGGCAGTGGGATTTCTCCGTATTTAAATGAGGTAACGCGCATATATTTGGCAGGGAAATTGCCCACCTTCATGCTAATGATCCTCATTGAGAAACAACATTTAATTGACTACTGCCAGCGCTAATAGCTACAAGCAGTTTGAGTGAGGCAAATCACCCTTTCAAAAAGATGATGTAAACTTGCCGCTCCTGTGGAAGTCTTTTTTTTTTTTTGAGGGGACGCATTATGACCTGCGACATCTGAGCAACTTAAGGGAACGCTCCACATGTACAATGCCGTCCGAAACGACGTAGCTCGGTCTCTAATGGGTAACGATAGCTTGGTCTCTTTTCTGATTGAAGCCACATCTCATTGCATATCGAGTTAGTCGTTTCGCAGATAATGAATGTCAGCCGGAAGCAAGTCAAACAATGTGCTCATCCGGCCACCTGGTCACGGGTTTTGAATATTGAAGAGAGGAGCTTGGGATCAGCGGGATGTTCCGAGGAATTTAGAGGGCACTGAGTTACACGCTAAAAGGGGAGGATCCTTTCTCATTTCCAGTAGCAACATCATAATCCCCGCGTGGGTTCTCATCATTGCAGACTTCCATTGTGGTGATATTGAGCCCCCTGTCTCCCAAGCCCCATGGCTTTGTGTGATTACCTTAGCGCCTGAAAGTCAATGCGACAACCTTATAAAAATAGATGTTCAAACCAGAGGGTCTAGCACGAGGATTGCATATTGGAAATGTGGAAACTGGTGATATGATGAGACATGTCAACAAAGACGTGAAGCTCTCTTGATACAAACGTTTGCCTGAAGGAAAAACCGGAAGGGGGATCTGGTTTGTCCTTGTGTGTGCAGCACCATATCAAGGATTCCAAAGAAGGTCAGTAGAGGAGAAATAATAGGCTCATCCAGCATGTCACTTTGCAGTGTTATATCCTGTGTAATCCTGGAAGCGTTAATGGCACACTCAGGTGTGGCAGCCACGGCTCATAAATTTTTTACTAAGGAAGATTTATTCCAAAATCATAGACATCTCTATATGCAGAGTTTATTGTGATTGTGTGATCGTGTCTCGTTGAGGTTGTTGAACAGGTTTACAACAGAGTGGTGTCTGGTACAATTGCTCGCTAATCCCGTGGATTAATTTAACGAGTTCCAGGGATTAGTCTGTGTCAGACGAACAGATTTGAAAGTGACAAATGAAAACGCCGGATGTATCATGTTACTTCCTCTTTAGGTGGGAAGAAATTCATCGATTATCCAACTAATTTTAGCAGACTGAGCAATCATGACGCATCCATCTAGATACATCTTCAGAAATACCTAATACGTAGCGCAGTCTCATAGCGGTTAGCACATCTGCCTCACTGTTTGGAGCTTTGGGGTTTTCTGTGGAGATTTCATGTTCAAAGACAAAAACTCATGGTTCTGTAACTGCAGAGTGACTCTTCTACCTTTAGCCAAAAACTAATTCTTTCTTTCACATTATCTGATATTGGTTTAATAGAAATTTTGCATCTATGGTCATGGTGGTATCGGTTACGTGGTATCTGTATTGCCGAGTACTCAAGAGTTGAGATTGGATCCCTCTGGGAAAAAAAAAGTCCCTGTAGCATTCCAAAATCTTCCTGGTTCTTTTTATGGGCTATGAGAGGCTTTATGCAGTCTAGAGATACTCGGTGCTACAAATTTAAACACAGTTGATGTATTGACGCACTGTGGTGACCCACGAATGAGAGCCATTCACCAGAGACCTGCCTCTTTAAGGAAGGGGAGGGAGTTCTACATGTTTTTTGGGTTTCAAGAGAGTTGCTGATGTACATGGAAAGGTTGTGAGGGAGTCGTAGTTTTGTGTGAAAACAGTCACTTAGCCAACTACTAATTCCAAGGGGACATATTATGCAAATTAAGTAAATCGGATTTACAATTTTATTTGTCCGGATGCACAGATTTCCTTTCGCGAACAAAATTGGAATCGAATCAGCCGCACACACTTGATTGCTTGAGCAGGTTGTCGATGTGGTGGTTGAGCAAATTTGTTTACACACACTTAGAGCAACTTTTTCCAGATTCAGCGACATCTAAATACCCCAAAGCAATTTCAAACTTTCTTGGCAGCGAAATGTGTGTTGATCAGTGTCATCAGAGTGAATAATATGAATAAATTTATGTGACCTGCGAAAGCAGCTCAAACATCTCAACTTCCATGATCCCTTCTAAAATGTCTACCAACATTTTTAATTCTCACATGAGATATATTCCAAGCATTTTGTGTTACCAAACCCCTCATGATAGTAACTGAAACAATAGTTGAATCAACAGTTATTCTTGACCTCTTTATATGGTTTCAGTCATAACGGTTAACTAAAATGTGGCCCCCCAGAAATGAGTTTGACACCCATGATTTAATGGTTACATCTTTATATTTTTGTACAACCAAACTCTCCTTGGTTTTAACTTTTGCACTTATGAAAACATTTTCCGTGATGTCAAAAACGGTTTATTCAGAATCCCATAACGCATTGTTGGTGCGCCAATGTTTTTTTCTTAAATGGCGCACTGATGAGGCATTTCAAATAGACTGTCACACGACACAGCTCTCGCCCGTGTGAAAATCATTTCTGTCTGACTTTGATTGTTTTAAAATCCATTTTTCGTTTCCCATTACCATAGTTGAGAGCTGATTTTTATGCGTGCTCAGTCTCCGCAGAGGCCTCCGAGATGATGTGTGCCCGCTCATTGAAAGAAAATGGCATTCGAAAATGTCACGTTAAAATCTCAGTCAAAGATGATGAGGCATAATCACTCTCAACTGATAGCACAACAAAAGAGGACATGGGGGTGGGTGTGGGGGGGATTTTTTCTATTTGTATGTTTGGGGGGATGAAATGTCTCATTTAATCCGTTCACACAAAAAAAAAGCGAGATAGGAAAAAGAGAAAAGAATCAAATGCATCTCTTTGTGCGTGTGTATTGTGTATTGTGTACAGGAGTAGTGTATGTTGGAGTGGGCACTAGGCAGGTGTACAGTATACGTGCACATGTGTTTGTGTCGTGATGTCATCATCAAAAGAAGCCAGTTGATGTCCCCAATGTGCAGCATTCCCATTCCCGCTTCTCTGTGCTCAGTGATTTATGTGACCCAGCCACATTTGGAGTCATATCAAAATTGAAGTCGAGGCCTGGCACTCCTTGGGAGCGGTGACTTTGGAGGGGGGAAAAAATGTTAAAAGCTCGACTTTTGCATGAAGCGGGCATTTAATTTGAAACACATATCTCCTGACTCCAATACACATGATTTGAATGATCAGCTGATCGACACGCTCTTTACAAGCTCGATAATGATGCTGATCATTTGAATTACGTCGGGTGACTCAATGCCAAGACAATAACATGGCACTCTCTTTATCAAATGTTCTTTTGTCTTATAATGGCGATGTACAAAAGCACACAGTCAACAAATGCAGTCCCCATTTTTGTATTGACATTTGAATGACCTAATTGAAGTGCACTACAGTGAAATTTCTTGAAGAAGCGGTTCATTAAAAATAAATGCCACACAATTTTGAAATTTGTTTAATCAATGAATCAACAAATCAGCTTGGAATAAACCTTTATTTGCATATTAAAAGAAGAAACAGAAGAACAAAAAGTATCTAAGTTATAAAATATAAATATAAGCATATTAAAAATGGGTAAGTGGGGGTGAGTCCAGGATTTCAGGTCTATTCAATAGCCTGACAGCAGTCGTCAGGAACGAGCGGCAGTACCTCTCCTTGCAGCGCGGGTGTATCAGTCTCTGGCTGAATCAATCAATGTTCCGAGGCACATAAACCAATGAGTGAACTCCTAGTGCTGTCAGGGTGGCCTGGAGGGGGTGGGAGGGTCTGTCCATCAGAGCTTTTAGCTTGGCTAGCATCCTCCTTTTGCCCACCACCTCCAGAGTGGCCAGGGAGCAGCCCAATGACAAATTTGAGCAACGTTCTAGTTTACGAACGGTCGCTCTGAGATTATTTGCGACCGCAGCCCTCATGCGCAAGAAACTGAAAGATTCCCCCCCTGCTGAAGCACAAACACGGAAATCGTAATTATACTCAAACAGAATGGCTACTTGTGAACTAAAAAATGTTTTTGAACTGAAATACAGTCGAACCTCGGTTTTTGAATGTCTCTGTTATCGACCAAATAGGGTTTCGACCAGAAAATTCGAGATTTTTACGCCTCGGATTACGACCGAAAACCGGTTTTCGACCAAACTGAGCAAACCCGAATACGCTACTCCACTCCTCTCGGCTTCCTCGTGTAACGTTCATTATGAGCAGACGTGTTTGTTTGTGATTTACGCAAATCTGTTTTTTTTTTGGTTTTGTTTTTTTGTTATTTCTGTGTATTAGCCCGGGCTAAAAAAATAGTTTCGGATTTCGAACAAATCGCTTTTCGAACAGCCTTCTGAAACGGATTATGGTCGAAAAACGAGGTATGACTGTTATGTCATCAAATAAATAGATTTATGGGGAGTCTGAAGGGGGGGGCTAGAAAGATTTTCGAAGGGGCTATAGCCCCCCCCCTTTAGGCCCCGCGTAGCGCCACACGTTTTGAACGCCTCCTAGTTTGATGCATTGCCATTTGAAACCGCTGAAATTACAAAATACCTCATGAACGGAAAATTATTTTCTTTGGCAAATCAGTGTTTCAAGCAGCTTTCATTTTCAAATCCTGTTTGATTGTGTGGGTGTACCTAATAGAGTGTCCAGTAAGTGCACATTTCCAATATGCAACCGTGGCGTCTGCTCTTCCCATCTCCCACAGTGAAATAAAGACAGACTGCTCATAAAAATGAAGATAAATAAACCTATGGAGGCTTTCAAGGTCGAATGCTTGCAATAGAAAGCTGAGGGGGGATTTATCTGTGTTTGCAATGGCAATGCTCTTTGCTCTCTGTCAATGACCCATAAAAAAGAAGAAAACAAAGTCAGAGCCACAAAATGGAGATGAAGCGCTCCTTGAAGATTTGTGTGCATTATTATAGCCCGTTCCCCATTTCTCGACCTTTTGCAAATGACGTCTTTTGTCTTTTATTTTGGCCTCGGATCTTATTTGCCATGTGTGTGCAAAAGAACGCTGGCACAGAGTGATAGAAGCTAGCTAAGAGTGAAAGTGGCACACTAATGGAGTCATTTGTCCACCAAACCACTCTGGAGCTTTTACCGTTATTGCTTCTCGGGTAGCTAAACTTGTGTAAAGCTGGTCGCTTGATCGTCAACCGTGGATCACGAGGCTTTCTTTCATTGGCTTTCATGGATCAATTGCTGCATTTTTTTTAAATCACAGGAAGCCATTTTGACATTGGACATGTGGATTTTCTTGTTGAAACCTCATCTTGATACAAAACATGCAATCAAACTCATTCAAAGGGAAAATTCACACTTTTATTGTCAGATACTGAAGTTGGATTTCGATGATGCAGCCAAACATCATTTATTTTCAAAATGAAAAATATTAAATGGTGAAAGCATTATTTAAAAAGTATTATGATTGTTAATTCCCTTTACTGACTCCCTAGATTTGAAATCATTGTTACCAGTGTCTGAAAGAAAATCTGCAATGTTTTGCAGGATTCCGAGAGACGGAAAACTCTTTTGTAAATAAAATCAACAACAACAAAATGTTAATTTATTTATCAACCGTTATTTTAATATTCACATCACATCTTGTGCAGGCCCCATTCGATCCAACAAATTGCACAAACAGGCCAAAAATGAGAATATGATGTTAGCTTTTCAGGGAAATGTCATTACTGCTCGAAAGAATAATTACACCGCTGCTGCTACTCGCCTCGCAGCACGATATTGCTCACACGTTCATAACGGTCCGAATGGTGCAACATTGGAGAGGGACACACGAAGACTGAGTGTCACCTCTTTGTATTAGAATGAGCAAAATGTGACATCTCTGCTTTTTCTCTCGATGAGTCAGTTCACAGGCTTTACAATTGTCTGATACTGAATAATAGTCATCTCAAATCTAAATTGCTCTTATTTCGGAGTTCTATGGTCGTGTGCGTTTGCAGTTTGAATGAACGATAACATGGATGATCTTGTCTGCGGAGTTTGCATGTTCTCCCCCGTGCTTGCGTGGATTTTCTCCGGGTGCTACGGTTTCCTTCCACATTCCAAAAACATGCATGACGGGGTGATTGAACACTCTAAATGGTCCCGAAGTGTGATTGTGAGTGCGAATGTGCCCTGCGATTGGTTGGCAACCGGTTCAGGGTGTCCGCCGCCGACTGCCCGAATACAGCTGGGATAGCCTTCAGCACGCCCACGATCGTCGTGAGGATAAGTGGATCAGAAAATGAATCGATGGATTGAACAAAGCATCATCTGTGTCATCTCCATCAGACACATGCACTTCAGGGCCATGTGATGAGTTCCGAAACCATTCGAATTTGGCGGCTTTGGTCGCATCCGCTTCAATAGCTCTGTTTTTCTTTATTCTTGCATTCTTGCCTTTTTCTACGCCAACATTGCTCTCTCCATTATTCATCTTGACTATTGACTGCATCGTCTTGGCTGTGTGAAGCAAAGCTAATTAGTTTACATTTTTTAGTACAAAATGCTGACTCTTCACTGAGTCTCCTCGACCAAGTGTACTGATTGGCTAACGGCCAGGAAGTGAGTGGTGGCGGGGGCAAGGGTTAGGTGTGGGGTCTGGGAGAAGGGGGGGGGGGCTCGATGCCTGTTGTGTGTGTGTGTGTGTGTGTGTGTGTGTGTGTGTGTGTGAGAGTGAGTGAGCAAGAGAGAAAGAGAGAGAGACGCCCCCTGGTGGCCCACAGGGAAAATGCACGGTGCTCCAGGTGAGCCTGGCAGCAGACGGATTGCAGAATATGCGTTTTGATTTGGGGGTTTTCAGTTCTTTAGACAGTGCCATCAATAGTTTGTGACAGAAATACAGGGAGACTGGAAGAGTCGCAGAAAGGCAATGAAGTTGACTTCGTTGGAATTGTATTGGTTGATTCATGGATGTAGGTGCACTTTAGGTTCATCCTGAAAATTTACCCTGAAGATGAATATTCCTAACTTTTTTTTTCTGAATAGTACTCATTAAAATAAAATAGTCGGAGTACAGCACTTTAATATTTTTATAAAACGCTGTTGACGATACAGCATTGTCTTGTAAGAAATGCAGAATTAGTCAGTGACAATGTTTTTTTTTATCCTCTTCTAGGTTTCCACCTCTTGTAAGACAGAGAACACTGTGAACGCCAGCTGGTCCAGTTCCCGTTGATGCTGGTGGAGGCTCAATATTCCACTTCCCGCCAACTCCGCCTGCGCCAAGTCCACCTCCCTCCCCCTGCCATGGCCATGAGCAGCGAGCCTGGCATCGAAAGGTTGGGGTCCAGTTCTGAGAAACAGAGCAGCAGTCTCACAGACATCCTGGCCGCCATGTCCACAGAAGATCTGGATGGTTCGGTGAGAAATGGACGTGCTCAGCTGGACAGGGATCAGCCCAGAAGGACTCAACCGTCACGTCCTCAGTTGACTGGAAGGAAGTTCTCTCTGCAGGAGAGAGGCACTTACCTCTCCTGCGGAGGGGGCTACACACACATCTCTCCTCGGGTGGCTCGAAGGCCCACGGTGGAGTCGAAACGTGTGTCCATATCAGACTCACAGGTGAGTAGTCATTTAAGTGGAGACCATTTTCCTGGAGTTGTTGTTGTTATTGTTTTTGTCTGTTTGTTTTTTGGTATTGGAAAAAATAAACCCAAGACTAAATTTGGACTTGCGGAACCACCCAAAAAAGTTTTGATGACCAACACGGAATCGCTCATGTGTGCTTAATGTTTGTAAGGAAAATATCCATGAGTAGTATTATGTAAAATTTACAATATACAGTAGTGGGGGTCACAAACCATGAAACGCGATACAGCGAGGCGACACAGTGCTATCAAACGGGATCGTAATTTTTAGCGTGATTGCAGGCATGCGAGCAAACATCTGCTATCTCGACCTTCCCCTGATAAAAGTATGCACGGTAGCTAGTCCCCCACCATCACCCCCTCCTTCATACCCTCCCTTGTATCACCGTCTTCATTGTTTATGTCTTGTGACCTGTTGTAACTGTCATACGCTTGTGCAGAGTTTTTTTTGCCTAACTCAAATTATCCTCAAATGAGGATAGTTCGAGCGTGTTTTTTTTCTCTCCCCCTCTCCCTCCCTTGTGGTTTCTTTCTGACTTCCGGGTTGAGTGAACGCTGGCGCATTTGGCTGCCGCTGCTCAACCCGTATTGTTTTGTGTTTTTTTGTAATTGTAAAGTGTCCTTGGGTGTCTTGAAAGACGCTTATAAATAAAATGTATTATTATTATTAGTATTGTTTCGCGTCAGAAATGTGATTCGCAGACATAAAGTGCATAGCCATTGATCTGTGATGCTAAAGCGGGGAGTTCAGCAGAGGAGGCTGCCGCGCTGCACGACTAATTGTTCAAATTGCATTGCATTTCTTACAAGACAATACTGTATCGTCAACAGTGTTTTATAAAAATATTAAAATGCTATACTCTGACTATTTTATTTTAATGAGTACCACACAGAAAATAAGTTAGGAATATTCATTTTCAGGGTAAAATTTCAGGATGAACCTGAAGTGCACCTACGAATCAACCAATACAACTTCATTGCCTTTCTGTGACTATTTAGTTTAGGTTAGTTTTTCCCGCTTTTTTTTTTTATCCACTGCCCTATTTTGTCCTCTCATTATTTTGCACTAACCAATCAAAGCATTGCTAGCAGTCCAAAACTGCCCGGGGTAAGCACTTAAGTAGTTACATTTGTAGAAAAATTGCACCAGTCTCCCCTACTGTAAGTTTTTTTTTTTTTTTCCAATTTAGCTTGAATATGCAAATTTAGCGTTGTCATTGATAGCACAAATTACACTGTCTAAAATGATGAAGACGTTTTTTCTTTCTAACTGATTTATAGTGAATTGTTGTTGCTGATCAACAACCCAATTAAACAAAACAACCATGATGACAACAGTATTTTGTTTTTAAACATAAAATGAAAAAAAAACAAACCAAAAAAACAAACCAAAAAACAAACCTTTTCTTCCCTGAATATCCAAAGCAACCCAGAGTTTCACCTGTTAATATACTTGAGCAGACTCTCTTTCGAACTCTCGTTCTCATCCCTGCCCACACTCTATCACGGTAGTCAGCAATCTCCAACACAAAATCCTCATCCCAGCTGTGATTTTTTTTTTTGGGGGTATTGTTAGCCCTGCAAGCAAAACCTTATATAACCTGCTTCATGAGCTGCTGCTGTATTTTATTTTTTATTTTTTGTCATGCTATTCCCGTCTGTTTTTGCACCATCGACAAAATGTTCTTCCCCTGCTCTCAGCCTTGGAACACAAGCCTCAGGCGGTGCTCTGGCTCTAGCCACCGCCACCTACCAACTCTCGTCCGACATGCCTTACATCCATTTTCACTGGGGATCCATCTCTTGATCCAACAATTTCAGCACTCACTGGCTTTGCCGTGTGTGTGTGTGTGTGTGTGTGTGTGTGTGTGTGTGTGTGTGTGTGTGTGTGTGTGTGTGTGTGTGTGTGTGTGTGTGTGTGTGTGTGTGTGTGTGTGTGTGTGTGTGTGTGTGTGTGTGTGTGTGTCCCCACACCATCCAAAGCCTCTGACCGTTCTGTCGTTTGCTCTCCTCCGCTGGCTGAGACTGATCTGTAGTGACGGTGGTTGCTATGGTACCGCAAAGCAGCCTTTCAAAGCAATACCACTCTAATGGACTTGCAGACAGTAAACACCAACTACTGACTGCACCATCGACTAGCCGGCAAAAGAAATCAACTTCGGAACCCAAGAGCAGCGTGTTGATTCTGCATCTTCTTTGTTCCTTTTGTTCCTTTTTTTTTTTTTTTTTCTTAGCCGGTGTGCCCTAGCATTGATTGATGATTATGTTTCTACTCTCCCACTTTCCCCTCTTAATTTTTACCCCTGACAGGATTGTATCCAGTTGAACCAGTATAAGTTGAAGAGTGAAATTGGAAAGGTGAGTTTAGCGGAGTTGGAATGGAGCTTCCCTATTTCACTGTGAATTTGCGTTTTTTTTTCACGGCACGTGTGCACACTATACAATCAAAACAAACTTGATTTATTCCGTGATGGGGGAATGAATTAGAGCAACTGTTCAAATGTTGAAGCTCATTGATTTTAACCCTTTCAGGGACAGCGGTTACTACAGTGGACAGCTTGCCATGTTATCAAGTTACAGGGTACATGAAAGGGTTAATAGAGTGCAATATAGTCACTAGTCGCACAACGGCATAATTTATAGCTGTGTAATTATTCTCTATTAAATACGGTCAGTTTTGGTGCTGTCAGCGATGTCCTTAACCATATGTTTCTTTTGTGATCTGTTTTTGCGATACAAGGGACAAAACATTAGAAACACATTATCTTTGACAGAGGTGTTATATGACCTTTTAATACAGGGGTGTCAAAGTCATTTTTGTCATGGGCCAAATTGTAGTTACCGTTTCCCTTGGAGGGCCGTTATGACCGAAACCAAATTAAACAAAGTCAATAATAACGGTTTATTTCAACTTTTGTTCAAGTTACTGTACTGAGGGGTTTGGTTCCAAAAAATGCTTACAATATATCTGTTATTTATTACATGTGAGAATTTTAAATTTTGTTAGAGATTTGAGCAAGCATCATGGAAGTTGACATGTTTGATTTGCCTTCGTGGGCCACATAAAATGATGTGGCGGGCCAGATCTGGCCCCCTGGCCTTGAGTTTGACACCTGTGTTTTAATGCATGTATTGTATGATTAAACCTTTAAGAAGAGGATGAACGTATATTTGTCACAATGTTGAAAAAAAAGGACTGTATCAGTGATTGCCCGACATACATTGTTTCCAGCAATTTCAGATTATTTTGTCTGCATTTTGAAAAATTGGAAGGAATAATACACAAATAATTATAGTGTCAGTTAGTTGTAGACATAAAGCATGCAACCTGTCTTCCACATGTTTGGTTGACTTTAAAAGCAGCGACGTGAAAGAGATGCTCGAGGCGGACGACCCAACCGAAAGTAGCACAGTAAGTAGAGATCCTGGAGCGGTGAAGCTGCACAGGCCAAAAACGTTGGTTTTGAATAGATTCAGTGGAGCCGTCTCGGATGGCTGCATTTGTTTTCATTAATGAAGAGCAAACTATGGGGATAAAACCTGGATTGACAACTGCATCTTTATTTTTTGTTTTGCAGGGTTCCTATGGTGTGGTCAAACTTGCATACAATGAGGACGATGACAAACATTATGTAAGTCAGCAAATGTATTTATCGGTTAGCAACCAGTAAATTATACCTTTTTTTTTTATCACAGTGATTCCACACGTCTAAGTTTTGCGTTTTTCATCACCAGTAGTTTTTAAAATGATATTCTTCTCGGGTTTCTTTCCTTGGTGGAAACCAATTTGCCAGACAATGCATGTCTGTGCTTTTTACGCCCACTGCCTAACCTGACCACCTACATGTGGTTCTAATGCTGGGGGAAAAAAATGCTGGCTAAATTAAAAAAAAAACGTGAACTGTGTTTTCAGTAAAATGTTCATGAGGAGGAGTGTGTTTTTTTTTTTTTTTAAAGACATCTCCATTCTTATTTTTCAAAGCATTCACTGCTGACGCTGATTGTTGAGTGTGACAGAAATGGTAGCCTCTTGGGACAGATTGTGGGTTACTGCAGCTTGTCGCCGGTGACATCTGAGTATCCATCCATGCATTTTCTAATCCGCTTATTCTTACAAGGGTCGCGGGCGCGCTGGAGCCTATCCCAGATGTCTTCAGACAGTAGGTGGGAGACGGGGGGTGGGGACACCCTAAACTGGTTGCCAATGACATCTGAGTCTAATCCTAAATAACAGTGACAGGAATCAGAAGTGGAGCAGATGAATCATGGCAGATGTAAAAGGTTAATTCTGTTCCCTGGTAATTTGAATTGCTTAAAAAAAAAATAATAATAAAATTGGTCGACGCCCACTCAATGTCAGGTTTACACCTTTTCAGAGATTTTCCTCCACAGTTAATGTTGACAACAAAACATTCTCACCAATGGACAATTCAGAATGTTCAATTAATGCCTGTTTTTGGAACGTGTGAGAAGGCTCTAGGATGTGGAGACAAAAAAAAAAACACGCAGCTGAATCTCGAACCCTAAAACTCAGGACTGTGAGACAGACTTTGGAAACTCTAGACCACCAGGCCGCACGTAATCCATCCAGTCATCAACTTTTTGTCAGCAGTAGCTTTTTGTTTTCTTTCTTACATCATCGGGGAAGGTCTCAAAAACGCAATACTATCATAAAAATGGGTGAGTTTTCGATAGAGACATTTTTTTTCCAGTCAAGGCTTTAATTATAATGCTGTGAGGTCACAGATACACACCTGCCAATACATTGTTTCTGTTCCAGATAATCAATTAAATAAAGAGTTCATTGATTGATTGTTTTAGCTGGTCTAAATCCTATGGTAACCGGACGAAAAATTACTTTTTTGTTTTGCAGGCCATGAAAGTGGTGTCCAAGAAGAAGTTAATGAAGCAGTGTGGTTTTCCACGTAAGTCAAGGCCCTCCCCGCACCTTCAAAAACACAAAAGGTTAAGTTAAAAAATAATTCCCTGTACGGATGAAGAAAAAAATCATCATCATCAAAGCATGTTTGTAAATTGGTTTTGAGGCACATTGGCACTGAATTGCTGCATCAAACGGGCTTTTAGAAAGGGTCTAATCACGCTATTTTATCCATTGTGGTGTGTGTGCATGTGCGTGTGTGTGTTTTAATGAAGGCATTAAAAAGATTTTGTTGCATGAAGAGAATGCCAATATACCAAATAGTGATTACTTTTTCAATGTGACCAAGTCATTAACACCCACGTCCCCTATGCAGCTGTTTCCAAGTGTGTGTTAAGTTGTGTGTGTGTGTGTATTTCATATTTCTCGATTGCGTGTTTCTTGATGAAAAGATGGCATATGTTAAAATATGTCGTATTCTGAGAAGAGACCAAGTTTGAATGTTTTTCTAAATTTCTGCATGTGCACACTTTGGGGATTCTGCAGGTCGTCCACCTCCAAGAGGACCAAAGGCAGTCCAAGGAGAGCAGCCCAAATTCTTGGGACCATTGGAAAGAGTCTACCAAGAGATCGCCATCCTCAAAAAGCTCGATCATGTCAACATTGTGAAACTAGTGGAGGTGAGTTGATCACTTTTTTTGGGGGGGTGACAAAAAGATTTTGATCAGAGTATTGTGTATGCTGTTGTGTGAGCATGTGAGAGTGTGTCTGTACGTCTGTGTCCTCGATCACCAGCCAGCACGCAAAAACACATGGTCTCGTTGCAATGGAGATGACCTCCCTGACTCCTGAACTGTGACAGGAAGCCCAGTAAAATGAGGGGGGTGAGAGAAGGGGAGGCTCCAGCGTCTGCCGGCATAAACATCCAGGAGATAAGGGTTCCAATCATTAGATTGGTCATGCCATGTTTTTCTTTGGACTCGACCTGCAAACATATCGGTGCACCTGATTGTTCGCTGAATTCTTCTCGGGTCAAAAGGACTTTCATTGTGGGTTGACTCGGAGACTGCATTCCAGTCCCCTTTTTATTCATTTTTTGGCCTCGATATGAATATCGAATCCCACGCAGTGCAGAACAGATTATAAGCAATGAATATTTTGTGTCCATTTGTCACAGATGGCTGGGACAAGCAGGAATATCATCCATGCTGAGTCATAGAGTACCGCTTTTTTTATTTTCAATTAAGTTACTCATTTAATCTCGCTTAGTCAGCCACTACATTAGTCAGCAGCCGCCAGTAAAAGTACCACCTCGCGCGGGGTCAGATTCTTCTTTCTGTGTGATGACTTACTACTTTTAAAACTATATTTGGAAAGAGTCATATTTCCATGATTACCGCATGTGTTTCAGCCAACTAGCTTTCATTAAACCGCCCATGTGTGAATTAGAAATTAAATTTGCTGAAAATGGCTAAAAGGTTTCTGCGTATTACGAATAGTCATGTTGCGATTGTGTATATTGAAATATAAATAGCAAATATGTAAAAAAAATAAAACTTCCAGTATACGGCACATTAACTCCACTACTTGTGCCATTTTGACTGTTTAGCTTTCCACTCTTTCTGTGAGCATTTAATGATCCATTATTGCGTAATGATCCATGATTAAAATGCAAATGATGCATCCCCCCCAAAAAAAAATTCAATTACTTCTCCCACCCCTTTTACATCTAATTAATTCTTTCATTCGAGGATGGCCCTTATTCGCCTCAACAGCATCTTTTGGATCTTCAAGATACTAGATTATAAACCAACATTCCCAGATGAACTGATACACGTCAGGCATGACTTTGACAGACCTTTATCTTCCCCTCTTGTCGCTTATAGCCACAAAGACGCTTTACCGAGTCGCCTTGCACCAGCTACAGTGATGACATGTCTGTTTCTTAAACACGCCATCGGTTAGATTGAAGCAAGCCATTGCGGGGGATGACATTTTGAAACGAAAGCCCCTCTGCTGTCCGTTGCCGAACTGTAAAGCTGCTTTAAATGTGCCTTGACAGAACAGGTTAAAGAGTGAACAACAGTTGGGTCGAAAACGATTTTGCAGCTGTCACAAGGGCTCCTTTATTCATTGATTAATTATTTTTGAATGTCAGTCGACATATCCGTCATGCACAGAAAGTCATTTTTTCTAAATGATGCGTTGCTTATTTATAGCATGCGGTCTCAGCCTGTCATTCACTGCCGTGTTCGTCTAACAGGTGCTGGATGATCCTTCCGAGGATAACCTTCACATGGGTATGCACGCTGCATTCTCTTTCTTCTCTGCTTTTTTTTTTTTGGGTGGGGGCCACTTCAGTAACTGGCCTTGTTATAACTAATTCAGTTTGTCCCGAGCTTCCCTTTCCATCTCCTCGAGGCGCACGCTAACCCTCATCAGCACTGCTAGGTCACAGTTGGAACGTCAAACATCTCACTCGCTTGATATGGCCCATTTAAACAATTCAATGGTCCAATTCAATTCCATAAATTTGCTGTTGGCTCGCTACCCCGCGAGGCTGCACGGCGGCCAAATGTCGTGTCATGTTTGCATGAATTCATGATTTATTTTGTCTCTGACATTTATATTTACTTATGCAGTCTTTTTCCCCCCCCTGATAGTATTCGAGCTGATGCGCAAAGGGTGAGTGCAACGTGTCTTTTGTTAATATTTGAAGGCTCATCCCCTCGGTTTCTTTTCCTCCTCTTCCCCTCATTTTTCATTCCCTCCATCCATCCGCCCTCAGCCTCCGCCTTTTGAATGTTCTTCTACTGGGCTCAGTGCCGGTCTTTGCGCCTTTTCTTGGCTTCAAAGGGATTTGTAATAAGTTCATGCTTATTACCAGAAGAAGTCAGCTCCCGCATGCACGGGCTGCCTCCCCCAGAAAGCTAAAAATGGGATCAAATGAAATGAGACCTGTTATTACGTAAGAGTGCGAGGGAACGCGGTTAAACATTACATGGTTGCATGCATACGGTTGATCGGATTTACGATTTGATCTTTTAATCTTGAAGCGCAAGGTCACGAAAAAGGCATGGTGTTGTTGATTGCGAAGATGATCCACAACAATCTGTTTGATCCAACTGTTTTCTATGGAGTAAGCAATGTGCATTTACAATGACCAAAAAAATGACTGACCACATCAGTTACCTGGTTCTAATTTAATAATATCCCATGCAAAAGTTCTATTGATATATTTTGATTCAAATGAGAGAAGCAAAATATCGAAAATGTATCTTACTAGCATTCAGGGTAGAAAACTTCATGAATGACCAATCGTGAGAACGTTTTGTTTGGTCAGACACGAGTACTGTCCTGTACCTGCTGTAAAAGTGATCTCGGGCAGGCCACTGCACATTTAACTGAATTTGTGTCTGACCGTGTTGTGAAATCACTTCACTCTAACATCTCTCCTGAAAGAGGGAAATACATGTCCTAATGGGGATCGTGAAAATGTAATTAGTCCAGATGAATCTATGACTCCCTCTTGCATCTTTCAAAAAAAATTTCCTCCTTTGTGGGCCAGTTCAGATAATTGTGATGAAAGCGTAGGCTACCAAAACCTAATGGAATCAGATTTGCTATATTGTACTCAGATTTTTATCCAGCCTTGATTTTATGGAGAATATCCCAATGTAACAGCACTGTAGGCATAAAGATCAGCTATATCCTGGCCTTGTAATCACAGTGTGCTGATCAATGCCGTTCACTCCCCCAAATTACCTTCAGCGAAACCTTTCAAATTGTAATTGGGCAAAAACGCCTCTGGCACACGTAAATGCAGCGTTGGCGATGTTTGACTTTGACTTTCCATTTCGGAGCCCTGCCCGGATATGTAATCTATCAATTCCAAGCGCCGGTTGGCATATTAGAGTGCATCTGAAATGGAAAACTGTGCACTGTCAATTTGCAGGCCCGTGTTGGAAGTACCCACCGACAATCCGTTGTCAGAGGAACAGGCAAGGTTATACTTCCGAGATGTCATCCTTGGTATTGAGTACTGTAAGTATCCTTCACATGGAAGCCTCATGAGTACAATATAACGGACGTTTCTAATCAAGTAAAAATTGTGACTACATTTAATTGTGCGTATTATGACCATTGCTTTGTGTCTGCCCAAAGGGATGTTTTTCTGAAATATATATTAGTTTCCAACTAACGGTACATACGAGAAGGCCAAAGAGTTCAGGACCCTTTTCTTGGGGAGTGTTTCTGCTTACAAGCTAATCAATACTTTGCCTAAACTGCAACATATCCCTTCACTCATGTTTCTTTAGACGTTCCCTTGTATGCTGCAGTAGATTGGTTTCACAAGGCTTCAGTCCTAATGATCCCGAATCAATACTCACTTGCCATTGCACCCTTCAGATAAGTGCAGAGAGGACTTAGAAAATAGATAACCTCTCGTGCTGAGGGGTTCTTCAGTGAGTTAGATGAACCAGGATCCTCTGACAAGCCTGCCTTTAAGTACTGTACTATATTTTCCATGATTAAGATTCTATTGAGGTCTCCATGTGAAGACATCTTTTATTTATGTCACGTTGCGTGGTGGTGGTGGACCCCAAAGAGCAGGCAGGAGAGAGGAGCAGGGTGTACTTGACGAATTGTATTTAATAAAACACAGAAAACTAAATCCAAAACAAAGTCCAAAGTATCAAACAAAACACATGACTGAAGATAAAAACTCAATAACAGAAACATGACCGAAACAAACCTGACAGCAGCAGACAAACGGCAACAAACAAATATGACAGTAGCCAACAACAGCAACAATGACCCGACACTGAGTGGTCGGGAGGGAGTCCTTTTATATTAATTGCCAAATGACCAACAGGTGTGCAGCTGCAGGGAAAAGCCCCACAGTGCCACCTGTTGGTCACAAACCAAAACATGACAATTTATTGTTTATTAATGCCCATAGCAGTTAGAATGTGCTCATACTAGACCAGGCATGTCCAGCTCCGGTCCTCGGTCGGGGGGCACTGTCCTTCTGCAAGACAATGGATTCCAAGGATCAGCTCATAAGCAAGCTCTGAAAAAAACATGAGAACGATCCTTATCGTATGAATCAGCTGTGTTGCAACAGGGACAGATTGAAAACAGGAAGGACAGCGGCCCTTGGGGACCGAGTTTGGACACCCCTGGACTAGAGCATCTTGTTTGTTCGGATCAGCAATTCTTTTTATGTACCGTAGTTGTGTTTTGGATGTTATGATAAGCAGTACATATCATAGATGGTTGCAAGCATGGTGCTATTGATTAGCGATTTGTTGTACCTTTTTAAGAAGGTGCATTGGATTGTTTAACAATGACACTGTGGTCTGTGTGTGTCTTGTTCTATTGGACTTCACAGCAGCGTTTGATACGGTGGATCATATTGTTATCACCCGTTGGGCATTAGTGGTAGCGTTCCAGAATGGTTTAGATCAGGGGTGGGCAAACTTTTTGGCTCGGGGGCCACATTGATTTCTAAATTTGACAGGTGGGCCGTGTCAGGACAAGATACGGTACATATAAAAAAAATGTATATGTTGACAGTCCATACCAAACATCAACAGAACAAGTAGTCCCATACTTTTTTTTTTTTTTTTAATGAGAACAGTGAAACAACTATGGTATATGTCCTGTATGAAGGTTCAAGTATGTGAGCAACATACATCTGACAACACAAGCAACAAAGTGCAACAATATATTGGCCAAAAACTGCAGCAAGCAGTACAGGTATATGACAAAATATAACAAAGTTAGGACTATTTGCTACAAAATGAGTGTAAGAGACCTGGTGGCTTTTCTTTCGACTCACTCATTGTCTCTGACTTGACCTCCTCGATCACCACACATGACAGCGTTGCTCAGCTGATGTCGCGCAGCTTAACTTTTGAAGCCAGACACGGACGCTCAAGTCTTCTATGCTCATAGTTAGCGCTCTGGGACTCGCTTACTCTCTTTTTAGCGGTCCAGTTTGCGGAAAGTTTTTAGCACGATAGCAGTCAAACCATTCCAGGAAATGTTTATTTACTCGACTGTCCGTCGAGCCGCAAGCAATTCACTCTGGGCATGGAAATAGCCAGAATCGGACTGAGCACAAATCACTTTCGCTTTTCAAAGTCTTGTAGATTTGAGTCTTGCAGACTCCAAGCGCCTCCTGAATGTTTCGTATTTTGTAACTCGCTTCGCTTAATAAGATACACTTCACTTTCTCTTCCGTGGCCATTACTGTACCTTTCGTTGATCATGCCATGATCGACAGGACGTGAAAATGTTCGCAATTGCAGTAAAACTCACTGCAACAAAAAGTCACTTGCATGTCGCTGTTTTGGATCCAATGATAGAAAATAGCGGCGCGGACACACTTATTCCGTCGTATCGAGCGGGAGTTGCTTGAGTTGGCGCTACTGCTGGCTTCCGTATCGTCTCCCCCTCCCTCCCTGTGCTCTGCAACTTCAAGTAACTGCGCCACCTGGCGTTGAAATGCCTGTCATTACAAGTCCAAATGAAATGAATGCAATCATTTATATCGAACCTTAATTGTGCTGTGTAGCAACCTTCGGCGGGCCGGATTAAAAAGCCTATCGGACCGGATCCGGCCCGCGGGCCGTAGTTTGCCCACCTCTGGTTTAGATCCTACTTGGCAGACAGGACTTTTTGTGTTAGCCTTGGTTGCTCTGTGTCCCACTGTGTCCCACACTTGGATGGTGTTCCACAGGGTTACATTTTGAGGCCACTGTTGTTTTTATTGTAGTTTTTGTCCTTGAGTTCAATTTTGAGAAAATAACCAGAACTACAGTATGTCCTGCTAAGCGAAAACAATGGCTTCTTCTTCAGGCCACTTTTGTCGTGTCTGGAGGAAATCCAACCCCCGATAGCACAGAAGTTCTTGACTGTCAATGAAAAGAAAACACAGTTATGGTGTTTTCTTCCAGTAATATATTGTCTTTACTCATGCAATTATGACACATTAAAAGATAATCCAACTACATTTTGTAAATCACCGACTGAGTTTTGGATCGTTATTAAAGCCTATCTGAGTTTTAAGCGCTAATTATGAACCTGTCTTCACAGTGCACTACCAGAAAATTGTACATCGGGACATCAAGCCTTCTAATTTGTTACTGGGTGATGACGGCCATGTCAAGATTGCAGATTTTGGAGTGAGCAACCAGTTTGAGGGCAAAGACGCTTTGCTGTCCAGCACAGCTGGTACTCCTGCGTTCATGGCGCCAGAGACCTTGTCAGACAAGCGGAAGAGCTTCAGTGGAAAAGTAAGTTGGCGATAGGGTGGATGGATGGATGCTAGCATACTTAACACTTTTCCCTTTTGTTAGAGAAAGTTAGTCACACAGTACCATTTAATAATGAACATCGATGGCGATGGTGATGGTGATGGATTGGGCAGGCTCAGATTTGTCTTTTCGGATCAGAGCCTGAGATGCTTCGAAATTTGAATTTCTGTGCTGTGAAATACAAACATGTACAACAACAGGTACATTCAATTTCCATTTGAGGGATTTTGATGAGTACTAAAAGTAAAATAAATTGAAATCAATCAAAATGTACCACTAAGTTTACAAAAAGCGATTTAAAAGAAACCTGAAATAACCTGTGTGTGCGTGTTCAATAACTCCCACTTCCACAGTCATTGCACACACAGACACACACGCGCACACACTAACTATGACTTATGATGTCAAGGTTAAATAAATTGTTACATAATCCAGCTAAAAATATAAAATAAAACAAAAGTGAAGGCAAGTGAGATGTGAAACCAGTGTCGTTACTCTTGACCAGACTTTATTTTCTCCTGATTTCAGGTTTGGTGAGAGGAGATACACCACGGGATTTAAAAGATAACAATTTTTGTCGTCGATTTGCAAATTAGTCCTTGTCTTTTGTAGGTGTTCTCTCAACATGCAGGATTTTTTTTTGGGTCAGATTTAAAAGAATCCTTTGTAAAAGATCTGATTCAAGATACTTGAACTAGCTACGGCCTTAAACTGTCGGGATCCATTTTATTATTTTACTCCCTGCTATTCAATCATTTTTTTGCAGTGTATTTTTGACAGGTTTTTTAACATCTTACTTTCTATTGGGTTTTTTTAAGGCACTGGATGTTTGGGCCATGGGTGTCACTCTCTTCTGTTTCATCTTTGGAAAGGCAAGTTTACTTCTTCACACTTTGTTTCAGCACGATTGTTGATTCATGATTCCACAGATTTAGATCCATACATCGTGACCTGCTCTTAAAAAAAGAGAGATGGGGGTCCGTGGTTTACCTCGGTCCAGGGAAACAAGTTGTTGCTGTTTTTCATTTGATGGTGCGACCGAGGTTTTTTTTTATGGCTAAGATGTATTTCTCCAAACATTTACTGTAATTGTAATTTTACTACTACGTACCACTTGGCTAGTGATAGACTGCCTTGTGTTCCAACTTGTGTTTAAATTTAGGTTGTGTTGCTGCCGCAGGAACAGAGAGAGAAAAAACAACAACAGAGAACCCTTTGACTCTCTTTCTGTGAAAAAGAAGTCTTCATTATTTATGTGTGGCGGTCTTATAGTTGGCGGTCTTATATAACCAGTGGTGGTCTGTCAGGGCTAGCAAGGCCTTCTCTGCCTGCCTAAACATTAATTATAATATTTGTTCCATCACATTGGATTAATTTTCTCCCAACAGCCTATTCTCTTCATTTTGTAGTGTTGGCTGCGCCACATGACCAGGACTGGATGTGGAGTTTAGATTTTTTTTTTTAAATCCAATCAGAGTTCTGCCTCTTTTTGTTGCTATGTGAATACAATCTGCCAGGGGACTTCAGAATTAATCGTGCTGGCCGGTTGTAACTTAAAATATTTGCGATTAGACTGTTTCGTGAACCAGATTACAAATCTGTCGTCCCAAATCTGACGAGCTGGCCATTGATGAGGTCAACATTTTTACATCCTATTTTTAGTTGTTCAGAGTAAGTTCAACTTAAAAAAAAAAAAAGTGTGAGTTCAACACATTTATTTTTTTTCATTAAGAGCATTTTATTGTATTATATTTTTGGATACTATTGATCGTTCCACTGGTTGTGGCAGTATTAAGAGGTGAATTAAATTGGGTATTTTCTCACTAATTGGCCGGGTACAAAAGCACCCTCAGCCTTTCATTTTAATGAGTATCAAACAACTCATTACATGCATCTCTGTTACATTTTCCCTCTAGCAACGGAATAATTGAATCTACCTTTCTTGTGTTTTTCCATTGTTTCCCACAACCTGTCTGTAGTGCCCATTTATTGACGAGTACATATTGGCTTTGCACAATAAGATCAGGACCAAAGCTGTGGATTTCCCCGAAATGTAAGTTCCCCGTACCGCACCTGCACAATGCCACTCCATGAAAAAATAGACAGGACCAGGCACATTCAGTTCCCAGGTCATGATCTGAAACCATTTGCCTCTCATTCCATCTGCAACCCAGACACAAACATGTCGTTGCACCGCCAGCATGCGCTAAATGTCACCTGCATGTGATCAAAACAAGCAAAGAAAAGGCAAACGGGGACATCAGCAAAATGGGATGACGCTAACCTTTCTTTCCTTTCGCCTCTTGGATCAACACACGCGTCTTCTCTGTATCTTTGAATTAAACCTTCCAATCAGGATAACACCGCAGGATACTGATTAATGGAGACGTCACATTTGTCATTCATTGGGTTGTTATAGTGTTACAACAACAAGAGGTTGTGTATTGCTTGGCAACATGCAAATGTCCTTTTACGAGGATTTCCAATTCCGTCTTCGTGCTGGTTTGAAGTATGTCTGAACATTCACAACACTTATTTGAGCTCATCACTAAAACATTTGAGAAGAACAAAATGTCGACTTAGCTTTCGCCGACTTCACAGTCCCTCCCCCACAGTCAGCTTTCAAAAACTCCAATGAGTTGATTAATTGTTTTTTTTTTTTTTTTTTTTTAGATGAAGCTAAATTTATCGCGGCGCAATCCAGCTCATTCCCAAATTTATACATTCAAATCAGCTTCTCGCGTTGTGAGGGGTTTAGAGAAGACATTCTACGGCTTGATTTGTAAAGCAGTCTGAAGTGTAATGTGGTATTCATTCTCATTAGCTACCACTGATAGCAGAGTACCGTGCTTTATTTCCTTTAAAACAAAACAAAACAAAAACAAACAAAAAAACCCCAGAACATTTGATTGCAATCAAACATGATTTAAGAGCTCCGTTTTTGCAGCGCTGTAGGCCTTCCTTTTCGCTTTTCATCTTGGGAGTCTGTCGCTGTGCCGTGTAAATGTTTGCACCATCCGTGAGTCATTATGTCCTTCCATTTATTTCAGCTCGTTTAATTCAGTGGCCAGTCAAGCGTGCCGTGAACATCTGAGTGATAACAGGGTTTGTATTTAAAATGAGACTCTTAATTGTCACCTCTGTACTTAACGCTGCCTCACTTGCACTGGATGTTAAGTCTACACACCCCTGTTCAAATGTCAGTTATGTCATGTACAATTGAGAGCAAAGTACATCATTTCAAAACCGATCCCACCATTAATGTGGCGGATGACCCGAACTATTCAGTAGATTTAAAATAATAATAATAATAATAATAATAATAATAATAATAATCTTTTCAAGAGGGCAAGTAAAAATGTGTGTGCAGCTTCTCAGAATTGTGATAGACAAGTGTGTGTGTGTGTGTGTGTGTGTGTGTGTGTGTGTGTGTGTGTGCGTGTGTTTCACAGCAGCACTCTGGATTCTGAAGGTGTTGGGCAAATTAAATTTACATGGCGGCACATAGAAGCTGAAACGTGATTTGACCAAATAAATAACGAAATACTGTATTTTAACGACCATTGGGCGCACCGTGTTGTAGGGCGCAGTCTCAGTAACGGGTGCTATTTCTGTATTTTACACATACACAAAACGCACTGTATTATTGGGCGCAGCCAGGCGTGGTAAAACATACGCCAGTTTAAACATACGGCATGCATGCACGCGCACGCTAAAAACACGTTAGCTTGAAGCATAGCATAGCATGCTAAGACATGCTAAAAACACGTTTTTAAAAAGGCAACAGAAGCAAAACTGAGATCGGTTGTACTTTATTTCGACATCTTACAATGTACTCACGTTTTTCGATCAATCATCACCCAGAAATCCATCAAAGTCCTCATCTTCTGTATCCGAATTGAACAATTGTGCAAGTACCGGTAGTCCATAAAAAACGCCGGGTTCCCTCTTGTCACTCTCATTGCCATGTGGCACGCCCACCCTTCACTGATTGGCCGGCTGCTTTCCCGCATGGCTGGCCTCTGTCACGTCCTCAATCACGGCCACTTACACGCCCACCCTTCACTGATTGGCCGGCTGCTTTCCCGCACGCCTGGTCACACTCGCGGGCCACTTACACGCCTACCCTTCACTGATTGGCTGGCTGCTTTCCCGCATGCCTGTTCACGCCCACTTCCGCCTTTTCTCTATATAAACAGCGTGTCGGCTCTCAGTCAGGATTTGGAACTCGGCTCATACACTAGACGCTCCGCATTATAAGGCGTCCTGTCCACTTTTGAGAAAATTTAAGACTTTTAATGGCGCCTTGTGGTCGTGAAAATACGGTACATTCATTCATTCATCTTCCGAACCGCTTGATCCTCACTAGGGTCGCGGGGGGGCGCCGGAGCCTATCCCAGCTGTCTCCGGGCAGTAGGCGGGGGACACCCTGAATCGGTTGCCAGCCGATCGCAGAATAACGAAATACATAAGCCACAAATGACTGGAAGCTATGAAATGAAGACAAACGACTCTTGGAAATGAATTATTACCATTTCATGTAAGTTGAAAATATAGGACCATGCTTCCGATAGTGTTTTGGTCAGCAGAGTCCATGGCGGCTCACCAATACTTTTTTTATAATTCAAAAACGAATTTGAGCAGGGGCCTGTCGACTTTTTATATCTACTCTACATAACACTCACTTCAGACTAAAACTGGTGTTTGCCATTATCCTAAACAGAAAGAGACGCAGTCAAATAACCATGACCCGAAAGTAAAACGTCTGGCGATTTATTTGCCGTTTAAAACAAAAGCATGTCAAAAACATTTGGTAAAAAGTAGGACTTTAGTGTGCACCCTCTCACAGTTTATTCACCACTTCCACCAAGTGAACGGTTGATTTTACTCCCTGTGGTTAAGTTCCAGAGCCACACAGCGTCAAGGGCATCCAAAATTCATTCACAAAAAGGGCACTCAAAGCAAATGATTAGGTGGACTGATTAGATTAATGAGGTAGTTATTATTTTACTGTTTAGTGAGCCACCATTTAATTTGAATCAAAGATTCCCCGTGCTGTTTGAACATTGCTTGGATTCTAGAAAACGGGGGAAAAAATGTAAGTCTGTCTCAAATGATTGTTGCTGATTGACATGTGAAATCTTCAAGATGTACTATTTTGTATTTTTCGAATGCGGAAAGAATATCATCTTTTCAGCATAGAGGTCACAATAACAGCCCAAGGGCATTCAGCCAATGAGCAAGAGTCAAGGGTGAGTCTCGGTGTGTATGCTTTCTATTCATTTTACATGGGCTCCTAATTAACCTCCTGTGGCAAAAGACATTCTCCCTTCAAGGTTATCCCTACCTCCTATGAACTCGGCTTACTCGGCCAAGAAATCAGTCGTCAACCTCTCTTAACTCCCACTCGTTAGCGCAGAAGAGAGTTTGTTGAAATAGCTCCTCAAGCCATGAATATAAAATATAAAGGGGGCGGGGGGTAACAATAACATAAAACAAGCCCTTAGCCTCACTCTTGCGGTTGGCCTGCACACTGGAAGGTTCATTGTACGGCATTCAGAAAGGTGAAGCATTGTGGTTCGTTATCAAGTCTCCCCTCCCAAAAAGTTGCCCGCAGCATCATTATCTTGTGTTTTCCTTTCAGACCAAAAATCAATGAAGAGTTACGGACTCTGATCTTGCGAATGTTGGACAAGAACCCAGACACCCGAATCACCATCCCTGAGATCAAGGTAACACGAGAGCAAAAACAAAATGGGTGAAATTTACTCCACGGGGGTTCGTCACTTGATGCCTGGGTGTCATTGCTCACACTTGAACTGTCCAAATTTGCTCGACATGCTCCAGCGCATGACTGAATCCGTTTTCCCCCCCAATGGAGGACTGGGCACAAACGAACACCGGTGCATGAGCAGCAGGGATATCCGATATCTACAGGATGGCATTCCCTTTTCCTATTAGCTTTTTGCCTGACACAATCAAATTATGTGTCTATGAGTCATCTTGAGTCTTCTTCCCAAGAGACTCTGCGTTGCTTGTGTTGGTGGCTCAAGACGTCATTTGGCTGCCAGGATGCATGCATGTCCTTTTGCACACTGTTGATGCATGTATTGATTTTAATTGGTTCTTTGCAGTTGTTAAGGACATGCAATTACTGTTTGGTCTTGATGTTTCTGAACTACTCAATGGCTGTGTAGATTTAAGTTAAGCTTTATCAATAAAGGCAGATGTTAGGCAGTATATTGTTTATATATATATATATATATATATATATATATATATATATATATATATATATATATATATATATATAGAGAGAGAGAGAGAGAGAGAGAGAGAGAGAGAGAGCCTATCTATCTATATCTATATATATATTAGAGCTGTCAAACAATTAAAATATTTAATCTAATTAAAAACTCAACTGTCATAATTAACTCAAATTAACTAAAAATTAATCGTGATTACTCACGCATCGTTTCTGAATTTCCTTTGATATTTTTTTGTCCTATTTTCCCCCCATTTTAATGCTCTCATCAACATGGAATCATGAATCAGTTTTCTATGTGCAAAATGCAAATATTTACTGGAATAATTTCGATTTTCAATTTTACCTGAACATTTTTCACTTGGAGCAGTTATTCACACATTATCTCTCACACAATATTACTGTCCATCAACAACAGTGAAAAAAATATTTTGTCACACGACAGCTGCTTTAACAGCTCTTTTTATGGAATCAAAACAGCGCAATATAACATTATAAAGTGCACATCTAAGGTAAACTAGTACTCAGCCTATAATGGATTTAAGCAATGGTTGCATACTTCGTTTTTCTCAAATTTGCTTTGAACACAGCAGTCAGGCTATGCTGATTCTGTTGGTCCTTCTTGCTCGGAAGTCTCTCTACGGTTTTGTGTCGACATCATTTCGGATGCTTGTAATGGAGGCTCTCGCTGGCAATCCGTAGTGGAGTTGTTCATTTAATTCCATTTTTCACGCCCCCCCGGAATAGGGATTGTCGGTCAGCATGGAAGGATCTCTCGTTCTGTACTTTTTTGATAATTTATTGGAGCCCTTTGCAGCAGAAGTAGTAGTAGTAGTAGTAGTAGTAGTAGTTGTAACAGAAGTATCAGAAGCAGGTAATAACCTAAACTACACATAAATGCAGTAAAAAATTAATATATCTATCTTTCTGCATCACAATGTAAATATGTATATAATTGACATTAATTAATACCTTTATTTAACAATACGTTTAATAAATAATGTAATCAACCCTGATTTCACTATGTATCATGATCGTCATCATTATTCATTGTTTTAAACGTAAGAAACCATACAACACAAACATATCAAGTCGAATCGAACAAAGAACTACAAGTCCCAATAGTCAATCCCGGAGGTGGAGCGCCGGCATGATTAACCCCAGCTGCAACGCAATTTACTTCATTTAAACGTCAGATTGCAAAACTAACTTTACACATCTGACTTGATAAGAAGCACACGCGTAGCTTAACATTGAGCCATGCCGACGACGAAGCGAGAGTATTCACTCACGAAACAAAACGCTATTTATACATTGCGCGAACGGTCACCTGTCAGTGGCAGCCCCGCCCCTCTTAAAGCGCCAGGTCAATCCAACAGGAGTCATTCGATGCAATGCGAATTATTTCAGCTTGAGTGGAGCTGTGGACAATGTTGACAGGCTTGCATGCAGTAGCCATATATTTAGCTATGGCTTCAGCAAATTTGTTCGTCGTGTCATCCATTTTCTTCGCTTTGAAATGATCCATAGCTGTCTGTCTGAGACGAGGGGGCGGAGTACGCACGTCAGCTGTGTGCTTGGCCATTAAGTGGTATTTCAGACTCGACGTGCTATGATGATAGCTCGGTTTACGACTGCAAAACATCCAGGTAACTTTGGTCTTGTCAGTGGAACAATCTGGCAACTTTTTAAAAGTAAACTTTCCATTCATAAACTATTTAAGTATCCGTTTTCTGTGTCTCGCGCTGCCGTGGCTGGCAAAACAAACGTGCGTGGACCTGTGCAGCGCGCTTGATGTTTTGTTTCTGGTTTATTTATAGAGCAACGTAACATCCGCTGTGACGTCTGCCGCGTTAATCTCGCGAGAAAAATTTTGATCCCGATAATATTCATTTAAATTAATGCCGATAAAAACGCGCTAAACTGACAGCTCTAATATATATATATATATATATAGAGAGAGAGAGAGAGAGAGAGAGAGAGAGAGATACACATATATACAGTCAAACCTCGGTTTTCGTCCATAATCCGTTCCAGATGGCTGTTCGAAAACCAAAACCACACTCTTTAAAAAAATAAATAAATAAAATGTTTATTGAAGACGTCTGCTCACAATGGAAAGCGACACGAGGAAGCGTCACTTCCTTGTGTAAGGAAGGCGAGAGGAGTCAAGTGGTGCATTCAAGTGCGCTCAAGAACCGAATTTTGTTTGTCATCCGAGGCATAAAAAACTCGAAATTTTTGGTCGAAAACCGAATTAGTCGAGAACCGAGACGTTCGAAAACCGAAGTTTGACTGTATATATTTTTATTGTTTTTTTTTTCTTTCAATGAACAGTCTATTTTAAAACTGTTTTCATATAAAAGGGTGTACCACATTAGCACAGTACCACAAAGCACTGTCGGCTTTAGAGAAAATTGAATGCTTTTAGCTGCGCCTTGTTGTGCGGAATACTGCAATTGAGTCATGACAAATCCTCGTCTGAATTCACTATACCTGTATTCTGAGCCAAGTCCCGCCTTTAACTTGACTTGCTGGTCTTGAAAGACAAGCCCCTAAGAGATTCTTATTTATTTATTGATTGATTATTTATTTATTTAGTTATTTATTTTAAATCCTCACCGAAATTTAACAGTTTCTCGCTCGGCTAGCTTTCATTCAAATCGGTTGTGTAATTTTCACATAGTACTGCCAACCAAACCAAGCAACAATGTGTGCTTGGTGCTTGCCAAGCACTTCTTGGTAATTACCGAATTGGGTAGCGGTTTGCTTTTTGCTGAATGATCACAGCATAGGTTGCGCTTATCGGAGTGAACCGTGTCCGTCCGTGTGTTTAGGTGGACCAATGGGTGACTCAGGGTGGCACCGACCCCCTGCCTCTGGAGGAGGAGCACTGCTCTGTGGTGGAGGTGACGGAAGAGGACATCAAGAACTCAGTCAAGTTTGTTCCCAGCCTCTCTGCTGTGGTAAGTAAAATGAAATGTATTCTCTTTTCATTATACTTTATCTCATTCACTCCCAAAGACGTGTTTAAACGTCTTTTCAGACTTGATCCAGAATTGGCTGGTACTGAATGAATTAAGTAGCTCTAATGGGTTTCACCATAGAATGACTGGGACATCATAACAAATGTGATGTTAAGCTTTAAGCGAAGAAACTGGAAGTTTTGGATTTGTTTTCTTTTTTCTGGCATTTCAAAAAATATTTGCACAAGCAAGAAAGATCCTTTCTTCCCATCGCCTCTCGTCGTGTCCGTGCATCCTCCTCGCCACAATAACGCAATCGTCGTTAGGCACAGCGGCGCCTCTCAGACGTGGTATATAAAGATGCTAATAAATCAGCCACCTCAATTAGCATCAGGCTTGATAAATCTCATTTCTCATGCTAAATAATCCAGTTGAGTGCACCCCAGAATGCCCATGCTGTATTCATCTAGTTTGATATTCTCGCAAAATGAACTCTGCCTATTTGGCTGACGCAATTCTGTGGGTGCACCCTGTTAGTAGATCAGCTTCCACCTCTGTTTGCCTGAGCAATCAAGTAAGCAACCCTTCGGTAAATCAGGCCCCGACTGCATAAGCAACTTAGTCCCGTACTGAAAGCAAAGCGAAACAAGCCCCAAAACTGTTAATCCCATTCGTATTGTGAATTTCAGATCTTGGTCAAAGCCATGTTGAGGAAACGCTCCTTCAGTAATCCGTTTGAGTGTCCGAGTCGGAGGGAAGAGAGGTCGATGTCGGCACCCAGCAGCCTGCTCATGTAAGTCCAGAGGTCAGACTCATCCGGGGTCTTTTTGCTATTTTGTTAATAAAGAGCACAAAGATCCAAATGGTTGTTCAATATTTATGGTTGCTCGCGTTCTAGGGCTCTTGTTGCTACTTCCCTCCTGTCTCCTCTTTCTCTTCTATTAGACGAGCTAGCATCGCCGCCGCAGCGCCATAATTCACCCTATATTTGTATGCAGTGGAGCTTACCGGCTTTTGTAAGGGTTTCTTTATATGTTGGTGTCAGACATCGGGGATTGGATTGGATGGGGAAAAAAACGCACTGATAAAGACCCAATTGGGTAATGTTTCATCACATCCCAAAATGCTTTTGAAACAGCAGCAAATTGCTGCAGCAGGGGTGCATAAAATGAACAATTGCCGTGGCAGCTGGCTTGAAGAAATAAAGCTTGGTTTATGTTCGCGGGTTTACATGGCTCGTACAGAAACAAACATCCAGAAAATAAATTTGGAACCTAAGCGTCTCAATCACCATTTTTGCCTTCTTGATGTGTCATTATGAACCGCATAAGGTCGTCGTAATTCCAATGGAAATTCCTTGTGAATCCTATGAAAGGGGACAAGAAAGCAATTAATTAAATGGTGATGAGCATTGAAATATGCCCTTCGAGAAATATAAATCTCCGAATTCAGACAATCAAGTAAAACCCCTCCAGGTTGACTGATGAGTCATCCCAATGATTGGAAGAGAGAGCGTCAGTGGTTGCCTCCACCAGCTGCCATTTTTTTCCCCCTCCTGAGCTCCTGAGGTTTTTCGGTCACAAATGGCTCTCCGTCTTTTCTCCTACTTTGCTGCAGGGACTCTTGGCCTTTCCGGCCAACTTTAAAACTGCACCCATCACTCAGGTAACACGTGCAATATACACTCACTAGAGACATCATTAGGTACACCTGCAAATATGAAGGGGATCCAGAATAAGAGCTGTATTTTGTCTTCAGCTTTCAGAAAGCCGACTGGAAGAGCAGCAGTCACCAAACATCTCTCTCTCTCTCTCTCTCTCTCTCTCTCTCTCTCTCTCTCTATATATATATATATATATATATATATATATATATATATATATATATATATATATATATATATATATATATATATATATATATATATATATATATATATATATATATATATATATATATATATATATATTAGAGCTGTCAGTTTAGCTGCTTTTATTGGCATTAATTTAAATGAATTTTATCGATCAAAAATGTTCTCGCGAGATTAACGCGCAGACGTCACAGCGGATGTTACGTTGTTTCTATAAATAAACCAGAAACAAAACATCAATCGCTTCTGCACAGGTCCACGACGCTTGTTTTGCCAGCCACGGCAGCGCGAGACACCGAAAACGGATACTTAAATAGTTTATGAATGGAAAGTTTACTTTTAAAAAGTTGCCAGATTGTTCCAATGACAATACCAAACCTACCTGTATGTTTTGCAGTCGTAAACTGAGCTATCATCATAGCACGTCGAGTCTGAAATACCACTTAATGGCCAAGCACACAGCTGACGTGCGTAACTCCGCCCCCTCGTCTCAGACCGACAGCTATGGATCATTTCAAAGCAAACAGCGTGGGCTAAAATGTTGCTAGAACAGGGGTGTCTTTATTTAGTTCATTTTTGCATAGTTGTCATGTTTGTCCGTTTGCAATCTGACGTTTAAACGAAGTAAATTGCGTTTCATGTTGGGTTACTCATGCCGGCGCTCCACTTCCGGGATTGAGTTTTGGGACTTGTAGTTCTTTTGTTCGATTCGACTTTATGTTTGTGTTGTATGGTTTCTTACGTTTAAAACAATGAATAATGATGACGATAATGATACATAGTGAAATCAGGGTTGATTAAATTATTTATTAAACGTATTGTTAAATAAAGGTATTAATTAATGTCAATTATATACATATTTGCATTGTGAATATAGATATATAGATATGAATATAGATATAAGATAGATATATTATTTTTTTACTGCATTTATGTGTAGTTTAGGTTATTACCTGCTTCTGATACTTCTGTTACAACTACTACTACTACTACTTCTGCTGCAAAGTGCTCCAATAAATGATCAAAAAAGTACAGAACGAGAGATCCTTCCATGCTGCAATCCCTATTCAGGGGGCCGTGAAAAATTATAGGCTGAGCACTAGTTTACCTTAGATGTGCACTTTATATTGCGCTGTTTTGATTCCATAAAAATAGCTGTTCAAGCAGCTGTTGTGTGACAAAATATTGTTTTCACTGTTGTTGATGGACAGTAATATTGTGTGAGAGATGATGTGTGAATAACTGCTCCAAGTGAAAAATGTTCATGTAAAATTGAAAATGGAAATTATTTCAGTAAATATTTGCATTTTGCACATAGAAAACTGTCATGATTCCATGTTGATGAGAGCATTAAAATGGGGGAAAATAGGACAAAAAATATAAAAGGAAATTCAGAAACGATAAAAAATGCGTGAGTAATCATGATTAATTTTTAGTTAATTTTAGTTAATTATGACAGTTGAGTTTTTAATTAGATTAAATATTTTAATCGTTTGACAGCTCTAATATATATATATATATATAAAATTTGCCGATCTATATGTTAGGAAGCTACTTCCTCATTCATGGAAAATGCCTTATTAGATTTTACGAATGGAATATTGCCGTTTTGATTCTGTATTCATTTTGAAAAAAATTACATAAATAAATAAATTACAGAATGTGATCTAAATATTAAAATAAAACCAACCACCCAGCCAACAAATAGCAATGAAAACATCAGCTTTCGCTTTGCGCAGTTTGACCTTGCCAGAGTTTTTAATGCTTCGTGGTGAGTGATGATGTCATATACATACATACAGGTGTATCTCAATGAATTGGTTTTTCAGTAGTTCAAGTCCATAAATGAACCTCATCCATATTGTATGGATTCATTACGCAGAGAGTGAAATATTTCGGGATTCTATTTATTTGTTGATGATTCGAGCTTAGAATACAATTTTATATAAGAAACCATTTAAATAATTGTAAAAATAGAAATGAAGTAGGAGCTGGCCATCGCAAAGTATTTTAAAAGTGTTGAAGGCATCTACATAATGAATTTCCCTTTTGGAATTGAAATTCAAATTAAGACCCATTTTTCGATGATATTGTAGCTGTCCAATTAGATTAAAAAATGAGTTTACAATTCACAGAGGACATGCAGTAAATTTCAGCCTTGGTGAAAGTCATCCATCTCATTGTAACATCTGCAACATTCTCAATACAAAGTGCTTTTGTATTCTGCTGATTATATTGTGCAGGTGTACCTAATGTTGTGGCAGGTGAATGCAGTGTGTCCAACATCCACCGCATCATCGGCCTCCGCTTGCCTCGTTCTTGAGGCGATTCAACCGCTCATTTCCCACCTCTGACCTTCTTTGTCATTTTTTCCTGCTGCCACCGCTGCTGCTGTCATTTAATGGCTTCAGATGCAGTCCTTTGTGTATTTAATGCTCATCCGTAATGGACGTTTTTCACCGGTTCCATTTGAGGTGCTCTGGAGTTGCCCGTGTATTGACAGTCATTCTTCTTCTTTCTTTCTCTCGAATGGTTTTTCCAGAAAGAGCAGCACAGGTGATGGACCCAGGGAAGGAGAGCTGGAGGATCTGCATGAAGATGAGCCCTCGTCTTGAGTCTTAGACATTGTTGTTATTTTTCTTGAACCTCTCATCCCCTTTCCTTTGCTTCAACCGTTTATGTGCTTGCCACTTCATGCGCTACGCAGCAAACAGGCATGGAAGTCCAGTGTTTTTTTTTTTCTTTTCTTATTCGGACACGCTTGTGTTTGAACTTCCTGTTGACCTCGGAGTGACATTACTTCTCTCCGCCCCCTTTTTTTTTTTTTACTCCGCTTTTAATCATTTTCTCTTTTCATGTCGGCCTGTTGTGGAAAAGGAAAAGTCAAAGACTGGACCTTGGCTTCTTCGTTGGACACCATGTGGATTGTGTATTCCCTTAGACTTACTGCAGAATTTTTCATTTCTGACCAGTTATGGCTTATTTAATTACTGTACATAGAAGTCTGAAGGTCTTATCGGGGTCATTCCCACAATCCTTATATCATATTGTTTACTCATTCCTATGTTGCCTTCGCTGCCCTTGAAGCCTGTGAAATTTCTTCCCAAAGTAACGACAACCAAACTTTTGACAGTGATCACAAAGAAAGCGGCCCTTCACTTGAACAGTTTTTGCTCTTGAAAAGACAGACGGGGACATTTTATGACAAGAGTCTGATAAATATTCCTGGAACCATCTCCAGATTTCGTAACAGGGCAATGACAAGAGTTTAGCACGATTTGGCCGTCATGCACTCCCATCACTGATTTGAAATGAAACAATCAAATTGTGTTTGAAGTGGAGTCCTGTAGAAAAATATTCCATTTGCCATTTTGGAATTATAGGCTGTCTGTGCTGAGCCTCTCAATTTGCATTTTAATGCTTGAATGAAAATAATTTGCAGCCACCGAGTTGAGTGCTTGAGGTCAAGAGCCCATAGATCATCACAAAATGCCGATTGTCCTCCCTTGAGATATTTTACCAGGTCTTCACTTGATGCTTGTTCGTTTTTGTCTTTAGTCAGTGACTTGAATTTGTTTTCCAAATGTCTGGAGTTCAGTCATTTTTGGGTCATGATCAGTCATCTCGCTAAAGTTTGATCAATTTTGTAGCATTTGTCTCCATGTTAGAACAGAATCAAGCCCGACCGGTGTCCCCCCTATCATAATCAGGGCTTACCTGTACTTTTTGTGCTTTGGCCTAACTTGTGCATAACATAAGAGCATTGCTGTGGTGCATCCTTGTGCAAATGAACAATGTTGAAGTCAGTTGAGGAGCTTCATGCAGTGCTCTGCTGATATCTTGGTACCAAGGAACTATGTTTAAGTAAGTTAAGGAGCTTCATGTGGTGCTTTGCCACCTTTTGAGACACTTGATAGGTAATTCTAAACCATTTTAGGTTGGTTTCCATGACGGGAAGTTAACTTTTTTCATCCATCATCCATAAACACTAATGCCCTGGTTCCATTTGCAGCCCTAACCTGTGTCCACCATGTGTGGTATGCTTTGGCTCATGACTCTAATAATTTTTTCCCCAATCCTTCTGATACAAGTTGACAACGGTTTCATTTTTTGCAAAGCATCAGATGGCACTTAGTTGTATTCTATTTGCTTTCATGAAGGTGTCTCTTGATTGTAGATTGTGACGACAGAGTGATCTTATCCACTTCACTTGTCTCCTGTTTGTGTCCTGGTCTTTTATTGCTGAGCTCACCAGTGCTTAATTTTAAAGAATATAGCCAACCATTATTTGTTTGTTTGTTTGTTTTTGCAGCATAATGATGGTATCCTCACTTGAATGTTTTAGCCCCTGGAAATTCAATTACTCTCCACAAAACGGCTGTTAGTCCTAAATTAAAATCTTTATTTTTGTGTTTTATTTCAAATCAACTTTGGTGGTGTCGAAAGACAAAATCACTCAACTCTAAGCTGAATCATCACATTCAAAACACATTATAGTGTCAATGTCCTGTTGACGTTCAGGGAGATCTTTTTTTTTCCATACTAGATTCTGATATTGACGGTTGCTTTTTATTTTTCCTCACTTTGGGATTACACTGAAATTATTGACCGGGTTTTCATTGCGAAATAGAAATCCGTTGAGCCGCACTGACAAGGTGCATTTCGATGTCACGATTGGGCTTTGTCTGGCAAGAACAGCACTCTGCATCCACCACTCTGCTCTCCCCAGTGTGGCTGATTAAAAAGGGGGAGCGCTGCACTTTTGCATGCCCTCGATCGGTCTCCTCCTCAGGGTCCTCTGGTGAAAGATGACGAGGGGGAGTATTGCTCCAACTAACATTGGAGGGCATTTTACATCCCGTTTTATCAAGTCTGCGTGCTTTGAAAGAGTTCATAGAATCGCGAACGCTGCTGACAGCCTAACCGCTATTGCATCAAGGGAGAATGTTTGTTTCCAAAGTGTTGACAAAAGAGCTGTTTCATATTTCTATCTTAATGTGCAATTATCAAAAATGTGTCGGCATCAAACAGCAAAAGTGCTCTATTGTTTTATATAGTTCTGTTTTTTTTCTTGCTGTAGCTTGAATTACTGAGGAGGGGAAGTTTCAATGAAGGGCTTTTTTTTGTGGGTGTATGCAAAACATTCAATGTGAATATTTTTTTTCTTTCTTTTTTTTATATGTATGTGTCTGTGCCGCTAACTTTTTTGTCCAAACACTCAGGCTCTTGTGTACTGTGATTTGGTCATCATCCTTCAAAGGTAACCCACTGCCTGCACTTTACATTTACTGTAAATATGTCACTTTTACATGAAATACCTGCAACATCCGCAAGACTAATAGTCATGATGTGCATTCCCTTTAAAAAAACAAAAAACAATAGATGCTTTACTCCTGGGTGCTTATTTACTTTTCACAGTTGTGTGCTAATATTTAAAGGCGTTCAATGGTAAAAGCAGCAAATAAAATAACTTACGGAAGCGCTTTCTTTCACGTACCCGATGTGCATAAGTTATAAACTTTGAAATCTTCGGTGAGGCATGTGTCAGATAACCTCTTGAGTCGGTATATAATAGAAGAGCCCCCCCCCCAAAAGAGGTCAACGTGTAATGACATACCTTTGCGGTATTCTGCAGCTCCAAAATATCAAAGTAAATAACCTGCATGTTTGCTTTTCTGTGCATCCTCAATGAAAAGTCGTAACACTTGCAGGAATGCTACTGTTATGCATGTTGTTTGCGATTTATGCCCAGCAGCATTTTATGATGCATACAGTTAATATATTCTTACATGGGAAAGATGAAATGTGCCCTGGTGTCGTGAAAACGGGGCTTTTAGAAAAGATGAAAATGGATGCTGCAATTGTTGCACTGGAATTGATTTAGGGTGAAGCAAAATGGAGAAATGTGAGCTTGCTGCTGTGCATTTGACTGTCCTGTTCCATGTTGAAAATCTGTGTTGCGTTGTTTGGTACATTTCTTGCATGTACTGTGCTGAACTCATTTGTTCGACCACGTCATAAGAAAAAAACTAAACAGTATCATGAAGTGTTTTCATGTGGATGTTTTTACCGGTTTGAACAAAAATAAAGATTTTAAAGTGTATTCATGAGCGGCACAGTGTACGAGTGGCTAGCATGTCTGCCTCACAGTCGAGAGGTCCCGGGTTGCTCAATTCAAACCCTTCAGTGTGGAGTTGGGTACTGTAGCTTCCATTCACAATTGGAGAAAAAAAACCTTGCATGTTAGCTTTTATTGAAGACGGTAAACTGCCCATTGGTCTAAATGCAAGTGTGTGGTTGGCCTGCAGAGGGCTGACTGGTCGGTAAAAGTTGGGTAGATTGAAAGGCTTCAGTTTAGGCGTGATCCCAATAAAGATAAATGAGAAAACGTATGAATGGAAACTGAAATCTCCTTTTGACAACTAAATTAGATCCGGCTGACTTGTCTTTTTGAGAAGTCCGAAATTAATCAAAGACGACACATGAATCAACCATTAAAAACAATTTTTGCTGGTTCAGCAAAGCGACTTATGTCATATCTCAATTGAGAAATAAAAATGAGTTTAAGATTTTAATGGAACTCATGATTTGCAAATTCTGAGATGACAATATTTATATTTTAGCATCACGTACATCCTTTTTTTTTTTTTCAAGAGCTTCTAAACATTGGTGCTGGTCTCATACGTTTGTTAAGCACTGTACGTATTTCTTGGAGCGAAGCAGAAACATTCCACGCTCATACGGTCACATTGTAAATATCTCCTTTCTATGTAAACAAAGCTATTTTTGCATGCCTTTTGTACACCTTGATTTAAGACTCAATAAAAAGGGGACAGAATCCAAAGTTTTTGCTTTTTTTTTTTTTTTTGCCAAACTACAGTATGTTTTATTGAATTCCATTAGGATCAAGACGTTCACACAGAGATGAAATCAGTGCGACAGCCGGACATTCACACACAGTGTAATTCTTGCTTTGACATTGACACCGACGGGTACAGTAATTGATTGCACAATGCACAACACAACTGATGTGGGATGGTTCCCTCCACCCATAGAGACACTAGCTTTATTAGGTATACCTCCGCAATCAAATTCCAATACAAATGGGTGGGGGTGGGGGGTCGGAGTTTGCTAAGACAATAATTTTGAGCATGTTATGCTAAATATGAGGGTGGGTATTGTTTTTTGGGAACGTCGACTTTGACTAGAAGATTTTATATTTCAGTATGCTATTTGAGTTAGGTACGTTCATTCCAGCAGTGATAAACATGATATTAATGCTTTTCTGACGGCGTCTGGCAAGACTTTGTGTTTTTAAATTTTTAAATACAGAATTATTTATACTGCCATTGTGTTGGATTATTCAGGTGTAACAAACTGAAAGGCATTTTGGAAAGCCTACGCATGAAAAAAATAAAAATAAAATCAATATTCATTTAAAGATTATTTTGCTTGTGGTCAGTCCGCAACGGTGTTCAACATTTCGACATCCATGAATTGAATCGTAAGTTGTTTGTGAAAAGCAATTGTACTTCCGATACGACCTCACTTAGCTTGATGAGAGCAACCTCAGAAGATAGTTGTCCACAGTTAACACATCTGCAAACGTTTTTGGTGCATGTCGTACATCGTGAGGAACCGCAAAATTGTCAACTGCAATTTAATCGCTTTGTTTTGCAACCACAATTACCTGTAGTTTCTTTCTGGTTTGTTTGTTTAATGTGGGTCGATGATGCTCAATCAGGTTGAAGACATTATCCTCTTGTGTCCATTGAGAAGGGGTGGTGACTTGTGTCTTTTTGAAGGTTCCACTGTATCACATAATGCAACGCAGCTTCTTCTGTGAAATTATTCCCCATTGTCACTTCTGCAAGGGGATATTAGTGGAAGCAGTAGAAATAAAGGTTAAACTCCTGTATTGCAATAAATAAAAACAATTAAACCACAATAAAATGTACTTGGGTATAAAAGTAAAATATCCATGTTGCTTTGCTAACATTTTAAACTGTGAGCCCCCCCCCAAAAAAATAATTCAATTAAAAACGCTAAATTATCTCTTGTTCACAATTGAAAAAAAATACTGCATATGTTTTTTTTAAAGATTATACTTAATTTTAGAATGTGAGAAGCTTTGGATTTTAAGACACAACATTCGCTAAGAATCATTGTTGGAGCAATTCTCTTAAATATGGCCAGGGAAAAAGAATTTCTCACGTCTCCAAATCTGTTGCATCATATTCTTTCATTCTCCCCATTCCACACGCGCAAGTATTTGAGTTGTTGTTACATCTTCTATTCATGTGGAAGTTTACAAACCCACAACTATGCACCTGCCTTACTGGAGCGTAGTTTGGCATTTCCCCTCCCTCCCTCTTCCCTTTTTAAAATTCGTGTGTGTGTGTGTGTGTGTGTGTGTGTGTGTGTGTGTGTGTGTGTGTGTGTGTGTGTGTGTGTGTGTGTGTTTTGTTTTCACTACCCAACATTTTCAAGGTGACACCAAACGTTTATAACCAACAGCAAGTGCCAAGCAGAGACTCTTGCCAGTAGCAGGAGCACTGTTATCTGTGTCAGCCACGGATGCACTCGAAAGTAGGCTTTTCATCACAGACATCTTCCGAACCGCTTGATCCTCACTAGGGTTGCGGGGGGTGCTGGAGCCTATCCCAGCTGTCTCCGGGCAGTAGGCGGGGGACACCCTGAATCGGTTGCCAGCCAATTGCAGGGCACACAGAAACGAACAACCATCCATGACCACATTCATACCTAGGGACAATTTAGAGTGCTCAATCAGCCTGCCATGCATGTCTTTGGAATGTGGGAGGAAACCGGAGCACCCGGAGAAAACCCACGCAAGCCCGGGGAGAACATGCAAACTCCACACAGGGAGGCCAGAGCTGGAATCGAACCCGGTACCTCTGCACTGTCATCACAGACATTGAATATTAAATCAGTTGAAAGTGTTTACAGGAAATTTTCTTGAACACTTTTTAGTTGATGATGACCATTAAATATTCAAAGTCTATGCAGTGCACAGATGTGGAGGGCAAAAAACACCACAAAAATAAATAAAAGCAATTCCTTACTTTGGATTCCTCTGTCTCTGTACTGCCTGCTTCTGAATCAGGGTCCTGCATCACAGAAGCACAGGAATTCCCCTGTTTAGAAGACAACTCAAGGGAGTGTGCCTAAACTCATGAAAATGAGACTCATGACAGGTGTGTTACAGTGAATGAGACAGCTACTCTAGACTCACATTTGACCGAGCAGTGTCTTGGCCTGGTCTTGTTTTGGCTTCACTGGCGAAATAGACGCTGCTTGTGTCTAAACCGAGCGACTCGCTGTCATGCTGTGAATACAAAATGTCCTGCCTGGTTCATTGATGGAGAGCAAGCTGTCTGGCATGATATATATATATGTATGGAATGGTTTCCTTCTTTTCAGCCTAGAATATTATACAAACGTTAATATAGGGGAGCGTTCATTAAACAACTGCAGAGTGCTGCTGTTTCAGTTGTGAAGTAGATGTAATGGATACTCAGTCAAATGAATAATATCACATCGGTATGTCGATCCTCTGTCAATGAACTGTTCTCTTTTCTTATCTCTGCCGCCATCTTGCGGGCAAACTAACAGATTCGTCACTGAAACGTTGATTTCCAAACGTAAGTGGCTTGCTTACCTGTCCGTGTGTGTCGGTGTATTTGAATTTCATGTTCTTGTAAAATTCTCTTTTGGGAAGCAAATACAGCAGCACCAAGTCACAGACAACAGTAGCCTGAAAAAAAGGTATTAAAACGGTTTGAGATCTTTTTAAATGAAAAGTTTTTTTTGTTTTTTTTGGTAAAACAAATAAATAATAAAAGAAGAGTCAGTACCAACATACCACGCCAAAAATGCCCACTCCGGAGCCTATTGCTGTTAATGTTGGGATGATATCAAATTTTCTGGCCTGTCAATACAGAGTAAGAATGTTTCAGATTCAATGCGGTAATAATGCCCACATGCACGGAATAAAACGTGCAGTCTTGACTTTTAGCCTAATATGAATGTTTTAGGAATTGGAAAGGAAGCGGAGGTTTCATGAGAAAACCTACATGTCAACTTCATAATAACTGATAAGGTATCCCTCATGTAATAAATATCAAAGTATTTATTTACATTTTAATAATGCTATGTCAAACTTGAGACGGAATTAGCTCCTATCGCTGTATTGATGATGGACACTTTCGATGAAGGGCTTTTAAAACTCTTTAGAAGTGGTTGATTGTATTTTGTATGCAAAACATACAAAGTGTGAATACTGTGTTTATATATTGTATGTTACAGCATGGTTTGGTTGCGTGTGAGTGATTTTTCTTTTCATTTCCACAAAATGATGCTATACGATAGTGTCTTTACTGTTGCATGAAGTTAGCGCATCGAGTTTTGAAATACAGTATGTGCATGTTGTTAATTTTGTCAAGCTTCTGCTCTTCCCCTACATTTCTCTGGAAAATGTTGCTTTCATAAAAACAATTATTGTGAAGTGTAAAAAGTACAATTTCCAAGATAGCTCTTTTAGGAAATCTCAGCAGATTGGAGAGGCGTACCTAATGGATTGATTGGTCAGTGTTAATACTTCCACAAGTATGTTAGGAGTTGACTTACCAGCGATTGCACAATGATATCTATCCGGATGCCAAACACTTTTAGGAGGGTTCTTTTTTGTATCGTGTCCTCCATATAATGTTTTGCATACCTGAAAGAGTTATGGAAATGTTAACATTATTTCCATGCTCACATTTACCACATCACACACACATAATTTTCTCCATGCTACTACACTATTCATCATTTCGAGACACACACAGCAATGCCTTAAAAAATTATATAGTAACCATGTTCATTCAAAGAAATATGTCTACACGCCTAAAGTTGTAGCCAACTGATGCCCTGGCCTTGTCTGTCTCTGCGGGGTTTCCATACAGTCCATGGAAGTTGTATGTGGGTTTGCAATATTTTACATCCACATCAAAGTTGCATGTCCAGTCAACCACGATGCCAATGGCCCCTCCCTTTAAAGTAGCACAAAATGAGCAACACAAAGTGTCATTATAATCAGGAGCGAACAAATAAAAAGCGCTCAGTTAACAACTGAACTGGTTGTTAAAATTTTTTAAACAAAAGAACAAAAAAATAGAGTTTTAATATCCCTTCTCATTCACATCCAATCGTTCACGTTAAACTTACCACTTTGGCAATGGTTTCAAAATTAAAGCCAGACTCCTTGACTATGTCTCCCAGTCTGAATATTGGACACAGTGGAGAATCTCTTGTATTGTGGAGACATTTGTTGATATATGTTGCATCAATACCCTCGACAAGGTTACTCCTGCAAAGACGACAACGTGAACATTTGGAAATTTTGTTATGCATTTTCTTGCACTGTATAGTACATTATATTAAGAGTCCATTCATCCATTTTCTATCCCGCTTGTCCTCACGAGGGTCACGGGTCAGTCGGAGCCTATCCCAGCTGTCTTTGTTTTTCGTTCTCGTCAAGCCGACCAATCGGCTTCCTCAGGTACTCTTGTCTTATCCAGGTGCTGCTCGTCTCGCCAGTTAGCTTGTATTTAGTTCTCTGCTTTATTTTATGTCTTTGTCGGTTGATTGCTTCTGTTTCTGTCATAGTCAAAGTTCCCTGAGTGAGTTCGGTTTGTAAGTTTGACTCTCGTTTTCTTGGGCCTTTTCCTCTATAATCCTTGTTTTCTTTTCCTTTTGTTAATTTTTTTCTAGGAGTGAATGTTTTTTGGGATTCCTCCTGCTCCCCAGTCCTTCCCCTGCTTTCTTGCACTTGGGTACTCCAACGCCAGGAAAAAACAGCTTGTGACAGTAAGTGTAAAAGGAAACTCGGCGTTGCATTGTGTGTATTGAAAGGTGTATTGTAAAGACCTCCCAGTAGGGGGCAGTGCAACGCCACTGCAAAAAAATAATAATAATCCAATATTGACATATTACCTAACAGAATCAATCAGAACCAAGCAGGAGGCAGAATTAGTGGCGTGGCTCTTTTGTATCGGATCTCTTTTGATATAATTACAGCATGGACGTAATTCGACTTGTTTGTTCATATCTTAGGTAGCAATGTTCCATTTTTTTTTTCTTTCTTTTGCGAGACTTAGCAACGAGTACTGTATTCTAAAACGTTTCAAATGTGTTTGGAAGAAATGAGTCCTTGTGAATGTTAAATAATGCTAACTACTGTTATGTTATGATGCACAATAGCAAAAAAAAATGTCACCAGTGATTATTCTTTTCAATGCACCATGGTTTGTTTTATTTGTTTTGGTAGATTCTCATAACCGTAATAATTATATAATATTGTTTCTCTTTAATATTTAGCTTGTGCATTTTTTCTGCAAAATGCTTTCTAGGTTCATCACATTTAAATTTTGGTCATACATACCTTGTCACACCAAATATGGGGAATGTTACAGAGTTCTTGATGAACAGTGTGTAGTTCTCTGCAGACTTCAAAAGGGGAGGACTGAAGAAACAAGAAAATTGTATAAGCTGTCTTTCTTTGAAACAGGCTAAAGAATAGTAACAATTCAGGGTTAAAAACCTACTCTGGTATGTTGTGGTCATTCTCAATAGGGCACCATGCCAGAACCTCACAAGTCTTTGTTGCATTATCACAAACCCCAGTCATATGTCCTTGAAAGAAAAACATCCATCAAAAAATCCGTAATCGCTGCAGCACTAGCCAAGCACATTTTATTTTGAGCGGGCGCTTGGGGGTGCGGGGGGACACACGTGCCACTCCAAACATTTTCTGCTTCCACTTGTGATCGACTTATCTTTAATTAGCATCAACTGTAGCAAGCAAGATGTGAAGCAAAGCAGATGCTGAATTTGCCGTTTCCCTTATCTCTCTCTCTGATGCGGCTTCTCTATCCGTACCATACATGAATTCACAGTCGGTTTCCTAGAAGGCATTTGGTCATTCGCCATAAGCCTCCTCCCCGACATCCCCCTAGCTTACTCATTCTCATGAGATGACCAACGCTCCGAGTGGCGCCTCGATGTAAGCTTGATTGGTAAACACATCAAGCAATGTCTTAAGTCTTCAGTTTGATGTGGGGGTTATGCAGAGGACATAAATAGTTAAATATTGAATGATGGAGGACACGAAATATGCCGAACTATCTTTGAGCTGAGTGACAAATTTGATTTTGGGCCGATTAAAGAAGCTCTCATGTTTGCTTTTAGTGGCTCTATGTCAGCTCATATGGAGCACTAACGTTGAGTCTGTGAGTGTATATGCATAGATGGACGTATGCATTTATTTGCTTAAGGCGGCGATTAGACGCATGCTTGAATGTGAAGCGAGACAAGATAGAAGCATGCACAAAGTCCAGTGGCAAGAATTAAAAAAGAGACATCAAATGTTTGCCAACGATTACCGGTAGTCTTTTATTTATTTTTTTGCACAAGTTCATCTTATAGCAGTTCTCATTAGCCAAAGCCCATTTTGCAAACACAAGGCCGGTGAGCTCTTTATCTCATCCGTCCACTCGGCATCATCATGTCTTAAAAAGGCTTTGAGAAGTTTGAGGAGGGCTATAAATCTGAGGCCAAGTCAAATATGAGAAGAATAGCCAGGAGTGATCTCTTGGTTTCCCCCAAAGAAAAGTAGACGGTTGTTCAGTGAGGACTGGTGCGGTCACACACTGTCGGGCCGTCAGGATTTACCATGTCCCGTACGTTTGAAACTCCCTCCTTCGCAGTCGGCGTTGGAGCTACAATTGTGCTTGCCTGGGAGCTGTTGGAAATAATGAACTGGGGTTAGGTTTTTTTTTCTTATAAAAGTTAAGAAAAAGTCAGCTAATGTACAGTGAAACCTGCAAAGTTGGTTCGCTGGCAAGTTTCTCTGGTCATTTTTATGGTCGTTTGCATTTCTGCTTTTAGCTAGCGGTATGTGCTATTTACGCTAGCTTCTTTAGTAAAGAGTTTGTAATGTAATTGAATACAGTGAACATTGCATATTTTTTAAACGAACCTCTATTTGCTGAAACACTTTTCCTTTTTTTCTGCACAATCCAAAGAAATACTGCAATTGTACAGTCATCCCTTGTTTATCGAGAGGGTTACGATAGACCTCTGCCATTCAGTGGGGGGATAGGAACCAGGCCAGCTGGCGAACAGCGAAAATCCACATATAATTGGTGCCCATCGAAATGCGTTGTATTTCATTCCTAAACATCAAATGTGATTATTGTAAAAATCAGTTCATTGAACTTACTGTCATCTTTATTGCATCTTTTAAAACCTCCTACGGCCATGGCACAGTTGCATGTGATTTCAAAATCCAGGACATGGGCTGTTTGACCGACATAAGACGCAGTGAATCAAAGTGTAGAGTTTGCTGGCTGTTAACTGCTTAACAGTTAGCCATTCTGTGTGTTGAGTGACTCAATGCAAGTTATGGCAGGTGGCGTGTTTATTTTCATATTTCATATTTTCAAGCTCAGACTTCCCACTCCTCAGCCACTTCTTCTAGCTTCCCAGGCCAGCTGGGTGACATAGTTAGTCTCTCCAGCGTGTCCTGGGTCGTCCCCGGAGCCTGCTTCTGGTGGGACATGCCCGGAACACCTCACCAGGGAGGCATTCAGGAGGTATCCTAATCAAATGCCCGAGCCACCTCATCTGGCTGTGATGATAGTACAATTAAGAAGAAAAAAAAAAATCAACGATCCAGTGAAGCCGGAAAAATGAACCATGAAATAGCAATGGATAACGGATGGCAACGACCTGTTGAGGTGAGTTGAGGAGGCTTCTCTAGTAATAAGTAGTCCTTTGTTCTCATCTTGTGGCATCTATAAGTACTTACAGCATAAACCTTATAGGGATGGGGGTCAATTATTCTGATTTTTGCTATTCGCTGCAAGGCTCGCTCCCTATTTCCTCAAACAAAAGTATTTTGCTCAGTTTGTACTGAGATAAGAGACAATTTTTCAAATCAATCGAGAAATTTACTATGAATACCACCATCATTGGTACCTGTCTGTGGTACTAACACTCCAAAACACAAGAAAAATCGAAAGCACACTCATAGTTAGTTTACACATGCTCACTGAGCCCCTCCAATTTTTACCACCGTTGGAATGTTCAACTTTGGTATTTTCACTGAAACATGTTTAAAAAAGTGTCTGAAATATACACGCATGACCACAGTTGGTCATTTGACGACCAAAATCAATGCAGCAATGTTTCCTATTTGGCACAGTTATAAAAACAGTTTTGGAATGAGACCCTGTTTCTGTTTTATTTTAAGGTTTTTGGACACCTATACGATATAGGTACAATATGTCTGAGTGAAGGGGTAGTGAGGAGAGGGACTTGCATACCTCCGGACACTTTCCCATCTTCTGACCTTCCGTGATAATGTAGTTAGTCATCACCACAAATGAAGAATCTCCCTGTGGTTTACAATCAGAAGACAAATAGTTAACAGTATGTTAAACAGTCTCATATTAGCCAGATCCAGCAGATTGTGAGACTTTTTATTTTATTTTATTTATTTATTTTTTTACACCCCGAACATCATTTACATTTAATACAGAACCTACTTGATTGTTATTTGACATTCCAAAGTTTTGAGCATTTTTAGAGTTAGTTAAAAAGGCCTGTCTGGTATATGGACCGACCACCTGTGGGGGGAATTATATCATAAAGTTGGAAAAACTAGCACAGTTCAGCCTTCAGGGGGGACTGTTGGGTAGAATTTAGAAAATCCAACATTTTGCACCGAAATGTTTTATCTGTTGAAGACTGTGCATGCTGGATCACTTTAGCCAATGGCTATCGAAAGCTTCACCTCTGTTTCGTTCAAGAGGCAGCTGAAAACGTGACTGATCACTCATCAAAACCCGCAAACACTCAAAGCCTCTTACGGACGGGCACTTTATAAACAGCACCTTCTAAAGCCACTTGCCTGTAAGCACTTCATGGTAGCTCAATATAACTTGCACTTCACCCATTTTATTCCACTTGTTTTACAGTAACTGCGTTATTGTAAGGTTTATTTTTAGGATTTTTGTCTGGTATTACACAGAGATGTGCAAACAATGTACTGTCGGTGCTATTTCTTGTTTTAATGTATGCGACTACAAATGGAAAATTATTATACGGCTAAAATGTATTTTAGCGACGGCAACGCTATCCCATTCAAATAAATATGTACATAAATAAATGCTGTTGATTGTGAACTGTTCCATTCCTTCGCCATTCATTTTAGATTCCCATCACTTTCATAAAATTCCATTAATTTAGCATGGATTGAAGTACTCTTCGTGGCTGCAATTCCTACACTGAAGAAAATGATGTGTTGAATTTACTCAATTTAATTTTGGCTGCACACAATATAATCATCTTAGCTTTAGCTCCATTTTTAATACAATACAATACAATACAATACATGCTGATTTATATAGCGCTTTCACAACAGCGGCAGCTGTAACAAAGCGCTTAACAAAACAGTTAACATAAAGTAAAATAATAAACACAAGACATAACATAAAACACGGACAGTCGTGCAGTCCTAACCACTTTTCCCCTCATACGCTTTGTTGTTTAAAGCAGTTTGAGATGAAAGAGGAGAGAATCAAAGTGTCCTTTCACCAGTGGATCAGAGACGTCATGCTCAAAATGTGCACACGTCGGCTACAAGCTAAGTTTCAAAGTCAACAAGAAGCTGTGGCATCCATTGACGAAAAAGAGATTGGTTCACTTCTCCTGTCCCATGCAAATCCATTCCAATTCCAAGCGGTGACTCTCAGTTCCATATACGCATCGGCGCTCTGCGCCGACGCTCCTCTCTCCTCATCCTCAACTTCAGCAGCCATCCATCCAGCCGCACCAATGCAAACTGTCCAACAGCGCCGACATCTCCACTGAACAAAATGGGGCTGTGAAAAATGCTGCCCATTACAGGCGCAAAAAACACAAGCGCCCCGGGCTGTCCAGCACCGACAGTCAATGGCGCCGACATTCCTCCCAATCAAAATCTGTGCTGCTACAGGCGTGCTGCCGAGAAGGCGCAACCATCTAGCACAGATTATTCTCCTTTGACGAATGTTGTGGCCAAAAAACGCTGAAAACAGTCCACATCAGGTCCACATGACGAAACAACAAACGCGACAAAACAAAAAGACAAAAACAACAAAAAAGAACAAAAAAAGCAAGGCTCTTGAAGAGCACTTGCTGAAGGCTGCCTACTCGGGCGCCATCTTGTAGTCGATCTAGAGTCGCTTTTTTATTTTTCCAGCGTACATGCTAAAAATCTGTATTTTTGGAAGCCCATTAATTAAAGCTAAAAGACTACACATTCACTCAGCCCGTTGCGGTGGTGTGAACGGCAAACTCCGAAGAAATTAAAGTTGACTTTAGTTCAATCACATGGCAGTTGAGTTTTTTACGTAAGCCGGTCCTATAATTGCAAAAAAGGTCCACACCCAACACCTTACAGTGAGCAAGACAATCCACCGAGCCTTTGTTATTTCTTTCTCAGAGTTAACAGGACCCAGGAACAGGTTAGGTAAACAAAGAAATATATTGACCGCTGTCTTTTCATCGACTGTTTGCTCTGTGCTTTATGGGACACAGGCGAGAGAACACAAAGACGCCTTGAGGTGAAACTGAATCTGTGCTCGTCCCGTCATGTGTCCTCGTTGATTACTTCTGGCATGAAGTCAAGCTAACAATGACGTTAGAAACCTTGAGCTTGGTCGCCAGGTGGTCGCCGTGCAGCTTTTGGGGAGAGCAAATCGTTCTGATGTTTTCATATCAAATCAGTCTGATTTTTATGAACCCTGACAGTTTGATTTACGGAGGCAAGGACGATGGTGACTTGAGATGTTTACCGGGTTTGACAGTGCGTCCAGTGCGTCGCCACGATTCGCGTTGACTGCAGTGGTTGAACTTTATGAGGAACGTTGCCTGTGTGAATCGCCACGAGCGATCTAGTGACCAACCTGTGGCGGGAAGACGTAGTCGGCCACGTCCCACACTCTCTCCTCTCCGTTCACGTTGGTGTAGCCCACTCCTTTCATTTTGGTAAAGACGGAGCTGACGGCCGTGTCTGTGGACTGGTAGCCTTTCTCGTAGATGAACACCCACCTGTACGGGACAAGGGAAGCAATCGGTCAGGTCCGTCATCACCTCAGACTCCATATTACGCCCTTGCCAAGCATCTGAGCTCACAGGCAAGGACACGTTCGGGGATAGTGTTGATCTAGACATGGAGCACTGCAATCTTGCCATGCCAACAGGATGCCTCACGGGTGAGTCAGTGGAGTTGCATAATGTCGTGGACTTCTACTTGAAATGTCGCAATAAGAGGGAGTGATGGATTACTTGTGTGCTCATATGACACATGAATAGCTACCTCACACAGTAAGATGAAGTATTTGAGTAGTGACCGTTTCCTCGGTGGACGTCATTTGTCAGGGCTTGACTGAAGCTACTTTTTGTTGTTTTTTTTGTCTGACTGCCTTAACTTTTTGTCTTTACCAAGTGAAAAACATTCACTATTGGATTCGAGATCTGGCCTCTGACCTGGCCATTGTGGAATCTTGGATTCATATGCCTTCAAGAAGTCATTTACTGTAGTCTTGTCGCTTTTTTTTTTGTCTTTCCTGTCGTTCTGAAAAAAATGGACTTTGGTTTTATCTGTCCAAAGAATCTTGTTTCGGATGTTTTCTGGTAAAGTCGAATCTTAAAACCTTTCTGTCAACCCCTCCATCCCACATTTATAGTCTGTGTCCCAATAATTGAGTGAAACCTCTTCTATTTAAAATGACAATCTACACCACACCACAATCATGTACTGTCGTTGCTTTTTAATTTCATATCTATTGTTGCGATGTATGAAGGTAAAAGCCTCAAAGGTTGTCCAAGCACTTGTGGATGCAACAATACAGTATTTGTACAAAAGACAATGCAGCAAAGTGGCCGTCATTATTCGAAAGTGCATTCTCTCATTCTCAGTCAACAGTTTGACAATTCAATTCAGACCTGCCTTCCTACGTTGAGTTTGCCCGTGCTTGGGTAATCTGCTTTCCTCCCCCACTCGGTTGGGCTAACTGAAGACTCTAAATGGTCCAAAGGCGTGAATGTGAGTGTGAATAATTCTCGGTCTATATGTGTACCGTGAGTCGCTGGCAACCAGTCCAGTGTGCACCCTGCTTCAGGCCTAAACACATGCTGGTATAGACCCCGGTTTACTTACAATCAAATGAGGAAAAGCACTACTGACAAATTTATGTATCAGCCTATGAAGCTTTAACCCGAATGATAAAATTGGAGTTCGACAGTTGCTTTTGGTTATTGATGAAAGTATCACAATTAAAAATTTACCAGCCATGACATTATGACCACTTGCATTATGATCACATTAAAAGAATATCAAAACGTGTTCACTTTTGAATATAAATGTAACCAATTGTGAGTGTCGTTTGCAGTTGCATAGAAATGAATCATCCATAAATATCGAACATTTCATTTAGCTGTATTACAGTACAGTAGTTGAAATGCATTTGTATCTCTCAGTATGATGTGCTGTGCACCACGACAGCAAACTACAACCACATGAAACTTATTATTAAAAGAATACTTTTCGAATATCGTCAGTCAAAACTGAACATTATCTTTGTAGAGGAAGAATATTTAACACACTTCTTGTGTTGGATATCATAAGATCTCACCTTTTTTATAGTCAGTTAAACAATAACAAAATAATTCATTGCTTTGAAAAGCACTATAGTGTCAAAGCCAATGTGTTATGGTCTTACAAAATGAATAATTAGTGAATTTAATGAAAAAATATGTCTTTAATGTCTGAAAAATGATCATGACAAAATACAGCGTTGGAGTTTTGGGTCGTGTTTTAATTGGAAAATGGTGTTGCATCTTCCCCCCGTGCCTATGTGGGTTTTCTCCGGGTACTCCGGTTTCCTCGCTCATTCCAAAAACATGCATGGTGGGTTAACGGAACGCAGTAAATTGTCCCTAGGTGTGATTGTGAGCATGAATGGTTGTTCGTCTACCTGTGCTCTGCAACTGGCTGGCAAGCAATTCAGGGTGTACCGCCCCTACTGCCCAAAGACAGCTGGGATAGACTCCAGCACACCCGCGACCATTGTGAGGGTAAGCGGCTCATTTCATGAATGGATGGAGTGAAATGGAGTGGATGCAAATAAGCCAACTTCTTTTTGGGTAAATCAAATTATGTCATGCTTTAGGAGAAGTGTGGAGAAACTACAGCACATTGATAGAAAAATGAGAGCTTGGAAAAGCATGAAAAATGGAAGTCTAACAGTGGAAGTGAGATCTGTATCTGCTGCGACAGAAGGAGAACAGCGGCAGAAAGGAGGCCTCTCGATGCGCTGAGGGCTTCTCTCTCACCATGCTGTGCTGCCGCGATTACCCGTCAGTGTTTCAAACATCACCATCCGTCTCACATCTCAAACAATGGATTGTCATTTTTGTCACTTTAAATGTGACATTCGGGGAATTAATTAAGGTTTTTTTTTTCATTCATTTAATTTTTAGACCAGTCGTTTACGTCTGGCTTCATCCAAGATTACGTTCTTGCCTGAAACCCTTTTCCTTTTCATGTTGTTGTATTTTAGGAAAGATTTATGCAAAGCACCATTTGCTCACTAAACTGTTTAATTTTCATACCTTGGGGGGAAAAACTCACTGGAGATCAAGAGTCCACATATTTATGCTTTCCTCAACACTAAAAAGAATGCATAGCTACAGAAATGAAAATCAAATCTAGATTATATGAAAAGCCAATCGGTGGTCCCCAGATCCCAGATGAAGACATCCTAATTATAAATCCTAATCACATTGTGAAACCCTGATACAAAAATACATGAGACCAGCTAAATGTTTGAAAAACGTTGCAAAATTTAAAACTGTAAAAATGTAAAATTCACCTGTGCTGCTTCCACAAGGTTAAACTAGAAATGATCATTTGTGGACTTTCAAAACCCTCAGAAAACATGATAGCATATCCTCCTCTAATGGCTGCCCACTTCATAATACGCTAATACAATAATTCCCACACTGAACGAAATCTTTTTTCTTTTCTTTTCTCAAAAACAACCTCTTTCCCCCTCTGTTTTCTCTGCATTTTTGTGTCTGACAGTTTTGAGTTAATGCAATCTTTTGCACTGTAATGATCTGGTTACTTTTAATTACCGGTAAGTAGCACAGGGGTGTCCAAACTTTTTTTCCCCTCCAAGCATTACATACATACAAATTGAAAGACGCAAGGACTTCTTTGACATTCTTAGACTTATTAACCCTTTCATGCACCCTGTAAAGTGATAACATGATAAACTGTCCACTGTAGTAACCGCTGTCCCTGAAAGGGTTGAACGTATTCAAATCAATCCATCAAGCAATTATAATTTGCTTAAACCGTATATAAAATGATTACTTTGAAAAGCTGCAATATGTGAAAGGCAAATAACTTTTTTTTATTTTTATTTTTTATTTTTTAGGATTTTGGGGTGACTCTGACCCTGACAATTATCCAAATCATAACCACATTCAGAATCAAAACAAGGGCATGCTATCAAGTAAGCTGTGTTACATATTATTTTTAGAAATGCCATTAAAAGACAATGGACCATGGACAGTGGGCTACAATTGGCCCCCCAAGCCATATTAGGGACATTCGTTTATGAATGATGAGTCTTCTAATCTATTTGTTGTGAAATTTGATATGGATATTAAAATGAGCAATTTTTAGAAGAATTACATTTTGGACAAACAGCTCATCAATAAAAATGAACGCAACAGCTTAAATATACCCATATACCAAATCCAAATTGAATTTAACTCAGAGCTTAACTTTAAGGTGAAGTGTAGATCATTACATGGATCTTACACACACACACACACACACACACACACACACACACACACACACACACACAAACTGTTGAAAGCAACACCCCTCTGCACTGTTTGGCAGGGAATTGGGCAGCACTTGATCGTTATCTATGCTAGCATATGTCCCAACCTGTTCATCAGACACAGTCCCTCGGGTTCTGCAGCCTAAAGGTGCGCACACACACACACACACACACACACACTTAGAAGTAACTCAAACAACAAAACACAAATCAGCATGCAGTCCTGGCAAGTGGTCCAAAAGAAAGCAGACCTTTGAGGAGACATTTAGTGAAGTCATTATACATGTCAGCGCGCGCATGTTTGTGGATGCAACGAGTGGGTCAGTGCATCACTCAGCTTGCACGTTTGTTTCAGCTTGAAGAAGAGCAAACGACGCGACTCATCTGTCTTTTCTCCTTAGCATCAGAGACATTCCAAATCCAAGAATCCTTTTATGCAAAATATAATGAGAACGATTGGGATGAAGAAGCTCTTGGAATTCAGGAGGCCACGCCGAGAGGCCACTCCAAACAAGCTCGGACTTTCTGGACAATGCAAACTTCTGTATTGAAGGCAGCCAAGACATAAAAGTCTTACCCGATGATGTAAGCCAAGACCCCCAGCTGGATGAGGCGACAAACCACCCCTACTCTCCTATTCCTGACCAGCACCTGGCGCGGGGTCTCATACTCGAAGAAAAAGTCAGAGAGGGCGTTGGTGATTTGGCTCTTCATTTTCAGGTGGCTGACCAAGCGAGAGGAGGGGGCTCTTCACCACACGCGGAGCACCCAAACGCTTGCGCTCCCTCTGGACTGCTTCCCCTCACCAGTGACGAAGGTCTTCTGCCACCTCTCCTCTCTCAAGGAATGTCGGATGCGCTTCAAGAGAAGTCTTGACTTCCTCCCTCTCTCTCTCGCTCTCTCTCTGTCTGTCTCCCTTCCTCCCTCCCTCCCTGCCTCTCTTTTGCCCCTTCTGCCTGTGGATCTTTGCATTTATTCACTGCTTCATCTTTTATGTCTTTGGCTGGACATTCACATAGTGATATTTTGGGGGACTTACATTTTTTGTGTGTTGTTTTGAAATGAGTCTGTTGTTGCTGACACACACACACACACACACACACACACACACACACACACACACAGAGGCACACGCGCAAAGGAGCATGTGCTTTCTTTAAGCAATCAAACCTTATCGTCATCCTCTTGACACACACTTCCTGCATGTGAGGCGGAGATAGATGCCACAAAGTTGAGACGAATACACATTGCCTGTTTGCTGACCCTCGTGTCACTATTTGCAGACATTAAGCCGCCTTATTATCATCATTTCGCGTGGTGGCGTTCTGACGGACAGCAAATTGTGCTCCCGCCTTCCACAAGGTGCACTCAAATTTATAATTTGAATGCATAGAAAGTAGTATTATACAGATAAGACATAAGTACAAATAATAATCTATTTTAAAAAGCTTTCCACTTAGGCTGAAAATACGTTTTTGTTGAATTTACCGGTACTCAATTATATTTCACCAAGAGGTTGAAAGAAAGTAAAATCACATACTTAAATTTTTTTATCTGGATCCAGATGAAACCAAGAACTCTCGGAAATGGCTCAGGTTTAGTCTCATCTAACACAGGTTTGCCTGTAGAGTGATCGGGAAAGCCTTTGTGTGTTTTCCAAGGAGACTCCGGTCAATTGTCAGGACGTAGAGCATAATTGTTTTAGAAAACGGTAGAGCAAGTATACTCAAATAGTTTTGTGGGAATGTTTTTAAGGAATATACACAACAGTGGTCCTAGCCCGGGGTTACGATGAGAAGCTTAGGATACAAATGGTCTGTTAAGGAAGTATTTGGTTGTTGACGTCAGTATCCGATAACAGGCATTGGGTGTATGTAGTTAAAGCTTCAAAAAGTGCTAAAGAGGTGAGGTTATGAGCACATGGACACCTCTACACCGATGAGAATAATTTATAGATATATTTATAATTTACACTAACCATAATTACTGTTGCTAAGAGAAGAGTGAGGTAATCAGTCTGATTGCCTCCAACTACCCTTTTTTCTCTTTCTCTCTCCCCTTTGGCAGCACTGTCTGGCTGTTCTGATGTTACTAAAATGGTTTTCATATTATGTTGCATGAAACTCAATTTTTATAGCTCCGTTGGCATATATATAAGGGTCAGTAAAGGAGAAAACGATGGGTCAGACTGACATCGGTCTCCAAATCCTTTGCAGGACTGAGGTGTGACCTAGAATAAGCTTTTGGCTTCATAAGCACAGTGCATACTGTCCTCATGAGAATATTTCCCTGATCAGACCTGATGATCTATAAGTATTCAGCAGGCCTATACAGATATAATGTACATTGAACATCGACACAGAGTATTGAAGGGTGAGAAAGAATAAAACATGTAGAAACGAGTGACTCAATGTGACCTTGTACAGATAAAACGGCTCTTGAATGACAGAAACGTTAAGAATACTTGAAAATCAGCGCCGAATATGACTTTCTAAAGGTTCAAGATCATTTGCTCAGACTGTGGATGGAAAAAAAAAACACTTTAGTGCACATGTGTCAAAGTCATGGCCCGGGGGCCAGATCCCCCCCCGCCCCCAAATCATTTTATGTGGCCCATGGGAGCAAATCATGTGTGTCAACTTTCATGATTCTTGCTGAAATCTGTACCAAAATGTCAAATCGTCATGGGTAATAAATAACGTAGAGATTTTGCACCGGCCCTCCAAGGGAACCCGTAACTCCGAAGTGGCCGGCGACAAAAAAAAAAGAGTTTGACACCCCTGCTTTAGTGTGATTTGCTGTTTTCTGTTGTGTTGCAGGAAAAAGTGTGCTGTCAAAGTGTAGTGTACTCCCCAGGAGGCAAGCATATCAGTGAAGATAGTGAAGTGTTGTGGTTTAAGTGGAACAATGCGCTGCAGGGATTTTGAATGGGAATACATCCTGCCACAGTGAATCAGAATAGTTTTGTTGTCATTGTGCCACAAGGTGCAACGAAATGGAACAGATACAATTCGTCCAAGAGAAATAAAAAAAACGATGACCAACACGGGGCAGACAGAATGAATGTCCGCCATGTCGCCTTTTACAGCGACCCGTTTTCACAGATGAAAATAAAAAAAATAAAACAAAGTGGACATAGGCACAAAGAATTTAAATCAAAGCTGATCTGACGGTTGCATGTGGTGTCAGTTTATGCAAGGAGATGGAATTCCAAATTAAGGACTAAAGCCTCAAAGGCAAAAAGCTGAAAAAGTGAAGAGAAAAGAGATGAGGAATTAAAAATCCTCAAATTGTTTCATGTGAAGGTGAAATGTTTACGAAAATAACGAAGAGGAAAGTCGGATAGAGGAAGCCAGATTTAAAAACAAGTCAAGTCAAGTCAAGTCAACTGTATTTATAGAGCACTTTCAAACAGCCATCGCCGCATACAAAGTGCTGTACATGGAGCAATTTAACATATACAATAAACAGTAAAACAAATTTACGAAAATAACAAGAAGAGGAAAGTCGGATAGAGGAAGCCAGATTTAAAAACAAAAACAATCCAAATAATGTCCAAACTAGTCAGTGCATGATGATGACTCAACCTGGCCTCGATCCGATCCTCAGCGGAACCGTCAAATCGCAGTAGATATCAATTTTATAAAGATTAAATCACCAGTCTTGACACGTTTATTGCCAAATCCACCACAGTACAGCAGCATGGCGAAAAAAAGGCACCAATCCCAAGAAATAAGAGTTTTTGAATTGTTATGGTAAAAATTATAAGTTCTTAAACATGCGAAGAAATAACCAGAAAAGACAACCACTTTTGCTGGCTAAAGCAGGAGTACTCGGATCAGGACAGAGAGTGTAAAAGAGTTAAGATGCAAGAAGTTAAGGATGAGATAAATGAGGCAGTTTGGGCCGCAGTTGGAAGACAGGAAGAGGAAAAGGAAGTAGGAGCAATAGGAGAGTTGGGCAAAGTTCAAGGAGGAAAAATAAGGATAAGCTTCTCCGGATAATGCAAGAGGTCAAACAACAATAGGTAAAAAGAGAAAGTCTTAATTTTGCAGCAACCGGGAAGGAAAACAAACACTATGACCTCAGATACAGACACCTACTAGGTAGATATACTGAACCAGCTAATTTATTACCGATATTAATAAAAGCTTTGGTGCAGCCGACACAACCTCGGGCTGAACACGGTCAAGACGGTAGAGATGATCGTGGACTTCAGGAAACATCCTTCTCCAGAGTTGCCCCTCAAACTATCCAACTGCCCTGTGTCAACCGTCGAGACCTTCAAGTTCCTGGGAATCACAGTCTCCCAGGACATGAAGTGGGAAGTCAACACCATCTCCATCCTGAAAAGGGCCCAGCAGAGGATGTACTTCCTGAGGCTGCTGAGGAAGCACGGCCTGCCACAGGAGGTGCTACGTCAGTTCTACACGGCAGTCATCGAATCAATCCTGTGTTCTTCCATCACGGTTTGGTTTGGGGCCGCCACAAAGAAGGACAAAATCCGACTTCAACGGACAATTAGGACGGCAGAAAAAATCATTGGCACCGCCCTACCCACTCTTGAGGACTTGCACACCGCAAGAATCAAGACAAGGGCACGGAAAATCCTCCTGGATCCCCCCGCATCCTGCCCACCACCTTTTCCAGTTACTCCCCTCAGGCAGGCGCTACAGATCCATGCGCACTAAATCCAGCAGACACTTGAACAGCTTCTTCCCTCTAGCCATTAACTCCCTAAACAGTCACTGACGTAGTCACTCTTCTTGTGCAACAAATATTGTATCTCTCTAAAATGGTTCAATGATTTTCTGCACCAACTGTACAAACTGTAATAGTATTGTATTCTACCACTGATCACTTTAGCTCTGCTTGAAACTATGGTTCACTTACATTATGAAATGTCCTTCCATACCAATTTGCCATGTTCTTGTTTATGATGATACTAATGCAGCGTGTATACCGGAGACAAATTCCTTGTGTGTTCTACATACTTGGCCATTAAAGATGATTCTGATTCTGATTCTGAAAAGGGTTGATCTCCAAACTGTTTGATGTCCATGAGGGGGCCACCTAATGGATGAGGGTGTTTGAGGAAGTCGGCCCTTGGAGACATCAATGTTATGTGGGCACGAGTGATGGGAATACCAACAGTGTAGAAAATGCTACATCTAACGGGACACCAAGGGAAATGGATAATAATAATAATAAGAAGAAGAAAAAAATTTCAATTTACGTCGTCGTGTTGTGTCGGTATGTGACATGACTGAGACATTTAATGGGAAGCAAAATAAAAAAAACTTTTACAGGCTTGCCGACCAAGGCATCCCATTTTGTAATAACGGCTGAGATATTGACACCGACCATCCATCCATTCTTTACCATTCATCTTGGGTCATGTCGCGGGGGCAGCAGCTAAAGCAGGGAAGGCCAGACTTCCCTCTCCCTAGCCACTTCTTGCAGCTCCTCCCAGGGATCCCAAGGCGGCCAAGCAGAGGAGAGCTGTTTTCCACATTCCAATTCAGCAAAACAGGGATCATTTATCTATCGAGCATTAATGAAAAATTCACCCGTTCAACAATTGCAGTCGTATTTGACCAAATAGAGTGCCTTGAAAAAGGCCATGTTTTGGCATTTCCAACTGGATTATGTTGCAAAGCCAATGAAAAGACACTAACCCTCGTGTATTGACCTTGTAAACGTTATTGAACCATTTCCTGCCGTCCGAGTCGTGCTATTGAGTCTACTGGCTGTGGATGAGACGAGTTGGTCAACGTGGACACAACCAAATCCTTTGAGGTTCTGATCCTATCCCAAGACCATCAGCTAAAACAGCTTGATGAGCAACTCACCCCTGGCTGCCTCATAGCTCACCTTAGTCAGTAAAAGTTGTTGAACTGGGACTGCTGTTGTTTGAGTTATGTTATTTAATCCACCTGTTGCAGTCATGAAGAGTCTCTTGGTACATGCATGACTGATGTACGAATTACATTCTGTATAGGGACAGAGTCCAGCTGTAAATGGCGAAAATCAGCAAGTAATTGACGCCACAGAGAAAAGGATACTGAACTGTAAATGCCGTAAGATGGCAGCAAAGAACAATATTTTTCCAAAATGAATCTCCTCAACTCATTTCAACAGTTGATTGGCGCTAAGATCCCACCAGGTGGCGCTTTGGCCTGAGAACCAAACTGAGCTGGCAATAAAAAATAAAAAAACAATAGGTGAGCAAAGAACGGAGGGTAGGAACCGCTAAAATCGCAGCGAATAGGTGAATTTGCGATTAACAAACGGCAAATACTGTGTTCAGTGTATTTTTCAAATTGCCTAATTTAATGTACAGTATTATTATTATTGTTGTTGCCACCAAAATATGGCTTGTTGGGTCACTGTTACAGTATTTGCACCGAAACACTGAAATGAAAGAATGATCGTGCACCTGGATCAACAATTTACTTGACTCAAAATGTGTTTTTCATTCTTTCGATTCCTCTCTCATTTAGCACAAAATCTTCATGAAGGAGTCGCGAGTTTTTCAGTGTCAATTTTGTTACAGGCAAATGCAGTCAAATTAAGAAGAATAACAACTGCAACAAATAAAAACCTCCAACATTTATCAGGCAGGCAGTGAGGTTCGATCACCAAAAATTAGTATAACTAATCTATCTATTCAGAACAATGCACGTTTGCTTACAATTACTGGAAATTTGCCCTGTAGTTGTTTAGTTTAGTTTTGTGTGGTCGAGCATGAGACAGACCCAGGCTACCATTCCTCCGATTAAAAAAAAAAAAAAAGGATAGAATAGAATGACACTAAGGCCATACCAAGTAAAGCGTAGCTGTTACTCAAGTTAATGGTTTGAATATCAAATGATTATAGAAAGACTACAGAAACATTGCAGTCAGGGAAAGACAAATGTAACTGAGTCACAGCACGACAGGAAAGTATTTCCACTAAAAACAAGAGAAGGTTATTTACTGAGTGATTCCAGAGAAGCTTGGCTTAGATACAAATCCTACTTTAATCCCCAACATTAACCTGAGCACGAGAAGGTCGCAATAATAACTCCTGATGCTGTGAATTATGATGACAAATGAACTACATGTCAGATGGTGTATTTTTCCAATAAATAACTTGTTTCCAAGCATAACCCACATAACATATTTTCAATACCTAAAATGTCTGAAAGTAAAAGGGTTGATCTCCAAACTGTTTGATGTCCATGAGGGGGCCACCTAATGGATGAGGGTGTTTGAGGAAGTCGGCCCTTGGAGACATCAATGTTATGTGGGCACGAGTGATGGGAATACCAACAGTGTAGAAAATGCTACATCTAACGGGACACCAAGGGAAATGGATAATAATAATAAGAAGAAGAACAAAAATTCAATTTACGTCGTCGTGTTGTGTCGGTATGTGTTCACATGACTGAGACATTTAATGGGAAGCAAAATAAAAAAAACTTTTACAGGCTTGCCGCCCAAGGCATCCCATTTTGTAATAACGGCTGAGATATTGACACCGACCATCCATCCATTCTTTACCATTCATCTTGGGTCATGTCGCGGGGGCAGCAGCTAAAGCAGGGAAGGCCAGACTTCCCTCTCCCAGGGATCCCAAGGCGGCCAAGCAGAGGAGAGCTGTTTTCCACATTCCAATTCAGCAAAACAGCGATCATTTATCTATCGAGCATTAATGAAAAATTCACCCGTTCAACAATTGCAGTCGTATTTGACCAAATAGAGTGCCTTGAAAAAGGCCATGTTTTGGCATTTCCAACTGGATTATGTTGCAAAGCCAATGAAAAGACATTAACCCTCGTGTATTGACCTTGTAAACGTTATTGAACCATTTCCTGCCGTCCGAGTCGTGCTATTGAGTCTACTGGCTGTGGATGAGACGAGTTGGTCAACGTGGACACAACCAAATCCTTTGAGGTTCTGATCCTATCCCAAGACCATCAGCTAAAACAGCTTGATGAGCAACTCACCCCTGGCTGCCTCATAGCTCACCTTAGTCAGTAAAAGTTGTTGAACTGGGACTGCTGTTGTTTGAGTTATGTTATTTAATCCACCTGTTGCAGTCATGAGAGAGTCTCTGGGTACATGCATGACTGATGTACGAATTACATTCTGTATAGGGACAGAGTCCAGCTGTAAATGGCGAAAATCAGCAAGTAATTGACGCCACAGAGAAAAGGATACTGAACTGTAAATGCCGTAAGATGGCAGCAAAGAACAATATTTTTCCAAAATGAATCTCCTCAACTCATTTCAACAGTTGATTGGCGCTAAGATCCCACCAGGTGGCGCTTTGGCCTGAGAACCAAACTGAGCTGGCAATAAAAAATAAAAAAACAATAGGTGAGCAAAGAACAGAGGGTAGGAACTGCTAAAATCGCAGCGAATAGGTGAATTTGCGATTAACAAACGGCAAATACTGTGTTCAGTGTATTTTTCAAATTGCCTAATTTAATGTACAGTATTATTATTATTGTTGTTGCCACCAAAATATGGCTTGTTGGGTCACTGTTACAGTATTTGCACCGAAACACTGAAATGAAAGAATGATCGTGCACCTGGATCAACAATTTACTTGACTCAAAATGTGTTTTTCATTCTTTCGATTCCTCTCTCATTTAGCACAAAATCTTCATGAAGGAGTCGCGAGTTTTTCAGTATCAATTTTGTTACAGGCAAATGCAGTCAAATTAAGAAGAATAACAACTGCAACAAATAAAAACCTCCAACATTTATCAGGCAGGCAGTGAGGTTCGATCACCAAAAATTAGTATAACTAATCTATCTATTCAGAACAATGCACGTTTGCTTACAATTTACTGGAAATTTGCCCCTGTAGTTGTTTAGTTTAGTTTTGTGTGGTCGAGCATGAGACAGACCCAGGCTACCATTCCTCCGATTAAAAAAAAAAAAAAGGATAGAATAGAATGACACTAAGGCCATACCAAGTAAAGCGTAGCTGTTACTCAAGTTAATGGTTTGAATATCAAATGATTATAGAAAGACTACAGAAACATTGCAGTCAGGGAAAGACAAATGTAACTGAGTCACAGCACGACAGGAAAGTATTTCCACTAAAAACAAGAGAAGGTTATTTACTGAGTGATTCCAGAGAAGCTTGGCTTAGATACAAATCCTACTTTAATCCCCAACATTAACCTGAGCACGAGAAGGTCGCAATAATAACTCCTGATGCTGTGAATTATGATGACAAATGAACTACATGTCAGATGGTGTATTTTTCCAATAAATAACTTGTTTCCAAGCATAACCCACATAACATATTTTCAATACCTAAAATGTCTGAAAGGTTCTTCTTCCAGGTTCATACAGTGAAGAAGACTAACTAAAGCAGCGAGACATCCACCCAATCGAATGCCTTTGTTATGCTAACTTTGGTGTAGATTTGATTACGATAAGCGAGAAACCATAGCAAATGAACCATTTTTACAGTTGGACACTACTGATCTTGTATGGATTGGGAATGGTTTATTTATTCAGGAATTTATTAAAATTGCTCTCACTTGAACTTTAGCAACATGATCAGATCTAAATATTAGAAGCATGAATGCAAAAATACACACGTATAGCTATTACCGAGTCAACCAAAACAGAATGTTATTGTTTTTGCAAAAACAACATCAAATCGAGTTTTGGGACTTTCTGAAATACTGTGATTAATATATGAGTGTACAATGAACCCTACAGTCTGAATTTAGGGTACCCAGCAAAAGAGCACATAACATATTTACCTTAATTTACATACTTATGGTTTCATGTGAAAGAACCAATTTCAAAAGATTAACATTTTAGAAGACGAGGGTTCAAATGTAGCTATTTTTTTAGTTGTCTTAACAAGGGTCGGAAAATCAGAACCGTGTTTAATAACTTTTTTTAGACTTTGATTCAAACATTTACAAACACCCAATTGCTGTACAACAGAATGAATTAAAAAAAAACAAGGCACAGTAAACTTCCATTCGAGGTCAACAAAAGATAACTCACTAAGGAGGCATAATGTAGAAACAATTTTCTCATTCACTCCCATAGGAGGTGCATTTGTCATCTATGAAATGTCAATGCACTTAGAAGGTGAATATGCAAGGATAACTGTAGGGTAGCAGTTTAGATTAAAGCCCTAATTTTATTTGAAATGCAGAATTGAAAGCGACATAACCATGTTCTACATCAATTTGTTGTGTAACTGTACGTTCCAGTAGAATTTACCTCGAGGAGAAATGTTATTATAGCCACATGAGTATATGCATCTTTATTCGTGCAATGTTTTTACTTAATATATCAACTCCTCTAATTGTAAAAGAAAATGTTTGAGTCTATATATCTTGATGTGTCAGATTATACCAGCTCAAGAAAACTCTGAGGAAGAGCATTTAAATCGCGAACAAGCCAAAGAAAATGCAGTTGGCTATGATATGACGTCAAACTCATGCGACGACGTTTACCTCGTGGACCATGTTTTTTTCGATATGAGCAAAACAACCGCAGTAACGCCTGGAAGTACCTTGTCGTGAGCATGAGAACCATTTTCGCTCTCATGTGTTGACACTCTCTAGCCTTAAAGACGCGACAGCGAGTGCTCTTAGGAAATCTTGTTTTCTAGATCATGCCCTACGATCCCGACCATCCTCCGGCTAAAAAATTCAAGCCGGGGTCCGTTTTCTTTCGCCTCGACAAGCAGAAACCTGGTATGCTGCTGCCTGGGAAGGCAAAAGCGACCACCCCGATTGATGTCCAGAGGAAACAGCTTCCCATTTACCAAGCGAGGGCTCAGCTTTTGAGCCAACTAAGACAGCTCCACAATGCTATTCTGATAGGTAACGTGCCACCTAGCACACGCCGTTGCACAGTGCTGTTCGACAGTCACGAAGGCAAAGTTACTGTGCTTGCCATGTCTATGTCTTGTGCCAGCCATTAGAATTTTTTCAGTTAACTTATCGAGAACTAATCTAGCATTTTTTGTTGCTAAATTCACAACATTGCAATGTGTGTAAAATCAAGAAACATATTTACCTTTGTACTGAAGTACATTTTAGAGTGCACCTTTTGTTTTATTTTGTTCCAAGTACAAGAGTTATACCTGGCTACAAGGATCCTGTCTGTGTATAATGTCACGGGATATGTACCAAATTTTTCATTTTACAAGACCCACTCTGTGTTATCAGGCGAGACCGGCTCAGGGAAGACCACCCAGATCCCCCAGTATCTGTATGAGGCTGGGATCGGACGGCAGGGCCTCGTTGCCATCACTCAGCCCCGTCGAGTGGCTGCGATCTCACTGGCAGGCAGGGTGGCAGAAGAGAAGGGGACACAACTTGGCAAGCTGGTATGTCCCATTCATCCATGCAAGCATGACCAGTTTGATCACAATTTTACCATGTTACGTACTGGTAATGTAAAAAACAGAAACACAGACAGACCTATGCAGCAAAAGCATTGGAGTATATTTTCTAAATATAAAAAGCCACCCTATGTAGTATTTGATGTAAAGGAAGAGAGAACAAACGGTAACAACCAAGACACCACAAGTTTTTCCATTTTATTTTGAATCATTACTTCTTCTATTTACAACTACAACCATCACCAGGTGGGCTACACCGTGCGTTTTGAGGACGTCACATCCCCCGAGACGAAACTGAAGTTTATGACTGATGGAATGCTCTTACGCGAGGCCATTGGTGACCCCTTACTGCTGCGCTACACCGTGGTGGTCCTGGATGAAGCTCATGAGCGCACCGTGCACACAGATGTCCTGTTTGGAGTTGTCAAGGCAGCTCAGCGCCGGCGCAAAGAACTTGGCAAGATTCCTCTGAAAGTATGTTTTTAAATGGATGAAATTGTGTCTTTATGTAGTGCCCTATGTATTTTTATAGGAGACATGTTTTACTTTTTTGTGGACTTTTTTTCACAATATAAAACAGTTAGCGGGTGTCTTAATAACATCTCTGTGATTTGCTTCTGTCAAAAGTCAGGATCAAGGACAATAGTATAGCTTAGCTATCTTATTTCATATCTTGCGGAAATCTTCTCATTTTAAGCATCCCATGCAAGTGAAATACTGCTGCTGGGCCAGTGGTGAGCCGTTTTTGTTATCCTGGTGAGCGAGATGTGACGCATGGACACATTACCGAAAACAAAATGCCCTGGCCGCATTTAAAACTCCACCAAGCAATCAAGTACATATGTGCTACTTATCAGAAGCGAACGCTAATCTGTGAATTTATGCAGCAACACTTACCGGTAATTCCACTCTGTTAATGTTTTGGCTTTTACATGATAGCATGGGAGTTCCACCTTTTTGAGATATAGTTATTGGCCATTACTTAAAAGTGGCTTTGGCTCTTCGCCCGGCCTAGCTCGTCCTGTCACAGCCAGGGGTACTCTTTGTGAAGGCGTGGGTTATGTAATTGTGAGTACGGTAAGTGCAGAATGTCTCATTCCCAGACACATTTTTAGAAATACTCAAATGACAAAAGGTTTACTTGGACGTTTGATTTATTCACGCTTGGATGGCTACGCCAGTGACCCAACTATTGATATACAAGCAATTAAATTTTTTTCTCCACAATACGTGCTATTTAAGTTAATTTTCTGTGAAACATGACCCTTTTGTCTCATTGTTTTTCCTTCCCAGGTCATCGTGATGTCAGCTACAATGGATGTCGACCTGTTCTCGGAATACTTCAACAGGTCACCTGTACTTTACCTGGAGGGCAGGCAGCATCCCATTCAGATCTACTACACCAAACAGGCTCAGTCCGACTACCTGCAAGCTGCTCTCGTCACTGTGTTCCAGATACATCAGGTAGTCTCCACTGAGGACACGATAAAATAAACAAATGAATAAATAGGTAAATCCTTTTTAAAAAAATATGAATTATAGTCTCAATTATTATTACGTACGACTTCAACAAGGGTTAAAACAAAACAGAAACATTTGTATGTGTGAAATGTGAATGCCTAAAATAAAAAGGTGACCTTGCATGATACAACAGATATCGAAATGATGATCTGTCATTGTTTGTGTCCCATGAGACTACATTTGATCATGCCGAGTGCATCAAAATTAATATAAATCACATTATCACACGCAATGGGAAAAAAAAAACTAATGAATTCTAATTCAAGCAACATAGAAATGGGTTTCTGATGGAAATGGCAAGTCTTACTGGAAATCTTTATTTCATCAAAACATTTTCATGTTTTAACACTTGCGTCTGCATTTTCTGAACTGTCAATTTGAAATCATCTCTTGTTTTTGACCCAAGGAATAGAAGTTAAAACATGTTTTTATTTATTTATTATTAAAATGATCATTAGTTCCAACCCTACACGCCTGTAAACATAAAAAAATACCAGTAAAGCCTTTTTCCTGCACATATGTATATGTGTGTCACCGTTCGCTGCAACAGTTTCGTCTTTGCACAGGAAGCACCTCCATCACATGATATATTGGTCTTCATGACGGGCCAGGAAGAGATCGAGGCTCTAGCAAGGACATGCCGGGACATTGCCAAACATTTGCCTGACAATTGTGGACCTATGGTAGTCGTTCCTCTGTATGCGTCACTGCCTCCGACGCAACAGCTCAGGGTCTTTCAGGCAGCTCCAAAGGTAAAGTCACTGGCAGAAGAGTGCAAAATCGAGAAAGTGACAATGCAGTTTTTTTTTAAATATAGTTGTTCGATGCAAAATGGATGTTTATTTAATTCATGCCGTTTGATTCTCTTTCCTTGTTCCAGGGCTGCAGGAAGATTATCTTGGCAACCAACATAGCAGAAACGTCAGTGACAATATCTGGGATCAAATATGTCATTGACACAGGGATGGTGAAAGCCAAACGTTTCAATCCTGGTGAGATAACACTGTCGATAGTCTTGTGAGGTCATTCACTGACTATGACCCACCAAATGCAACATTGTTTGCTATGCTCTTTTCGGTGTGTGTTGGTTGTCGATTGGCTCTCAGACAGTGGGTTGGAGGTGCTGGCAGTGCAGCGGGTTTCCAAAGCGCAGGCGTGGCAACGAGCGGGCCGGGCCGGCAGGGAAGACTCAGGAATTTGCTACCGTCTGTACACGGAGCAAGAATTTGATTATCTCATTCCTATGACTGTGCCCGAGATACAGAGGTAACCTTTGTTTCTTCCATTTTTTTCCATTTTTTTATTTACAGTTAATTTAGGGCCAGTACACACTCAAAGCCGAACATTTTCATTCAGGTTAAACTGACCCAAGTGGCCTGTTGTTTTCAAAGGTGTAACCTCGCCAGTGTGATGCTACAGCTCATGGCTCTAGGGATTCAAGATGTTATGAATTTTGATTTCATGTCCAAGCCCTCCCCAGGTAAGTTGCAACGGGTCATGAGCTGGAAAGCATTTCTGGACCGGCCGGTAAGCTTCAATTTCACCACATCATTGCAGATGCCATTCGCTCAGCTGTGGAGCATTTGGAGCTTCTGGGGGCTGTGGAGAGAAACAATGGGCAGGTTCTCCTCACTGCCTTGGGAAAAAAGATGTCCAGCTTTCCCCTGGAGCCAAGATATGCCAAGGTAGTACTCTTTGAAATGCCCTTCTAAGTATAATTTCAAGATATGGGAACATCCCCGATAATCCTGGAGCTGCTGTTAGTCATTAGCTCCTAAGATCCAAAGTTGCATATTTATAGATTGTTGTGGGATTTCTGAAATTGAGAAAAAACATTTCTGCCATTCCAAAAACTTGAATCACGGTTCGAATTCGACTGCGAGCAAAAATATTTGAAAAAATGGCAACTAGTTGTTTGCGAGATATGATGTGCTTCTGGGTTACTCTTTGTGTTGCTTTTGAGCAAGGCAACAATGTATATATTGTTTTGTGTGTGTGTGTGTTTGGGCCCAAGCAATTAAAATACGACTTTGATGTAATGTCGTGGCATCTTGGGGACGAGGAACTGTGTTGACGTCAATTTAGGAGCTTCATTTAGACAAAAGTAGTGTTTTACAATCATCTTGTGGCATAAAGTGGTGAATTGCAACCATCTTGTGGCAATTTATAAGTAAATAGAAAGCGGGTGTCAATTACTTGTGGATTTGCAGCATGGCCCGCCCCCATCCGTCCATGATGTGTGGGGTAACACAACTATGTACTTTAGGTAGCCTTGTCGATTTGACAAATTGCCCACAGATGATATTGGATGTATGCTACCAGTTTTTGACACTTTAATGTTTTGCAGACCATCCTGCTGTCCCCCAACTATGCCTGCTCTGAGGAGATTTTAAGCATTGTGTCTCTGCTGTCAGTGGACAGCGTGCTGTACAACCCCCCGGCACGGCGTGAAGAGGTTCTTGCTGTGCGCAAGAAGTTCATGTCTAGTGAAGGAGATCACATGACGCTCCTCGGCATTTACAGAGCATTCAAGAAAGTCAGTGGGAATAAGGCAAGTATTGTACGTTAGGACTCCTTGACAGTTAATCAGATTTCACTTGAAGATACTTGATGTATGAATGTTTTTTTTTTTTCTGTAAAGGAATGGTGTCGTGAGAACTTTGTCAACAGCAGGAACATGGGCCTAGTGAAAGACGTCCAAAGTCAACTCAGAGAAATATGCTTTAAGGTAGGTACATCTCCACAAATCCTGATGCAGAAATTCCCCATCTACAATATTTCTAGTTTGCTATTTGTTGATTTTGCAACCTATGTTCTGTTAATTAGATGGAAAAACTCATTTTCTATTCGACTAGTGTTTCTGGGCTCTTTCTGTCATGCTTTGATGCCACAAAATGTCTCCCAAGCATTGTGAGGATAAGTAGATCAGAAAATGGATGGATAAATATTTATGCAATTTATGGCTCTATAGCACAATTACCATCTCTAAATTCCTCCAACAAACATGCAAATGTTTCAGCCAAGTGGTGAAGTAGGAAGATCGTATCTGAGAGGAGTTGATTGCTGAAATGAAATCATGAAAAGTAAATTGATAAATTGCAGGGAAAAATACGGAATGGAAATAATAAATTGCAACAGGAGAATATACACTTGAATAAGAAAACAAGCCACAGTTCAGGATGTCAAAGAAGTCGCGATGGACTAGGCATCCTGCCAGAATGAATTACATCTGCTGGACAAAACTTTGAGGCACCCATGAATGACAATTGCCATTCTGTCCAAAGAGTCAAAGAAGACAAAACGAAGATCCTATCTGAAGTGTTTCCATTACTTAGATGACAGGAGCCGAGAACAGGAATAATGGGTCCATCTTAATGGCCGGATTGACGATAATGGAGGATCTGTCAGTGTTATTTTACGCGAGTGAACAGTGTAAATGGCTTCAAGTACCGCATAAGCCATTTTTTGTTGTTGTTATGAACAAACTATTATTGCAAACCAACTTCATCGCAAATAATCCTTTCCTCAAACCATTTGAAATACAATTTAACATTCAAACCTTCAAACAACTGCTGCTTATGGAGCAGCAACACTTAAAAACATAATTTTAGAGTGAGCGGTGTAAATGCTAGTGAGGTGAAGCCATTTTTTGGGCGTTGATCTGAAAAAAATAAATGTATCATAACCACTGTAAATATGACTGTTCTGTTTGTCTTATTACAGCTGAACTTAAAGCTGGAGTCATGTGGAGCGGACACAGGGAAGGTTCGCCAATGCCTCGCCCACGGGATGTTTATCAACGCTGCGGAGCTTCAACCCGACGGCAGCTACTTAGCCCTGGACACCCACCAGTCGGTGGCCATCCACCCTTCGTCTGTTCTCTTCCAGGCGAAGCCAGCGTACGTGGTGTTCAATGAGCTGCTGCACACCTCACGTTGCTACATGAGGGACTTGTGTCTGGTAGATGCTGATTGGTTGCTTGATGCGGCACCGGAGTACTTTGGCCGCAAACTGCGCCCGACCAAGAGTTAACCGTTTGTGTTTAGTGCACCTCACTAACCCAGAGTTATGTTTTTATATATATGTTCCGGTCAATGTCCAAAAATCAGGTTACACTGGCGCCGAAGCAAAGGAACTCTGTCGTAAACTAAAGACTGCCTCTACGTGGGACTATCATAACATCCTTTGGACACCTCCTTAGGTCAAAAGACTGCTCAATAAATCATATTGTAATGCTGTATAATATATAGTGATGGATTACACTACCTCCCACTTGAGTCTTAAGGTATCATTGCAGCATGAATCTGCACATTGATGTCTCACAACTCCGATTTGCCAGTTTTAGTAATCCCATTTTGCAAAATGTTCGCCTGCTTAGCAGGGATTTGTTCTGGGATGTTAGAAATGTCTTCTCATTCGCTTGTATTTTAAAAGAATATGAATCGCAGTTTACCGTCAGTTCATGTATTCTTTGCTATGAATGTTAGCCTATGTAGAATAGAAATATTTGGGAACCAAATGTTGACAAGCTTCCAAAGAAAGTTCATGTAAGACTAAACTCGGCCTTGTATTGTATTGATTTGATACAAAGTGCTCTTGAAGAGGTTTTACATATGCATTGGCTGTAGTTGATTCAGTCAACAAAGTATTTAAAAACGTTAACGTTTTGACAATTTGTTGCGGCATGTAATATGAGCTCGCTTTTGTAATATCTGCACCCACTTGGTGCATGCTTATTGACATATTTTCCAAATACCGTACTGGCCCGTCAGGGGAAGATGCATGACAGCATCTGTTGATTCTACCTTTTGATATTCTCTGTAGGTAGCTCAGACAATGTATGCTATGCATGGAGAAGAAAATTACAAGAACATATCTGTTGACTGATTTCTTTTGCACTTTGTAGAAAGTAAATCACAGTTTATGAACTTTTCTTTTGTGATTTTGTACACTTGGGACTCAGGATTGTACAATAAATACCTTCAAATATTTTTACACTATGGAAACCATGTAAGAACACCCACGTGTACTGTTCTAATAAAACGACTGCATTTGACAAGGTTATTTGCCTTTTGAGTTTGTAACCCGGCACTCAGTCCGAGCTAATGCTGTTGTCATTTATTCTGAGCTCATCTCACATCGCGTCAAGAGTTTGTTGGTTCAAAGGGGTAAAAACTACCCACACTGATGAGTTTAAACTACTATTACTGGATTACGAGGTTATCAGTTTAGTGGTGGTTAAAAGTAGGACTCATTTTATTTACCACCATTTTCTATGAAAGAGAAGCCACCGTGATTTGCTGTCGACCAGACTGGGACGTACCTCGTCTCTTACCCGAATTCAGATGGTGTGACTCGAATGAAGTCAAATGCTGTTCAAAACGGACGGTTGAAACGAAACTTGCTTTGATGCGAAACTTCTATAATGTGAGGTTTGAACAATTTAGACTTCAAAGGTGATGACATAGTAAAGTTTTGTGAGAAGGGGGGTGGGGGGTGCCCGAGTTGGGACTAAGATATTGATAAAGTAAAGAGACAGGAGAGCTGCAAGAGGAGTGAGCTGAGCTGACCAAAACGAGGTATGTAATTGTTACTTTCTGAACATTGCCTCTGAGATTCTGTTTGTGCCAGCAACATATACCGACAGATTATGATGGTGATATGGGAGCTCGCATTAACAACGCGACCGGGATTGCACAGACGTGTGACGATGTCACCATTTCGAAACAAAGCTACTCCTTCAGAAAATGAATATGTGTTTATATTCTATTGTTTTTATTTTTTTTAGCAATCTGCTGTGAAATTTTATAACCAGCTAAATTTGCCGTCTGGGGATAATTATTTTATACGAAAAAAAATCCTTGTCAGAATTGACAGTCAGAAACTCCTCCCCAAAGACCACGCTGACGTCAGTTACAGACGTTGGTTTGGTGCCTATACAAAGTGTCCTATTGAAATAGTGATGTCACTACTCCCCATCACTTTGATTCCTGAAGAAAACAAAATCTGATGGCACCTTACTCGGTCTTCTTCAAGTCTCTGCGCAAATTCAGTTCGTCAGAGGTGATTTCCACTAAGCGGCCCGGTTGACAGGCTCTTCTTAAATTCGAGTGGGACTCTTGTGGTGGTCGAGCTTTCGGCATCTCTATTGGGATGGCACATAATATATCCAGTAACTCACCACATACATATCAGTGGAACAAGTCACATAATCTGAGGGAAAACAAATGTTAATTTGATTTCCTGTGTGTGAAGAAAGCAGACACAGATGCGCACATGCACACAGGTTACAGCTGGGGGGAGGTAGGATATTTTCACAGGATGGAAACCAACGCTCGACTTGTCTGCATGTTTCCTGCCAAACATCATAAAATTCTGACGGGTGAGATAAATATGATTATTTATACTAATAATGGGAGTCAAAGTTCCTTAATAACTGGTTGTCATGTAAGAAAAACCTGCTCGCAAAGGTGATGATGCGAATTAGCCAAGTGTCATCGAACGGCATTTAGTCTTAAACCTATGTGCTCTTGTTATACAGTAACAATTTTCAAAGTTACTAACGGTACATGAATGCCACATCAAAAATGGCAACAACGTGGACGTACAATTCTGTGCTAAAGACGGCCTTTGGGTTTTCTGCTTCCTTTATGTCAGTCATTACTTCCGGCGCATCGGGCATACGTTACGACAGGTCAATGTGTCCTTCCACACACGTGTTTTGCGGCGTCCGTGTGCAGTAGTCACAAAATTTGCCGAGTCGGAAGGGTTCGTCGTGTCCCAATTTTCCAACATGCTCAAGTCTGTTGTCCGCGCGGTGGGAGCCGCTCTCCGCCTTCCGACGGCTTCCACATCCACGACACGGGCTTTGCCGCTAAATTGCCCGACATTGTGCTCGGCGAACGCGGCTACGGCCAGAACCTTCACCCGCTCCCTCTGGATGATGAACGGCAACGGAGCGTCGGGATACAGGCCCAAACTGTTTACTACAAAAGTGTTGAATCCTTCGGCGTCGTGTGGATGCGGTGCAATGCACACAGAGGGTATGTTTTAACAGTTGATGCAAAGTTAAGTGCGTGCCAACCGGCTTAACAGTAAATAGCATTAATAGGATAATGGCTTATTTTACAACGTCCTTATTGGTAAAACATCCACAATATACTTCTTTGGTGGGTAAAAAAGAACATTTAGTGATGGTGAACCTTTACAGTTCGTGAATATATGCTAACCGTAGTATAACTAGCTGGTCAGCACTCAACCTTGAATGAATGCGTTTACGACCACTTCCTGATGTCTTTGGACACTAATGTGAGTGGTTTATGGTCGTGAATCATTTCCCAACCTTCATTCCAAATTATGTTTCATTCAAAAATTTTAATGGCACACCACCAAAGAAATGTCAGTACATCGGTAGTATGTGCAATCTTAAAGATAAATTAATTTACATAAGACCACCAAAGAAATGTCAGTACATCGGTAGTGTGTGCAATCTCAAAGATAAATTAATTTACATAAGACTAAAATTATCAGACAGAAGAATGATTCCAATTATACAAGTGTCATTTTCCTGAAACGCATATCAATAAAGTTGACTCTTTGAAAATGGGTCAATTTCTGGTCAACGTCTGAATAGGGTTTGAGATTTTGAGTGTGACCTTTTAGTTTAATCTGACTTTCAAACGTTCCTAAATTTCTGAGCGTTGATTATACCTTCAAACGGTTTCTATTATTTGAAAGTTTTGCTAAACAGTGGTCAAGAGGATATAAGGTGGTTTAATTTGGCACTCAATTATGCATAGATAAAACGACCCGGATGACCAAAGACAAGTTCTTATAAAACATAGAAGGGAATAAATATAGCCCAGTTGAGAAGGATTGGTCATGGATAAAGTTCATGTAGTTACAAGAAAATGCCTTGTCATTGCGGGCCAGAGTAACATCAAGGTACCCAGCCCACCTCCCCAAAAAATGTGTGTGTGGATCAACACATTTGGCAGAAACAGCAAAAAATACCACTCATACTCACTTTGAATGCACAGCTGTGGTTGTCAATGATGCAGTTATGCATCGCGATCTAGTCACGTCAGTCATCGTAAATTGTTCCAAATCAGATATAAAATATCACCGATTTGTCCCATGTTTTCTTTCCTATTACAGGTGACAAGGCATTTGGGGAATTCCTATTTGATGAAATTAAAGAGGAGAAAAAAATTCAGAAAAGTGGAACTCTACCCAAGATATCCGGTGGTTGGGAACTGTCGATGGACGGTACCGAGGCTCTACTTACAAAACGCGTTGCTGGAGAAAAGTAGGCCACCTGTTCTCTGTGCTTTCTGCTGTCAGAGATCTGTGATTATATTCACCTCTTTTTTTTTCTTTTTTTTATCATCCACTCGCAGAATCACTGTCACGTTCAATGTCAATAACAGCATTCTTCCAAATTTTGCGGCGGAGGCAGATCAAGGAGAGCAAAAGTCAGGGGAAGAGGTAACAAAAGTCATGATTTTCAGGGACGGAAATAAATGGAGCTTTGTGAAAAAAAAAAACTACTTCGGAGTAGTACTTTAATGTCCAGTTTTTAAATAAGCATCCCGCTTGTCCTTACAGCCTGAAATTTTGTCCACGCCCAACTTTGTTGTTGAAGTTACGAAAGAGGCTGTAAAGGAGACACTGGTGATTGACTGCCAATTCCTTCAAGATGAGGTACACTCAGCCAACACCATTTTGAACAAAAGAAAAGTATCAGCACAACTCCAATTGTCGGTGATCTTATTCTTGAACTGTTTGGGCTAGCTGGCACATGGTGAAGAGGAGGAGAGCGACATTTTCGGCATCTTTGAGGTTAGCTTCCAGCCAGAAGGGGATACAGAGTGGAAAGAAACCAGCTACACACTCACCAAAGACTCTTTGAATGACGTGAGTTTCTGCACAATGTCTTGAGCTGATTTATTTCACAGTTTCTTGTTAAAGCCCCACATTTTCCTCCTGATCCAAGTCATAAAACTATTTCATTTTAACACAAACAATAACCCTATTTGTGTTTTTTCAGTCCCTCTATGATCACATGATGGACTTTCTGGCCGACCGGGGTGTTGACAACACCTTTGCTGATGAACTTATGGAACTGAGCACTGCCATCGAGCATCAACAGTACATCAAGTTTCTGGAAGAACTCAAAACCTTTGTGAAATGTAACTAATCTTATTTATATAGTCGTGTCCGTTTTGTCCGGTCCCACATCCACTTGCAACTAACGCAAATATTAGTAGCACTTAAGGATCAAAAGGTATGTGAGTTAGGTGTATCATTAAACTACAGACATGTTCCGGAGGTTAATTGAATCAATTGTTTTTGTAGGTCAAAATGCAATTAAAACGTTTTCCAACACCGAATGATCATGTACCTGTATTTTGCGTGAGTTAGCTATTAAAGTCCGTTAGTTTGCCAGTCAGGCAATTATCCATTCATTCATTTATAGACTCAATCACATAGTTCAGTTGTCCATAGAGAAATAGTTGAGATTCAGTCATTCCGTGTACTGTATTTGCAGTGCAGTGTGTACAAAGAGTTAGGATTAGTTTAGTCATAAATACTGTATAATATATGCACAGAGACAATACATGACAAGCTTTCAAATCAAACGAAAAACTGCTATACTCCTCATTGTGCAGCAGGGGCCCCTAAAGAGTTAAAATGAAGGAAATGGAATGAACCATTGGCTGATACATCAGAGACAATGTCTCATTGGTGCATGAGGCTTCACTTTTCCTCATCACTACTAAGGCCAGAAATATAAGACCATCAAATATCCATGACTGAAAATTATTCCAAAGCCGTCGACCGTTCCTAACCACAAATGTATGTAATTTAGGGAGCATTTTTCCCCACACCATGGTGCCATATGGTGGAATATTGCACGACTTGGCCTCATACTGAATGATGGTTGTTCCCTCCCAAAAAAAAGTCTATTAATAATTACCACCCCGGGTTTCCCTTAAGGACTTTAACACCATCGAAGTGGACAGAGTGCTGTTGCACAATCGTCCACTCGGAGGAAAAAATCGTGACGCCTGGTGAAGTGGCTCAGCTGTCAAGAGGAAACCCCCAAGTCGGTCACTGTACGATATTTCTTCATTGAAAGAAGAAAAGCAGGAGTGTCGTCCTGACCGTCGCATTTTTGTGAATGGTAACACGGACTGAAAACACGACAATGGCGGCTAACTGCAGAGTCCGTAAAGTCGTCGGCAGCGACCTCCGCGACACCTCCGAACCCAAGGCAGAACACTCTCAGTCACCTGCCAGCGGGCCGACGTACGGGCCTTTCACCTACACGCAGGTCATCCACAGCGGGCACTTTATGGTGTCGTCACCCCACCGCGACGCGTCACCGGGAGGCTTGAAAGGCGGACGGTGCCCGAGGTACGATTTCGACACGGTGAATCGGACCTGGTGTCAGACGTACCGCTACGGGCCGTTCAGCTCCGGAAGCCTGAGCATCGACCCGACACTAACCCGCCTGTTTGAGTGCATGTCCATGGCCTACAGGTACGTGGGCCACTCCCAAGACCCCGACTGCACGTTTTAATCATTTTTGGCGCCTATAACTTGGTTTTAAAACTTATTTCTACGGAAGTCAGTTTGAGCATTTAGTCGCTCTTCTTGATATCGACTTCAAGATCCATTTTTACGCAAAGCAAGACAATTCAGTTTTATTTATGTAGCACCTTTCACAACCAAGGCAACTCGATGTGCCTCGTGCACGCCAAGACACACTTACAAGCATTTACAAACTAAAGTTAACAACATTCCGAAGCAAAGCAGAGAATACAGAAATAGCTTACCGGTACAAATATTACACAAAACGTAAATTGACACAATTTAAACACATTAACCGAAAACTTTAAAAACATTTTAAAATGAAGTAAAGAAGTAAAATTTCGAAAATAAAAGAAAAATGATTTTAAATTGTTTAGAGGACCTTATTGAGAAAAGAAGCAACATTTTTAACGTGCACGTTAAAACATTTACATGTACACTCAAGTAGTAGTAATAATAAAAATAATTCTTAGTTCTCACCACCAAAATCACCAACATGAAAATAGTGTAGCACACTGTAGTAGGTGTTAACTGTAAATCCCCAAAACTATATTTTACAATATCAAAAGCCACAGTTTAAACATGGGGGAAATAAATTAAATATATTGTACAAAAAAAGTGAAGTGAAAATGTTACCCAAGTAAAAGCTTCAAAGCAGTTCTTAAACATTATGCAAACATGTACTAGTGATGGACAACTGTCGGCCGTGACCACAGTGAGTGGCCCAATTGGTAAAAAAAAAAAAAGAGCAAACAAAAAAAGGGGTTTAATTATTTATTTATAAATAAATAAATAAATAAAACAAAACATTTAACAAACCTTTTTAGTGGATTTGGAATGATATGCCGGACAAACATACTATTTGTTTGTTTGTTTGTTTGTTTGTTTGTTTATTGAGCATATATATTACACACAGTAACAGATAGCCAAAAGGTAGGCAAAATTTATGAAAGGAAAATTTAAAAGTATGTAAAAGAAAAAAAAGAAAACACTCATCATCACAGTTGTATGCTCAAAGGAGTAGGAAGAAGTAAACAACTTATCTAGTCCTACCCCTTATTGTATAGAATATAAATTGATCGTTTTCAAAACAAAGAAGAAGAAGAGAAGTCTACATGTTGGGTGACGATGTACGCCACTAGCATTAGAGTTTAATGTTGGTACTATTTTGTGTGGAGGGATACATGTTCTGGGGTGTATGTAAATAAAGGGGGTGGAGCTTCCCTGCAGTTCGCTTCTGGCAGTGAAGGTGCACTGTGGCACGCCAGGTGTTTAGCGACTCAGTGATAGCGACCACACAAAGAAAAATAAGAATCGTCTCCTGTCTTGTGCCTCGAACCGAGTGTAGTCACCAGCAATGATGCCTACACATGAACAGCGAGGGACTTCCGCAGCAGAAGGATCAACAGGTTATGGGCCCAGGTGGGTTCCAGGCACAGCGGCGCTCCATGGGAGAGGATTACCGCCGCGATTTGACGGAGATGAGGCCCGCTATCACATCTGGGAGGCGAGGTTCCTAGCATACTTGAAAACCATCGGGCTAAAAGATGCTATCCTCGGGTGTGATGTAGCTACGGGATCCAGCGAACAGGCCGCAACAGAAACCGTGTGGAAAAACGAACTGGCATATGCTGAACTGTGCGGCTGCTTGGATGATAAAACACTGACACTCATCCTGTATGAAGCACCAGAAGATGGTAAGAAAAGTCTGGAAATATTGAGACGCCATTTTGAGTCCGAAGAAAAGCCGCGAATTGTCGGGCTGTACACAGAGCTAACCAATATGCTAATGGATAACGGCGAGGAGCTAGCGGGCTATCTAGCACGTGTCGAGAAGCTAGTGGCCGCGCTACAAAGAGCTAAAGAGAACCTAAGCGATGCACTATTGGTGGCTATGGTGTTGAAAGGACTCACTGATGAGTACAACCCATTTTCTGTGCATGTGACTCAAACGAGGAAGTGTTAACCTTTGCTGAATTCAAGACTAGGCTGAGAAGTTTTGAATGCACCCTCCGCTACCGAAGCAGGCCCAGACCAGATGAAGTAATGACCGCCAAGTCATTCAAGCAGAAGCCCAAAGAAAAGACAAGAAATACGTCTTCAATGGAGAATGCTTTATTTGTGAGAAAGTGGGGCATAAAGCAAGAGACTGCACGAGTAAGGATAAGAAACCACACAAGCGAACGACAAAAGCTGATAAGAACAATAAAGTGGCTACAGTTATGGACGATTCGGAAAAAGTTTTCCGTGGCAGAGACCAAGCCAAATCTTCGAGGGAAGAAGAAGAAACATTATTGCTCGGGTGAGTGAATGGCGACCCAAGGAGCGCAGCAATATGGACTACTTGTGGACAGCGGTGCTTCTGCCCACATAATCACCGACAAGACCGCATTCATCCGATTTGATGAAAGTTTCCGGCCTAAAGATCACATCATGCAGCTGGCTGATGGAAGACGGATCACCGGAAATGTCGAGAAGAAGGGGGACGCGCAAATCAAGCTGGCCGACAGCAGTGGACGAGTAGTGAGTGTCAAGCTCACAAATGCTCTCCTCATCCCAGAATACCCGCAGAATATCCTTTCTGTGGATGCAGCAACCGAAAGGAGCGAAGTTCAACTTTGCGAAGAATGACAACAAAATGATTCTTTCAGATGGGACAATATGCAAGATGATTGTAAAGGACCGAATGTACTATCTTGACATTGTCACAGAAAATTCTGCATGCAGTGAGGACTCCTGCAATGCATCTTTAGACATGAAAACATGGCATGAGATAATGGGCCATTGTAACTATGGTGATATTGCTAAGCTTGAAGCTGTGGTAGAAGGTATGAAAATTAGTAACAAAACTAGACCTAACCAGTGTGAAACCTGTATTCAAGGAAATTCACCCAGAATAGAAACAGGAAAAGTGATGTGAGAGCTAAAGAGCCATTAGGGCTGGTACATACAGATCTAGGTGGGCCTATTGACCCAGAGTCATTCGACGGGTACAAATATGCCATCACTTTTACTGATGACTTTTCTGGAGCTGTTTTTGTATACTTTCTCAGGAACAAAAACATGGCAGTCGAGGCTACAAAGCAGTTCTTGGCAGACACAGCACCATATGGTAAAGTGAAGCGAATGAGATCGGATAATGGGACAGAGTTTGTTTCAAAAGAGTATCAATCTCTACTTCGAGATAATATGATAAAACATGAGAGATCAGCGCCCTACTCCCCACATCAAAATGGGACAGCAGAGAGGAACTGGCGCACATTGTTTGAGATGGTCAGGTGTATGCTGATAGAATCAGGCTTACCCAAAGAGCTATGGCCATATGCAGCCAGAACAGCAGCAGTTATACGGAACAGATGTTACTGCGAAAGAACAGGGAGACTCCTTATTTCCTTTTCACAGGAAAAAGACCAGATTTGTCAAAAATGAAAAAGTTTGGTTCAGAATGCATGGTGTATGAGCAAAACAGGAGAAAACTAGATCCAAAGGGCAAAAGGGGATCTTTGTTGGTTTTGACCGTCATTCACCTGCTTATTTGATTTATTTTCCAGAGACAAACAAGGTTCAGAAACACAGACTGGTCCACTTCATCACAAAGACCGTGACTGAGAGTGAGACGCAGACCGAGAAGACCCAACTGGAGGACCACTATGTAGAGTGGGTAACTATGCCTAAAGCAAGTCAGTTACAGACGGAATATGTAGGAAAAGATTCTGACACTGAACCAGAGCTTAAACCTGACTGCAACACGGACACAACCAATGGTAATGAGACTCCTCGTACTTCTGGTAGAGAAAGGAAGACACCAAAATATTTAGAGGATTATGAATGTGTGATAAAAGGCAATGAGATCACAATTGATTACTGCTATAGAGCAACAGTGGGATTGCCACAAACATTCTACGAGGCAATGGCATCGCCAAAGTCAGAAAAGTGGAGAAAGGCGATGATAGATGAGATGACTTCTTTTAAAGAGAATGACACTTTCACCCTTGTGCCATTACCGGAGGGTAGACAGACAGTGGGGGGAAGGTGGGTGTATGCTTTAAAGGAGGATGACAAAGGCAATGAAACATATAAAGCGAGATATGTAGCCAAAGGGTACAGTCAGAGAGAAGGACTTGACTATTCTGAGACATTTTACGACCGCTAATCTGACATCACTGCGACTACTGATGCAGCTTGCTGCACAGTATGAGTTGCTGTTACACCAAATGGACGTGAAGGCAGCATACTTACATGCACCTATTGACTGCGAACTATACATGGATCAACCTGAAGGTTTTTGTGTGAAACAAAGGGATGGTGTACAACTTGTGTGTAAGTTAAACAAATCCATATATGGCCTCAAACAGTCTGGGAGAAATTGGAACATGATGCTTCATGAGTTTTTACTTATGAACGAGTTTGTACAGAGTCAAGCAGACCACTGTATTTACACCAAAATGTCTGACAAAGAAAAGAAATTTTGTTAGTGTGGGTCGATGATATCATTGTGGCTGCCAGCAATGAGAGGTGTTTATGCGAGATCAAAGAGAAACTCAAGAGTAAGTTTAGGATGAAAGATCTCGGATGCCTCACTCATTTCATTGGGATTGATTTCAAGCAAAATGTGGGCTCAATCACATTGAACCAATCCAGATATATTGAGAAAATATTGGAAAGGTTTGGCATGTCTGAATGCAAAGCAAGAGCCACTCCAAGTGAAATCAAATGTGACCTGGCTCCAGAAGGGGACAAAACTGATCAGAGGAAATATAGAGCAATGCTGGGCAGCCTCATATACATCATGACCTGCACTAGACCTGATATTAACTGGATTGTGAGTAGACTATCTTAGTATATGTCTGATCCAAAGGAAAAGCACTTGACAGCATTAAAACAGGTGTATAGGTAACTAATGCAATGTTAGTGTACGTGGCGCCATCGAGTGGGGGTGTTGGGTGACGATGTACGCCACTAGCATTAGAGTTTAATGTTGGTACTATTTTGTGTGGAGGGATACATGTTCTGGGGTGTATGTAAATAAAGGGGGTGGAGCTTCCCTGCAGTTCGCTTCTGGCAGTGAAGGTGCACTGTGGCACGCCAGGTGTTTAGCGACTCAGTGATAGCGACCACACAAAGAAAAATAAGAATCGTCTCCTGTCTTGTGCCTCGAACCGAGTGTAGTCACCAGCAATGATGCCTACACATGAACAGCGAGGGACTTCCGCAGCAGAAGGATCAACACTACATATCATCAAATACTTTTACCATTGTGGTACTTTACTTTTCTATTTATACTATCATAATAAACTTAGTTGTTTGAGTACCACACCACATTTTTTGTGGAAAAATTCACAAAATGAGTTCTTGCAATTAATGTTCATTTTTTTGTTCAGCATTTTGATCCTGTCCTTGAATGGTATTTTCATGCTAGAGTTTCCTTTGCACTGAAAAAAAAAATACTGTAGGAAATGGCTGGCATTCCATGAGTTAAAAAGCATTCAATTGGTTTGTTGTTATTGTTCCAGACTTGTAAAAGGTGATCATGTTCGTGTGCGTGCGCATCTGTGTTGCTCTTGTTTGTTGTGCAACCGCTTGAAAACTTAACCACAAACTGGACTTTGATTCTAGTTGGCCGCACGGGATAGATTTGAGTGGGGCTGAGGTAATGCCGAATTGTTGCAATGATGCCCCTGACACAGTTTGTTTCTCTTGCTTTTTTTAAATAGAGCTTTATGACAGGTTTGTACTTTAACTAAATTAGGCTGACTAATCATCTAAACTACAATATTTGAAAAGGTAAATGACCAATACTACTCAGCTATCTATGGTGTGATACAAGGCCTGCTCCCACGTCAAAGTTAACTTTATTTGGATAATTGTTTCCATCTTAAATTGCTGTTCTCCCCCCCCCCCCCCACTCCTCCCAATTATGTGCCACAAATATTTTTTTATTAACAAGACTCAATTACAGTGTTTTTCCTCCTGCAGCAAAGTGCCCTCTTGGCTGTTTTGTGTGTTTGAGAACCCCTGATGCCCCTTCATTCGAAGCATGTTGAAATGTGCTCTTCGGCTTGGCTTCCTAGCAACTCTGTGAGTGTCTCACATTAGGCGTCTCTCTCTCGATCCTGTAAAAGCAGAGAGACTCTGGCGAACCCAAATTAGAGAGATGCAGTCCCATTAGTCAAGATCGGGACAGCTTTTCAACAAAGACATTCATCAATGTCACCACTTGAAAAAAAAATTGTTCGAGTGCCTCGAAGGGGGAATTTGCAGTGCGAAAACTTTGAGTGTTTGAGCAAAGCCATGCCTTTCAATAACATGTGCAAGCACAATTCTCAAATTTACAGACAATGCATATCCAGATTCAACAAATGCTTAGCTAGCATTAACACGACAATGATAATATTAGCCATAGCTGCTCTGTTGGTTGCATGACTTATTCTTAACGATGTGTTTCTATAACACTAAATGGGATCGTTTTTTACAGTGTATTTTCTGGGGGGAAATATACAATATTAAAAATTAAAAAGAGCTGATTGTTGCTAATTCTTCTTGAAGCCCCCATACCTCTTTAAGGCAACTCCTATTTTCATATTGGTTTGAGTTTTAAAATTTTCTGGATGTGGATATCCCACAGTAGATTCAGCAAAGCTCCCAAAGGCCAAACTCACAGGTCGCTACTCAGCACGAGGTTGTGGGTGTTGTGCCGGCTACAAGTGGGCCCAGGACTCGTGATCATGGACACCTTGGTTGCCATGCCTTCTGCCTCTTGTTGAATGTTTTTCCTCAGGCGTGGTAGTTTCTTTCAAATTTTTTAAGGTTTGAAAAGGAAAGTAGCAAAGTTGTTGTCTTTTTGTTTATTTTTTTTAGTGGCAAGATTGTCTCCCCAAAGTGGAAGTCGTTCAAGGGACTGCGGTTGCTGTGGCGAGATAAAATCCGTCTAAACAATGCAATTTGGAGAGCATGGTTCATCCAGTGTGAGTCCTCTCCACTTATAAACCTCTGCACACGAAAGTAACATCATGTTCAGAATTTGTAAAGTGGCAATTTCTGACTACTGTTTAGATGTGGAGAAGCGGAAAAATCCTGTATGTGGCTTTATCACGCCATTGGAGGGATCTGAGGCAGATGCCCACAGAAAGCCCGAAGTAAGTGATTGGTGTTATTGTGGATTCCTTTTGATGCTATCCATAATGCAACGGTTTTATTTATACAGGCGATTGTACTAGAAGGCAGCTACTGGAAGCGGCGGATTGAGGTGGTCATCAAAGAGTATCACAAGTGGAGGATATATTACAAGAAAAGAGTATTTTGATTTTTCTCTTTCTTGTATTTTTTTTCTTCGCTTCCACCTTTGACCCGCTATCTTGTTGTTCCTTTACAGCTTCAGAAAGAGAAGGATGGCATTCTATCAATGCTGCAAGAGGTACGATAAGTTTGAGTCCTGCTGTTTTATTATGTCACGTTCAAACGTTCGACTGTAGTCACAATTATAACTTTAGAAAGATTATAGTGCTTGGTTTTATTTGAACTAAAAACAAATAGATTGTATCAGCGATGTTTTTCAAGGACAGGCATATGGCTGAGTAGAAAACCTACTATGCATTTTGGAAAGTACATGGGAAATCCATGAATTGATTTTTTTTCAAAGAACATTTTTCTTCACTCACGTGGAAGTTAATGCGGCAGATGTTGTTATCGACAAGGTCATGTTATGTAAGTCTCTCCGTCAGGAAGAAACATACAGTAGGCTTTGTGGAACCAGCAGAGGGTACAATTAATTCAGGCTCATCTGTTTTACCAATTAGCTGTGTAAACTGGCCGCTGGTCAAATCCAAAGTGAACAGGATGTGACAGATGTTGGTCAGTGATGTTCGCAGCCAGTCTCGTGAAGTGTCATCCCTTCAGGAAAGAAGAAATGATGAATTGCTAACGCGCCTAGTGGTTTTGCCTCACAGCTCTGAGGTTTGGGATTAGGATCCAGCCTAGGGGCCCCCAACGTGGAGTTTCCATGCGCCAAACTTGTTTCTCTGGGTATTCTCCCCCATTCCCCCCCCCCGAAAAAAAAACAAACAAAAAACAACAACAACAAAAAACACGCTTATTATGTTAAATGAAGATTTCAGTTGTCATATGCACCTTGTGTTTGGCTGGCAACACAAACATGGAGTTTGACCCTTGACAGCTGAATTTCACATTGACATCGGCCTCATTTTGGCTGTTGACTTTTGAATGCAGCTGGAATCCAACATACTGTACGATCAGCCACACAACTATTTTTACCTTGTGGGTTCAGCCTCAATCAGATAAGTGGAAAGGAAAATTGCTTGCCTGAGATAAAAGCGTTAACAACAGAACTTGCGTCATGCTCCAAACTGACGCACAATCATCGCGAGCAGCAACAATCGCCCTCTTGAAGCGTCGTATTTATTTTGTAGGGAAAAAGCGCTGCAATTGAATCAAATCTGACCTATTTCCTGATATGCCTGATTTAAAAAACCCAACAAAAAACAGCACGTTCAACAGTGACGTCAAATTCGGAAACAATCAAAAGACGGTGAAAGAAAGTAGAGGCGGAAGAACGGCAATGAGGACGGACGCTCTGGAAGCGCCTCACTGACAATAGCATTCAAGTGAAGACACGTGTCTTCTCAAATCACAGTGCAGTGATCAACTGAGCCAACTCACAATTCTTTTTTTTTCACTGCTGCCACCTTCTCCATGTCACTGGATGCAAAGATCAAGATCATGTCAAATTAAATCAAAGAATAGAATCCGCTTGATGTGCACTAAAGAAGACTGGTGTCTGCTGTCCCACTGTATGTCGCCCTATGGATTATAATCTTTGAATGGCAAATTCCGTACTGTTTTAAATCGCATTTGGATTCTTTTGCAAACTCATTCAGAAAGCAGAATCACAGGGAGAATATGCCGATACCAAACAGGAAGACTGATGCTGAGATTTGAAACCTTACTTCAGAACTGTGAAGCAGATGTGTTTACCACTCTGCTACCTGAAATACACCTGGCTTGTCTAGGGACTATATGAGGATCTATATTGTATGTAAAAACATTTTTTAGGGAAAAATATAAAAGCATTTTGAAAGCTAGATCTTCTCTCTTGAAGATTCAAAAGCAAAGAACAATAATTCATGTACTTTAATTTGATTAACAATGTGCCTTATTTCAAATAGGCCTTTAAAATGACTCATGACTACTTTTTAAAAATACATTCTTAGAATACAACAGATTTTAATGTGTTGCGTTATCCCCAGAGGAATTTTGTTGAAAGTATTTGTTGCCTATTTAACCAAAATACAGTCGAACCTCATGGGACATAACGAATCTGTATGCTAGAACGGTAGTTCATTGTCACCATTTCCAATAAAATGGCTGCCGACTACGATGCATAATACAGTATGAGCATTTATAAATGTAAAAACATGAACATGTAATACAGTACAAACGTGTCACCGATGCGTTACCCTCTGTAGGCAACCGCCATCGACAAAGCCACCTGTCATCAATTCAGGATGTGCCGCACCCCGAAGCCGTTTACGATCATCTTTCAATCTGTTGGCCTCGAACTCTGCCATGATTTTGTTGCCATTACAGATGATTGACTGCCAATTTGTAGTCTTGGCTGAGCTTCGTCGAGAAGATTCCGTTTCGAAAGTGAGAGACAATTTCAGTCTTCACAGAGACTGTGTCGCACGGTTCATTGGAACGAAGGCCTTTTCACCATTTTGTGGGGAAAATCTGGACGTCATAATGAAGTTTACCTTATAAAGGCGTTCGTTGTAAGCAAAATCGTCAAATGGAAAATGAATTCCGTGAAATCGGGACTTTGAAATGTACACGTTATAGGGGTGAAAACTTAAGCGGGGTACGTTGAAACGAGGTTCGGCTGTATTTAGTGACCATAAAAACTATTGGTTCATAACTTTCCTTTATTTTATCTCCTTACCCGTTTCCCCAACTCAATAATAAAAATACAAATGAAATGTAATGACAGGGAATCCCTAAAAAAAAAGGCAATTCACCGGAACTAGGAAATTGCAAGCCGTGCGTTTGCGTCTGTGCTTACCGCTTCAGTTGATGGGGAGTTCAAGTCCTCCTTTTCATCCGCACGTGAGGATGACTACTGTCGTAGAATTACATGTAGGTCACGGACAAAAGACCGTCCTTCTTATTGAAATGGTGAGACGTCAAAATAAATGAACAAACCCAGCGCAATGATTACCTGGAAGGGGGCTTGTGCTTTTGAACAGTATGCCCTCTTATGTACTTTTCATCATCCACCACACACACACACACACACTCAATCTTTACTCTTTTCTACTTGCACATGCATACTATTCTTCAATGACGGCCAATCAATTGGCAAAAAGAAATTACAGGAGGAACAAGTCGTGTGCTTAGACGTAATCCAAACAGGACGTCGTCCTCCGGGCTTCCCTATAAATGTGATCTCGAATGTGGATGATCAGAATAAAGCGACACATCTTGAGCAGAAGGAAAGGCTGTGTAGGGACCTTGGATGTGGCTTTCAGGTCTGGATTCAGACAAGAGGTTGGTACTGTGGACTTTATATCGATACTGTATTTCGTTTTGTGTGTTGTCTCATACGATCCGCCACAATAGTTCCGCGTCTGCTGCGGGGCAGTTTCACGACAATAACACGTTATCTCCGAGCCTTGAAATAGGTTAGGTTGGGGATTGTCGATGGTTTTCTCATCTTTTATATGATGTACTCAAGGGTCAAATCTGCCAGGCAAAGTTGGAGAAATGGTCCAGTCAGCTGTATCCAGAGCCTGAGGCGACACCAGAGGAGGCTCACATGTTTGACCTGGACTACCTTCTGTCTGACATCTCTGATACTCTCTTCACCATGACACAGAAGCAATGCCCCTGGGCCAGTAGCGAGTGGCACAACAGTAAGTAAGCAATAGGTTTTGGCTGCCTCCGTGCCCTTCAGAATAAAACGAAGATGTTATTACTTATTAAATGTGTTTGTGCTTTTACAGAAAGTGAAAAAAAGTGCTTTGTGACATTTGCCTTTGATTTTGTTCTTGTCAAAGAACACATTGGCTGGCGTTAAGACAAATGGCACAACATTTTGTGGACTGATGAAAGCTGCGTTGCTCTGCTTTGCTTTAGAGGCCAAAGAGAGTTTATTGGAGAAATCACCCAGACCCCCACACTGGATTCAAGCCACAGTGCGCTTGGTAGAGCAAGCTTCATATATAGGAATGTATCTCATATGGGCCTATTTAGGATCAATTTGAATACATAAGAATATTTCGGGAGGTCATGTTGACAAATGTGGAAGATGAAATATCCTTAAAATCTCAGTTTTGATGAGATACTGATCTTAAAGTATCAGAAGTAAATTGGTACGAGATCTACCGTATTGGCCCGAATATAAGACGGTGTTTTTTGCATTGAAATAAGTGGGGGTCGTCTTATACTGTCTTCGGGGTCTAGACATTATACCAATTCACGACGCTAGACGGCGCCAGATACCATTGAAGCGAATGCTGAACTTGACTTCCCAGGCCAAAGCGAACCCCTGTCAGGAAGAAGAAAAAATAAAAATTGTGGTAGCACGAAGAAGAAGAAAAAATAGCAGTAAGAAAGAAAAGAGAAGGAAATAGTAGAAGAGATAACAGAAAATGGAGAAACGTAGCGACAATATGGAGAAAAATGGGCCAGGTTAACCGGCAGCTGAGGAGAAGTTATGATGTAATTTACATTTCAAAAACCAGAAGCCATTCATTTACGAACGTGATTGCACTTTAGTTTACATATTTAAATGTTCAGATATTAAGATTTGAATGAGGCAAAATAACATGCTTTTTCTCTCAAATATATTGTTAGAATCATTTGTTTCAGATGTTATGTAATTATTTTCCGTATAAAAATTAATTTGGTTTTCAAAAAGTATTTTTGAAAACTTGAGGCTTGAAAAAGAGGGTCTTATAATCAGAGCTGTCTTATATTCGGGCCAATACGGTAATTAGCCAAACCAGTCTCCAGACCTTAAACCAATTGATATTTTTTTTTTCCAACTTTGGTTGTGGCATCGATTTTACAGTGTAATCTGTCTGGTTTATGTCTTTTTGTATTATTTTTTTTTCCTTTGGCCAAAGGAGCAGTTTGAATGAAGTCAGGTGAAATGTGCTTAGCAACAAATGGCTATGTTCATCAACAAATTCATTACAGCATTTGTATTGATTTTATGGGTCACATTTTATTGGAGTGAAGTTTCATATGACTACTGAAACACACTCTTCTCTGATCTAATTTCATTCATGGTGATATTGTTTCCCTCCTCAGCATACACGACAAATGCTGACATGATTCAGCCAGGCCTGACTCCTCTGCAACCCAATTTGGATGATTTCATGGATATACCAGGTACTCTTTTTCACCGCATGTCTGTTTTCTTTTTTCCCAAATAATTAAACTAAATCAGATTTTCCTGGTGGATGCACTGATGATTTCTGAACTTGATTCTGAATGAAATAAAATTTCATGATGAATTTCATCATTTCATGATGAAATTTCCACATCGGTGCTCGTTGTCTTTGTGCTGTTAGCCTATTGATGTGACCCTTCATTGACTGCTAATAGACTTGTGGCGCTCAAATGTCCAGACAGGTCCAGTATAAAGTGAGCACACAAGTTAATTTACGACTACAATATTACAAAAGGTGATGAGTGAAAACAACTTTCTTCTGTCACCCACATTAGTGAGGCCAAAATGACTGCTTTGCGCACATCATGGAAAAGAAGTATTTAAAAAAATATGTTTCTTTCTTTACCGTGTCCTTGTGAGTATTACTTTGGCCTTTTCACAGATATCTTCATGAACGTGGGGGTCCAGCCATGTGACCAGTCAGGTTTTGCAGACTCGGGCTATGATGAAAGTTCATCCAACATTGCACTTGCCCCTGTTGGAACTGTGCACGCAGCTCCTCATCTATTCATTGACACCCACATCTCACAGGTACTTGCACACGTAGTTATAGTCACCGCATTACAGTCTGGCAAATGAAATCATAAGCCGTTTTTTTTTTCTGCAGGCTGCTTTGTCATCTGATAATTTGCCTCAGGCCTCATCATCTGAATCTCAAACAGAAGGTGGCGGACTAAACCAGCATTGTAGTGGATACCACTCGACCACCGCGGCATTTGGACCGCAATCATACACTGATCCCATTGTTCCTGCTTCATTCCCCGCCAACGTTGAGCAGGTGTTCTCTGCCGCCGTCCCTTTATATTACCCATGTCACAAATTCGGCTACCACACGACGGCCAGCACAACACCGACCGTCATCACTCACACTGCCTCCACAGTGGACAGTACGCAACAGGGACATAGATACCCTCACCCAGGGGATACGTACCCCCAAGCTCCATGCCCCTCTCTCGGCTACATGTCTGACCCGGTTCACGCAGCCCAGCCTCCCGGAGGCACATTGCACAGCTTTGCGGTTCCTGAACAAGTGTCGACCACAGACGTGCGAGGGAAACACAAACAAAAGAAAGGAGGAGAAAGGCCATTCGGTCCACCTGTGGGTCTGTCTTATACTTCGTCCACCGCCCCCACTAGCTGCCTGGCGAAGTTGCTCTCCACAGGTACCCGTCCGTGAGTGGGAGTTTGTCGTCGCTGTTGTTATTCATCTTGAAAAGTAACAAACGCATGACTAACTTGTGCTTGTTTGTGCTTTCAGGGAAGCCATCGGTTGGGTTTAAAACGACTTATGTGACAGACGAAGGTCAGAAGTCACCATCTTCGAGTGCTTCGGTGAGCACGCTTTTCGCAGCAATGTGCTCGGTGCCACTTATCTCGAATGATTTTCGAAAGTTGTGGTAAAAAGTCATGACCAAAATTAAGATACAGTCACCATGACAATGTTCTGTTTTACTTCTAGTTTTGCTCCTCCATGATTTTTACCCTTTAGAAAACCCAAAATAAGCACAAGCAAGCACAAGGGAGAACTGAGGGGCTATTCTGCCCATGCGTATGGGAGTTTAATTCTGGAACTCTGGCTTCATCCCACATTGAAAAAAAACACAAATGAATGTTTCACTCCAAACTCTCCGACTCAAACTTGAATTCCATAGTGTCAAATTGACCTTAAATGAATGTTGGTCCTTCTATTCTTGGCGATTTACTCTCGCTTACTTTACCTCTCGTCTAGTATGCGTACTTTGTCGAACAAATGATGTGTTTTGCGACAGGCTTCCTCCAGTGGGCATGTTGGAGGAGCTTCATCTCAAGTGCTGCATGGAGCCGCTTGGCATGGAGTGATCCCAGCGTTGCGCAATCAGAGTTCAGCTCAAGGTCAAAGTCGAACCTCCAGAGGCTCAACAGCGCTCGCCCTGCTCACTGATGACACTGCTCACACCAGCACAACCCTTCTCGTCCCCAAGACTGAGAATCTGTCACCTGTCCAGCTTTATGGCACAGACAGGAGCATCTTAACAGGTATGCAGCGTAACACGGTACACTTAATTGCTATGGAATATTTTCTCACACTGAGAGTGTTTTCTAATATTTTGCCCCTGTATCCATCTGTTTTCAACACCACTTGTCTTCGTTATAGTCACGGGTAACCAAAATCTGTCCTATTGACTTCAGGCACGACTTTGACCAAACAGCCATTCATATTTTCAAAGTCTTTTCTAATCATAATAAGCATGTTTTTGAAATGCATTGTTTTTTATGGGGCTGACTGATAACTGTAAGTGGCCTGGTGGTCCAGTGGCTAGCGTGTCGACCTCACAGTGCAGAGGTACCGGGTTCAATTCCAGTTCCAGCCTCCCTGTGTGGAGTTTGCATGTTCTCCCCAGGCCTACGTGGGTTTTCTTCGGCTACTCCGGTTTCCTCCCACATTCCAAAAACATGCATGGCAGGCTGATTGAATTGTTCCAAATTGTCCTGAGGTGTGAGTGTGAGTGCGGATGGTTGTTCGTCTGTGTGTGCCCTGCGATTGGCTGGCAACCGGTTCAGGGTGTCCCCCGCCTACTGCCCGAAGACAGCTGGGATAGGCTCCAGCACCCCCCGCGACCCTTGTGTGGAAAAAGCGGATTGGAAAATGATTGAATGATAACTGTAAAGTAGTGGATGTCACATCTGCCTCACAATTCTCACGTTGCAGCTCTGGCCTTCCTGTGTTGTTCTCCTGATGCTTGTGTGGGTTTTCTCAAGGCACTCCAGCTTCCTCCCACATTCTTCCCTCATTCCAAAACCATGTTTGCATGTTTGGTTAATTGAAACCTCAAAATTGGCCCATGCATGTGAGCGTGAACAGTTGTTTCTTTGTATGTGCCGTGCGATTAGCTTAGCAACCAGCTCAAGGTTGTGCAAGCGCTAAAGAAAATTTATGGACAGTTTTATGTTCAAAACATGCAGTACACAGTCATTTCTACATGCCGCGATTTTGTGATGCATGAGATTAAATGTTTCAAAGAACAGAAATTGCTTGTAACATCCCTACTCTTAGTCATTGTTATTGGATTTTCGAATTGATTTTCCAGGTTATCCAGGCCAAACATCGCCCCCAACCCTGCTTGAGAAATCTTCTAATCCAGAATCTTCACATTCAGGTTTCCTCGGATATGGGATGATAGAAATGAGTAAGGTAAATCTATTGTTTTTCAATTGAAAAGAGCAGTCCTGAATCTGTTCTGAAGAAATGTGCCAAGATATATAGACTGTGTGATGTATTCAGCAGCACACGGAGAGCAGGAGGATAACCCACATCTCTGCTGAGCAGAAGAGGCGTTTCAACATCAAACTGGGATTTGACACTTTAAAAAACCTTGTGACAACACTCAGCTCACAGCCAGGCATGAAGGTAGGGTAAAAGGACACAGAATCATGAAATAGTGAGAAAAAAAAAAAAGAAAATCAGCACGGTGTAATGGCTGACATGCAGTATCTTGTCTGCCTGCTGGCTCAGATCAGCAAAGCCACCATATTACAGAAGACCGTCGAGTACATCAGTAATATGCAGCAGGAGAAAACTCCGCTGCACGAGGAGGCTCAGAGACTCCGAGATGAGATCCAGCTTCTGAATTCTGCCATCAAGTGAGACCTTTGGCTTGGTTGGACTGTGTGTGTTGTGTAGGAACAATGGCTACTGTGTATATACACCCCCCCCACAACCACACACACACACACACACTTATTTATGTTAATTTGTTTTTTTTTTTTGCAGCGCATGCCAACAGCAGCTACCAGCCGCAGGTGTACCCATCACACGGCAGCGATTTGACCACATGAGGCAAAAGTTCCGGGAATACGTCCAGGCACAGACACTGCAAAACTGGAAGTTCTGGATTGTATCTTTAACTGTGAACAAACACAAGAGGCAGGGCTGAAACGTGGAAATAGAAAACAGACGTCATAATGTTTGAACATTCATGAGTTAACTCAATGCTGTACAAAGGCAAACGGCATATGGTGAATCAGAATCAGAATCAGAATCAGAATCATCTTTATTGGCCAAGTATGTAGAACACACAAGGAATTTGTCTCCGGTATACACGCTGCATTAGTATCATCATAAACAAGAACATGACAAATTGGTATGGAAGGACATTTCATAATATAAGTGAACCATAGTTTCAAGCAGAGCTAAAGTGATCAGTGGTAGAATACAATACTATGACAGTTTGTACAGTTGGTGCAGAAAATCATTGAAGCAGTAGTAGTAGTGGTTAGCACGTTATCGTCGCAGTCAAGAGGTTTGAGGCATCTCTGAAGCAAGCAATCTGTTGTAACCTGTCCACCAAATAGTGAACTTGTCTGACAGAATAGTCATTGACAAACTGAACACGTCATTCATCTATTTTCTGTTCTGCTTATCCCCACAAGGGTCGCGGGACATGCTGGAGCTTATCTCAGCTGTCTTTGAGCAGTAGGCGGGGGACTCCCTGAAATGGTTGTCAGCCAATCGCAGCACAATTTAGAGTGTTTCCATTAACTTGCCTTTATTTCCTCAACTTGGTCTCAGTTCAGCATCATCATCGAGCCACTTTTTGAGTCCTATAATGTAATGGTGTCCACTGCCAGTGTGGAACATTTGTGCCAGTCCACTTTGTCCTGGCTGGACCAACACTGCTCTCTGCCATCTCTAAGACCCAGTCAGCCATACACAACTCATCTAAATCGTCGGATTCTTGTTATTTCTGTCTCCACTTTAAATTGTGTGTTATTTGATTCACAGTGGTCCTGAGTTCACTCCGTCTCCTGAGCACAAATACATCCATCCTAACTGACCCAAGCCTGCTGCCCGAGCAGGCCACTCTTGCCGTCACTCAGGACGAGCCCTCTACCACCTTGGACCACTCCAGACACCACCCTTCTCAAGACAATATCGGCAACATGTGACTGAAAAAAAAAAGTATAATAGTCCATTGTTAGACTTCTAATTCTGCATTATTTCCTCTAAAATTCACTGGCTTATGCCAGCAAGAACATATGCCTAAACATGTCACTTGCATTCTATACTTGTTCCTCAACCAGGTGAAAAATCCAGTGTTTTGATGTTATTTCTCAGAAAGCAGTATGTAGAAAACAGTGTTTATTGTTGTGTATTAGAGAGAGAGAGAGAGACACAGACACACACAGTGTACTTTTGAGTGTTACTCCAATTCAGTAGTAAAAGTTGAAAGTGTACTGCAGTCATTTTTTACGGAGCCCACCCTAACATTATGAACCACAAGGTTCATTAATTTAGTTTTTCGTGAAGCACCACTCCGGTTTCCTCCCACATTCCAAATACATGCATGGCGGGCTGATTGAATTGTTCCAAGGTGTGAGCGTGAGTGCTGATGATTGTTCGTCTCTGTGTGCCCTGCGATTGGCTGGCAACCGAGCCCCCCCGATCAGAAATTGGATGGATGGATGGATAGTGGAGCACCCTCAACAAATCATGTGTTTCTTGCTGCATTTTTGGACTCCATGGTAAGCTGGGACTTTGTAAAACAATACGCTCTCATGCTCCATGGCAAAAATGTTCTTGTGCAAGAAGGCTTTTGAAGCAGGGCATTCTAGTTTTTTTTTCTCTAGAGCAAATTCCAGCAGTTTATCTTTGTGTAAGCTGCATCGTTGTGAAGTAAACAGATAATGCAACTTAATTTCCATGTGCAAAATCATCTTATGACCGTTGTATGCAATTTACAGTTGTGTAAATTACCATTATAAGTCAAAATATGGCATCGGGTAGAACCATTCTATCTCCAAAGTCATCACTTGGAAACGTTACTTTTCACCACTAGACACGAGGTAACTGAAGTGCAAAACATCAAGAAATTAAAAAAACAACCTGAACACAGTAGCATACGAAAACCAAATAATTAAACTGAGCATCAAAAACAAATAATAAAACAACATATTTAAAGCCAATAACTCCACCGAGCAAGAAAAAAATAAACAGGACATGAACAAAACTGCCCCAAAATAACAAAGCAAAAAAGAGAAAAACAACGTAGACAGCAGCACATCAAAAACAAATAACGAAACAAAAACCTCAACATATTTCTCGACCAGTGCCTACCTATAATATAATGTCGTTGTGCTTCGTTTTTTTTGGTCCTAATTTTATTTTCATTTGCAGTTGTTTTTCTTATTTGTTGTATATTTTTGTGCTTATTATGCTTTGCGTTTCGGCGCCATCGTAATAGGTCAAGCCATCACCTTGCACGTCTTTACTCCTTCAGTAGATGTCGCTATCATGAAGGGCTTCGTATTGCACTCTGAACCTCCCATTCGATAGGGGACGCTGTCTACAGACTACCTGGATAAAACGTTCGTTTCCCCTTCTTCTCTCTTCCCCACAGCTGCTCGGTGAGCTGTCCACTTCAGCACCACAAGCCGAGCACAGGCTGCGGGGACTTTGCTAATGCCGCAAAGGAGGAACGAAGAGGACCAAGCCACGGTTCCACAACAACAGCACCAGCTACCCAGCGCACAAGAGCGAGGAACGCACGCCGATAGCGGCTGGGGACGCCCGCGATTACCTGTCCGAAGACTGTGGGAAAGGAAAGGTAAGAGTTTTCGAAGAAGCTTACGTAGGATTAAGTCGGTAATAGTGTGGCATCACCGAAGGAAGGATAACGACCTGGTGTTGTAAATATAGTGTCAGTATTGGCGAAGGCGGCGTGTCTGCGTCTGAAAAGACTGTTTAGTAGTTAGTTTTGGTTGACAAAGGCAACACGGACGTGTTGTGTTGTTGCCACAGCCTCCCGTCGCGGTGCAGATGGTGCCGTTCTATCCCTCGTCCATGTTTCGCAGCCTCCCCTCGGCCAGCTGCCTCCTCATTGTCAACCCGCCCGCCCCCCTCCTCTTCCTTCCCCCCCAGTCTGTCTCCTCCTCCTCCTCCGCATGCAGCCACGGGACATGTCACATCTCTCTTTTTGTTGGAGTTAAATGAAACCAGCCACCGCGTTGTAAATCTCTACTGCACTCACACTCTGACCTCAACGCCGTCAGATAAATACACAGAAAATTACTTATTTACTTGCGTATATTTTACTCTAAAATGACCATAGTTGGTCCCAATCTAAACAGAGTACAATTTAAGAATACATTTTACACAGAAAAAAACCAGATAGTTGCTTTAAATTCGGTTTGTTTGTTTTTTTACTCGGAAATGCAGTCATTTTTACAAAAAAGCTTTTGAGATTTTACTTGCATGAATTTAGTTTATTTAAAAAAACAGTCACACAAGGGTTGAGCAATGAACCAGCAACTTTTAGATTAGAAGTCGGCCACTTGAGCTAAATGCTGAACCACTCCTAATGTGAGTTCATTAAAAATAATAATAATAATTATATATATATATATGTGTGTATGTGTATGTATATATGTGCGTATGTATATATGTATGTGTGTATATATATATGTATATATATATATGTATATATGTATATGTATGTATGTATGTATGTATATATATATATATATATATATATTAGAGCTGTCAGTTTAGCGCGTTTTTATTGGCATTAACTTAAAAGAATTTTATCGGGATCAAAAATTTTCTCGCGAGATTAACGCGGCAGACGTCACAGCGGATGTTACGTTGCTCTATAAATAAACCAGAAACAAATCGCTCTGCACAGGTCCACGCACGTTTGTTTTGCCAGCCACGGCAGCGCGAGACACCGAAAACGGATACTTAAATAGTTTATGAATGGAAAGTTTACTTTTAAAAAGTTGCCAGATTGTTCCAATGACAAGACCAAAGTTACCTGTATGTTTTGCAGTCGTAAACTGAGCTATCATCATAGCACGTCGAGTCTGCAATACCACTTAATGACCAAGCACACAGCTGACGTGCGTAACAGCTATGGATCATTTCGAAGCAAACAGCGTGGGCTAAAATGTTGCTAGAACAGGGGTGTCTTTATTTAGCTCATTTTTGCATAGTTGTCATGTTTGTCCGTCTGCAATCTGACATTTAAACGAAGTAAATTGCGTTTCAGCTGGGGTAAAACATGCCGGCGCTCCACTTCCGGGATTGAGTATTGGGACTTGTAGTTCTTTTGTTCGATTCGACTTTATTTGTGTTGTATGGTTTCTTACGTTTAAAACAATGAATAATGATGATAATGATACATAGTGAAATCAGGGTTGATTACATTATTTATTAAACGTATTGTTAAATAAAGGTATTAATTAATGTCAATTATATACATATTTACATTGTGATGCAGAAAGATAGATATATTATTTTTTTACTGCATTTATGTGTAGTTTATTACCTGCTTCTGATACTTCTGTTACAACTACTACTACTACAACTTCTGCTGCAAAGTGCTCCAATAAATGATCAAAAAAGTACAGAACGAGAGATCCTTCCATGCTGACCGACAATCCCTATTCAGGGGGCCGTGAAAAATTATAGGCTGAGTACTAGTTTACCTTAGATGTGCACTTTATATTGCGCTGTTTTGATTCCATAAAAAGAGCTGTTCAAGCAGCTGTTGTGTGACAAAATATTTTTTCTCTGTTGTTGATGGACAGTAATATTGTGTGAGAGATAATGTGTGAATAACTGCTCCAAGTGAAAAATGTTCATGTAAAATTGAAAATCAAAATTATTTCAGTAAATATTTGCATTTTGCACACAGAAAACTGATTCATGATTCCATGTTGATGAGAGCATTAAAATGGGGGAAAATAGGACAAAAAATTAAGGGAATTCAGAAACGATAAAAAATGCGTGAGTAATCATGATTAATTTTTAGTTAATTTGAGTTAATTATGACAGTTGAGTTTTAATTAGATTAAATATTTTAATAGTTTGACAGCTCTAATATATATATATATGTATGTATGTATGTATGTGTATATATATATATGTATGTGTGTGTGTGTATATATATATATATATATATATATATATATATATATATATATATATATATATATATATATATATATATATATATATATATATATATAATCTTTGTAGCTCATGAGCATGCAAAATTAACCAGAATGTGGTCACAAGATATGTACACATGCTATTGTAAAGTGTCCTTGGGTGTCTTGAAAGGCGCTTATAAATAAAATGTATTATTATTATTATTATTATTATTACATGCTAACTGCAGATGGATGGTCGGATTTAGTCATACAGAGATATCAGATTGATAGAATTGAATCAGATGAGCTATTATTGAATGGTGGAAACGTTGGTTGGTATGTCAGTATAGATTCAGATTGCGTTCGGTCCAGACTGTTTGGTCATGGATTTGTCGAGTAGAATTAAAATTTAATTCGAGTATGAGGCTGGCCAATGAGTGGGACGGTGTTGGAAAGAAGTCTTTTTGTCACAACGTGGTTGTGGGCGAGAGAGCCTCAGGTAAGGGAAGATGTTGCTAAGTTACTAAAATAACTTTTTGAATGAAGTGTTTTTGTCAGGGTAGTTTTAATACAGCATACTTTTACCTCAATATTTTTTCTTAAATAGAAACAGAGAGACTTGTGCCTCGGGTGCAGTCACGTGACTCTTTCACCAATCCAACGTAATCGGTTCCACTGTTTGACCTCGTTTCACCAATCACACGGAGCCAGGCCAGGCATGACTACACGCGGCCCCACAAAAGTTTTCAACATGTCTGGAGTAGCACATTCCTATTTTATAGTTTTGTCTTTTTGACATTCCTGCCCTGATTGGATAAATAAATAAACAAACAAATCGATCTGAATTTACTCACCAGTTACTTTGTACATGGAGGACTACATTTAAGCACCCCTGACTGCACATCTTTTTGGCAGCACATCTGTTTGGACTCAGCTCTGTGTTTTCATTAACCTGAGATTTGCAGCAAGACCAACTTGCCCCTACCACATCCATTCTGCAGTGTTTCCAGTTGTTCTCCTGCATTCGCGCATCCTTCTGGCGGTCTCAAACTGCTCCTCCCCCTGTCCTACTTCCCTCCATGCGTGAACAGGAGGACGCGGGGAAGAGTTGAGCGAGTGGCATTGGAAGAGCAACAGGAACTCCCTCTGCTAATTCTAAGCCTAATAGGTGGAGATCCACGGGGAACATGAGTGAGAGCAATTGAGCTCAGTTTCTACTTGAAACTGCAATTTGGCACCACCGGGCTTTATGCCTGTACGTCAGGTGGGCAATGTTTTTGCCTTGTCCGAAAGGCTTGTCGGCATGTGGGAGAGAGGACGATATTTTTAGTGCTGTATGGTTTCTGAAGTGTGGCTTTCAGAAAGCTTAAAGGTTTTGTTCAAAGAAATGCTAATAGCAGTACACTACGAAGCATGTAAGTGCATAAAACCCTTCATCAGTCTCCTTCCAATGTGATGACTTGACTGGATATAAAAATATTGGGTTGAAATGCTCTTTAGCATCTTGGAGGAGGCAACTAGTGGAGGGCAACGTCTGCTTCACCTTTCTGAGGTTATGACTTTGATTTGGTATCTTGGCGTGGCTTTTACAGCGTTTGCTCATTTCGATCCGTTGCCTTTTCAAAGCACACATAGACGAGCAAAATTATAAGCCCCGTGCTCTCTTTGTTCTGTCTCATCATTGCCAACCTTCTCGCAAGCACACCACACTGTCTTCTCCTCCTTTGAGGTTATACCTGAAAAGGCTTATCAGTCTAAGCAAATCCCCACCCTGGCCTTATAGCAAGCTTGTCTCGTAGTGTTCGGGCAGACAAAATAGTGAGCCAATCCTTCCGTGTTCAAGCGTTTCCATTTATAATCGTCCCTTGTGTACCCATATTTTCACAAGAAGTCACACACACACACACACACACACACACACACACACAGTGCTGTGTGTGTCTCTGCTGTCACAGTGGGTTTTTTGATGTCTTGTTTCAGACCGTCTTGTTTCGCAGTGTGTCTGCGTGGAAGCTAGCACAACGGGGAGTTACTGAAGTCTTGCTCACTGGATAGCTGGTTTAGGTTTCTATTTGCATTATTTTAAGAATCTCCACACAAACGTTTAGTTAGATATGTGGAATTCTTGCGGTTTACTGCTGGGTCATTTCACAAGCCTGTGTGTCTAAAATATTTATTCAAAACACACCTTCGACTAGTCTATTGGTTCTTAGAAATGTTGCTATTTCTATTTCTGAGCTATTTTCGATATTCAAATAGACTTTTCATGGATGAGCGGATGGATCTCTCTTATGTAGCGGTGCACCGATAATAATTTTCGCAGAATTTTTTATACCTCCACGGAGGGAGATGAGCTCGGTGGAGAAGATCGGTTTTATATTCAGACGCCGGCTGTCCGTAACTTGCTGTATGACTGTAGTAAGTTGACCTGGGCAACATTTATGTTATGCCAAAGCCAAACACAGTGATAGACCCAAATGTTAATTTTCATGAAGATTGGTGGCATCCGAAGTTGAGTTTTCCGGCAATCTGCTGTTTAAACTTCATTTTCAGAGTTCAAAATTCCTCTGCGGGAAGCTTTTAAGCAACTTTGAAGATCACAAGAACGTCTGCTTCAACTAGTGATCAAAGGGAAATTGAATCCCGCATTGCACCCCTTCCTCTCATGACATTGGGCATTGATTAAAAATTTAGATTAAAGATCACAACTGAATGATTTAACTCAACTTGTGAGGTTGGAAGGAAGGTGTTGAGAAAGATTTTTGCCCGTCCCACATTTATTTCCAGTTATTCATTTAGGACTCACATGTGCTTCAACTCTATTATTCGGTCATTTATTTGTGCGATAGCCCTTTTTAAACCTGTCATTCTGTACAACATCTACCACCTGATACGCTGTCTGTGTTTGAATTTGAGCTCTACAAAAAAAAATGCCACATGGAACTGGTTTCCTGAATTCTGTACACTCTTGAGAAACTGCAGGTATTCTATTAGAGCTCTGCCCTTTTGAAGCCGCCACTCGGCGAGTGTTCAAAGGGCAGCGTTAGGCCGCTTGTTCGCGCTCTCTGGGACTATGTGCACGCATGTGGGCGCGTATGTGTGACACTTTCCCCCAGGGATCCCTTTCCTTTATCTCACCAACTTTAAATCTGCCTTGAAGGTCCTCAGAGCAGCGGTCGAGGTAGCGCGGGGGTCGGTGGAGACGGGATGAGGGAGGAGGTAAAATATGACAAGTTAAATTGTTTCAATTATTTTAGCAAAGTGATTTTGAACATGCCACTGTAATGCTACATGCACGGCTGATGAGACGGAAGAGAGCGACACACAATGAGGAGCTCCTCAATTGAGGAACTGAGAGCCTCAGTAATCTATTGGTCAATGATTGTCATTTTTTTTTGGTCTTTTAGAAAACAATGAAGAGACAAAATCCCTAATTAACATGCTAATTGATCCTTGCTCAAGAGCAGTTACATTTGACTACAACATGTTATTCCAGCAAGAGTGTAATTGCGCCGGAGGAACAGTACTGACCAGGTTTAATGAGAGACAGTATCTCATCGAGTGAAACCAGCAGCCAGCAGCAGATGACAAAATGTCGTCAGAGCATGAGCAGCGCCGCGGGATACAATTCCATTTATTTGGCCACAAGACAGGAAATAGGACACAGAGGAGCACAGGCAGAAATAAAAGTAATGCTGTGTGCATAAAAATATGATGCGGAGCTTTGAACTTTGCTTTGCAGAACAAAACAGTTAAAAAAAAATGCTCCCATCCCTTTTTTCTGCCCTCAAATATGGAGACAGAATCCAAAGTAAACATTACTCTCATCTCAGAGCTTGTGGGCTGATGGATATGAAAGTCGATCGTCCATGCACTCACTGGACACTGAATGCAAATCCACTTTATTAAAAATAAATAAATAAATAAAAAATGAAAAAGAGGAAAAAAACCCACTCCCATCTTTGGACATGCATGCGTAGTGTGTAATATTTTTTGTTTTTACTCCTTTATTGGAGAATATTGCCAATGTGGTCGTCTAGCAAATTGCATTTGCGATCATATCATATATCATGGTAAAACATACAGTATACCAAACATCTTCATTTAGGTTTGCCACTGCTTTATCTTTTATTAAATCAGACCAACCAGCTTGCACTCGGGCATGCCTCTGGTTCACAAACAAGAAATTGCAGCAGTCAAAATATTTTTGGAAATTATTGGAGCGGCGGGATAGCACTGGAGCATGGCCGCGCCACTCAAACTGCAGGGCAGCCCCCGTATGTCTCTATGGTAACCTTCCACTTCAGGGGGAGCGTTAGCAGGTAATTGGCATGGATAGTGGCTTGTGAATTATTTAGAATCTTGATCGGGCGTTTAGGTGGCAGGCAGACGCAGCCTGACGCTAGACTGAGAGGGGAGGGAAGTGAGGACATGAGCCGACATCCCTTGTGGCAGTCTGTGTCTCTGCTTGAGTAAGCAGCAGAACAGTTGAACTGAAGTTTACGCTTGGTCTGCAGTTCGTTATATTGAGAAAATGTAAGAATGATTTCTGGTGAACTTTTTCACATAGTATCCATTGATGTCAACACCATTACCGTATTTCCACACTAAAAGGCGTACTGGATTATGAGGCGCACCTTCAATGAATGGCCTATTTTGTAATTTTTTATACATTGGGTGTACCGCATTATAAGACGCACTCTACAATGGATCCACTAGATGGAGCTACCCTCAAGGAAACGCCAAAAGAAAGAATGATCAGATGTCAGTAAAACATTTATTAATAAAGCAGCGACACAGTTCACTTAACCAACAGCAAGTTATAACATTGACTCGTTAACGTTGAACTGCCGCTGCTCTATTTTCGTGTTCAGCTGCGAAACCGATCGCCTGAAGTTTGAACTCTGCGTTGTCAGCATGTCTCTAGCAACGAGCCATTTTGGGGGCAAAATATTACCATAATGACCATACACAAGGCGCATCGGATTTTAAGGCGCGCTGAAAATGGAAGGCTTTTAGGTGCGCCTTTTAGTGCGGAAGATAGGGTACCGTACCTCTTTCAGGGACGGCGGTTACTGCAGTGGACAATGTTATCAGGTTACAAGGTGCATGAAAAGGTTAAATACGTAAAAAACAGACAAAGATATCTGTAGTTTTTCTGCTAAATGTTTAGCCAGAATTTAATTGAATACATATTGTAAAGTGAAGCTTAATTTAAGGAGTCTGATTGTCGTGGTCAGTTTCAAGAAAAATCCTCCAAGCAATGAAAGATTTTTTTTCCCCGTATCATCCCACATTGTGATTTCAGATGCATTTTGAGACGCACCTCGTTTTTTTTCTTAATCCTATTTTTTTCTTTCCGACTGTCTTACACAGACAACAAAATTGAAAAATAAATACATAATAATAACACTTAATTTTGGTGAGCCATACCAAACACAGTGAGATGTCCACAGTGGTATATTTAACTGTAGTCACACTAAACTTCCTGGAGATGCTCTCATAGCTTTTGTCTTTTATGTTTGCCTCTTATTTTTCTTTCTCATCTCCTTCGACAATGCTCTTCTTCTCTTCCTTAGGTCCATGTTCAGTGTGGTACTCACCATATCACCAAACAGCACCGTGCCTACTTACTGTATCACGTTTCAAATAGGCCGACAGGCTGGTTACAAGTTTGAAGAACCTTTGGTGCTAACTGGAGGACACTTTTTCCCGAGATGGACCATCATTTTTGTCCAGGCCTGTTTCATGAGTTTCAAAAATAATTCTGTTGAACCACAATTCAAAAGCAATGTGTGATTTTCATTGGGTTACCATAATTTTAATTCCATTTTTATTCATTAATACTTTTGTCAGATTCAAGTTCTTGTCAGTTTTGTCCGTGTGTGTACTTGGCCTAGAGACGAAGTCAAGGTGAGATACAGTTGAGTCTCTGAGCTGCTCTCAGATGACCACTTGAGCCTTGTTACATTTTGAGGAATGTGATTGCGGCCAAGCTCAATTGAAACATTGATTTAGGAATATTTGATGCTGGCCCTATAACACTTCTATTTGCTGCTGGGACTCGTTTAAGTATATTGGCCAATCTCATGAAAGAGACTCTGTATCGCTTTTCTCAACTCACACTTTTAATGGTTATGGTGAAGAGTGTCTCTCAGCAGTAGGAATGCAATGTAAATATCCGTTTATAGCTGTCGCTCAAAAATTTCCACAGAGGTTTTCATGTTCCTCGGGTCGATATCACAAACGGGTGTATAGAAGGCACGGCTTTTTTACTGACAGTGTTGCTTTCCCCTTCAGCCCCTCTGCCTGTTTTTCGCATTTGTATTCTGCTCCTTATCTTCCAATATCATCATTTCGCCTCCACAGGTCCTGTGCTGGGTTTAAGGACTGTGTTATCAAGGGGAAAAGCCATGCTCTGTGCCTTTTTCATTGGGGAAGAATTTATGTCTTTGAAGGTGCACAGATAAAAACCGTGGATGGTCAAACCTAGAGGCAGTCACGTAGGCATATACTGTATATTTTTTTGTTTTTTTAACTTACTGGCTTAGTCTAGTTCTCATTTTAAAGATTTATCTTTATACTCTTGTCACCTGTTATGCGATGCTATAATTGAAAAAGTGTAACTTCTTTTTCTTTCTTTTTTTATTTTTTTTACTGGCTCTTCAGAGATGTATGCCAGAATGCTGTGCAGGAAACAGATGGTGATGGGGGAGGGAAAGGGCGAAGGCAGGGGCGGGCGGTACATCGTTAGGTGCGCTGCTTGGCCAGAGGATGTTACAGCAAGCCTGCATGGACACACTTTGTGAGAGGATTTAATAAACTGGCTGGAGAAGGCCAAAGAAGGACTGTGGCACTGGCAGATTGGGGGATGGGATATTATGTTAGCCGTGATCCTTTTTTTTGTTTTTTGTTTTTTTTCTTCGAATGTTACAATTTGATTTTGTTGTTGTTTTTTTTAATTAAAGGACAAGTCAGTTAATTTATCCCTTGATAGAAAGAACACAACTCTTATTCATAGAGCATGCTTATGACAGAATAAGAAACAATTTATCATGTCGACACATTTAATATTTGACTGTTAATATACCGCTATGAGTCAAAAACCTGCACGAGTTTTGATATATTTTTTTTATTCTTTTTTTTTTTTTTTTTTAACATCCTAACCATTTTGACCTAAATTATACAAAAGATTTAAGTGACAGCCGCATGGTGGACGAGTGATATTAGCACGCCTGCCACACAAGATGAGAGATTGTGGTTTCAAAATGTGTGGCAACCATTCTCGGGTGCTTAAAATCAGAGGTAATTCGCTGACTAGCTTAGCGCCGTTGTTTGCACAAGAGCGGTGATTCAGTCATCTGGTTGGTTGCCCTCTATGTCAATCAAGTAACGGGATTGATGATAGGCTGACGCAGTGCGTTCTGTGTATTTAGCGCCTTTGTTTGAATGGCATCGCCACTGACGAGGTGTTTTCGTGTGAAAGCCCGGGAGCCGCATTGAACCAGCCAAAGAGCCGCGGGTTGGACACCCCTGCACTAAGGCATAAAACCACCTGTTGACTTATCATCTTCCACTAACCAGAAAATAGCCCGCTAACTAATAAACAGATGAACAATGCAAATAAACTACTCCACAATTTTTAGAAACAGTTGAGACTTGGTGGAGGTCTGCTATCTAAACGAGTTAAGTTAATTCGGTACGTTCAACATAGCGTGTTCAAAAACCAAATCTAATCTAACTTAAAACTGTTGCATTGTACTATACAAGGAGGCAACTGTCCACTTGCTATCGTCCTTTGAAAGATGCGAGCGTTTGCACACTCCAGCTGTTCACTCAATCTCGACTTTTTCTGCAGCTTATTTGCTCCCGGTGACATTTTCTGTCTTCTTCTTCATCCTGGTCTGGCCTAAGGCTTTGTGTGACCTTTGAGCTGCCTAGCGTGAGCCCACTGGAGTACCTTCAGCTCACCTGACCTTTTACTCGTGCTTTCACACTGCCTATTTTCACCCTTCGCGGCCAATTTACAGCCCGCCGTCGCCTCCGCAATCAAATGCGCCGCGGTCCTCGGCACCCCAAAGGACCAGCCCGCCTCAATTTATTGACACAAACCAGCATACAGGGAAAGCTGACATGGCAAATTGACTTTGAGGTACATCCTGCAGATGGGTTTCATACTGCAAATAGCCGGCCTATTTGTGATGAAACCATCTGTCAGACTTCTCTCTGCGGAACTATGTTCTAGATCAGAGTAGCTGGCATCATCTGCGTACGTGTTGAGCGTGTTTGTGTGACACTTTATCACGACAGTTTTCACTATTAAAGGGGATAAAGGAATGTGTTTTTAAATTGACTCGCTGGTGTGTGTGTGTGTGTGACATTTGCTTGGATAAAATGTTAATTATCTGAATGGATCAAAACAGTTGCATTCTTTTCTCGGCATCGCCAAATGATTGAATGAGGCTCTTGCTTGCTAAATCATCTTAAGTGACCTGTTACTGAGATGAAAAAAATCGACTCTAACAATAGCAATCGTGATGCACCTCTTGCTGGTGTTAACAGTGCATCGATAGAAAAGTGGGGAGGCAACACTATTTGTCCGGCTATCAAGAGCTGCACGGCTGAAAAGTTGGCTCGGTTCCTTTTGTGAGAAATTTGCACACTTACCGTGCTCGAATTGGTTTTCCACGGGTAATCCTTCTAGTTTCGAACAAAATATGCCCGTTAGGTTTCTTTGAAGACTTTAAATAACCCATACATAGGCGTGAATGGGAGGTCGTTGCAACCGGTCGAGCTGTACAAATAAATAAATTGATGTAATCATACACAAGGAACATCTTTACTAGTCAAGTGGAATATCGAGTCAAGTTCAAAGGTCAGCGCTCGGCCGTGATGAAAAATCTGCCTCTGTTGCCTGAAACTGTTCAAAACTGCTCTCATGGATGACATCGAAGTTTGGTTCGGCGTGCATAAGGAGGTTAATGCTGCATCTTTGAAGTTCAGATTTCAGGAGTTTGTTTTCGTATGAGCAGTGGTTAACATATTTTTGTAGCAATAGGACAGGTAGGTTCATCACAATATGACGTGAAAAAATTGGATTTTATGATATTGACAGTCTGACAGACCCCGATGTAGATTGCATTGTAGATTGTAACGTGAACCGCCGTCACATTATTTGCTCTTGTTATTGTCTGATATGATCCTTCACGACATCCTAACTCCGCTCATGGAAACAAACTTTATTTGCACAGAGGCTAGGATTACATCCGCATGCCTCCTCTGAAAATGTCTTAATCCTTCGCCCTAGTTTGCAGATTAGACAAACTCCTGCCTTTTGAAGATATCTCCTTATATCGACCCCCTCCCCTGGCATGTAAACACATTTGAACACCGATTAGCTCCCAAACATTGCTTGAGTCCGTCACATCCCCACCTCTAAAAATAAACATGTAGCTTTCACAAGGCAAAAAAGCATTAGCGTATTCTTTTATTCATGCCCGTATCGTCTCCGGAGGCAGGGCAGCGGGAGCACACAAGCACAGCTAGTTCTTACTTGACAAATGGCTGGAGGAAAAGTCTGAACTGCCAGAGAGAGGTGGGTTGACTCATGTTGTTTCTATAGGGCCGTTCACACGGGCAGATTTATTTCGGATTTACTCCGCAACTGCTCCCCTCGAGCGTTCATACGTGCAACTTTGTTCCGGCTTAGTGCCCGAAAACAGCTTGTTTCGGATCAAATTTTTAAACCACCTCAGGGAGGTGTTGCTCCGGAACAAATGCTCGTTTGCGAAGCAGCACCGAAGCAAATGTGCACGTATGAACGCAACTGGGTTAAATTTGCTCCACAGCAAATGCTCGCTTGCGGGGGAGTGGCCTCGCTACGCGTCAGAGGAGTCCATCCGGGTACTTGCCAACATGCATCCTGGGTATTTTGCGCTTCAAAACATGGCGGGTCTTTTCTCTCTCTCCTGCGGCGTCTGATTATCGACCACATCGTTGATTTCTCCGGAGAAGAAGCCATTTTGTCACAAAGAAGGAGGGGAAATGGTACTTCCTTTTCCCGCCTTCTTCTTTCTTTACGCATGCGCATGTTTTACTTCCGCATTCCTGTCGTTTTGTTCCGCAACAGGAACTGCCCGTGGAGCAAGTGGAGCTGTGCCGATGCTGTTCTCGTGCTGTTACGCTCAGCGGCTTTGTACGTGTGAACGCTCCACAAAATTTGTTCCGGTGCAAATTTATATCGCAACAAAATACTCCGGAGCAGCGCCGAAACAAATCTGCCCGTGTGAACAGGGCTTTTGTCCGTGGCCTCTGACATTAAGAGTGAGGTGTTGAGATGTAACGGCCCAACAAACAGCGGCGTAACAAATAAGGAAGAAGTAACTCGTTTTCACCTTTTCCGTTTTTCTTTTTGGCAGCGTCCGGGTTGTTTGTGACGCATGCTTGTGGCATAGTGAGATCGATAGAAAGTAGATGACCTCCATCATTGTCTTATCCCTCCTGTCGTGTTCAAGCGAATTGGTTTCGTCGTGACCAAAACCGTACGTATATCCTCTCGCTATCATTGTGTCGCAAATGACTTTTATTACATAAATCATTCTATATTACTCATTACTGTTATGTGGACCTCGTGAGTTACTGTACAACATTATTGTCTCTGAATCGTTGAATTGAAATACATGACATTATGCCTTTGTCACCTTCCGGCGATAAATTGCTCAAGTCTGACATTTAACTCGAAGACACTAATGGCTGCATGTTGTTCTAATCGTTGTCGTCGCCGCCTTGCATTGTGTACTTTCGATGTTCTGCTGCCGTTTTCCTTCCTCGTTCGTTCTTAAAACATGTATGTGAGGTATAATAACACTATACATTTTCCATAAGTGTGAATCAGTGGCGGATGCTGGTCTGTCAAGGAGGGGAAGCTCAATTATGGTCGACATCATAAAATGTGTCCGTTTATTTCTACGTGAATTCTACTCTCCGTTCCTTTACAAGAAAATGATCTGTGACCCTATCATACCAACTAGGTGTCTTTTCCAGGGTCTAAACTGTGGTGATATAAGTCAGTCTGCGAACACAAGCAACTATAATAATACACACCTGAAATAAAATATTAATCTGTCGCTAGTCATTTTCAACAGAGAGAGTGTCGCTAAGATTATTAGAAGTCTCCAGTTCAACTCAGAACAGAATGAGAATTAAAAAATGCTCCCACGGATGCCTACACCAAAAGATCGGTGATTGGCTCATTTCGCTGTCAATCAAAAAGAGATTCGGCCTCAGACGGATCATCCAATCATCTTGCAGAAAAGCTCAGCGTCCGATCCAGCCGGTAAACTCCCACTGTTCATAGACTCCCAGAGACGCTGAGCGTACGATGGGTGGGACAAAACCAGCATTAAGGCGCTTATAAATAAAATGTATTATTATTATTATTTATCCAATGACTCGTCTTGTTTCAATGCCTTGGGACAACGGGCTCTAAACTCTCTGGATGCCCAGCGTCCGCGCTGTAGACGCTCAGCGTCCACACAGTTTAAAGCTGCGGGAATGAATGAGAAGAGAGTTGCGTCGTAACCAGTAATAAGAAGCTGATTCGGAACAAAAGATGAACGCGTTGTAGGTGTGAATGTGAGTGTTAAGGCTTGTTAGCCTCCATTTTGCCAGTGACTGGCTGCCGACTGATCAGTGCGGACGGAGTTCAAGTCTTCCTGCCAGTCTTCCTGCCTCCACATCATCTAGTTTCAGTTTGCTGTCTCGACAGTTCTGTTGTCATCCGGGCAGTGTTCGCGTACGGAACCCAGCAACTATATTTGCCAGTGGTCTTTTTCCTCTTCGCAGTTATAACCATCACTTGGAAACTCTTTTTCATGACGGTCTCGATTCATCCACCCGGCATTTAGTTCACCGAGACCTAAGAAGCGAAGAGTCTCTTCGCTTTGAAGAGATTGTTTCCTTATTTTGACAGCTGCTGAAAGAAAGCGGGGGGAAAACTCCACAACGAAAGTACAAAAACATCCGGGGTATGGAAAAGTGAGATAACCTTGCCGTAATCTTTCTCCTTGGGTGCAGCGGCGTTTCAGAGCTGTCAGCAAAGTCAGCGTTGCCCCAGTAAGCAGCCCATCAGCTCCGCTGTCGATACAAAATGTATACCGGTTGAATATGCTAATGATACGCAGAGGGAACCTGATCCAGGGCAGGATTTGTTCTCAGCCTGTGCCTATGGCAGAAGGGCAGTTGACAGAAGCCTCCGCATCTCTGCATCCGTGATTGGTGTGTTGCTGTTGTCATGGTGACGGGGAATATTCACGGGTAATCGGAATACAAATTATAAATCATTAGGATGAGTTTGAAATTGTGACACATCAAGATGTCTTTTGCGCTCTATTACTAGCTTCTTTGTCAACCTGCAATCGCAAATATCAGAGAAGCGAACAGAAGACACAAAAGGTTTGATTCGAAATGTTCATACAATAGACCGGAACGGCACATCTGCTATGTGCCTAATTTCTAAAGAGCACCTCTGCTCACTTTAATTTGGAAATGAATGTCTAGGTTACCTTAGAGACATGCCGAGGCAGTAATATGACGTGGTAATTTAGGTGAGCAGAAAATCCGAAAGCGTTTAACGAAATTACATATTACATTCTGCTTTCTGTCTATTTTCCTTAACGCATTTCCTCATTTGGGTCACAGGCACGCCGTGAGCCATTCCGAGCTGTCTTTGGGCGATTGATTGGCACTTGGAGACTGACAACCATTCACACCTATGGACAATTTAGAACTTAAGAATTAGTCGTTTATATTTTATAATTTTAAGTTTGGAGGTTGAATTTTGCTTTTTTCTTGTCATTTATTTTCATTCTGGGAATGGAACACCTGTGTACATAAAAAAATTCAACAATATACTGTACTTTATATGAAAGATTGATTGCCATTTTTAAAATTATTGTCATAATAATACGCCAAGCCCGCATTGGCACCAAACAAATGATCTCGCACCCGGACCAAAGTACAACCAAACCTCATGTCAAAAACTGTCTATCTAACATTGACTCACATATTTTTTGTTTTTGTTTTTTGCAGCCATTACTTAAGGGAATGCTAATGTTATAATTTAGTGCATCAAATGAAAATTGCAGTATTTTAAGTGCAATTATGGAAAAAAAAAAAGATATTTCAACGGCGTAATCTGCATGCCATGAGCAAATTGCTCATCATAAATGATTGCATTCAAGTAAACATTCTGACTTTTTTTTTTTAATGCGATCATCAATGTTTGATGATTGATAAAATTGTAATTATCCTTTGAAAAATATCCATCGGAAAGCTGCAGGATAACAAATGGGAAAAAAAATGTAGACCGATACACAAATAAAAACACATGGGGACAAACCCAAATTGGTGAAACCATCAAGTAATCACAATCGCATTGAAATCGAGTTGTGCTACAGTTTGGAGTTAAACATCAACACAGATGGCTATTTCAGAAATACATTTGTATTTGCACGTGTGCTGCTGATAGCGTTCCGCCAAATGAATCGTAGGACAGAAATTCTAATGAGCTTATTGTTATTTTTTCTAGCTCACCGCTCTCCTTAATTAAGTGGAATTGCAAGTTCAGCTTGTTAGAAAGCAAAAATCTGGACAAAGATTCCAGATATCCTGCGTGTTGTGGATTTAAACTGCCTCGCTGTTCATCCTCCTATGTGGAACGCGTCATGTCTTCCAGCTGGCTTGCGTCGCTCTGATCCAGTTAAGTAGCTTTTTAGGAAGCGCACCGGCAGCGTGTGTGTGTGTGTCGGCTTCAGCTCTGCAGACACGTGTCAACTGCTTTGGTACACAATGCTGTACTTACAGTATCTGAACTAGCACCGTCTCGACGTCATTGATTTATTTTTTGGGCCCTATACTCCCCCTTCCCCTGTTATTTTGTTCGGTATTCTTAATGAATTAACCCTTTGAGGCACAGAGGTCACTACAGTGGACAGCTTATCATGTTATCATGTTACACGGTGCATGAAAGGGTTCAATTGTGTTTGAACCCGTGAACGTAGTCGAAAATAATCAAATCAACAAATCACTTTATTAATTAAACACGAGGCTCCAAAAACTGGCAACCTTGAGTCGAGGTAGCTGTCAGGCTGCGAACACTTGCCTGCTTTTGTGACACAGCGTCGGCAGGAGTCTTGTTTCACTTTTCCCAGCCGTGTTGAGAATGTTCTCTTCTTTCTCTTTAATTGCATCTTGAAGCACCTGAGGAAAAGTGGAGTGTGCGACAGAAGCACTATTGATTCAGTCTCAACCGCTCGCAAAGTGAGCTTAGACAGATACTATTGCGTAACACCCCCAGAACAGCATTATCTTGCTTGATACGACATCGAAAGAGGAGTTTGGTACAAACTATGAGATTTTTCCCATTCCGTTAAAATAACATGTAGGGAAAAAACGGCTATGGGTTCAAATCTCAGTCGAAGACTTCCTGTGTGGAGTTTGTATGGCTGTTGACTGAATGCTGACACAAATATGGACTATCCCATTTCAATTGAATTCCCCATCTCATGTAATTCCTCCTTTCTTTTCTTTCTCATCCCCTCCTGCTCATTCATGGTCTTGAATCGCATTTTCTTGCAAGCCATCCTTCTGTTTTATGGCGATTGTGGTACCGCTTGGTGGGCTATGGGGGGGACGGGGTGGTAAATGCGCATGCTCCTCCCTAATCCGGATTCATCCAGTGCCTTTGAAAATGAATGATTGCATTTCAATAGTTGCTGGGTTGCAGGAATAAAGCAACATTAGAGATGAAGTGGATGTTAATAAGACTGTGTGTGCAAAATGCCCCCGCCCCCTCCCCCAGACTTTGTCCTTGACTATTCTGGTAGCTCAATTATAAGTGAGTGAATTTTTCTTCTTTTCATTAACTTCTTGTTTGTTCAAGTTCCGTCAGCTTTCGCACCAATTTGAGAAGCTCATTTTTCAGGATGATATTAGAACTGCCAAAACTGTCGATGTTAACCTTTCGTAAGAGAGGTCGTTTGCATTTGTACAGTATGCACAATGAACGGAGAAAGTCAAGTCACGTTTTGCCCAAGTCTTCCGGTTTTACACTGTATGTGATCTTTCATACCGCACGAAACAGAAATAATCAAACGAAACAAAAGTGAGGCCCTTGTGGAGACCTCATGACATAATTTGTCTCGTTTGCCTGAAGATCCGTAAGCGGCGGAGCCACTCCCTCGTAATTCACAACCATTGTGAACTCAGAAATCATCTCACCCCAAGTAATTTTCGCTATGCCCTAAAAGCAACTGATTGGCGTTTGATTCTGGTAATCCGAAATATTTAAGGTATTGACGAAAGTTAAAAACAATTTGAAATTTTCGTGTGGGTGTCGGTTGGGCAAAAAATGTGTGCAAATTAAGATTTGATGCAGCGGCTTCCGTGCATGCTGGCGGGTGATTGCAGGCTGGGAATGATTTTGCGCTCTTAAGTGACAAGCGTCCTCTTTAGATCTGGCAGCTAATCTCGCTGCTCTCCGCAATGCTGTGGTAGCATAAGTGCAAAAAAAAAAAAAAAAGAGGACAGCGCACCACCTAGTGCCGCAGTCAGCCGACATTGGCCTCCTTTACCTGCAGATCGGTCTTGACTTTCTCTGTTCAATTACACAGAGCTCTGCAAGCAGAGCAACAAGAAAAAAAGATGACCTCTGTATGAGATTCTTTTTCCACTTATTCTGTTACAATAATGGCCATATGAAGCCTTCTGGGAAAAAATAGACTCCATTTCAGGAATGGTGTGTGCCGGACTTGACGGGGAAGGAAATAATGGGTAAGCGGTGCCCCCCAGATGTAGCTGTAAATACCGTCACTTTCATCATCGTTTCCACCGGTAAAATGGTGTTCGCTCCGCTATACACTCCACACAATTTTCTGCTTCAAGTGGAATTGCTATTTGAACAGTCCTATTCATCATGTGGCTCCCGATTTTGACATCCTGAAACAAAGTAAACACTTGTCATGATCAACAGGTTGTTCTTTGAAGAGAGGTGGAGAAAAACAGAAACCGACGCGGTCACAGAAAGAGATGGAAGTGGACGTGCCCTGCAAATGTATTGGCCGATACACGGCTCAAACACCCGTCGTGAATTTTAAAGCAAGTACTTTATTCACACCAACCTTGAGAATGTACACTCGTCTGCAAGTACATGTTTGACACGACGAAAGAGTGAAAAATCATCCGATTATGAAAGCTGCTCTTTTATCCTCTGCAGAAATTGTGTTTTGGCTAACCGCCAAATCGGATATATATTAGCTGTGTGAAGTTCTTCTGAAATTGTTTACACAATGTTACCCTTGTGTCACTTAGTATATAGTGGCTTGGCCTGCTTTTTTAAAATTATTATTCTTATTCTCCAAAGGCCTTAGATGCCTGACAATGAATTTATTCCCACTTGCTCTTTGTGAACCATTTGGGTTCTGCCTATTTGAAAGCAAAGACAGACATGAGGATATTTGATTGATTGATTTGAATTCAAACAGCATTAAGAGTGCTTTTTGCTTTTCTCAGTCAAGGTCAAGATTTTGTTCTTTCCACCAAGCAGTGATGGCTGTCTGTTCAAACGCTGTAATTCAATCATTGGGCCCCAGAGTGACGAAGCATGCGATGACAAAAGGACAATGGGGGTTGGGGAAAGTGGGATTGAAGCTTTAAGAGTTGGCCTTAATTGAAGAAAATGCCTCCAAGGCTTCAATTCATCTCTGCTTTTTGCCTCGTCCGAGCAGCAGTCAAAAATGGAAAGCACCTCAACAATACAATAACAAGATAGCTTCCGTTCAAGCTCTAACATCTAAGAAGCAGTCAAATGAGAATATTGACATGATATTAGTGCCTTGTGTTTTATATACAAAGCATCTGATATATTTTTGAATGGGAAATTCGCATCGTCTGCAGCGGTGACAACAACAGATCTGTTATGACTTGATAGACAGATGGCCATCCATATGCTCCGTGCTGAGAGTGCCCTGCTGCGTATGATTCAAACTGGAAAAAATATATACAGTCAATCTATCTAAAAAAAAACAATATTCTCATCCAGGGCGGCCCGGTGGACCAGTGGTTAGCACATCAACCTCACTGCAGAGGTCGTGGGTTCGATCCTGGCTTCGGCCTTCCTGTGTGGAGTTTGCTTGTTCTCCCCGGCCGGGCTTGCGTGGGTTTTCTCCGGGTACTCCGGTTTCCTCCCACATTCCAAAAATATGGATGGCGGACTGATTGAACACTCTAAATTGTCTCGAGGTGTGAGTGTGAGCGCGGATGGTTGTTCGTTTCTGTGTGCCCTGCGATTGGCTGGCAACCGTTTCAGGGTGCCCCCCGCCTACTGCCCGAAGATGGCCGGGAGAGACTCCAGCAACCCCCGCGACCCTTGTGAGGATAAAGCGGATCAGAAAATGGATAGTAATGTTAAGCTGTGACTTTGTAAAACAATATGCTCACATGCCCCATGACAAAAACTTCTTCTTGGGGGGAAAAAGGCTTTTGGAGCTGGGCATTCTCATTTTGTTTTGTTTTTTTCTTTTCTCCAGAGCAAACTCCAGCATTTTAGCTTTGTGTAAGGTCCATCGTTGTGAAGTAAACAGAGATAATGCTACTTAATTTCCATGTGCAAAATCATTGCGCCATTGACTGGACAGTACCTGCATCTTTGTTTGCGGTGCAGAAAAGAAAACGGACCATTGTCATCTCAAGGCTTTGTTTTTGTTTGTATTTTACACTAACTTATTTCCAAACATGGTTGGCACACGATTTCTTGAAATGCGACAGTTCTACAAGCCCTCACAGAAAAAAAAAGGTTGAAGACTGCATTAATGCAGCACTGCAGTTCACCTTTCGTCACCCCGCAGAGGACTCGGACACATGTCTGCTGATTTCACCTCACGCAGCGCCCTTTCTTATCTCATTTGTAACACAATGCAAGGAAATACTTTTTTTGAGGGGGGGGATTGTTTCACCACATAACAGTTCTATTAGTATGATGAGAGACCGAAAGAATCCGGCTCTGAGCTTCCACTGTCATTGACCACCGAGGCAAATCAACTGGAAGATCTGCTGCTTCTAACACCCAGATTATATCCAAATGAAAAGATGACTTTTGTGAAGTGTACCGCACTCCAAAGTCTTCAAGGCTCTGAGGAGTTTTATACTAATCCCGAATTCATAGATGATCTTTCGACAGAAGAGTGTTTAGACTAGTGATCGTGTGTGCAGATGTGAAAACATTGTCACAGATTATCAAGTGCTAATTTATGGCGGAACGCATCCTGCTGTCCCGCCACCTGTTCTGTCAACTGAAGGCTGAGTCGACTACAGCCAGAGCCAATGCGCCTGTTCAGACGGCGGCATCCGCTATTAAGCAGTCAGATGTCCACATGCGGACACGGCATCAACTGCCGGCATACAAAACTTGTGATGAGATAATATTGTGGTAGCCTGGTCCCCCGCCTGGTGTCTTCCGTTGTTAGCTTCAACCCTCTATGACAATGATTAAGTGCCTCAGCTTCTCATCTGAGGCTCCTCAATGAAAAATAAAGCCATTAGATTTGCAGTGGGAGACTCCAGAGCACGTGCGGCGCAATTCTCCACACGCGATCTTCCACTCTAATCTTAATAGGACAATTCATCTCGATCAAAATGTTCCCGTGCCACTTTTACCAGATGAGCTTGTATTCCTGGAAAAAAATAAAAAATAATCACAACCCTCTAATCAAATGAGCAATGCAACCACAAGTTTGAAAAGTTAGAAAAGAAGAAAGCAGGCTCAAGTCAAGTTTAAACTGTGCGCGCGAGTGTGGGAAAAGCTTTATTTTTGTCCGGCCATGTTGTTTGTAAAAAGCAATTTATGCAATTTTATGCCGTCGAATGAGAACAAAGCACACAGTTCACAAATGGCCTTTATTATGAAACCACATACGACAACAGGCATTTAACAACTGATGCAACATCAATTTCTGTTGTGACACTGGCAAAAAAAAAACCCCAAAAATATTTACAGTATTTTTGTAGGACTGTGAATCAGTTTGGTGCGCTCCTGCCGAAAAGAGCACGGCCGCTGCCAGCACTGTTGTGAGTCATGCATGTCTGCATGTAGCCTGAATCCCGTGTTGCGTTTGTTGTGATCTTCACATCATATCATTCTGACGTGCTACCCATTTCAGACAGAAATCCTGCAGCTTGTCATGACAAATTAACATCAAATCACAAAAAGGATCCGCTTCCGGGGTGTTTGGCTTGGCATTTAACTTATTTTTTTTTCCTGCCTTACTGGTATTCCAAAACCCTTGCGGGTGCGCATATGAGTGAGGATTAAGTTTTCTCCATGGAGTACGACTGTGTCAAGGTTATCTTGTCAAACGTTATCTGTGTCGGTTTTCATGTGTGATAGATTCAGGATCCCGATCGTACACAAAATTAGACTGCAGAGTCCATCCGAAAGCTTATTGTTGAATCTAAATTAAGACCAAGGACATCATCAATTCTCCCTGGCTCTGATCTATATTTAGCAGCCATGACATTTTTACATGGAAAAATCTCTTTTAATATGCTCAGAGGCTTGTATTGCTTTGCTTATATAAGCTTCCGTCTCTGTAAAAACCTGAGCAGATGAGATTGTAAATTGTTGCGGCTATGTAAGATAAGTATATTTTGATTGTATCGATCCAGATGAAATTGCGGATCTCGATGAATCTTTTCCTTCATGGAACTTCTGAATTGTAGCCATTCAAGCATTGATTTTACATTTGACAAATGTATTAGCCTTGGCGGATGTCTGGGCTGCACCATTTCCCTGTGTTTGGGGGTAAATCCGTTCGAGCGCAATTCCTATCTTCCTAATAAAACCAATTGAGTCATTTTGACTGCCAATTGCCGAGTTAACATTTTCTCTTTGTCTCCTCTGACCCCACAGACTACAGTCATCATGTATGATGCAGCGAGGGTGCCATCTCCCAGGGATGGTGCAAACGGGCTCACCAAACCAGCGGTGCCTGCGGCAGGACCAGATATGGGGGCAACAACGGAAGGAGGCGGCCTAACGCCACCAACGGCCCTACAAGCAAAAACTGAAGGAGGACAGCCAGGTGCAGAGGAAGAAGAACCACAGCCGGTCTTGGTTAAAAAACCACGGAGAGAGATCTTGGACCATGACAGGAAGAGGAGGGTAGAACTCAAATGTATGGAGCTCCAAGAAATGATGGAAGAACAAGGGTAAGTTTGAGTGCTTCACTCCTCAATACTTGCTGGTTAGTCAACTGACGTGTTTGCTGACTGAGACCTCATCTTTTTGTAAGATCGGTTTATTAGGTAGATGTATTGAACTCCATTTTGACTGACTTATTGAAGGTTCAAATCTTACACTGGCAATCCTTCAAAAATATGACGTATTGTGAATAATTTGTTGTGTACAGTGGTACCGCTACTTATGAAATTAATTGGTTCTGGAAGGAATTTCTTAACTAGAGAATGTTGTAAGTAGACACATTTTCTATGTGAATAATCCGTTCCAAGCCCGCCACCCCCCACCAAAAATTCAGACACAAATGTTTTCTAAAGCATAAAAATGCATCAAAATATGTAACAAATACATACATGTTACAGTTAAATTGTTGCACAATACATGAGAGTTGTACATAATGTAAAAAACAAAGAAAATGATGGTCATTTAACTTTTAACTGCGTCCTCATCGTTTTTTGCCCTCTTTGGTTCATGTTCTCTCTCAGAAGTGGTGTTTTGGAAAGAACTGATCCAAGGATGTTTGCGTTTGTCGGCTTTTCACAATCCTTCGAAAAAGTCCAAGGCAAACATCAGCAGAGTGAGCGATCGCCGGACTGGTGAACACTTTTTCTGGGTGATTCACATTTACGTAAAACTATCGGAACACCTCATAGAACGAGGGGCGAATGACGACGACGCTGCATAGACACATATCTATTTATTTATCTATCTACACTCATAGATACATACGGTACAGGTCCCTCTTAGCCAATGGGATGCCTAGAAGATGGTAGGTAATAGCCAATGGCAGAGCAGCTTTTAGTATTTTACGTTCAGGAAACTCGGAGCTGCGAGTTTTAGCCCATACTGTATTTTTACCTTTCGATCTTGAAATTTCTTTCGTAACAAGAGGCAATATTTTCCTGTTGAGACGCTTCACAACTTGAAAATTTGTTATGAAGAGACGTTCGTAAGTAGAGCTACCAGTGTACTGAATTTGACACTAGACTCCAACTGGGGTGTCATTAAACAGCTTGAGCCTACGGAGGAAGGCAGAATAACACCACGTCACACGCTTGCTGCATTTAACACGGTCCTTTCAGGATACCTTCCCAATACAAGAATTTGCATTTACATATGGCGCCCTTTGGCACTTTGCTTTTCTTCAATTCTAATGTTGCAGCGATCGTGAGAAGCTCAAATCAAAATCACGATGATGTTTCTAGTAATTGCCCAGCACTACGTTGAAGCTGATTGCATATTTTTGTGTTTGTGCCTTTTTGAAACAGAACGGTGAAGACATAATTGCATAACTGGTCGATGTGATGATCATGTGCTATATGCACTTCAATTGCTTCAAGCCGTCTTGTGTTTTAATTTTCAAATACCCTGGGCGATAGAAGAGTGACAGACAGTTTTACCACAAATTAAATACTTTTGCGGGTGGTACAGAAGGGCACCAGTATTAAATTAAATAGTCTGAGAGATAGCACACTGCGTTAAAATGTTGACCTTACTTTGAGATTGCTATCTGTGATTCAAAAGAGTCTCGAGAAGAAGCGGTCGAGATCATGGATGAATGGTGGGTGCTCATTTTGCTTTCGATCTGCTGTGCTACTTAATCGAAATCCAATTACGATTTCGATTAGTACACTCCATGATTACACAATTAGCATAATCATAGCATCACTATATATATATATATATATATATATATATATATATATATATACACACACACACACACACAGTGTAGTGATGTTATGTATATACACACACACACACACACACACACACAGTGTAGTGATGTTATGTATATACACACACACACACACACATACATACATACATACATACTGAGACTATGTAATGGTGTTGCACTATATGTTCTTTTAGCAATTTTAGTAAACTACCATTAATTTCCTGACTTCCTGTTTACATGTATGAAATTCTTCTGTTTGTGCGTGTTTTCTTTTAAATGCCTTTCATCCTTTCATGCACCCTGTAACCTGATAACTCGATAAGCTGTCCACTGTAGTAACCGCTGTCCCTAAAAGGATTAAATATCTTTTTAATTATGTGAAGCACATTGAGTTAGCTTTGTATGACATGCGCTATATAAACAAAGCTGCCTTGCCTTGCCTTTGTGTGGGGTGTGTGAGGAAGGATTTTCTTTTGCTCCCATCTGTTTTGAAAACAGTTGGGGCCGCCAGTTGTATATTAACGATAAAATGCACAAATTAAGCCTGATTATCTTTGTGTGTATCCTGCTTAAGAGTGATTTGAAGGACTGGTGATCTAGTGGAACAGTACAACGGACGTTACAATATAGCAAGCAATATAGCTCATGATAGCAGAAAACAAGCAGACTCCACTCAGTCCGCTTGAACAGCTTCCTGTTAAGGCCAGACGGGCAAACATTCTCTCTTGAAGGACAGTAACCACTAACCACAGCATTAAAGCTCCGGGCTGACTCGAGCCATCTTGTTTGCCTGTAAAAATTGCCAATCTCATTTCCCCCGTGTCCTCAGACCACCCCCACCCAAGTTATTCTAATGTGCCCTTGTAACAGAGTTTGAATAAAGGATTATGGGATAGGGAAGTAGAGACAGGCCAGGCTTGAGACGCAATTAAGAGGATGGCTGCAGTCTGATTGGCGTGTCTGAGATATTGTGTTGACTGAGGTCTCAATAAACTATGAGACTGCGGGAGGGATGTCTAGAGTGACGGCCAGTTGGTAGGAACTTATTAGAGAGCCTTGGCAATTTATAGAATATCTCAATTGAGATATTCAATGCTTCATAGCGGCCAGTATTATTATTTTCAGACTAGAATCATATTTATGTCCATGTGCACATCAATTTTGGTGACAATCGGTGACAATTTTTTTGTACATTAAGTGACATGTTGTTGTTTCTCAACTTAGAGAGGCTACCTTTCGATGTGAATTGAATGAAAGACAGTGTATATTGAGAAATTCATTCTAATATTTTCAGACTGTAATAGCACATGCCTACACATATCCCTATAAATATTGGTGAGGATCTATCATAGTTTTCGGACATTATGCCACGCACCATAATATACCGGCTGCACACTGTTGCACACTTCATGGGTTGGCTGCGTCAAGCTTGCTTGACATGTCCGTGAGGTCCGCATGGCTCCACTAAGTCAAAAATACCTCAGTTCAGCAACCTCTGTCCCCACATTTTCTGCACCACGCACCTATGGAAATCTGTAACCTGATGGGCGGTCTTCATGGGAAAACATAGTGAACGAGCAATAGCTAGTAAAACAACAGTGTTTTCTACTTCCCGATTTTTTTTCCCATTTACCGTATTTTCCGCACAATAAAGCGCTCTGGAGTATAAGGGCATCTTCAATGAATGGCCTATTTTAAACCTGTTTTCAAATATCGGATGCACCGCTTATAGAGCGTATAGAATAGAAGCTACAATATTGGCTGCGGTTGCATCATGCATCCACTAGACAGAGCTACGCTAAAGGAATACAACGCAGCTTTATTTATATCAAGCTTTCACAACCGCTGCAGCTGTAACAAAGCGCTTTACAGAACATTTAAAATACTTCGTCCAAGATATCAGAATATTGATCCATATATAAGGCGCATCGGATTATAAGGCGCACTGTCAGCTTTTGAGAAAACGGAATGCTTCTAGGTGTGCCTTATAGTACAGAAAATACGGTACTTTGTTCATTGTATGTAGACTGTTAACCCCAAACTGAAAAATAAATGCCCTGGTTTGATTCCAGTTTGGACTGTTTTGCACATATTCCCATGTGACCTTTTGTTTTTCTGCTCCTTAGGCACCGGTTTTGATTTGCTGTGAACTGCTGTAATTTTTCTGTATATTGTACATGTGACATGTAAAACACCTTTACTTTTATTATATGGTAGCAGACTGAATGCTTTCAAGTACGGTAGCCTTGTGATGGCTGATTTACTTCCAACTCAATGACTTCTCTGAAAAATGTAATGGAAATTATATTGCAGGCTGTTTAATTGAGGCGTAGTGGTGATGCATCATTACATGCCCTGCGGCGGGTGAGTCGTTTTTCCCATTCGCTAATAAGTGCTACTCACAGCACCTTGCACTTTAGACACATGGACCTTGCATATGTTTTCACAAAGCTGTTGGCTATCTGCAAATGCGCACTCCACCCCCCTTTTGCACACATTACACTGAACCAAAGGAAGAATATGTAAGATTAAAAATCCATTATCCAAGCACGTTTTCCGTAAGCCAAGCATCTTTTTTTTATTCGCTACATAATAGAAATGCATGATTTTTTTATTTTTGGGGCACCCATGCATTCATTTCAGTATCTATAATGTTGCTTGTATATTTACAATACAAACATTTCGTGTCACACAAAGTAATGTGTGCCTTTTTCTGGTAACATAAATTTCACTGGGTAAATGAGTTGGTGGTTTCTATTTTATTTTTTTTTTAATACAAGAATGTGGAGTTCCCCACAGTATCTCGCTGAATTTAGGTTGTAAAGCCCGATTGCAATATTCGAGGATCTTCAAATTTTTCATGGTATGTATGTAGAAATTCTATTCTCGAAAAGTTTTACATGAAAAATGTATCAAAGTTCAAAATAAATACACAAATTAAGAAATATTGTTCTATCCAACAGTGGCTTGGAAACTTGACAGTCCTTAAATACAAGGCAAGGCTTTAATTGGGGAAAAAGGAGCAGGTGCGCCTGCTGGAGGGAAACGCCCTCCACTCCAGCTGGAACAAAAACAAAGACAGACATGACACCGTTTGAGAGTCAAAGCATTGCACGGTGGCACTAATTTGAAATAGCAAGGTGGGGGTGTTAATGTTGTTCTCCTGCCTTCCCAACGTCTTTCAATCTCCCTAACTACACTGTTGCGGAATTGATGGCTGCACCATTTAATGGATGTGCAGCAGTCCCTGGGCTCGACTTGTGGAAGCGGTATTTTCAAGCATCAAACACACAGATAAGACCCGCATGCAAACACGTACTTAATGGAGGGATAATAACATGAAGACAGTCTTAGTGTTGCATTTTGTCTTTGTTTTAGAGTATTGTGAGTCAATGGAGATGATCTACAATTGCTCAAAGATGTCAAATTACCGCAATTACATTCCATAATTGTGGTGATTTGTTATCGTGAGCTTGACAGGGGGTTCCACAAATCGAATCGTCTTATGGCTTACCGTCCTTTCAAATCATCATGAGGATTTTAATTTTTTTTTTTTTTTAATGTTGCCTGTCCTTGCGAGAAAACTTACACACACACACATACATACCCATGCAAAGTAAGGTACCAATGTCAGTTAGACTTTCATTTTAATTTTGATAAATACTTTTATTGATTTTCTTTCCTGACTATTTTGACTTGGGCAAACAGTCACTCAGTGTAAATCCCTCTCGATAGTATTTTGTTATGCTGGAAGCTACCCTGCTAGCTACATGGCATTAGCAAGTAAATGTGTTGTTTCAGGGGGCATATTCAGTTTGCCATTATTGGTGTTTTTGTTCTTTTTTGTTTTGTTTCATGTTATGTCTTCTGTTGCTGTGTTCAGTGTAAATGTCATGTCTTGTCTTGCTCTCCAAGGTTTTGTTTTGACCTGTAGGACCAGTATCCTGGATGTTTTCTGTCTCATACCTGATTCAAACGATCCGCTCATCAGCAAACTCTGCAGAAGGCAGGGTAACAATACTGATCATCTGAATCAGGTTTGTTGGAGCAGGGAAACATTTAAAACATGTGGAATTGCCCACATGTGGCATAATATCATCGATAGAAAGTTTCCACCCACATATACAGTATATGCCTGCTGGAACAGGTGCCATGATCTGAACCACTTTATATTACCTCAGGAGGGTGGCGGGCGAGCTGGAGCCAATCCCAGCTGACTTCGGGCAGTAGGTGGGGTTTACGTCGTTTTTCAGTCTGATCATAGGTTGAAAATGGTGGTTTTTCACCTAGATGCGCTAAAATCTTGGACGTCAAGCGAAATAAGTCCAAGTACCAATTTATTTTCATTTCACACTTGATGGGTGGGCAGGCACTCCAGAGATTATTTTTAATTCAAAAGTACATTTTCCATAACAGGTCATCTCCTTTGGTGATAAAGCAAATTTCAACACATCAGACTTGGGCAATGTCAAGTTGAAAGCTCTTGCAGCCTGTCATCTTGGATAACGTGTCTCTTGTCTCCCTTTTTCTTTTTGAGACTTTCACATAAACGCCCCCCGTTTTCAATCACCTTAGCAGAAAGTGTGCAAGGGCTATTGTAAAATGTGAAGTAGCACCGAACATGTTAATGTGTCGTGTGCTGGGTGTGAAAACCATAAATATAAAGTAAGTGTTTAGGGTTTCCATTGTGCTCAGGTGACAGCTGCTGGGTTGAGAGATTGGCCAACAGCGAGACTTGATGTCGTTGTCAGACTCGCTGGTGCCATCTTCCAGCTATTGCAATGCTCCATCACACTCGTACTAATCTCATTCTCCTCGCTGTCAGTACTCTAATGGCTGCAGCTAAGAAGATGTTATCAGTTTTTTTCTTTTTCTTTTTTTTTTTTTTAATTCCTGAAAAGTGACTACCCCTTTTTTCTACCCTAAAATGAGCCACTGGTTAATTTATAAGATGTCTCGGAGCTCATCCTGCTGCTAGTTGGGTTACGGGGTTTACACAGCAAGTCGAAGTGCAGAATTCCGATTCAGTTTTTATATTTAAAATATTTAGATGTTTTTTAACTGTAGCTGACAGCAGAGAGCCATTACTAACCATCTTTTTGGGCCTGGTTTGCGTATTCCAGCGTTTTCTGTTGTTTTGGCTGGTCTGTATCCACAGGTATTGTTTAGAGAACATCATTTAAAGAAAACAATACTGTTTTTTACAAGGTTATTTCCTTTAGGTCACCCCAAAACTGATCTCTTCTTTCATAACCGAGTCAAGTTGTGTTTTTCGAGCATTGTATCTGATTTTTTCCAATATTTGTCTGCTCTATAATTGTTTGGAAAAGACAGATAATAGAGGCTTATGCAACAATGACCGAGAAATTCTATTTTTTTTTGGGGGAGGGGGGCCATATCAAACCCATCTCAGCACCCTTGATAAAAGTGGGAGACCTACAGAGAGAGTCAGTTCCTATTACTGATAATCCTTGACGGTAGCAAATTCCCATAGCCAGATTCTAAAACCAGCAACAATCAAAATAATGTCAATGCATAGTATTGATTGCATAACATGACCATTGTTTTTGAAAGCGATGTAGTGGATGCAACTCCCCTGTCCTACTTTGTCTGTCTATTCAAAAATATTTCCAAATGTTTAATTCCCTCCTGTCTCCACATTCTCTCTCGTGTGTCACGCGACAGCTGATCACATATCACAGAGCTACGGATGAGTTCATGCTTAATAAAGCCGATAGCGATCATCCATTACTCCGCCCCCTCGTCATTGTGTAATATCTGGCTTGTGACCACATTTTTACAGCTTCATAATTCTTTTTCTCCCATTCTTCCGCTCAGTGCTTCCCTTTAGCTCATCAGAGCTCATTACTGCCACTACAAAGGCAGAATGTTGGGTGGATGATGTGACAAGTGTGAGTCCATCAGCACATCCGCTCGATGTGCAGTGCCCTGTTCCGACATATGCTGACTTGCATGTCTATCGTTTGACAATCTGTTAGCCGAACAGGACTGACGTACTATAACTGCTGCACTTACGGTTGTTCGGTGAAGCTGGCTGAATTATTATTGACAACCTTGCAGAGAAAACCGTTCTTGTTGTGAAAGGCTGCATAGCACATTGTAAAGGGGTTTGATGTAGTTGTCTGTATCCGTCCACTCACAATTTGACAACCAAAACCGAGTGAAATATCCCTTTAGATGGGCGACATTACATTTAACATGGCAACACACAGCACTGGACATTACCCTCTCTCTATGTCAACATGCCGGCATCCTCCTCTGGATATAGCAAGTTGTACTTTCTGCCTTAATATAATTTAAAAAAACATGTCACTTATGTATGGACAACATTCACTCAAGATAAAGACTCTGTCAATTGTTTTGATATTGATTTTACTGTTACTGTATGTAAAAAAACAAATGTTGCAGTGATGACGATTGACATTCACGCAGCCTTTTCCAGCACCTTATTATTGTCTTCTTGTACATGCTCAGGTACACGGAGGAGGAGATTCAACAAAAAGTGAGCACATTCCGACAAATGTTGATGGACAAAGAGGGGGTCATCACCAGAGACGGATCACAACCAGTGTAAGTTTTTTCTTTCTTCCCTTATTTAGGAAAATGGTACAAAATACTGTTAGCTTCCAGTTCGATTCTCACCAAACCAAATCTATGTGATCCATTATATTCTACGAGCTCTTCTTCTTGACACTCAAACTACTGACATCACTGGTCTGCTCTTGCACTTAATGAGATTCAAGAATAAATTGCCTTTATCGTAAGTCCCCCCCCCCTCGTGTTTGTTTTCACTCCCCTTTACTTTGATGACTTCTTTTTGTCTGTTCCTCCACCCTCTTTCTTTCTTTACTCAGTCCCCTCAAATGGAGGATTCTTGCCTGGAAGGGCTAATCGACATTGCTGTAATTCCAATAACCTAAACATTCACTGCCTGTCCTGTGGCCTGCCTCTCTCTGTATATTGTATGTACTAAGCCCTGTTTTGTTTTTTAGTTTTTTTTACTCCCAGTTCTGTGAAGGGTTTAGGTCAACGAAATTGAATTGCATGAGGCAAACCAATCACTGTAATACACCCCCCCACCCCACACCTACCTTTTCTTTAGCGCCTGTGGCGGCAGCAAGGTCAGAGGTGTCGGCTCAGGGAACTCACCAAGGAGGGTGGTGTGGAAAGGCAAAGAGGATTCTGGGCGCGACTGCTGATGTTTACTAGTGTCTTCAAAATGATGTCTTCATTCATTTCGTACACCCGTTTTTGTAATACCCTTTTCAGTTGGTTTTAGAGGTAGGGTATACCCTGGACTGGTCGGCAGGAAATCACAGAGCATGTATAGTATAGACATAGAACCATTCTCACTCAAATGGACACCCATGGAAAATTTTGAGTCTTCAGATTACCTAACATACATGTTTTTGGAATGTCGGATTAAACCAGAGCAAAAGAAAAGAATTGCTCTTGTTGAGCATGACTTAAAAAAAAAAGTTTTTTTTTTGGTTTGTTTTTTTGGGAGGTGCAATGGAACGACAACAATATAAGACTGCCTTCAGGAAGCATAACAGTTATTTTCAATAACAACTGTTGTGATATAAAGCACAACATTAAAAAAAAGTCTTGAAATAAAAGAAATACTGCTCAACCAGGATGACCATCTATTTATTGGTCGTAATAAATGCAGTACTTTAGTCGTTTAATCCCCGGCTGACACCTTTTGTTTCAAGTAGTTACTTATTTTTATTGTTTCAATGCCTCCTTCCTGCTCATAATCCCACAAGACATAAATTGAAAAAAAATGACTCTCCTGAATTTCAACTGCAGATTATACTTTTTTTTTTTTTTCGGAACCATCTCCTGCCATGTTTCAGGGTCAACCACATGCACTACTACCCAGAGGATGACGGTGAATTGCCTGCCGATGAAGATGGAGACTACGGCGATGATCATCACAGTGACAACAGGTCAATGACATGCTCGATACACATTGTATCACGTTGACTTGTTGAACCGTTGTTAATACTCAAGTCATTCATTAAATCATCCGTGTATTATCTTCACGCGGACCCGACCAATTTAATTTGATTAGAACAGATAAAATGCGAGTTTGAGATAAAAAAAATGGCACTTGAATTGTCCTCAACAAGCTCTTCCTTACAGTTGCAGCAAAGATAAATCATGTGTTGGATGTGTTTGTATTTACCGCTTATGCAGAAAGTTTTTCAATTTCAGTTTATCAGTCTATTTATATCGGTATATTACAGTATTGTTATATTCATTTTTAAATCGTGACAATAGTCTGAATGTGAACTTTAGATCTTGCCATAAAAGTCTCGCTCATCCACTTCTGTCTGGTTTATATTTCAGAGCAAAGAGAAAATCAAGCAGCTCTCCATCCCCACAACCAAAGAAAAGAAAGAAGAAGAAATCTGGCCGCCGAAGAAGTCGGTGAGTGGATGTACGCTGCTTGGAGTGGCTGATAAAATAATGTCATTAAAAAAGATTTGTACATTATTCTTGTAGATTATTCAATAGCCTTGGGATAGATATACAGAGTGATTCATTCACTTGATATCCTGCTGTATTTTCCGCACTATAAGGCGCAATGAATGACCTATTTTTAAACTGTTTTCATAAATAGGGCGCACCACATTATATAGCGCATAGAAGGAAGCTACAATAGTGGCCACGGTTGCATTATGCATCCACTAGATGGAGCTACGCAAACGGGAATACAATACAATACAGCTTGATTTATATTGAGCCTTCACAACCACTGCAGCTGTAACAAAGCACCTTACGGAACATTTAAAATAGTACCTCCAAGAAATCAGAATAGTGATCCACATATAAAGCGCAGCGGATTATAAGGCGCATAAAACGAATCTGGTGTGTAACAAGTCAGTCATTTTTGTGAGGAAAAGCATAAAGAAAGAGTTAAAGGACAAGTACATTTTATGGTTGTCACATGATCCTTTGCGTGTGTGTTGTCAGAAGTACTCCTGAGCGAATTATTGTGATGTATGAATGGAAACAGTTGGATTGTGGCGGAAGAGCAGTTAATTGTTCTACCTGTCAATATATGTCACCGGTATTGATAGATGAACAAAGATACATCATTTAAATGATTCAAAACTAAATAAATAATCAATTTTAGTGAAAATAGATAATTTCTCACTGCATGCCTGACGGTGTTTCGCGGCACAGTGGCGGAAGTCTTTGACTAAGCATGACACATGAAGTTTCCATTGACAGGTTTGGCAGCTCATCACCCAATCGCAAACAGAAGAAGAAAAAGAGTGGGAAGAAACACAAGCATGCCAGGTGTGTGTATTTATAAACAATATATAAAGTATATGTGAGTCATCACTGGAAGCTATTAATGTTCAGGGATAAAATCTCACTCTTGCCTTTGAAAAGCAACTGGTTTCCCCTCTCGTTAACCACATTGCCCTTTCATGCGTTGACCTTGCTTCCGTTTGCCTTAGCAGAGAAGAGGAGAAAGTGGCTAAGAAAGGAATGAGAGAAAAGGAAGAAAAAGTGAAGATGAAAAAGAGGCAAGACAGGGAGGAAGGTGCAGACAGTTAGGAAGCAAAGGAGGTGAGAAATAAATGATGGAAGGTAAAAAAGCAGGAAAATGGATTGTGAAAATAGGCTTTGTGAGTATGAAGAAAGTCAGCTGTGTACACACCCACAACGGTGCAAGACACCCATTTTTAACTGCGCCAAGCTGCACGCGTCTGCGGAAATTGCAATACCCAGCCTAGCCAGCCCGTGTTAGACTTTCACTGCACACAATGGCAAAGAGCCAATGGCAAAATTTAGACTAACTTACTACCTCATCAGAATTTTAACTTTTATATCGGGAGTATTTTGCTAAACATATGACTTTTCGACTCATGTAAAATTTTGTCCTCTTCACTTACATGAACATCATGAAAAAATCTGCCCTTGCATACACTCTTGCATACACATAATATGACGCTCTGTCATTTGCATACATACAGAAAAATACAAACATACTAGTCCAGTCATACACAGAATGGAACCACCTGTACTTTTTTTTTTTTTTGCATACGCTCGTACACACAATATGTTTGTTAATATAGTTTATCATGGGGACTAAAAGACATTATCGAATGTTGTCTTCCAGTTTCGCTATTGGGTCCAAATGTACAGCCCGAACAACACCGCCTCCTTGTGTGCAGGAGATTTTCATACCAGAAGAAATAATGACCCTCTCCTCAATTATCAAACACTACAGGACCCTTGTCCCCCACTTTTCAGCCACACCCCCTCTATCTCGCGCCTCTCTGCCCCCCTTCTGTCACCCGAGTGTCACACTACAGCTGCTCTGCGGTGCACGTTGTCGGTGCTTGAATAATGCATGGCCGAGTCACGTAGGAAAAGCAGAAAGGCCTCCACCCCAGAGACGGCCTCCCTTGTTGATATTCGCCCCTTTTAAGTCGCACATGCTGTTGGAAAGTGAGGGGGGCGTACTGGATTCTTACGATGCCATGAAATTTATACGGTTACTTGTACTTGTATTATCTTGGCAAAACAGCGGAGATTTATGTAATAGTGTCATGCATTTCCTATGCGGCTATTTTTGTCAATAACAGAACAATGAGTTCCCCAGAACAACTCCCCCTCGCCACAAGCACACAGGTGGCTCCCTTCGAAGGGGAAAAATGGGTTGGTGCAATAATTCATATATCAGCCCGTGAGAGTTTTATTACCCCTTTTTCACCTTTCTACTGCTGCCACACCAGCGCACGCTGTAGGTGTGTGAATCGGCAGGGAAGCTGTGGGCAGAGATGAAAGTCCTCCGGATTTTCCCGGAATTCCCGATTTTCAGATTTTAATGAAAATTTCTCCGGAGAATTGAGGGAAAATTGCCTAAAATTAATCCTGATATTAGTTGAACACGAACACGCGTTTGAGTTTGTTGTTTTGCTTTCATGAGCGTAGCCATGTTGAGGCACTAACACTAGTAACAGTAAAGAGATTTTCGTCTCTTTATAAACACACTTGCTAAACCCCAGTGGAACGAATAAAAGACTCCGTGGACAAGACAGTTGTTGTCGTAAAAATATATTTGGACAAAAAGGGAAACACACAGATTGGCAGAAAAACGTGTCCGTCAGACTTCGAGTGTCGTCTCGGCTAGCTTAGCTCAGCTGTTGTCGTGTGTGACGTTGGTTGCATCAGCGCTGATTGGTTGAAATCAAAAGACGCGCTTGCGTACACGTTCGCGCTGACGCACGCGCAGCAGAGAGCAGCACACTATCTACTGCTGAGGCACGCTTAGCTCGAGTGGCGTCGCCACAACAGTAATACCCTCGCCTCGCATTCTCATGGCCTCGCCATATCTCGGAGATTTTGAAATTTCAGCGAGAACGGAAGCCACAAAGGGTGCATGTGCGTACACAAAAGGAAGATTAATCATCGAGTATTTGAATAGCGTTTTGTGTAAACTAATTCATGCGTGATCGGCCAGGTGTGTGTACATATATATATATATATATATATATATATATATATATATATATATATATATATATATATATATATATATATATATATATATATATATATATATATATATATATATATATATATATATATATATTATTTTTTTTTAAACATATATATATTTATTTATTTATTTTCCGGAATTTTCAGGAAAGTCCACTCTGGCTGTGGCTCTCCTCCATAAAATAGGAACAACTCCCACACACCTTCATGAATTTCCATGGAAACCGCGACGAGGGTGACATTAAAGTGATATGGACGGCTGTGCGCGGCGGGGGAACTGTCATTGAATGCCTGGGTCAATAAATAAAGTCAATATAGTGTACTGTATCTCGTGCAGGAACCAGGAAGCTGAATCTGACTACACAAGAGCTTCCTTTCTTTTCACACATAGTAACTGCATGGAAGGAGTGTACATGCCAGTGTTTGGATTCTGACATTGAGTCACGTGTTAGGTGGGGCCGGTCGTGAATTTTAGTCCAAATATTTCTAGCAATTATTTGAAATTCCACTGTTATTTTGCTGCTAGTAAAAGGTCAGCCACCATCACAAATCACAATGTGGAATTATGTCAAATCAATTCTACGGTTAAAAATATCTTTCCTGCAGTACACACATGAATAATTCAGTTTCTGAAGCTGTCTAATAATAGCCTTGTTATACTTTTGTAGGTCGGCATCAGGCTCCACCAAAAAGAGGAGGTACAGGTATGTGTGTGGGGAAAGAGAAGGAAACTGGAAACCAAGTGGCAAGTGAAAAATACTGCGCAATGAAACAACGAACGACACGCATTGCTTCATTGGTTTTACAATGTTAAACTGGATACAGTTTAATTGCAAAATAAACTGTGATGTCAGTTGCTCTTGCTGTATTTCGTACAGCACACAAGAGTTCATCCTCGAATAGCGTGTTTTTGGTTATACAATTTTTTGGGTCCACTTTCATCTTATGCCACCCAGGTTCTCGAAGATCGTCACACCGCCATATTACACATTTTCTTTGGTGTTCGGGTTAGAATCCAATATATAGTCCAGTAAAGGGAGTGATGACCTGTTAAATATAAAATTGTTCTTGACCGGTCTCTCAATTTTGTTTCAGGTCAAGCAGTCCAAAGGACAAACACAAAGATAAGAATAAACAGAAAAGGAGGTGAGTCACCCATCAAGCCCTGGGAACATCTTCTATTATTCCCATGTCAAGCTGTCAGAATTATTTGATTGATACCACCATACTGCAATGATTATATAAATACTGTGCATTTTGCAGATTTTTGAATTTAATTTGAGAAAGCAATAGATGACAGTGAAACAATCGGCTGAGTTGTGAGCAAGTTGTCTGTCATACATTTTCATTCAGTTTTAAATAGAATGCTTAAGAGTATAAAACACCAATTGGTTTTCATCCCCGCTTTCTACTATCCCTTGGCTCAATCTCAAAATATTCCTCTGTGCCTTGTCCCGCTTTATATACAATCAGATGGATGACCGAGTTTGCACGCTTGCGTGTGTGTCCCTGTGGTGTACTCACACATACAAATTTCTTCCTGTTTTGTGCGTGTCTGTCTGTCCGTTTGTGGCTTTTCGTTTAGGTCCCCGCAGAGACCCCCGGGAGGAGTGTACAGCGTCAAGGCAGCTGTTGCAGCAGCCGCAGCGCTTCTCTGTCATCCGCTGGGAGCGCCTCCAAATCTCCCAGCAGGTACATTGCACAAATGACACACGGGTGTGATTTTCCCCACACAGCGGTATCACTCTGGCGTGTCACAAGCACTGAGAATTCATTTATTTTCCTTTCTTTGGGGAGGTTTAGAATAAAAATGGGACATGTTGGCATATCTTATCATGACCCCCATGAGATGTATTTAAACGCAAATGCAATTTCCTGGTGTTCAATCCAAATCACTGTGTATGTAATAGTTTAAAGGCCTTCGGGGGAGTCTATTATTTACATTTATTTAGAAATATGATTTGACTCAAATGGCAGAAGATAACATAAAACGGTATGGGACACATTGATACAGGCTGAAAAATGTGCAGTGTGCGAGTAGGATTACATCAAGTGTGTTTATGGCCATCATTTGGACATAAGGTAAAATATGATGAACAGAAATGAGTGAGAGAGATTGGGTATTTAATATCGGAAAACATAAAATAAATCATAATGTGCCACTACGTTAGCGAGACCAATAGGTCAAGGAGCGCCCCCAATGTCAACACGTTGACTAGTTGTCCATCAAATTTGGTAGCTTGGTGAAGTTCAACTATTATTGTCATCTATGTGCATGGATGGTGACAATTTGTATTTTACCGTGGACCAAAAAAAATCTGTCATTGGCTCTTCTCTTCCAGACTGAACTCCAAGCACAAGAGAGGTGGAAAGAAGGCAGCAAGTGCTTCAGTATCCCCCGGCCCCGACAGTCCCACCGCTTGGCATAATGGAGACCACCCCAAGCGCAGTCACAACTGCCACAAAGCCGGCAGACTCAACCACACAGATGGTGATAAGGTGCAAGATGTATGTAATCTCCTCTATTCTACCCCCTTAATCCTCCCCCTTCCCGAACCTGCCCACCGTTTCTAACGTAAACATTTTCTTTATTCTTTTCATCAGTAATTCATAGGTTACAGGGCATATGCTCTCTGATTGTCCTGATATGTGATGTGTAGAAGACCCGCTGCTTTGTATCTGGCTTTCTTTTGACTCCTCTGCCATCTTGTTCATTGTTCTTGTTTGGTGGCACCACAGACGAAGGTTCCTTCAGAGAGTGTGCGTGCGTGCGTGCGTGTGTGTTCGTTCGGATAGATCTCCTTAGTAAAAAATTAGCATATGTTCCTCACATGCAAAATCGAGCCATCTAAGAATATTATGATGCCAAAATAATGAGCAAAATAACCTGTGGTACCTTTCAGGTGGTTGCTCACTGAGGCATATGAATATAATAGGGGGTTAGCGAGTTCATGGCAGGTATGACTGACTGCAAACACTGCGCACCGATATCAAGGATATACCAAGGATGTGTATAAATAACACAAATAGGTGTTACAGAACTTTTCAAAGCAAAACGGAAATGATGGTGACCCCAATCAGGCACATGATATCTAAACCTATTTATGTAATCACTCCATGAACTGAAAAACCCAGAAAGCTGTAGCTGATATTATCCCTGCCCTGAGCAAATTGCTTTTTTTTTTTAAACCACCGCAGCTTCCCAAAGCAATGAAGTGGCATAATATGCATGCCGTTTAGAGCCTGATCAAAATATAATTTTGGGGGTGGGGGGATTGTGTACAAAATGTAGTACATGGAAAACAAAATTGGAGAAAATATGCTTAAACTACAATGATAATACTAATAATCCACACACAAAAAGGATAAATAGTTAAAATGTGGCTAAATAGCAAAAAAGATCGATAGCAGATCTCCTGTGTGTCAATTTGGAGTATTGCAATGACGGGGGGTTGTGATGGTGATTTGGTTCACTTCCCTCACTCCCCAAATAAGAGACTGAGTGCTGAGCGGTCCAAAAATTCATATCAGGACATAAACTGAATCTCTTCACTCTAATGGAAGCTATCTTCATGTAAATGTAAGCATACAAATTATAATGGCAGTATTGTTCTTTAAATGTGAAACATTATTATTTCCTTGTCGAATAAATAATCAGAAAATTTATCTCTCTGCTTCTTATACTTTGGGGTTTAAAATAAAGCAAAGAAATGCAAATCTATTGCTAATATTACCACAATTTTATATTTTAAATCATACTTTTGACATTATAAGCACCTTGTCCTGGTTGGCCTGAGTGATTTTTATTTGGGGAGGGGGTGGAGGGGGTCCTGTGTTCTTTGCTATACAGTAATCCCTCGCGCGTTTAATGGGGACCAAAACCACCCGCGATAAACGAAAATCCGCGAAGTAGCGACCCCCTCCCCCCTCCATATAGGTACATGTACATAATATTTATAAAGCCAAATTTAATGGTATACATGCATGTAGAAATACATTTTGAAGTAATTAGCATGACTTAAAGCTGTATACTAATAGATTTAAACATGTATAAGATAGGTTAGTTTATGAATAACAAAATACAGTAAACATATACATGTAGTACAGTACTGTATATGTTGCTCTATGTGACTTGCTGTTGTTTTGCTGACTTTTGCTGCTTCTCACGGACCTTTTGCGGACTTTTAAAAAAATTGTGAATATGTTTGGAAAAAATCCACGATGCACTGAAACCGCGATAAACGAACCGCGAAAAAGCGAGGGATCACTATTTTCTCTATCAACACAATTTATCTGCTAATTTGCTTTTCAAAGCTGGTTGCTCTCCGCTTTAATGCAGTTCTAGCCAGACTTCTGTGAAACGAGTGCTATACACCGAAGCACTTTTTTCCGGTGTTTGGTGATAGCAAAGACAGACCATGGCTTGCGTCCATAAACGTGCCTCAATCACGTCTGTAGTCTCGATGCCGCGCAAGTTAGCTTAGCAAGTTAGCATCTCCCCTAACCTACAGTTTGCGAAGAGCAGCTTGGAGCTGATTGGTTTTGCATGACCTGTCACTCGTAGCCTGATTCTTCTGATTCGTGAGCTTGGCAGGAGAGGAGGGAGACGGCGTTTTTGTGAGAAAGTTGATACAACAGACTCAGGGTCAGCCAGGAGCGGTACAAAAAAAAAAAAAACCAACAAAACAAATGGAGCTTTGACAATCACGTGATTGCTTTGTATGTCATCGTTATTTCGATTTTTTTTTAAACTAAGTGGTTCAGCCCTAGTTTACACATGTGCCTGTAGTTAGTTCATGTGTCGCACCCTCTTATGTTGCTGGAAAATAGGTCACTCAATTCCGTCTTTAACTTGTGTACCAAGCTCTCCTTAGGACAATTAGAACAATTATTTTGGGGGAAAACGCAACCAGAACTAAACTAGAATGATCGCTATATTATCGAAATGAATCTTTCTGAACTCGTTTAAAGCGCATTGCTGCCTCCTGTTTTGTATTCTTGCATGTGTCTTCTGAGGCATCATCTGATCTCTGTCTGCTTCTGCCATTCATTTTTTTTTTTACCCCTTTAAACAATCTACGTGGTGTTTAATAATTATTACATTCCCCAATGTCTCTCTTGTTTATATAAAAAGCACTCAAATGCTTTGGAGCTGGACCAAGTAGGTTAACTGGGTATGTGGAATCGTTTCTTCTTGGCAATCCAGTCGTCTTTCTGTCAAAACTAAGCTCTGCTCAGTCATAGATTCTCCTTTCCTGCAGGGGCACTATACAGCAGGAGTTAATCGATTAGACTTTTTTTTTTCCATGTCTGTGTGCATGTTGCCTCCAGGTGGCAGTATCTTCTCTGTGTTGAGCACTGTCTCTATGCTGATCTTTAGGGTGGCGAATGGCAAACACGCTTTGTTCGATCTTGTACTTTTACGATGTCGTAAAGGCGCCTATTTCGTTTGCCTTTGAATATTTCAAGCGTCTTAGCAACCATTATTTAGGTGTTGTTAACCTTTAGCAAAAGGTGGTTATTGTGTGAGCATTCCTGGATGAAATCAATTTTGAGTTACCGTGCTGCAGCTTTGTGGTTTCGCAAATGTAATTGATTGATTGATTTTGACAGTTTCTGTGTGTGTGTGTGTGTGTGTGTGTATATATATATATATATATATATATATATATATATATATATATATATATATATATATATATATATATATATATATATATATATATATATTTTTTTTTTTTTTTTTTTTTTTCAGGGGCAGCCCTGACTTACATTTGGGTCTGTCTCATTTCAAAACACTACTGGATGCTTTCCCAAAGGATTTTTTTGTTGTTGTTTGGGTTGGGCTGTGCTGAGACAAAAATGGGGAAATTAACATATAAACGTTGGCAATTAATAAATGAAAATATAATGCATATATATATATATATATATATATATATATATATATATATATATATATATATATATATATATATATATATATATATATATATATATATACACACACACACACACACACACACAGACAGTTGTCCAGGTTATAGGTCACACCGATGGTTTTAAGTGTTAAAATGATTTGTGTTGTAATTTTTTTAGATCACTGAATGTTACAATAAACATGACATTTCATGCAATACTAACATTTATGGAAGAGGAGTTTAGCTGGTGAAGAAAAAATACAAAGGTTGTCAAAATTCTCGTTATTCTGTCAGAATTCTGACTTTAAAGTCAAATCCTAATCCTCTTGCGTAGAAATAATGAATGGCTTAGGAATGTATTTTTCCATTTCATTTCATTCTTTTTTTTTTTACAAAGAAAAAAAGCTTCATCTATGACTAAACGTGTTTGCATACAAGCTGGGTACATGTCATGGTTACTTTCCCAGCTCTGATAAAAAGCAGCACACCAAAGGGAAAGCATCCAAGGATGAGAGTGAGACAGTGTCAAACAGGGGTCGCCGCCTAAACTAAAGGAAGCAGACCCTACGAACGATGTGGGTCATCACATACTTTTATTATTAACATTAGCGTTGTATTTTAAAGGGACCCGGGCCATTTTCAACATGTTTCTCTGTCACCCAAGTTGAAACCATTGGCTCACTTTAAGGCTGCGTTTGGAATCATTTACTTCTTCCCTACTCCCTAATCACAAATGCTTTAGAGGGATTTTTATATCGTGGGGGGGGGGGGGGTCGCTGAAAAAGTGTGTCACCAGTGATAAACCTTCTGTCCAAAAAAAGTTGAACAAATGGGTCATTCTAATAACATATTGTTTTAATATGAGTCAATCATAAAATTAACAGCTCGGAAATTATTACAAGCAAAGCACTTTATGCCCGGCTGTGTTAATGTGTTGCATTACTTTGAGTCAAGATGTTTTTGCTTCACAGCTCTTTATTATCTATTTTCTGTCTCGAATGTATTGCTCTTCTAGGATCCGCCGGCTGTTTGCTATTTTTCAAGATGCATTGTGGGATACATAGGGAATAACCTCTACTCGCTACACATTTGAAGAGCACTGCAAAATAGCCCATTCGAAGGAACCAGTGGATAGGGGGTGATTCCGGACACAGCTTTATATGTGCCGTTTTAAAAAATAAACACACGTTACCAAAAAGAGGCACTGATATCAAAATAGCAGTAGTACTGGTGGTGGTGGTAGTATTAAATAGTTGTAGAAGTAGTATTCGTAGGAGTAGTGGTAGTCAAAGATGGAGTCAAATGTAACAAAGGCCCAGGCTAAACTATGACTAGGGTCCCTTTCAAATGTACCAACTCTCGCTAGCTCATCTTAGCGGTGACACTTTTCCTCCCTCTTGTCCAACCATCTGTGTCATGTGACTCACAGCTGACTTGTTGTTGTTGCATTTTTTTCTCCCCTTCCCGCATATCTTCCACACCTGCCAGCTCTGCATGCACCCCCCCCCACACACTTCTTTGATGATAAACGACTGAATATCCACTCGCCTCTATCTTCTTCCCCCTCCCTGTTTGGATACAAATATGGCTGCATTTGTACAAAGCGAAAAAGACAAAGCAAATCATGTCGTTTCTAGAATCATCCTAATTTTCCATCTGGATTTTTTTTTTCCATTTTGTTTGGATTTTAAGGGGTTTGATTATTTCTCGTTCGTCTCTGGACGAAAATGTAGCTTTGATACTAAAAGAGGTCATTGTCTTTTTCCCATATCGCTGCGGAGAACATTCCCTTCTCCTATCTTTTTTTCTTTGTTTCCTTGTTTTGTTGATATTGCATCCGTGTCACTGATTGAAACGGAAGGTAGGTAACGCTTTGCCCTACGCACGTGATCTTTATGCAGATGAGAATGTGACAAGCACCCTAGCCTGAGTGACGTCCATGTTTCTCTCTTTTTCTCTTTTTCTCTGTTGTTTTACAAGTGGTCTTTAAAAAAAAAAATAACTTCATTGATGATGATTTCACCCTTGAAGATTTCTTACATACTGAGAGCGCTGCTTTTTCTTTTTGCGCCTCAAATTCATTCTCAAAGCCAGGTATTTCGGTGGATCTCCCTGGTCCATTTTCTCTGTCAATATTTGGGGGTTTTCCGTTTGAGTAGAATGCATTTGTTGTCTGAAGGTGGATCAAACATCTTGTGATTTCCGCGATTTTTTTTTCTCCCCCACAATAGTTGTCACTATTGAGTGTGAGTTTTCTGATGACAGCATATTACTAAGCTGTCTTCTGTCTGGAGGTCAGAGGATCTATTTACCGGAAGGATCACATTTACAGCATCTCAGGTTGTGAAGTACTTCAGAGCTCCACTGACCAGCCACATTATCATCTCCCCTTGCACAATCGAATGAGATCCAATACAAGGGCTGTATATTAAAAAAAAACAAAAAAAACACATCTTCACTCAAGACAATAATGCTCACGTTTGATTGGTATTGTCAGAGAGTGGGTAAAAGTGGCAACGACAATTGAGCATTATTACATCCACCAAGTATGCTGGTTATGTTTTGATTGTCTTTTGTTAATGAATTAGTACATTGGTACCATGACATTTGAATTTAATTAATTCAAAGCAAAAAATATATATAAAAAAAGAAAAGAAAGAAACCATCAAGCGACAGATCTTCACTTGAAAATCGTGCTCATCGGAGGTACTGTACTTGTAAATCAGGCTATCGCTGCGTTACGTAAAAACGACACTACCGTTTTCCATTAAACTTTGTGGTGTGAGCCAAAACTCATTCCATTTTTTTCAAGACAGAACCATTAATTCTTCTCAGCCAAGCACAGTCCGACGTTACCAACCTTGGGTCTTTTCTGTTCGCAGACGTTAACTTTTAAAATGAACATTTTGTTTAGCTAAAGCCATGTGTTTATCAATACATTGGAACCTCTATTTAATAGATGAATTGGGGAAAGGGTACGAGCTGTTTTTTTTTGTGAAATTAAAGTTCTATTGCAAATAAGTACAAAATATAACAAAAGCATGACACCATTTGAAAGTTTATCCATTTATCGCTGGTTCTTTGGTGGTGGGGGGGGGGGATAATGGGTTTCAGCTGTTCGCCGGAGCTGCGATGACAAAACAACTATACAATGCACCAAAAATAGCAAGCTTGATAGATGCTTATGCAAGCTGCCTCCATAGCTCTGAAACACTACATATGACATGCTACTTTTGAGCTAAGCTAACGTCCATGACTCAATTGCCTTCGATCAGAACATTCCCTCAACTAACGTGGTCCTGGTGTCTGTCTGTGGTATGTGTCAGTCTCCGTCTCTGAATTGAGCCACAGTGCCACCTACTGGTCCTGTGGCCAATTGGAATCAACACAATTTGACACCTTACTGTACAAGGAGCATGTCCCGAGAAGGCATGCTCAGTTACCATGATACTTACTGTTATTTGTTTTATTGTTTGGCCACAATGGGGGTTTTTTTTCATCCAAAAATGTACTGCAATTATAACTTTACTACTACGTTAGCGTGTTCAACTTCCGTCCAAATCTGGGGAAGGGGGGTTGTTGTATGAATAGAACTTCGTCGCCCCCTGTATATGTACAGGCGGTTGCTACAAATATGTCTTTGTTGATCGAGATTTTTCTGACTGTCATAATGCAGATACTGTTAATAAAGTCAATTTCATTTGACATTCTGGGTTTTGCCATCCTGGCGGACATGCATTCTACTCAGTGCCATTCTTACTTTCTTTGTATGACCAATGTGTTTGATGGAGCGCTTGTGTTGGATCTCATAAGCGCACGAGTGCCCATTAAAGTGTCCTGTGAATTGATATACTGTACACTTGATAATCGTACGATCGTTTGCTTTGGTGTTGAGATTTTCCTTTGGCCTTTAAGACAGAGATGGCCCTGGAAAGTGTGGACTTTCAAGTATTTTAAGTCATTTATCCATGAATAGTCTAAGCATTGCGCTGAGATATGATCTTGTCACATTTGTTGTTTCAGGAGACGTATATACTTCCAAAGACCTCAAATTCATGTATTAAGACACAGTAAAAATCTAAAATCGTATGAAATATTTGCAATAACAAAATATAGTCTAGGGCAGGGATGGGCAACTAGTGGTGAGCGGGCTACACGCAGCCTGTAACCACCATCTGAGTGACCCCCTTCATTAATTTTCAAAAAAAGAAAAACATTTTTGGGGGTGGGGAATGTTTTAGACTTTTTTTTTTTTTTTTTTACAAACCCAAATAAGCCTTCACAATGAATGATGATTATACAAAAACCATGAAAAATTCCAAATATATATACTGTGTATATATATATATATATATATATATATATATATATATATATATATATATATATATATATATATATATATATATATATATATATATATATATATATAAAAGAGAAAGAACATCAATATGAATCCCTGGGTGCCAAACTGCAAATATGGTGGAGTCGACTGTCAGTTTAGCTAATAATATCACCAATCACAACCAGATGACAGACATGTCTTAATTGTACTTATATTTATTATATACTGCCCTAACCTACAGTGTGAGAAGGCCTAATAATTTTTGCTTGTTTTGTGCCATCCTTGAATGGCATTTTTTTTTAAATGCAAGAGAGCCACAGACTTAAATATGAATGCACTCTCAATAGGCCCCTTGCGGCTAAAGCTAGCGGTTAGCCATCTTAGGTTGCCGATGTTGCTGACTTCAGTTTTTTCTGAAAACATCAGTCTCTCTTTTACAGTAGGATCCCCCGTATGGAGTACTGAGAGCCTTTCAAAGAAAGATTTTCATTGTTTGCAACGACCATTCAGAGTACTGTATTTTCCGCACTATAAGGCACACCTAATGGCATTCAATTTTCTCAAAAGGCAACAGTGTGCCTTATAATCCGATGCACCTTATTAATGGATCATTATTGGGATTTTTGGGAGGTAGTATTTTTAAATGTTCTGTGAAGCGCTTTGATCCAGCTGAAGCGGTTGTTAAAGGTCTGTCTAGATAACGCTGTATTGTATTGTATTCCCTTTAGCGGAGCTCCATCTAGTGGATTAATAACGCAGTAACAGCCACTATTTTAGCTTCCGCCAATGTGCTTTATAATGTGGTGCGCCCTTTATATGAAAATGGTTTTAATATAGGTCATTCATCAAAGGTGCGCCTTGTACTCCGAAGTGCCTTATAGTGTGGAAAATACAGTAGATCATATCCGTATCGTGAATTGTGACTGACAAAGACTAGTTTTGCAGTGAACTTTGTCTTGATGGTCTTTGCTTTAATTTCATTTTTGATGGTTCTGAAAGGATGATGCAGACAAATCTTTGAATAGCACTCAGAGATATACGTTATAAGGGAACATTTAAAATCACATTCTTACTGATGAAATGTGCTTGTAGTGCTTCTCCCAAACTTATTGGTAGAGCCGTATGCCATACACGGTTGCATTTTTGCAGTGGAGACTTATGTTATACATCTGATTAGGAACTGGGTGGTCCTATATGGCCGCCAAGTAGCACAGATGAAAAATTGTTGACCCCCTCCATCATTTACCGGGAAGTTGCCCATCCCTGGTCTAGGTTATTTCAGTCACAACTTACTTTTTACTGGTTGGCTCACGGAATCTCCCTGAAGACACTTCAAAACAAACTTTTCTACTTTGAGAGTAAGTTATATTCAAAAGCCCACAGAATTGAAAAGCTCAAAGTGGCATCCGGGTGAATGAGTGAATTACTCGGGAAGGAAAAGGGTAAATGCTGATGTTCCTGGAGGTGGTTGGCCCTGAGGAAATACTCCAGGTGCGACGGACCCCACATGCCATCATGGTCCTCTTTGCTATTACTTTTTTTCCCATTGATTTCCATGAACTGTGTCATGAGTCACTGACAGGGAAGGGTTTTGTGTCTTTTTCTCTTGCATTTTGTGAAATCTAATGATGCACTTATGTTGCCCCACTTTTCCCTTTTCTTCATACCTTACCTACTAAAGGAGGGAATACCACTTTATTGGTAAGTGGATGCTAACCAGAAGGGAGTTAAACAAGAATAAAAAAGAAAAAAAAAAGAAACGAAAATGGGTCGCTGTTCACATGTCAGCACTTGTCTTCAGGGGAAAAAAAATCCAGAAAGAGAAAATTGAGTAGCTTATTATTGTTTCTGATTCGACTGATTGAATAATTGTGATCTTTATTTTGTTCCCTCCATTTCTGTGATGTTCCGTCCAGTTGTCTTCTCTTACTTTTTACTTTCATTTCTTTGACATCATGACTTTAAAATAAAATTTAAAAAAAAGTCCTCTTTTTTTCTCTCTCTACACTATCTGTAGCTCTTTCTGCCTCTGCTCTATTATTTGGTTCACTTTTTAGGGGTCCTTTCTCTCTCTCTACCTTCTTCTAGTTTGTTTTTGCGGTTATGATTTCTTCACCTCATTATGATTTTGCATGCCAAGTATTGCATGCGCTGCACCATAGAGGACTATCTATCTGTAAGCCATATGGACAAAACTTAGATCTTTTTCTTTCTGATGTTACCTTCGTTTGGTACACCGTAGCGCTCAGTAACAAAAAGACGTAAAAAAAAACATTCTAATCCTCCTTTGTCCTTTTTCCTCTTTTTATTTTTTTTTATTTTGTTTTTTGTCTTTGTTGGTTATCATTTCTTTACAGAAGCCGCGGATACTGGCTCCTGGCTCCAAGATCATCCAGTCCACTTTGCTGAAAGAACAGAAGCTCTATAGCGCCCCCAGCAGGAACCAAGCAGTGCCGACCTACACCGCGGGTGAAGCTGAAAGTGTGAACAGCGGGAACACGTCAGGGAGGAGAGCGAGTCAGCGAGGACGGAATAAGGGCTGCCACTCTCCTGCTCACAGCAGCGACTCGGCACGTTCCCACAACAACCACGCTCACAGAGGAAGGAGCAGCCGCCATCAGAGAAAGTAAGAAGAAGGTTTTAATATCCTGTTGGACCCCATCCATCCATCTGTTTTGTCTCCTTGCCGCCCTGGTTCAAAGTCACTGCAGTCACTTCCACACATCATATAAACAGTACATCATGGCATCTCCACACTAATTGTCAGCATCAGATCGTCCATTTTTATCCACGCGTGATAAAAATCGGCACAGATGTTTTGCGGTTTCATCCATGTTAAAAAACGTTTGTGCTCAACCATGTTGAAACTGTCAGTGTGCATCTAGTGTGTCACATTTAAAGGGATTGACAGGAGCCAATTTGAGTGACCTTGTTGGTGCTTGAGGGGAAATATGTATAATGGCATGCATCTGGTGTCATTCATGAGTCACCATGTGAGCGCTTTTTTTTAACCTCTGTTGGGATTAGATGCCATGGCTACACCGCCCCCCCACCCCCACTGTGTATTGTACCAAAAATAACATTTACAAGTAAAATCAACAGTAAAAATAAGTGCCATATATTAACCCTATGTTGCATGGCTTCTGCAGGAGTTATTCAATTGTGGTTTGTTTTTAAATTTAGGGTAGATTATGGCCAAATATCATAATAAATTCACAATTTTGGGAAAACCAAAGTGCAGGTACTTCGTGTGCATAATAACTTAATCACTACAATTACCTTGCCAAAAAGCATGGCAGTACTGATAGGTAACACATATAAACTGTTATTTATTGTGTTCTATATGTTCTATATACTCTTCTGCACAAGTACAATAGGGTATTTGGACCTTTTCATCTCACGGATAGAAATTATTCAACATTTTGTGGACCCTCTTTCACACTCACCTTTTCCTCATGGAGGCTGCCATGTTGCTTTTGCTGTTGCGCACGCTAGAGACATCTCGCGGTGGATTTAAAAACTAAAACTGGTAACTTGAATGTGGTTACTGAAGTAACCCGTATGCAACATAGGGTTAAAAAGTCAATATAACTAGCTGTGCGCCGACGGCAGTTGCTATGCTAACGTCTGTGCCCCATTACATTTGAAGGGACTCCCCCCCCTTGCCAACACGGCCACCTCATTGACATGCTTTTTCGGCCGGCTCTAGTCTACTATCACGTCGCTTTATCTTTGACGAGAGCAGCACAAGCATGTGATGGAGTACGTCTGCTAATAGCGGCACAGCGCTGTGGAGAATTGTAGTCAATTCTGGAACTAACAGATAGCAGACTTTAAAAGGTACAGCTACTGTACAAAGCTTTGCTTTCCTTCCCCAGGACAAAAAGCAGCCATTCCTCCAAGCGTCACCACCGCTCCGGTCGAGGTCAGGCCCACAATCGCAGCCCATCAGCCTCGTCAGGCCGACACTCTCACACGTCAAGCAGAAAGAAAGAGGTGTCGCGGAGCAAACAGAACAGACACCGCAGCAGCTCCTGGAGCAGCGAACGCTCATCGTGTGCCCACAGGGACCGTGGCCTCAGCACGACCAAGTCTCCTCACAACAGACAAAACGCCTCAAGGTGATCACACGCCCGCTCTCACCTTGATTCCCTTTTTTGTCACCTCTTGTGCGCGTTTACCGGGGTTTGCTTGTTACGCAGAGACAGGGACAGCCCAAACCGCTGCGACAGCGACGCAGACAGCCGGGCGCGCCGCTCTCGCAGTTACTCGCCCATTCGCAAACGGAGGAGAGATTCGCCCAGTTTCATGGAGGCTCGCAGGATTACCAGGTAACACAAGACTTCTGGTCGTGTTTTCACATTCAGCCAATATTTGACTGTTGGAAGTCTTAATCAGTTACCGATGGTGCAGTGAATGGTACAATTTCCTGACTGACTGGTGAACAGTCGCGAGTGTAGTTTGCCTTTCAGCCAGAGACAGGCTGGGATGTGGTACCAGCTCCAAGAGACGCCGAACAGGATAAACGGTATAGAAAATGGATCAATGGGGTCTTGCCTTGTGTGTTTTCTTCCGCTTTCATCCAACCTGGTGTATCCACTGTACTGCAGATCTCCATCTGTACTCTATGTATATATGCCTCTCTTTAAGGGACCAAAAGTAATGGGACAATTGGCCGCTCAGCTGTTCCATGACCAGATGGGCATGTGAGTTCACAAGCTGCAAAACTGCTTTTACTGCTTTTAGTGTTGTTTTACACTCCTCACGGGTCACAAAAAGGGAATGCGTTGTGAGTTTTGTCATTCGGCTACTTGTTCGAGGGCAGTAAGTGGTACCAAAAGCGCTGAAACAATAACATCTGGACATGCAATCAAAAGGTTAGGGTTGGTCAAATTAAGTTCAAGTGTAAAGTTTATAATGTATTTTAGGTTCGTGGTGAAATTTCACCCCTAACCTTTTGTGTCATGTCTAATCTCCAGTGAAATAATAAACATGATGGCATCAAAATCAAATTTGTATTTGATTTCCTTCAATATCAAAAGGCCAGCATCACAAATCGAATTATTTAAAAAATCATTTCAAGCTGTCAAATAGTCCATTTAAGGTGCGACACAATAGGAAGGTTGTTCAAGTACAGTAAAGATATTAAACGGTACAACCGAAGTAAGTATACACTTTTAATTAAAATAAATAGATTCACTACAACAAGAAATGCATAAAATAGGGCCAGCAGACTATACTGCAATCATTTTTCTTCACCTGAAATTTCTAAAAAAGTGTCAAATCAATTGTCACCCCTTGGCGTACGTGGACAGAAATAAATGATTGTTAAAAAGGTAAAATGTGCTTTCGTCTTTCACTCCAGCCCTTAAAGGTTCTGATGCCGAGACAAGGAGATGCGCCTGAGCTGCAGGCCAGTTGCCGTGGTAACTGTTGCCGCGCTGTAGGACCCAGCTAGTCTGACTCCTGAAGCTTTGACTGAGCAGTAAAACATCCCCAGAGTAAACCTGGCTTCCTTTTTTTAAATCTCTTTCTCCTCCTCCAACCCCTTTCCTGAAATTCACAGCAACTCTAAAACTCTGCCCACTCATTAATATAACACAATTTACAAACGCTATCAAGGTTCTTTCTTGCTCTTGCTTGTGCGTTGCCATGGCGCGTTGGCTCGAGGACACACACAAACACAGAAAATTGATTTACAACTACTGTACAGCAGCAATACCTTGATAGCGTTGTACTAACCAAGTGGCGGGCTGGTGCGTTTGGCCTTCGGTGGGGACTTAAGCAACTTAATCCACATCTTTCTACCACCACTATCACGTCATCATGAAGGAAGCCATCAACACAAAAATGCATAACAACCTCACACAAATGTGTCATCTAAAAATCATCTGAAGCTGGTGAGAAGGAATATTGATCTCATAACATAACAGAAATGATGATTGTAACATAAACATGAACGTGTGCACAGCCATAGCCTGGAGTATGTTTTGCTAGTCAAAATTGGCTGGAGTAGTTTTGTTCTGATCAACCTGAAGGAGAATGCTCATGTTACGAAGCAAGGTCAATTTTAAATCTGATTTGTTGAAAAGAGTCACCGGCCTGGTGGGCCAGTGCTTAGCGCGTCGACCGCACAGTGCAGAGGTCGTGTGTTCGATCCCGGCTCCGGCTTCCCTGTGTTGAGTTTGGGTTTTCTCCGGGTATGCCGGTTTCCTCCCACATTCCCAAAAAACATGCATGGCAGGCCGATTGAACACTCAAAATTGTCCCTAGGTGTGAGTGTGAGCGCGGATGGTTGTTCGTCTGTGTGTGCCCTGCAATTGGCTGGCAACCATTTCAGGCTGTCCCCCGCCCACTGCCCGAAGACAGCAGGGATAGCCTCCAGCACGCCCCACGACCCTTGAGAGGATTAAACGGTTCAGAAAATGGATGGATGGATAAAAAGAATTGGACCCATTGCTGTAAAAAACAAAATTTAATTGGAAACCGAATCTAATGGTTCAACTTTGAAATATGTTAAGATGCGTATCCAATTGTCTTTTATTGGGAGCTCCATCGATGCATGAAAGCAAATCAGTGTTAAGGATGCAAAAAGTTACTGCGGAAAAAGCCTGGGCTGTTTGCGGCGCCGTTGAATAAAATATATCCAATAATCGAAGCACTGCTGATTCTCTGCAGATTAATTTGAGAAATCCAATGAGGCAAAAAAAAAAATAATCTAACATCACACAAACTGGAAGCGGTGCAGCCAAGAGAAACCACAACACAATGAGGAGACTGTTGGGAATAAATAACTCTGATTTCATGGAATGAATATCACCACTCACCACTGTACTAACCACACTGTTGTTGACTGTTGATGCCTTTTGGTGTTTGCCTTCACTGACAAGTTCTTTTGGGTGATAATTACTTTCGGAAGCACTTCCACCGTGGCTATTAATGAGGAAACTAACAACATGCTTCTCTTCTTTGAGTGTACACAGCTTTTTAAAATTGTTTGGTTAACCCTCATAGCTGCTCTCTTTTAGCTCCTGTCCTGGTCACAACCATCTAACAATGATCTGCTCAACCAAATATCAGACAACTGATTTTTGATGTGATGATTTTGACATCCACTTCTCCCCCCCCATTTCCCAGTGCTCGAAAACGTCCGATCCCGTACTACCGTCCGAGTCCGTCATCGTCGAGCTACGACAGCAGCCCCTCGCGCTCCAGCCGCAGTCGCAGCCGCAGCTACAGCAGCTACAGTCGCAGTCGCAGCAGGAGCCGCAGCAGGAGCAGGAGTCGAAGCCGCAGCCGCAGCCGCAGCTGGACTCGCAGTCGCAGCTGGAGTCGAAGTCGATCTTGCAGTCACCGCAGTTACTCCAGCCACAGCAGCTATGACAGTCCCGGCTTCTGAGGGGAACCCGCAACCAGGGGCAGGAAGATGCAATTGGGTTTGTCAAGTTTTCCACTCCAGGTTCCAAATACCCGTTTACCCGAAAGACTATTCTGTACTCTGTTTAGATAATGTGATAAAAAGGCACTCTGTAATTGGTAAGTATTTGGCCAATAACAGTCAGTAGGATTTGTCTTTACACAACACCACAATGGTTTTGGAATGAAACCGATAGCCTGTAATTGAAGCTCAGCATTCATTTAAGAGGCTTCATGATATAACGCATTTATTATTTCAGAAATACCGACTGTGTACTTTTGAAAGCCGATGACCCACTCCTGACAATCTGCGCTACAAAGGCCCTATACAAATATGTCTTATAGGCGTACCCCTCCTAGACGCTTTGAACACATAAATTTTTTTTTTTGAACTGCCTTTTTAAAGTATTTTTTAACACCTGTTTTTACGTTCAAGAAATGGGAGATTATCTTGTATATCATCACTTCACCTTGAGGAAATGAAGACTGGATGTGACATATAGGGGGGCTCATGGAAATTAACAGATGTTGCAATAATTGTTACACACATGGAGCAGCAACGCATACATGCAGCGCATTTAACAATACTCCGAGATGTATATTCTCTCAGACTTTTTTGGAACGACAATTACTGCAGCTTAGTAGAGGACCTACTCCGCCTTTTCTTCTCGCTCTTTTTTTTTTTTTTACAGTTTATTTTTAACTTCAAGTCCATTGTTGTGGTGTTTAAAGGCAAATCCATAAAAATTCTGGAGAGGGTAAAACATTTCCAAAAATGTATTCACACTTGTCAAATACAGTCAAACCTCGGTTTTCAAACGGCTCTGTTCTCGACCAAATCGGTTTTCGACCAAAAATTTCGAGTTTTTTTATGCCTCGGATGATGACCGAATTTCGGTTCTCGAACAAACTGAGCGTATTTGAATGCGCCACTTGACTCCTCTCGCCTTCCTTACACGAGGAAGTGGCGCTTCCTCGTGTAGCGTTCCATTCTGAACAGACGTGTTCGATAAAGATTTTTTTTTTTTAAAGAGCGTGGTTTCGGTTTTCGAACAAATCGGTTTTCAAACAGCCTTCTGGAACGGATTATGGTCGAAAACCGAGGGTATGACTGTATGCGATTTGGCCGAGCCTTTGAACAAACCTTGCTATTTGTTGCCACGTTCTTTCACTTCCTCCACAAAGTGACCAATATCAGAAGTAAATGTGTGTGTGCGTGCGTGCCTGCGTGCATACATAAAGAATGCTGCCGAGTATATCACACATGAAATGAAAAAGCCACGATATATTTCCCCTCTCTTCCCCTATGACGTTCAGTCCTTGAGAGCAGCAAGATCAACGAAAAGCAGAACAACAGAGAGCAAAACGTTTTTTTTAATGCTTGAAAGTCACATTGTATGTGTTTGTCTGTATAGATATCTTCTGGCTTTGTAAACTATGCACTGTATACTCCATTAAGTTGCAAGAGTGGAGGCGATACAGCATAGCACGGCCAATTGGAAAGCAAGTGTCCCTTTTCGTGGGGTACGTGGCTCGAACTAAACTTTGGGATGCTGCTCTAATGGTATGCCAGCCAGCCACAAGCAAATTATATGAAATGTACTATTTATTACCTTAAGCCTGCCCTATCTAATTTGCTGTGATACGTATGTTGAGTCTGCTTATCCTTCATTTATGGGTAACAGACTCTGTGTGTCAGGTTAAAGCGGGGTACACACGTACCGAAGACAACCCCAAAAATTCTCTTGACAGGGAGATGTTGAAAGCGACTCTACTAGTTGGAACACAAATTGGGGTTTTTTTGGTGTACGAGTTAAGTAGCACAATTGATTATTTTTTGGCCATTTCAGGCGGTGGCCATTTTGTCACTTTCTGTCGACTGAAAATGACATCAGAGTTGCACAGGGCGCAGGTAATGACCAATCATGGTTCAGCTGTTTTTATTTTATTTATTTTATTTATTTTTAAATGAAGATGAGCCATGAGCAAATGTGATGTCATTTTCAGTCGACAGCAACTGGCAAAATGGCCGCCCCCTGAGATGGGCAAAAACAGGTGGATTTTACTGCTTACCTCATATTCCACAAACGCAATATTAATCAGAACGCTGTGTTTAGACTAATAGGGCTATAGAGAACATATTGTGAAGAACATTTTTGTTTTGACTTCTACTTTGACCAAACTATGTATCAGGTGTAATATTTAATATTGTCGGTTGCAATGATTTTCTGAGTAGATGACAGGAAAAACTTACTGCAAAACTTTCCATGCACGTTTTGTGAATCTAATATTAATGTATGTATTTATTTATGTATTTATTGACATATTTATTTTTATTTTTTAGCACGAGGCCGAGGGCTGCAAAAACTGGTCAAATCATGCTTGGAAGATAATATTGCAGCAGTTGTATTCCCATGTGAAAATAGACTGTATGCATCCATGTTGGGTGGGCGGAAGGCTTACACATACGTCTTCTGGCTTTTATGTTGGAGGTTGTTTCACTCGTCTGTCCTGCCTGGACAATTTTCAGAAGCAAAGACAGACAGGGTCCATCCGAAAGTTTTCCCACCACGTTATGTCTTATGTCATTTGCACTTTGTTGCATTCCTTATAAAACCTCAGAACAACAAAGCCCAACCTTAATTTATTTCAAATATAGCACTGCCCCTTTTGGTCCTTTGGGTCGTTCTTTGTAGTGTGCAAGTTCATATTCCTGACAATAAATTTAAACAAATGGGCAAAATAAATCCTGTTTGTTTTTTTTTCCTGTCAGCAGATCGTTTTGTGGATGATGTGTGTGTAGCTCACAAGTATGCTTTTTGTCATGCTTGAACTCTCCTGATGGGTTTGAATGTTTAGCAGGCAACCGGTTCAAGCAGAGATGAAAGGGCAGAATAGAGCGCTCATCGACGGTGCTTATTATATGAGTTAACTATGTAATAAAACTACAGCCTTAGTCAGATTCTGTCCCCCCTTCTCACAGGAATGCCAGTTTGCCGGTTAGTTTTAGAGATTCAATTTACGTGTCTCCTCTTGAGTATGAACACAGCTCTGGTTCCAGTTAGGAATTGTTTGCTCAGTGTTGCAAATGATACTCGAATGTCTCACGTTTGAAAAGAGATTCAGTATGAGATTGGCAATGGCCTCTATCGACATCTAAAGAGTGGCGCCACTAAAGAAGGCTGCCAAAATGTGACTTGTGGAGACGTAATCACATCCAAAGCACAAGCAGTAATCCCCCTGCATTCGACATTCAAGTTCATGGTGAGTACTTTCAACTTGAAATCTGATAGCCTTCCAACAAATGCTGCTTTAACCCACGTTGAACAGGAACTCATACAGAGAATACAACGTTACTCACAAGCAGATTATTTGCACTCTGTGGAAGCAGTGACAATTACTGCATTTTAGGAGGGACCTTCTCTGCCTATTCTTCCCGCCCAATAGAGCTGTCCGGAATGTTGCTGCGGAGCTTTTCATTCCAACTTTCCTCTATAATATAAAAATTAATGACTTAAAAATGTGCGATGTAGTCGAGGTGCGAATGGTAAACCTTCGATGCAGTGGCGGTTCCAAGTTGGCAAATAAAAGATTCAGGTGGTTGTTTAATTTCACGCTGTGCTGACATGCATATACAAGCAATTAAAAAGCCAGTTTTCCAAAATATGTCCTTTTTAGCTTGTAACTGTTTAGAATTACACCTCTTAAATGATGCTATGAAATGTAATCTTATGCCTGTCTGACTTCCCAGCAGCCTTCTGGATTTTTCTTGTCTTTTGGAGCCATCAGAGAGGAGAGGACTGGATGTGTGTGTGTGTGTGTGTGTGTGTGTGTGTGTGTGTGTGTGTGTGTGTGTGTGTGTGTGTGTGTGTGTGTGTGTGTGTGTGTGTGTGTGTGTGTGTGTGTGTGTGTGTGTGTGTGTGTGGGGTTGAGGGTAGTTCAGCAGTGCAATGGTCAGCTGTCATTTGGGGAGGGCCTTCCTGCTGGATTCCACTGCAGTGCTACGTCTGCCACAAATAGATGTTCTGGTAACTTCCACAAGTGTGTGGAGGGGAGTGGAAAGAGAAAGGCTGGTGCACAGTGGTCATATAAATACGAGGGGGCCAGCATGTTGGGCGGACATTGTCAGAGAGGCCAAAGTGCACCAGCAGCTCTCCTTCATCATGGCAGAGAGACGTATTCCTTTCACCACGCTCCGCACCCCGAGCTGGGACCCCTTCCGCGACTGGCACAGCCGTATCTTCGACCAGACCTTTGGCATGCCCGCCTCAGCGGAAGACTTGGCTTTGTACCCCAGCACCCACTGGCCCGGCTACATGAGGCCCTCAGTGATGCCCACCGAGATGGGTGCCGTGATGCCTCACACTCCCATGATGTACCCGGGTGCCATGATGGCCCAGCAGGCTCGCGCCCTGTCGCGCCAGATGAGCACGGGCATGTCGGAGATCAAGCAGACCCAAGACAACTGGAAAGTCTCTCTGGACGTGAACCACTTCTCACCTGAAGAGCTGGTGGTTAAGACCAAGGATGGGGTGGTAGAAATCACTGGTAAGGTCTCACTTTTTCATAATGACTGTAATACATAATCATAATTTACATACATTTTTTTCATTCATGTTTAAGATGTATCGAAATGCGTATTGAAATTATTTATTATTCGAGAGATATATGTTTGAAGGAAATGCCACATTTACAGTACTGTCAAATTCATTTATTTACAGGAAAGATAAAACGACTGCAACATAACCTCTTGACTGAGCTGAACCGTACCAAAACGAATCATAATCCCACTGAATCCAATTGAATGGCTCCAGTTTAAAATTGAACCGTGCTTAAATTTTAATCACACCATATGTCTCAAGATTGTCTTTTATTTTATGTACGTGTGTTGGCTCTCATTAGATTGTGCGGGAGTACCTAGCAGTTCCCGAAAAAATCAGTGCCTTTCCTCATAACAGCTTAACTGTTCTGGAAACGTCGTTACATAATACCTTGGAACAATGCAGTGCTGTTTTCCCAGTGTGATAGTGGGTGTGGGTTTTTTTGGGATCAACGCCCGCTGATACAAAAACTCTTCAACATGTAGGAGTGTCCACTTTCACTGACAAGAGTGTTTTCACAATTTTTAAAGCAATTTGCAAAGCACCGTGCTTTTCCTGTGTCACCACATTCGATAAGGGTTTAAAAGGACAATTGGAGCTTGTCCACGCTTTTGCTTTGACAGCCGCCATACTGCACAGAGTCAGGGGCACCTTAGATAAACAAAGCCGGAGTGGAATTTGCAGCCTTCTGCTCGCTTATTTCAAACCAAACAAAGACGATCTGCTTCAATGATAACTGTCAGCATAGATATCGAACGCCTCCAGTCGGTCCTTTTTAGGACGGAAGGATATGTGCATAATCTTCTTGTTGCCACAACAAACAACGCACTGTGCCACATAGTTCAAATGAATCTGGACACCGATGAGAAGCTTACAGACTATAATTATGTCAGGGCGCACATCGACAAACAATCATCCACACTCACAATCACACCTAGGGACAATTTAGTGTGTTCCATTAACCTGCCATGCATGTTTTTGGAATGTGAGAGTCGTCCAGGGTGTAGCTCTCTTCCACACGGTTAGCTGAGAGTCTTGCTCACGCCGGTATGCCATACTGGGGGCAAGTGCTCCCTTTAGAGAGACATCATTTCAGGTGCATTTGAAAAGTGGAGTGCCCTGCGATTGGTCAAAGACAACTGGGATAGGCTCCAGCACGCCCTCGACCCTCGTGGGGATGTGGATGTTATTATTTTAATTTTATTCTTTTCATCCATAGGCAAGCACGAGGAGCGTAAAGACGAACATGGTTTTGTGTCCAGATCTTTCACCAGGAAATATACGTAAGTTGTCCATGCATCTAAACTGACAGCTACTTCTTGTTACTAATTAATGCTCAGGGCTATCTTTCAGTTTGATAGGCGGTTTTGGAAGAGCAAACTTGCTGAATACATCTCACTACCGATGTTGTGCCCACTAGCTCTTATCACAAATGGTACCATACTGACCTTTGAACTATACTGGATTGAAAAATACCACCTTTGTTCTCTCTAAATTAGGCAAATGTTTAATTCCTATGGCAAAAGTCGGTTTATTGTTGGAATCAAGTGCTATTTTACGATCCCTTGGTGGTCCTTGGACCTAAAAGCTGCTTTCAACGTCTGCCCCTCTCTTCACATTAGCTTTGGATTTGCTGCCACCCAGAGGCCACAGTGACAACTGAACTGTTTTTATCAAATGAAAGGACATTTTAGGCACCAGCCTTTTTGACAAAGTGAGGATTTATTTTAGAATGTTTTGAAAAGTAAAAATAATCGAACTCATCCAGATCACCGTCAAGGGGTCACTTTTCATTAGCAGTTTCACTTGTCATATATTTTGCTGTCTTTAGTGCAACCCTGTTACAGACACGTTGGCACTTGAAAAACATACAGTACTGTATTTGAAAAAGTATTGCAAAAAAAACCCCGTTTGAAATTAAAGAAAAAATGAACGTTTTAATTCAATACTAATTGAATTGTAAAGCTGTATTGCCTATTCTCGATGTTAGCTGCTATGCTAATCGGTAAACAACAAAGTTAGCAATTGGAAAAGGGGGGGGGGACTTTAACGTTTTTTTTCATGTGTTCAACAAGATTGTGGTGATTTGTTAACACAGACTATTACAGCTGGAAAAAGTGAATAATAGAACAAAGAACTTTACTTGGGTCTACCAATGGTCAGAGCTATTTAGCTCGATGATCTAATTTCAACTGAGCAATGTAGCAAATTTTTCTTTTCTCTTCCTGGAGATGGCTAATAAAGTTGTTGTCAGTAAATAGACAAACACAACTCCAGGAATAACTTTCTTTTATTTTTAATGTGTGAATTTTGATGTGTAAGTTGGTCATCGAGACAAGAAAACATTTTAATCGTATTTGGAAAGAACGTTTACTGCAACTCCAATTACAAACAAGTACATGTTTCTGTATTTTGTCTGTGGATTATTTTAAATGTAATGTTTGGGTTGTGTGTGTGTAGGGGGGGGTCTTAGGGGCAAATAATCGTCCAATTCTGTAATGACCACTAAACATGCCCATGTCAGTGATGCTTTTGTTCAACACTTTCACATATATTATTATTTTTAATTGACTACACCTTAATATTCATACTTTCTTCTCTGCAGCCTCCCCTCCAGTGCCAACGTGGAAAAGGTCACCTCCTCGTTGTCTCCTGAAGGTGTGTTGACGGTGGAGGCCCCGCTCGCCAAGCCGGCAATCGGGGCCGCAGAGACCTCAATACCTGTCACTGTGGACACCAAAAGCGATGTGGTGAAGAAATAGGAGCCTCGCACACAAACATGCATTCAAAAAAGATTGCAATTCCGCCGTTGGTGAAACGGAGACCTTTGCATCTCTACTGAGCTAAGCCAGGCCGAAAGCACCCATGACTGTATGTGTGTGTTGTCACTTTGCACTGTAATTGTTCTCCTCATCTCAGTGTGCGGTAGCTCACATTCTTTGTTCTCTCTTCCTCATGTCTGCTGAGCACATCTCCTTTCACGCTGGCTATTATGTCACACTAGTATATAAAAGTCTCCAGAGAGCATGCACTTCACAACCCCCAAAAAGCAGAGCAATGCCAGTTAGAAGTCTGCAAATAGACTGGTTTCATCCTCAGTTGATTTAGAAATGTCAACAGAGAATAAAGATGGAACGGCATGCACAATGTCTCGTTTTTGGACTACTGTATCTCATTTCTTAAACGGTTAAACAATCTTATCTGATATATTATTCATTTTCCATGAACACATAGTACATAGAATGCTATCAAATGTCAATTACTCGACTACAACACTGAAATCTATCAATTGTCTCTCTGACATTAATTAATGAAATGCTTAATGTTGCAGAGAAAAGGGAAAGTTTATTTTTATTTGTAACATTGCAGGTATTTGTTTTCGCACATAACTGACCTGTTACTTAGGTGGAGTATGTATGGTCATTGTTATGTTGTTCTTCACTTTTATTGTTTTCTGATTACCTAGTCAACATGTTTTTGCTAAAAGCATATCTGGCGGAACAAAACAGACTTGTGAACACTGATATTCCCATCTCATCTGAAATACACACATTTATGGCATATACCATGTACAGTTTCAATAGCCCAAGCATTACCAGTATTTCAATGATTTCTCACACTGATAAGACTGCACAATATTTTAGTATACATGAAAGTGCCTCATTCTACACAAACGTTTTAACACGTGTCCAAAAGAATAATAGTTAAATATTTGGTGTATTTTGGGTCACGTTAGGAAAAGTCATCAAATTAAAGGTATTCACATTGCTGTCAAATGTGAAAATGGATCAAAGCGGATCTGTAAAGTATACATTGATTAGGGATAAACATATCCTTTGATTGAAACATCATGAGATGCAAGGGTATCATGCAGTTCCACTCCAGCCCTATAGAAAGAGCGCCATCTACTGTATCTTCTTTGTCATCTTCCCACTCGAATCGAGTGCAAGTGGACCGCATGCAATATTAAGGTAAGTGAAGAAGACAATATTTTATCAGCTTCTTTATCTGAGTCCTTGCCCAAATGTGATGGTTTCTGTGTAATACCGCAAATTTGATCATCTCTACCCATATTCATATTGTGTCAAAATTATATGATGTTATTCCTCACACATTACTGTAGTAGCTCTCTCTCTCTCTCTCACACGTACGTGCGCTCATGTGTCGGGTCGTCATGGCAACAGAGCTGTGATGTCGGCAGAGCTGCAAGCCATCACAAAATTAATTTGACTGGCGGTAGAAAGGCCTCGAAGACTTTTGACTGGAAATATAAGCTGTGGCCTCGCAACCTGTTTGAGTTAAGAATACTGGTGAAAATATTGGTTCCAATTCCTATAGTTTTTAATACATATACAGTACATTTTCCCAAATAGTCATTATGAACTAGCCTATATTTTATTCATGTTGATCAGCAACATTTTGGATTACTTGTACAATAGTAATGTGCCGCTGCAGTAATAATAATAATAATAATAATAATACATTCATTCATCTTCCGAACCGCTTGATCCTCACTAGGGTCGCGGGGGGTGCTGGAGCCCATCCCCGCTGTCTCCGGGCAGTAGGCGGGGTATACCCTGAATCGGTTACCAGCCAATCGCAGGGCACACAGAGACGAACAACCAACCACGCTCACACTCACACCTAGGGACAATTTAGAGTGCTCAATCATCCTGCCATGCATGTTTTTGGAATGTGGGAGGAAACCCGAGCACCCGGAGAAAACCCACGCAAGCCCGGGGAGAACATGCAAACTCCACACAGGGAGGCCAGAGCTGGAATCGAACCCGGTACCTCTGCACTGTGAAGCCGACGTGCTAACCACTGGACTACCGGGCCGCCCATAATACATTCATTTCCTTGATAAATCACTCAATCATGTTTCTTTTGTTTTAGATTATTAATAATACATAGAAAGGGGGAAAAAACTGAATCTGGCATTTAAAAGTCAAGACTATCATCAAGACTATATATATATATATATATATATATATATATATATATATATATATATATATATATATATATATATATAATGGCATATTATATATCACTGGCAGGGCGTAGCTGTTTATTGCTCGGTCTTATTCTTATTTTATATATATATATATATATATATATATATATATATATATATATATATATATATATATATATATATATTATTGCTCAGGTCTTATTCTTACCATTTTATATATATATATATATATATATATATATATATATATATATATATATATATATATATGAATCTGGCATTTAAAAGTCATATATATATATATAATGGTAAGAATAAGACCCGAGCAATAAACAGCTATGCCCTGCCAGTGATCAGATACCCTGCAGGAATAATCAGGTGGCCAAAGGAAGAGATTCACACCACGGATGTTAAGACCCGAAAGCTCCTAACCAGGAGGGTTCCATCCCAAATCCAGCACCCTGAGACTCTACACAAGCCGAAGGGAAGGAGGCCGGGGACTAGTGAGTGTGAGAGCCACTGTCCAGGATGAAACATCCAAGCTCCATGAATACATCAAGGAGAAGGCTCCAACAGATGACATACTCAGAGAATGTCTCAGACAATGGGGAACAGAGGATGAGATGCTGGAAGAGGGACCATCATGGGAGGACAAGCCCCTACACGGGATGTACCACTGGACCATAACTGAAGTGGCTGATCTCAAGAAGTCCTATCAGTGGCTAGAGAGGGCTGGCCTGAAGGACAGCACAGAGGCACTCATCCTGGCTGCTCAGGAGCAGGCCCTGAGCACCAGAGCCATTGAGGCCCAGATATACCACGCCAGACAAGACCCAAGGTGTAGATTGTGCAGAGGCACCTGAGACGATCCAACACATAACTGCTGGGTGTAAGATGCTGGCAGGGAAAGCCTACATGGAACGCCATAACCAGGTGGCTGGCATAGTCTACCGAAACATCTGTGCGGAGTATGGAATCCCCAAGGTCAAAATGGGAAACACCTCCGAAGGTGGTAGAGAATGACCAAGCGAAGATCCTGTGGGACTTCAAGATCCAGACTGACAAGATGGTAATGGCGAACCAACCGGATATCGTGATCATAGATAAAGGGCAGAGGAAAGCCGTTGTAGTGGATGTAGCGGTCCCAAGTGATGGAAACATCAGAAAGAAGGAACACGAGAAACTCGAGAAATACCAAGGGCTAAGAGAGGAGCTGGAGAGAGCCTGGAAGGTAAAGGTGACAGTCGTGCCTGTGGTGGTTGGAGCACTCGGGGCAGTGACCTCCAAACTAGTGACCTCCAAACTAGATGAGTGGTTGCAACAGGTCCCGGGAACAACATCGGACATCTCAGTCCAGAAATATGCAGTGCTGGGAACAGCAAGGATACTGCGCAGAACCCTCAAGCTTCCTGGCCTCTGGTAGAGGACCCGAGCTGAATGGGGGACGGACACCACCCGAGGGGTGAGACGAATATTTTTTTGTTTAAAAATAAATAAATAAATAAATAAATATAATATATATATATATATATATATATATATATATATATATATATATATATATATATATATTTTTTTTTTTTTTTTTTTCACATACACACACACGCCTCCAAATGTATACTCCTTATTCTTCCGAGGGGTGCAAGGTTAGAGCTGGAGTCTCTCGGAGCTAATTTCGGCGAAAGAGAGACTAAACCCTTGACTGGTCACCAATGTCAACAGACAACCAGGATGAGCGCCGGCACCGTTCCTGTCATCATAAAAGACAGGACTCGTGATTGACTTGAATGGACACGACAAATGTGTACATTTTTACGACAAGCTTTGCTATTTCCTCCACAGGAACATATGAAATTGTAAATATGGTTAGGTATTGTTCCAAAACACAATTTGTGTACTATATACTGTATGCTGTATGTTTATATCTTTGCAGTGGGAGGTTGTGTCTCGTTCGCTCGAAACCAGGCAATGGGACTTGGAGTGGAGTTCCACCACATCAACGCCCCACTTGATTTGGCGCTGAGTGACGTTAGGCCAGTCTGGAATCTGTAATGGAAAAGTGCCTTAATTGCTTGTAGATGTGAATGGTTGTTTGTTTATATGTGCCCTGTGATTAACTGTTGAGGACTCTGAGGTGCACCCTGCCTCGTTTGCCCAAAGTCAGGACAAGCTTGACAGAAAATGAATGGTTCGATATTGAATGATGTGGACAAATGAAAGCATACTTGAAGCACAGCTAACCCCATCAAGAACTTCTCTCCCTTCCGCATTGTCTGTGAAGTGTGAGGCGAGTATGTGTTCACCTCCTGTACGTAGAAAACATGAGTGATGCATGTTTAGCGGGCTCGTTGTGCCAGTGTGAACAGTTGGAGGTCATCCAGTGCAGACGAATTAACTGTCAGAGGCAGATCAAATGAAAGATGTATCAACACAACTGGTGATGGAGTCGTATGCTGCGTGCTTCCTCTTCCTCCTCCCTGACTGTGTTCATGTTGCGTGCCAGCCCACTAATGCACATACTAACCCCACTTTTGACTCCGAAGCTGCAGGCCTGCGCTATTTTTAGAGCGCTCTGCTATGCACTCAGCCTCCAGCATGTTGTATAGTTACACAGGGCAGATAACACATGAATCACTGCCTCTGCATATTATTTTATTTTTATTTAGGCGCTGGACTTATAGGATAGTTGCCTCATGTCAGGAGGCAAAAAGCTGCTAAAGCTTCTTTAGATACTGAGAAATGTGCTCTGTATAATATGGTATGCTTAAGAAAATAATTTTTAGGGTGTACAATGAGGGTTTATTTATTAGGTGTCAAATAAGCCAGAAATAACATTTACTTTCTCTCTCTCTCAAAAAAACCCGATTTGCCCAACAAATAATACTCTTTCTTACACACACACAAACAAATAGAACTCGCTTGCTGTCGCTTGTTCTCTCCCACACAGCCCCAAAAATCCTCCCATACAACAGGAAAATTATCTTACTAACTCCTCTCACACACCAAAAACTAAACGTGCAGTTAAAAAATAAAATTGTGAACACATTTGAGTATGGTACTGTACTAAAATACAAACATACCTGATAGTATCTAAATGATTACATTCAAATTTGATTTTATTCTAAATGTTCATCATATTCTCCTTTGTTTGTAAAATGTTTTAATCACCACTTTAGAATTCACGCCCACCTGCCTCCCTCTTTAAAGAAAAAAAATGTTTTTGTGCATGTGTGTCAACTGAACCTCTGGCCAAAAATGACCAAACAGAACACAAAGCTTTAAATGGGGCAAAGAATAACCCATTTTGTTCTAGTGAGAGTCTGGATCGTGGTCAGTTTGGTTTTAAACCCATTCATTCCCAATAATTCAAATGGGCACCGCCCATCTATCAGACCACAATCCTCCATGAACAAGGACGAACCAATGAACACAAGTACCACTTTTTTTTTTTAATTCACTTTTGGTCACAGTTTGGTCAGTAAATTGCTTTGCATATTTTGCTGCTAAAATAAACTAATCTAATGGGACGTTTCTGCACTACCTTGGAATTCTAAAAATAGGAAATATGATTTTGTAAGATGACCTGCGTTAATGTCAGTTTTTCTCTTCAGCATTATGGACATTTTGAGCTGTATCGCTCAAAAATCACAGAATTAAAAAAACAAATATGAGAGCATAAAAATCAAGATTTGAGAAAGAAAGAATAGTTTTTAGGAATGACAATCCACCGCTCTTGTCGTGAACTGTGCTTGATGTCTCCAAAGCACTTAACATTTCAACATTTCCTCTTTTCCTCTGAGTCACCACTTCCCTTCCACTTAAACGCAGGCATAAATGATTCATGCGGATTCCCATCAAACCAGTAGCTCTCAAGGCCTTGAAACCAGGCAAGTGCCTCACGTGAAGAAGCCGTCGTCGGCTTCTTCTGAAACCCTCCCCATTCCTTCCTCTCTCTAAATGACTTTTCCATGTTCCTTTCGTGTTTGTCTCTGTATTCCCAATTCAGTCATTATTGACGAATATCCAGTTTGTTGTTCAGTACACGGACTGGAAAAAGGACTGCAGCGTTCTCCAAAGTGACACTAAATGGTGGCGACACCTGGTGGTGATCATTTGAACTTTTCTCCAGTCGTTACTTTTTCTCCTCAAAGTTGATATGTTCGAAATGGCCATGTGCTGAAATTCAAAACTTGGGCTGTCTCAAAAACGGATTCGTTAGTACAATCACAGAGACAGCATATGTCGTCCAATGGAAGGACCAGAGTCTTGATTAGCTTACAGCCAGTTAGCTTCAAGCAGCTGTTTTTGTTTGGTTGTTTTTTTTTCTCCAAAAACTTCAGTAGGAAATCAAAAACACTTATTTCCCTTGTGTGTTTCAATTCATTCGAAAGGACTAATGGATTTTTACTTTACTTACTCACCTCAGGAGAATTGAAGAAATTATGACAAGAAAGTCACCTTGGGAGTTGATATTCCATCACTCTGTGCTCTTCGTCCGTTGGAAAGGTAAATTCATCCGTTACTTGAAACCTTGTTTTTTTTAACCTGAAACTGAGTTTTAGGGTTGTGGTAAAATTGATTGGTGAGCATACCATGATCACGATGTTATCCGTTTATCATCATTTGCAGGCGATATTAGGGCTACAGAATGCCCCTAAATGGTGGCATTTCACTCCTGAAATTTCAGTCATTTCAAGTAACTTTTTCAACTACTTGTGTTTGTGCGACCAGAAAATGGGCTGTTTTTTTATTTCATGAGTCATTTTGAATAGTTTTGGGTTTTGCAGTAATGTAGTGAAAATGAGTGTCCTCTAAACTTTCAGGTTAGGACCACTGTGCTCCAAGTGAGAAAAAAATGTCTGCAACCCTGAATATGATGACAGTAAAAAAGATTTAGATCAGATCACTTTGATGGACACTTCAAAACTGTACACTGAAAAAAACAAATGCTATTTGTATTGATTCAGTTTTTGTTCTTTAATATTGGTTGTATTAAATAAAATTCCGGTCTAATCCATAAATATAGATATGGATTAGGATTATTTTATTTAGTGCAACCATTTGATGAAATAAAATACCCTTTGAACTGTGATTATTTCATGAGACTCAAATGTGGGTTGAATGATAAGAAAGGTTTAACTTACTACTAGTACAAGTGACATATTAAATGTGGATCACAAAGTTCACTCTTATACGTGTTTGTCAAAAGTCAGCCTGGGTGGAGCCTCTCAGCTATGGATCGCCCAGTTTTTAATATCATGTTTTTTTCCCCCCATCACTTTCACCGCATACATCGCTTGTATTAGTTTTGCATTAAGATTTTAGGGACAGTGGTTACTACAGTGTACAGGTTATCATGATCATCATAAAATACCGAAAGTACAAGTCTGCATTATCTTGTTTTGGTCTTCGTGGTTACCTAGAAATTTCATGTGACGGCTCATTTAAAAAAAAAGAAAATGTAACGTTTTGCAAGTTTTGTTCTGGGTTTGTGAGGAATCGATAGATGGGACAGTATTGACGTTAAATGTGCATGACTAGCATTTGTACAATGCTAGATGACTGGAATATGAATATTCTGTAGTCACCAAAACGATCAATACAAAATATTCCTTTAGGATTAGATTGATGGTGAGGTAGGTTTGGTGGTGGTGACCGATTAAACACGGTGGTGGCAGTGACCGATTAAACACAGTCAATGGCGACAATGTGCTATTTGACTATAAACCTGTAAACAGTGTTTCATTAGTTGTGGACGTTTGACACAATGAGACGCCTCATTGTCAACATCTCTCACACGTTATCGTCCTCTTCCCAAGAATTGCATGTCACCCTCGTAATGTCTGTAACAGGTCAATTTATTGGTAACAATTACTGTTTTGGTATAGCGTACTTCAGCAAATGGAGTAAAGAAAACACATTTTAAAAGAAGGTCTAGCTAACAATTGCGATTAAAAGAAATAAATAGAAAATCATCTGAAATAAGGTCTAGTATTTTCCAATACTCCTATGAATACATAACATCTACAGTATAAGTTAATAAATTGAAGCTACTCTATAAATACATCACCAGCATGCACAATACCGTAATATGGAGAATACTGGAGCAGTTCTCATCTTACACCGAAGAAACAAAATAATGTCATAGGCAAAAGAAACTGCAGATAAAGTGAATCCACAAACCCCAAATGGAGCCTTCTGGTCACATTGCATGAACTCTGGCCATCATCAATACTTCAGCTTTGTAGTTCCAGAAGCCATTTCAGACGACAAACTGAAGAGTAAGGGTGGAACCATTTTCTAGCCTCGTGATCGTTCTCCACTACCGAACTCCAGTTCTTTATTTTTATTTATTTTTTGCTATGTGACTTCTGTGATTAGAATCGTTTTTCTCCAAACAGGAGCCAATTGAGGCTATTATAAGTGACGACAATACTGACACTAAGGATTAGGTGTCCAAAAACAGTTAATTTATTCAATAAAGCACATCAGCACATGATAGGGACAAGCTGCACTAAGTTTACTTTATGAAGTTCTATTTAGTTACAGTATGACTGTGTGACTTAGCCGGACACACAACTGACACAAAGCAAAACAAAAAGAACACTTTTTTTTCCCCTTCTCCATGTTATCTTCAATAACGGAGACATCCTGCTTTTCACTCAACGACCATAGTGTGCTGCAAACTAAAGATGTCACGTCATTACGCATGTATGTAGACACCCCTATAAGCCGCGTTTTGTCATCCGTGTGCTTTGCCCTCTCGAGAAAAGCAAGGTTCATGACATTCAAGGTTACTGAAATTTTTTTCCCTGTTGCTCAGAACATCAAAACTCAATTTCTGGGTACTTCTCCCCCTCATTCAATGCAATAAGACAACCTCCGCTTCATTTGCGCAATGACGCCAGCCTCTAACCAGCCATCTTCACGCCGGCGCCAAAGACACACCTCTTGCTTCTCGGCGGTATTCTAGCAAATGCTGCAGAGGCTACCAAGAAGGGGGATTTGTTCTTCTTTAATGTATTTTTTTTCTAATAACTGTAGTTTATACCTCAAGCTAAGGTCTTCTTTTCTCCTACTTTAACTTTTGTGGAAAAATAAAGAACAGCAGCCGTGTTAATACCATTGGCTGCCGGTGTTCCACCACTTACCCCCCGCCCGCTGTTTATCTTAATTGCTAACTTTTTCAGTATTATTTTATTTTGTCATTTGTGAGAGCGACTGTTGTGGTGTTTTTTCGGCAGAAGTGAGGTTGCAGATTCTTCTTAGTTGTTGCCCTCGCCGCCCTCGTCGTCCTGCTGGTCGCTTGTCCACAGCGTCAAGTTGTCTCGTAGCAGCTGCATGATGAGAGTGGAGTCTTTGTAGGAGTCCTCGTTGAGGGTGTCCAGCTCAGCGATGGCGTCGTCGAAGGCGGTCTTGGCCAGGTGGCACGCCTGCTCGGGGGCGTTTTGGATCTCGTAGTAGAAGACGGAGTAGTTGAGAGCCAGGCCCAGGCGGATGGGGTGAGTGGGCTGCATGTGCTCTTTGCTGATCTCGTGGGCCTCGCTGTACGACTTCTCGGAGGATTCGACGACGGCGGCTCGCTTCTCGCCGGTGGCCACCTCAGCCAGGTAGCGGTAGTAGTCGCCCTTCATCTTCAGGTAGAAGACCTTGCTCTCGTGCTGCGTCTCGTTGCAGTTCTTGATCAGGAAGTTGTCGAGGAGGTTGAGCACATCCTGGCAAACGGTCTCCAGCTCCTTCTCAATTTTTTCCCGGTAGGCCCGCACCATCTCGATCTTCTTTTCGTTACCGTCGGCGGACGTCTTCTGCTCAATGCTGGAGATGACGCGCCAGGATGAACGCCGCGCGCCGACTACGTTCTTGTAGGCTACGGAGAGCAGGTTCCTCTCTTCATTGGAAAGTGCTTCGTTCAGCTCTGTCACCTGACAAACAAAATCAATAGAACAGAATACCGGTTAACAGTTGTTTCGGTTCCACAACTCATTTTTCAATTCTAATGATGAAAAAAAAAATATTTGGACCGTATTATTTTATTTACTAACACCAGTACTGCACTACTGCCATCCAGAAGCGGAAGCCACACCCTCAGCACACTGACATTATAGTCTGTGATGAATGCTGATTGGCTGTCGTCATCGCTCAAAGCTTGTTTTGTAGTGTTTTGACAGGCCCGTGTCTGTCTAAGGGATTTAATCCTTTTACCCCACTGGGACTGTGTGACAGAGGAGTCTTTACAGACCTTTTCAAAGTGAAAAGCCTATTGTTACTTTTTTTTTTTTCGAAGCAAATTCTGTTCCATGAGCAAACCAGAGCAGGAAGTGGGGGGCGGGGCTAACTTTGCCCTTTACGATGCCCATATCCAAAATCCCATGCCGGGTCCTCCGAAGACTCCATTTTCGGCCGCGTCACTTCCGGAGTGACTCCACTGGGTGTGGTGATTCTGAAACACGCTTCCGCTGGTTCCGAACAACCAGTGTGAACTAGACTTGAGGGATGACACGTGAGGTTTCTTCTTTCAGTGTCAAAATGCATCAGTTTGTCAAGCGGCCTCACTAACTGAGGAAAGCGGGTGTCCTTCAGGTTTACCGCAGGCAATGTGAGCATTCGGATGCGTCATTCCGACGGTCTCTTAAGACACCGGCATGGATGTGAAACAGAATTGTCTTTGCTAAAATAGGAAAGCTGTTTGTTTTAAACTGAGCTGTGCCTCGCAGTGAGGTTATACCTGTAATGTAAAAGCAAAAGTAGGAGGAAAAGCTCATCTGATGGTAGAAGCGGCTGTTTCCATAGCAACTGCAAAATCTTGTCAGAGTTATAATCTCTAGTGGAAAGGATGCTGACATGGCTGTTGGTGTGGACAAAGCCGCAGCAGTGTGGGTGGAGATCCCTCCAAATAAACCAATTCCCTTTCTCATACCTTTCAGCCCGCTCATGCAGTGGCGATTCATCGTATTCGCTTTTTTGGGGGGTTCAGATACAACCCATTTAAAATAAAACTGCTTTTTAAAAGCCCTGAGAACTCAAATCCAAACAACAACAGACTTTGCAAGGAACAAAGCTCATATTAATTGAATGTCATTGTATGTACCCCTGGGATAGAACGTGGATTGAATTAGCATTAAAGTCGTGCACCATGCTGCATTTTTAAAATGCCCCTGTATTTGAGCATTGCAACATCTATCGATATTTCCAAAAATGATATTTAAAAAAAAAAAGGAGATGACAGATTCTCAACAACACCGAAACATGCGTACGCTTATCAAAAAGCCATTCGGGTTGACTTTCAGTTCAACATTTATTTGGAGAGGCCGTTTCATCATCCATTAACCGGATATATAATAAGTCATCTATTATTATTCACTTTGACGTGGTGAGACATAAAACTCAAGCCAGACCAAAAGTCTTGACATTTAATATTGTTAAGTCTGTCGCATGATGAAACGTAAATCAGTTTAAGTATAATTTTCTCAACAATGTATCCATTTTTTTAACACCCGTAAATAAAATGACCTCTGTACAGGAAGAGCATAAAGGCAGGGGAAAACAATAAAGTGACATCAGTTGCATAATGAGCTCACTTCCAAGCACAGAGGAAAGTCACCCAACCCCCATAGCTGACTGTCGAAGCACATCGATGACTGCGGTTCCATACTGCTCGATGGATGCATCATTTCCATTCAATTACAATTCATGTAGAGGAGGACCTGGCTGATACCGAATGCTAACAAAAGAATGAGCCAAGCACCGATGTGACGAGGCTTAGGAAAACAAGATGGCTATCTTTGTGTTCAAGGGTTCGGGGTGAGCAGAAAGCCCTGACGGAAGCCACGGTGGCGCGATGACAATAGCGCTCTGTCTACCCATAAATGCTCATCAATCGCGGCTGCTCTCTCCTGACTCATCCTTTACACACTGCGCCCCAAACCTCCAAACAACTGGGGCCGATCAATCGCTTCCTTTCTGACAGCTCTCTTGGTCATTAAACTTACACAGGAAACGGCAAAAAAAAAAAAAAGGGGGGGGAGTGTGGTGGAGATGCGCGTGTATGTGAAGCCGCCGTCTCACGTTTCATTTACTGAGGTTTTGATGCATAGGGCAAAGGCGTCATCATGCTCTCCCAGCTCTTCCCAACTCCACGCTTCCTCTCTGGCTTTCCTTGCTCATTTGCTCCAAGTCTGTTGGCTCTCCTAAGCTGATGTGACAAGCCCCCCTGCTGACCCTCTTTTCAGGCAGCAGAGCACAAAGGCGCAGCGGACTACCTGACGTCACTGGCGGCGTGAATGGGGATTGTTGCTTTAGCCACAAAAGGGCTAATAACAGGGGGAGGAGGAGTAGCATACACTTTCGAGTGATGGCAGCGCTTCAAGTGTCACTTTGTTGCCGCGTGCGAACGACATTTCCTGTTAGTACAGCCGCTGGGCTTATGAAACGTTACAATGACAGGTTTATCATTTCAAAAGCAATGTGTGGAGTGTGGAGGCAATATGGCCTGCTGTAGGGGGAGGAAGTCTGATAGAAGGGAATTATACTTTGCATACAGGAAATGGGATCGCACTTGCACACGGGGTCATATATTACTTTGAGTCATAACTTTAAAGAAATAAGATTAGTGTGCAAGCCAGTATCTGTATTGCTTCCAGTCCAAAGAAAGAGGAAGACGGAAGAGGAAGCGGGAATTCCCGGAGAAATCCACAAATGCAAATTCCAAACAGGAAGGCATAAGTTGATTTAAACGCAGAAGCTCTTGAGACTATGAGGCAACCACGCGAACCACTTCTCAATACTGTTCAAAAGCAAAAAAAAAAAGTAGATTCAGGAATGAACACCCCCCCCCCAAAAAAAAACATCTGTCAAAAAGTTGATCTGCTGTAAATATTTAAGCAGTGTTAATTTACAGATTTTCATGATTGTTTGATTCAGGTTTATGTAAAGATGTGCTGGTGTGTAATAAGTGAATGAAGATATGAAGGCTGCAATTCCTTGTGGACTTTAGAGTTTCTGTTGGACTTTGGTTGGTCTAAGGCTTTGGTGGATTTATTGTGTATTTATGATCCTTTGTGTCTGCCATTGGTTCCCTCTATTTGCTTCTTGTGATTCCCATTGTTTTAATGTGGTCTTGTCAGCCTTACCTTTCTCCTTCACATTTACCGGTACATGCAGTCAATATTTGAGTCGTGCAAAATTCCAGTTTCTGAAACATTAAGGATAGCCCGTTTACGTGTGTAAGCGAACAGAGTTAGTCCTTTATACAGGAATATCCCGATCTAAACAGTAGTGAAGTTCGTTCTTTGACATGCTCTCATTACTCCATATGAAAATCCTAGTGTAAAACATGAACTGTTAACAGTGTTTTCAGCGGGAAAAAAAAACAAAAAAACAAGTTATCAGTAACAGTGGCCACTTAAGATGACTGCCCTATCGCTTCAGCTGTGAGGGGCCTTTTGATTTTCGATTCATATATACATACGTGCGGGTAAGGAGCATCGGCGCACATACAAGTACTTCCTGTAATTAAACGACGAAGAATTCCTGCGGCTTGAGTGGAACACAAACCAATGTCCCTTTCTGTGGGGGTATTCCGATCGCATAAATGATCAAATATTTGGGTTGGAAAGGGTTAGCCCAGGGGTCTTATTCGGGTTTTTAAAAACCCGAATATGAGCATGTTTGGGGTTTTGAGCGTATTTACATGACCGGTTAAAGAGTTATTGACTGCACGGAAACATAGTCAATGTTGACAGTTGTGCTCACTGAAGTTCTTGTCTCCATGTCTTTTTGTGCCTTGCCAACCTGCCTCTCAAGCTATTTTCGAATTTATCATAAAAATGCTTTCCTCCTGGCAGCATTCTGAGAACATGGTCATGTCGTCTCCCGTTAGGAGAAGAGAGTGTACATAATGGACAAAGAATAAGATAGGATAAGAAAACTTTTATTTGTCTCACAATGGACAAATTCCCAATTTACAGCAGCAAAATTATGAAAGGGAAAAGTATAAGGACAAGAAGTATTTAAATATATAGTTTTGAAGTGCAATTTTCCCTGTTCATGTTTCTATGAAAATGTACTGTATTTTACACACTATACAGCGCACCTAAAAGCATTCCATTTTCTCAAAAGCTGACATTGCACCTTATAACCCGATGTGCCTTATATATGGGTCAGTATTCTGATTTCTTCGAGGTAGTATTTTGAAGGTTCTGTAAAGCGCTTTGTTACAGCTGCAGCAGTTGTGAAAGCAGTAAATAAAATGTATTATTATTATAATTATTATTATTATTATATAAATAAAGCTGTGTTGTACCATGTTCTCTTTAGCGTAGCTCCATCTAGTGGACGCATTATGCAACTCCAGCCACTATTGTAGCTTCTATCTATGCGCCTTATAACGCGGTGTGCCCTATATTTGAAACAGGTTTTAAAATAGGCCATTCATTGAAGGTGCGCCTGATACTCCGAAGTGCCTTATAGTGCGGAAAATACGGTAAATCTTGCAGGGATTTAAACTGAGTCTCATTATGTGTAGGTAGTTGACTAATGTATTATTATTATTATTATTATTAATTACTTTATCTCACTGTCCTTTGTGATTTTCTGAAATTGGAGTGGAGATCATATTCGTCTAAGACCTTGGTGTATGTCGTGGAAATGGTTTGCTTCCTGTCTCTTCTTGAACAAAACAAGACGACATTAACCACTATCAACTTCTTCAAAATGTAAGATCACCGGCATTTCTAGGGTGACAACCCCCTTTTCCTAGGGCAGCTTATTGTTTGAGGAGTCATTACACTTCAGAAATCCAGTTCAAGCAGCATAACCATAGCAGGGGTTTAGTTGTTAATTTTTAACGTAAACAATTTCAGATTGTCTGTTTCAAAGCCGTTTGTTGGTGTCATGTTTGTCCTCCTACAGAAACCATATTAAAACAAAAAAATATCTTTCCCTTCAACATCTGTTCAATTTTCAAATATTTTTGAAAAAGCTCCAAGGAGCTACTAGGGCGGCGCTAAAGAGCCGCATGCGGCTCCAAAGCCGCGGGTTGCCTACCCCCGACCTAGGTGAATTAATTTGAAATCAGCAATCCTGCCCAGGCAGAGTGGCTGTGCATCACCTGCATTGAATTAATTCTTGAGTGCCCGCCTCAGTTGCTGTGTATTTCTAAATGGATGATGGTGGTCGGTGTACTTCAATGGGATCTGAATAGAAATCGGTTCCATAGTTTATTTGCTAAATTTGAAATCACATTTTTAGTTGAAAAAAATCATATTAAAGTGTAATGAGAACATGTAAATAAATTGACTATTTAATGTTTGAACTATAACGTGACAACCTCATTTGTTGTGGAGAAAAAATACACAAGTGCATCTAAAGCTGTTACACACACACACACACACACACACACACACACACACACACACACACACAAAATGTATTATGTTTCTTGTTGCTACGTTCATATACCGTAAATTCCGGACTATAAGCCGCTACTTTTCTCCCAAACTTTCAACCCTGCGGCTTAGGCGTAGAAAAATAAGTAGTGTGTTTCCGGTAACATGAAATTTCAGCATAGGGTCGGTAGGTCGGACAAAGTTTTTTTTTAACTCTTTTTTTCTCCCTCCCTCCCCCATCAAAAACGTAAACAAAATAACCATAAAACAAGGAGACATTGAAACCAGTGCCGGATGCTCGTCTGTCAAAGAGGGGAAGCTCAATTTTGGTCGACATCATAAAATGTGTCCGTTTATTTATACGCGAATATTACTCTAGCTCCGTTCCTTTTCAAGAAAATGATCTGTGACCCTGTCAAACCAACAAGGCGTCTTTTCCTGGTACTTAATTAGTGTCCTACAACTATAGGAATTACAATAAAACCCACCAGAAATAAAAGATTAATTTGTCGCTAGTTGTTTGTTTACAACAAAGAGTGTCGCTAAAATGATTAGAAGTCTCCAGCTCAACTCGGAACAGAATGCGAGTTGAAAAAAATGCTCGCACGGATGCCTACACTAAAAGCTCGGTGATTGGCTCATTTCAATGTCAATCGAACTGGCACGCAGACTCAGACAGATCATCCAATCGGATGCAGAAAAGCCTGGCGTCCGGTACCCTCCCACTGTCATCCAGTCCCAGAGACGACGAGCGTACGTAGGCGGGACAAAAACCAGCTTATATCCAATGACTCTTCTCCGTTCAACACATTGGGACAACCTACCCTGAACTCACTACCATTTAAAGCACAGCGAAGCTGCGAGATGAATGAGTCGCGTCGTAACCAGTAAGAAGAAGCTGATTCGGAACAAAAGTTGAGCACGTTGTAGCGCATATTTAGTCAATGGCATGGACACCCAATGAAATTTACATTCATATATTTGATCACTTATTCTTTGACATTTTAGGGGAAGCCGAGCTTCCCTTGCAGTCCGAGAGCAATCGCCACTGATTGAAACCCCCGCTCGGCGGCGAGAGAGTTGAGTACCCGGCGGCTGGGTGTTACAGCCATCTCGTTACCTCTGCGTCCCGCGTCCTAGACGGCCCGTGGTGTTCGTCAAATAGTTCGCTGAATCTTTTCGATACAGCAGTGGATGCTATTTTCTTAATGTTATGGTGCGAGCATGCGACTGCAACACACAAAACGCGGTTTAAACTGTTGTCGGAGATCGTGGCCGCCGCCATGATTCAATGTTGTTGACAGACGACAGGGCAAATGACGGCGCATGCTCAACGTGAATATCGCGAGAGTTTGCACCAATGTAAACGCTCTAAATTCATCTTTTCTTTTATTATTTACAATTTTGTCTGTGGTTTTATTGTTCTTGTTTTGATTGTAAAGCGTCCTTGAGTGTTTTGAAAGGCGCGTATAAATGAAATGTACGATTATTTTTATTATTACACAAAAATGTAGAAGGTTTGAAAAAAATGCCGACCGTTAAGTTTTTTTTCGAGGTAGAAATTCTCGGTCGGTCGGGTTACCGGAAACACACTACTTTTTTTTCTACGCCTTATACAGTGATGCGGCCAATTTGTGTAATTTTTCTAACGGCCGCCAGGGGCGCTCAAGTAGAAAAGGTAAGATTAAGACTGCCGCGTCACAGGCACCGTTTGGGAAGAAAGTTATATTATTATTATTGTTAAGTTATATTATTAAAACTTTGAAAACTCTCTCTGTGTAACGTCTTTCTTTGTAAATATGGCACATGCGGCTTATATACAGGTGCGGCTTGTGTGTGTACAAAATTGGTTTTCCTCTAAAAATGTAGTGAGTGTGGCTTATAATCAGGTGCGCTCTATAGTGCGGAAATTACGGTAGTTGCACTAAAACATTTTCTCATGGTACTTTTGTCTAGTTCACATAAATGTATTTAATGCACCAGTGACTAGTGTAGGGAATGGAAATTCTAGAGGAACTGTCAAACTATTGAATGTTTCATTTTATATTTTAAACTGGGTGATGTCATCTGATGGGGAAAAAAAAGGCAATGTTGAAAATCTGACTTCTTTTGTAAATCGTCAAACGGTGGCGCCATATAAAATCGTACCTTGGGCGCCACACTGGTTAGGGCCGGCCCTGAGTCAGCAGATGAACATAGGTTGTGGATCCATTCCTTGAATCCCAAACCTGACTAACCTCAGTTTTTGTTTTCCATCAAGCCGGTTGCCATGTCTACAGCGGCAAGGGATTCCCCACTTTAAATGTTGGGTGAGGCTGCAGAGTGCAGACACACCCCTTCTGCCCAGTGCTGCAGAGAAGACACTGGCAGGGTGAGGGACATACCACTTTCCCTCTGACTCTGCATAAATGGAACGGGGTGGAGCCACAGTCCCTGTAACATTGTGGACAACTAACATGTCAACCTTACATGTCGATGTTTGGAAGAAAACAGATATAACGCAGTGCATGTAAAAATGTAGTGTCTTGTCGTGCTCTTTTTGCATACGTATGTTATAACACTGGCTTGTACTAATAGGCTTGCGGTATGATTGTATGTTGAGTTTCTCAGGGCACATCCAACTATGGCAATTAGATATTCTATTCGCTAGAATAATAAAACATGTTTGTTGAGTTCTCGGTGTCTAAAGCACTCTGATATAATTGTCATATTTAAAGGAGCAGCTTGTCAAGACAGTAGCTACGGTAGTTATTCAGACAATATGCTGCTTGTGAAATGGTGCACTACGGGTGGGCCTGCGCTGCATCTTGGCAGATGCTGCGGCACGCCTCTGTGCGGATCTGCTCGACGGCTGCAGAACCGAGGAGGGCCGAGCGTGCGCGGATATGCGGCTGCCACACAAGGCATCGATTATTGCGGCTGCGCCTTCCATCATGCGACAGCTCGACCATTTTTTTTTGCTGCAATACGACAATTAAGAAAGATGGAAAGGGAGAGGGGGGGCGGGGGAACTGCGCGAACACCAACACCCACGTCTCCGAAAAAGGGCGCTTATCTTGCGCGCATCTGCGCCAGAATCGATTGCGACCAACCTTGAGCCGATATCGTTCTTCCTTATGCGCCAAACGCACACCCGCCTCGTAAAAAACTGCTAAATCATTTTCACTCGATGCAATTCAGCATCATGTAAACGGCAACCGTCGACACGGGAAACTGATCAGCGCGCAACCACCGAACCCTGCCACTGGGCACCCTTAACAGTATTCGATGAGCTGTCATTTTAAACCATCGTATTAGACGCCTTTTCATCTGGTCACTCCAGGGTGGAGATGGTTTGCGCGTGGTGTGTGTGTGTGTCAGAGGGAGGGGAGGGGGGGCTGCCTACACGACCACGCACAGAGACCGTAAAAAGGGAGCCTGACCGAAAGGCACCGCCCCAAGATCAAGCGGTCCGCATTCTCACGACCACAGACCGCTACCAGCACTATTAATACTCCAAATGAATGATTGGACCCTAAATGAGCCAAATCGTATCGCGGTGTTCCCCCCGCCCCGCTTCTCACATTATGTCAAAGCTATAATGCGAACACGGCTTCACGGGCCTTGCACCCCCCCCCCCCCCAACCAAATAACGTTGTCCGAATCGTAATTGAACCGCATGCTGTCAGGCTCACTGGTAATTTGTTCGTAAATTTGCGGTCTTTAATTAGAACTTTCATACACCAATTTCATTTGGATTAAATAGGGACATGTATGCCACGAAAGACACCTTGCGCTCCTGCCCAGGAGCGTAATGGGCGTGCTTTTGCTCATACAAGCGCAGCGCACACGTATGCGTACGGGTAACACGAATGATTCCATAAAGCGAAAAAAAGAAAAGGTCAATCGTGGGAAGGGCGACTTACCGACTTCATGGCAGCTGCCATATCGTCATATCTCTCAGCCTGCTCGGCCAGCCTGGCCTTCTGCACCAGTTGCTCGCGGTCCACCATGTCGGATGATGAGCGTGCTGTCGTTTTGTGCACAGTACGTCTAAAGCTAAGAAATGTGTCGCTGTGAGTATGAGGGTGTGTATGTCTTCTTTTTTTAAATGGAGAGCGTAATGCGGTGGTCTCCTCTCGCTGCAGCTGCTGCCTGCTGTCTGACTCTGTGGGGCCTGCGGACGGGACACCCCTCCCACTCGGAGCACTTTCCACGGCCTTGTCACCGCCCACCTGGGCGTGTCCTGGTGTCGTGATGTAACGGACCTGGCAACCCGCCTCTGTACTACGTTACAACTACTACTACAAGGTAACGTGGTAAAGTCATTATTATACACAGAGGTGGTAAAAGTACTTCCAAAGTAGAAGAACAGATAATTGTGTTAAAAAAAGACAAAAGTAAAAGTACTGATTCAACTCCTTAAGAGTAAAATGCCACAGGCTGACATGTGCTTCAATAGAAGTCAAATCCATTTTTATCGTCACGTAGCATATATACAATAATGTGGTACTGGCTGGGCAAGCAGAATGCAACTTTGGAGGTGGATGAGCCAAAACCTCGGGAGGAGTTCGATGAGGCCATGAGAATGACTTCAGAATGGCTTTGAAGAAATTCTGGTCCACCATCCTCAAGAGGGAGGTGCAGTGCACCATCAACACCGTGTTTTGTGAGGCTAGGGCGCTGTTAACCTCGAGATGTTGTGAGTCAGTGGGTGGAATACTTAGAACACCTCCTCAGTTTCACCGACATGCGGAAGCAGAATATTAGGATTTCTGATGCGAGCTCTCCTATGTCTGGGGTTGAGGTCACCAAGGTGGTTCAAAAGCTCCTCGGTGGCAGATCCCCGGAGGTCCCAAACGCACAGAGTGGAGCCTCTGCTCCTCCACACTGAGAGGAACCAGATGAGGAAGCTTGGCCCTCTGATTAGGATGCCTTCTGGACAGTTCCCCGGTGAGATGTTCCGAGCACGGGAAGACCCCCACTGGGCTGGGAACGCCTTGGCATCCCCCCGGAAGAGGTGGATGAAGTGACTGGGGAGGAGGAAGTCTGGCCCTCTATGTTAAAGTTGCTGCAACCCAACCCTGGATAAGAAGTACACTGTAGATGGATGGATCTGTTGGATTAAATAGACAAACCCATCCTGCTTGATCAAATTAACTACTGTTCCGATAGTGATATAATAACCCTTCGTTAGCACTTCATTCTACCTGTGTTGGAATATTTCCCCTCTTTTGAACATATAGTGTAAGGAAAAGAAACAATTAGATTGTGCTCCACTAATAATCAATATTCTGAAAAAAACAAATGCATATGAGAGGATGCTTCTATGACTGACACCACAATAATGACTCAATGGAACATCAAAAAGATAATATACTGTATATCTAAAAATAAGATTTATTTGGATTCTTTTGCGATACACGTATGTCTACGAGATTTCACAAAGCAGACGATACAATATATTCACAAGCCAGTAATTCATGCATGGTTATATTTTCCCTAAGCGTTGTTGTTATGGTTTCTCTTTCCCTTGTCCTTTTATGTGTTCCATTCGTTGTCATGTGTAGAATTTTACACAGAAATGTATGATGTGATGACATCGTATTTGAGACCAAATCTATGGCGACCAGAATAACATTTTTCTTCATCAAATCATCTGTGTTCATCACACATATTGTGTGAATTCTGCGAGATGAGCATTCTACCAGAGTTTAACATATTCCAACTCCATCAAAGAATAAAATATAAGTTAGTCATTTTCTCATTCCAGAATACAGTACTGGATTTGGTCTGCGATGTTGTGTGACGTTTTACATGTAAATGCCACAATTATTCTCCAACCATGTATTTTGTTAGCATTTTAGTCCAAAATTTACATTACATACAATTGCAACTTCAAGCGAGTTGTAAAGTGCTTTAGAAACATTGGAAGTTACTATTTCTGAGGTGTCATCGTATACTGTCACTAGCTGTTACGTGGTGCATGAATTCCAGTGGTAGCAGAATATTCCCTTTGCTATGCAACAGCTGTTATTTACATATTGTACACTAGTCCAGGATTGGTGTGACTACTTCACCCAATCTGGAAGGGTGGTTCTTTTAAAATCATGACAGCGAGCAAGTGACGCCGGCATCTTCTGAGTGGTCACAGTTGTGCACATCCCAGGATATATGGGAGCAATTCCGCAGGGAGACTTCTGTACCGTTGCACTTGAGATTGTCCAATAGGATTGTTCCTGTTCCTTGACCAAAGTGGGCTTCCCCCCACGCTGCGATAGCCTCCCCACAGCCAAGCTGTCGGCACACAACCTTGGCATCGGGGATGTCCCACGCATCATCACACACTGTGCCCCATTTAGAATTTAGGTACATCTCCAAGCGACCTTCGCATTCATGCTGACCATCAACCAGCCTTAGTGATCCTACAGAGAGAAGGAACAATCTTCAAATAGCCAAGCAAATTTTCATGATACTGTATAAATGATGTGTAGACTTGCCTTCAGTAGATGGCGTGGAGGTGGTGGGATTCCCGGAGGCTATCTCATCTGTTGCTCTAAAGTCACGGGTAAAATCAGTGAACGGTGCAACCGCTAGGGGGAAAAAAAAGAGGCCACAGTTATCTGCATTTTGTATTTACTGACAAATGTCACGACTTTGCCTGTTATTTAATATTGAAACTTAAATGCGAGTGGAATGTCAGTGCTAGTTAGGAGGTACTCTATGGGCTGTGATTTCAAGTGTGAAAACATCCGTATCTTTATTCTCTTGACGGTGCAGGCCTTGTTGCGACTGATTGGAAGTTTGTCAGACCGTTCTTGTACACCGTTTTGGTGTAGCGAGGGTGTTTCCTTTGACATGCATGCATGACAATTTGGTGGCTGGAAGTCGGTCTTTTGGCGCAAGTTAGACCGCTTGTCGAACACTATTTTAATGAATTTGATGGTGATGGAGGTGGATAGAAACACAACTGAGCAACAGGTGTGCTATTTCATTCGTAAATATTTGACCTGAGTGTGTCAAATCCTTTGAACATTTGTAGAAATCAGCTTATTTACTGCATTTTTATGATTATCATCGTTATTATATTTTTGAAATCATCCCGCTGGCTGCAGCAAAGTGGCGGGTAGGGACTTCTCTGAAAATGCCAACACTCGGTCGAACCTGCCTCTGCGTAGAATTCAACAGCTCGCCATGCTAGACTTGTGCTGGGCACGAAAATAGACCACTCACTGCACAATGGCATGATTTTCCATTGACGGTATTTTGTCATAAGCTAAAATATCCTAATATCTGATTGGGATTGATATACGACTATGTCGGTTTCATCAATGTGGTATTCTTTTTAAATGGACATTAATACCTGAAAGATGTGCCGTGTGTGTATGTTAAATTATCATGGAGATGTAGACAAACCCTATGCTCAGTAGTATTTTCCATTTTCTTAACTTACTGTAGTCCACTGACCCCATGTTAAATAGTCAAGCCTTACGTGTACAGGTAACTCCAGCATCCTCATGATGGCCACAGTTGTGTTGACCCAAGCCGGAATGGGCGCACATGGAGAGATGTGTTTCTTCTCCAGTGCAGTGTACATTGTCCAGCAGGATGGGACCTGTACCATAGCCATAATAGGCCTGCAATTTCACTTCAAGAGCCATGCCACAGCCAAGCTGCCGACACACCACTATGGCATTGGCCATGTCCCAGCCGTCGTCACACACTGTGCCCCATACATCATCGTACTGCACTTCTACACGACCCTGGCAGCTGTCGTATCCATCCACCACCCGAATAGCCATTAGAGCTGCACAGAAAGACACATTTATAATCACATTTTTCAAGACGTTTTTCTTTTCTCTCATTCGGCGTGTACAGTTAAAATTAGGCACATAGTGTGACTAGTTTGATGAGTACCTTTTGTCTGAGCAGTGGTGGAAATGCTTTTCAGGTCTGTAGCTGTGACATCAACATTTGTTACTGGAAGAAAAAAAAAGATGAGAACAATAAGTGTTTGGTTTGGTGGCAGGGTGACAATTAGTGTTTGGTTTGGTGGCAGGGTGATACAGTCCAAGAAACCTGGGGGAGAAATGTCTCCACCTGTTGGTCAACCAGCAATGGTGCACATATTTACACTTTTTTAAAAAAGCAGGTTCAAAGCTATTCGTAGTTTAACGAAGGAAATATAAATTTCTGCTCCCATAAGACTTGTCTTTATTCATAAAACCTTCACATTTCACCAAGCTGGTGCAGGAACAACAAGACAACGAGGCTATGGGGTGATATTAGCAGCATCAGAAATCTGTGTAGCAGCAGTTTGGCCCCTGCACTTTTTAAATTTTATATTTGAAAATATTTTCATTTATTTATATAAAAAACAACGTGACAACGTTCTGTCCAGTCCCTATACTGCCGATGTCAGAGTTTGGTTCGCATTGCCGGCAATAAGTCGGAATCGTTTCCAGTGAGGGTTGGACTCCGCCAAGGCTGCCCTTTGTCGCCGATTCTGTTCATAACCTTTATGGACAGAATTTCTAGGCGCAGCCGAAGCGTTGAGGGGGTCCGTTTTGGTGGCCTCAGTATTGCATCTCTGCTTTTTGCAGATGATGTAGTACTGTTGGCTCCTTCAAGCAGGGCTCTCCAACTCTCACTGGAGCGTTTTGCAGCCGAGTGTGAAGCGGTTGGGATGAGGATCAGCACCTCCAAATCTGAAACCATGGTCCTCAGTCGGAAAAGGGTGGAGTGCCCTCTCCGGGTCGGGGAGGAGATCTTGCCCCAAGTGGAGGAGTTTAAGTATCTTGGGGTCTTGTTCACGAGTGAGGGCAGAAGTGAGCGAGAGATCGACAGGCGGATCGGTACAGCGTCTGCTGTGATGCGGACGCTGTATCGGTCTGTCGTGGTAAAGAAGGAGCTGAGCCAAAGGGCGAAGCTCTCAATTTACCGGTCGATCTACGTCCCAACCCTCATCTATGGTCACGAGCTATGGGTCGTGACCGATAGAACGAGATCCCGGATACAAGCGGCTGAAATGAGTTTTCTCCGCAGGGTGTCCGGGCTCTCCCTTAGAGATAAGGTGAGAAGCTCGGTCATCCGGGAGGGGCTCAGAGTAGAGCCGCTTCTCCTCCACATCAAGAGGAGCCAGAAGAGGTGGCTCGGGCATCTAATTAGGATGCCTCCTGGACGCCTCCCTGGTGAGGTGTTCCGGGCATGTCCCACTGGCAGGAGACCCCGGGGACGACCCAGGACACGCTGGAGAGACTATGTCACCCAGCTGGCCTGGGAACGCCTCGGGATCCGCCAGGAAGAGCTCGAAGAAGTGGCTGGGGAGAGGGAAGTCTGGGCTTCCCTCCTAAAGCTGCTGCCCCCGCAACCCGACCCCGGATAAGCGGTAGAAAATGGATGGATGGATGGATGGTGACAACGTTCACAATCCAATTCCTGTTGCATGTTTGTGCGGCGCTTGTACTCCATGTGTGTAAGAGGAAGAGGTGGGTAAAGTATTTCATCGTATTGTTTTGTGTTTTTTTTTGTTATTGTAAAGTGTCCTTGGGTGTCTTGAAAGGCGCTTATAAATAAAATGTATTATTATTATTATTATTATTATTATTATTATTATTATTACTTGTGCGCTATGTTAAGACAAATAGAATACAGTCTGTTTCAGTAATAGATTATTTTGTGGTCATGATTTTTTTTCTTTTTCAAAAAAGAGGCAGGATAAAAAATGAAAAGTCTCGAAAAAAATAAAATAAAAGGGAAAGAAGAAAAATGTCCTGAAGAAAACATTCTCTCACTGCTCGCTGCTCTAAACAAAATGTTTGCTCTTTTAGTTGCAGCAATGCCGCTGAAGTTTGTAGGCTTTATTATTAATTATTAGTCATTCAAGTAATTAATAATAATTAAATACTAATAATTCTTAAATGGTGTTGTGATCAAAATCAATATTGCCAATGCATAGTTGTTTGTTTTAATTAGTTGTGCGTATGGAATCTGTTCATTGGCAGGCATATGGCCGCTGTCCCACGCTGTATCTGTCACCTCGGTGCGTGAAACATTTTTGTTGTTGCCTTGTGGCCAGTTGTATTTGTTTAACAATTCTATTGAGTATTCTTTGGCCAAATTTAGTGAAAACTACTTTCATACGGAGCATAGTTGCTTTTTGGGGGCTCCTTAAAAGTAGAAGCCATGAAAATTGATTATTTTCTTGTTTGCCAACACGTATCAGTGAAGACACCACCCTTAGCATCAGGAGAGAAAAAAATCCTGAAGCCGTGCCTGAGCGGGTGAGATTAAAACAACAATACCTGCCATTTCCTGTGTGGAGCGGGTCGACCCTTGGCTTCCAGTGGGAGGGTAAACCGAAGGCACAGTTGGGGTTGGTTCTGTACCTGAGTAGACAACAGTTGAGAGTTAAGACTTATGTCACCCTCAAACACAATTTGCTTAGTCAAGAAACATACCAGAGCCGAGCTTTAAATCGGTCCAAATGTATGAATGTGAAACGTTTGATTTTATAGTGCAATAAACATCTGGTACATATTTCTTCAAGTATACATAGAAGGTTCGGAGTAATGTACCAGAACAGGTGATCCCAGCATCTTCATGATGGCCACAGTTGTGGTTGCTCCAACCAAGGTTTGTACATTGAGCCAGTTGCTCCTCACCGCCCATACAGTTCACGTTATCCAGAAGAATATGGCCGGTGCCGTAACCAAAGTAGGAGTTGGTGTGAGCGGAAACGACCTGGCCACAACCTAACTGCCGGCAAACGACCTCAGCCTCCCTTGCATCCCAGTCGTCATCGCACACCGTCCCCCAGTGTCCTTGATAATAGATTTCCACGCGGCCCTGGCAGAAGTCCCTTCCATCCACTAGACGTACGCTGCCATCTAAAGACAGAGACCATTAATTGAGGTGGGATAAGTTTCATGAAGATTTTACAAATGGCGTAACTAAGAACTTATGAAATGACGGAATTTACCCAAAAACATGGTTCATGTTCGAGATGGTCAATATGATGATCTAAATTCGACTACCACAGACATTGTCACCTTATGCCTCAAGATAATACAACTTTATTTACATAGCGCATTTCATAAAAGCTGCATCTATACGTATACTAACAAGAGTACAACAACAAAAGAAAGAGAAAACAGTCAATAAACCCTTTTGGGGACCACGGCTACTACAGTGGACAGCATATCGTGACATACTCAGACTGACCACCTACTGCACCAGTAATTTTACCCTATAGTTCTGACAATGGACAAGCACCAATCGGTTTTAAAACGTATAAAATAGAGAGAGTACTTACCCAAGATTGCATTCTGTGGAGGTGGTGTCGTAATATCCCCCGAAGCTTTTGCTCCTACCACCAGTGGTTCTAATAGCACAAGACCAAAAAAGACCCAAACAAACCCACAAAACAATTAATACCTGTCAGATTTTCTTCTTGCAGATAAATGATGCTTCCACACCACCCTGGTTAAATATTGTACTTGAACGTTTTACCTCGACATTTAATTGCCACATCCTCATAGTGGTAACAGTTGTGGATGCCCCAGCCCAGGCTGTCGCAGTGACCAAGGTTTGTTTCACTCCCCTCGCAATCCACGTTATCCAGCACAATGGGTATCAAGGTTTGCCCGTACTTTGAGTTGCTGTCCATGGCCACAGCCACTCCGCAGTCCAGCTGCTGACACACGACTTGGGCATCCAAAATGTCCCAGTCGTCGTCGCATACTGTGCCCCAGTAATCATTGTAGTACACTTCCACGCGGCCCTCACATCTGTTGAGCCCATTTGCCAGTCGCACTTTGGGCAAAAAAAAAAAAAAAGACAATTTTCATTAGTTCCCTTAATTTTTGTCTATCCATTTGTGATGATTATTCCACCTCGGTAAAATGTGCCCATGCTCTATAATACAGAGACCTGAAAAATCTATTCAGTACTTTGTCACTTCCCACCAAAGGGTTTTGCTGGCAATGAGGAGGTTCTCCAAACTGTCCACTTGCCCGCTTTGATTGTTTTTTCTTTGTTTTTTTTTTTTGTAGCTTGATTCAAATTTGAGGGAATCTCTTTTAATGTGCTTTTTGTTCTGCTCTATCACATTCACTATATCCAAACTGGGCTACATAGGATTAAAACAATTTGAATTGGGCCAGTTGAAACAAAACTATGCAAAGGAGAAATTGTGTCAAAGTGTGACAAACTTGTGTAACTTAACCCTTTCATGCGCCCTGTAATCTGATAACATGATAAAATGTCCACTGTAGTAACCGCTGTCCCTGAAAGAGTTAAAGACAAAACGGCTAACTGATAAAGTTGTAATCTTCCCATGGCATACATCACAGGTGTCAAAGTCAAGGCCCGGGAGCCAGATCTGGCGCGCCACATCATTTATGTGGTCCGCGAAAGCAAATCAAGCATGTCAAGTTCCATGATGCTTGCTAAAGTCTGAACCAAAATTTCAAATTGTCATATGTAATCCACAATAACGATCATTATTCTTGACTTCTGATTTTAAAACTAGTTATTCATCAATTTGTTGTGCGCTGTGTATGTACAGTAATATGTGGAGGGGATCAAACATTTATATATGGTTTCCCAAAACTCATAACGGCCATACAAGGGAAACCATAACTACAATGTGGCCCATGACCAAAATGAGTTTGACACCCCAGGTATACATAAACACTATCTTACTGTGTATTAGTTGTTGGAAAGTGGTTTTGTAAGATCGTGTGAACTTGTTTGGAAAGCTCAAGGCACTTCGTATCGTTATTTTTTTTTTCAACCTATCTGTTAACAATCATCGGCGTGGATGTTGACAGTCTCTTCAAGATGATGAAATTCTGTGGCAGGTGCATGTACGCTTAGTATTGGTGGCCCATCCTTACCTTGGTAATACTTCCTGACTGGATATTGCAGGTCACTGGCTGAAAAAAAAGACAAACAGGACAAGAAATGAGGCAGTGAACATATGAGCAAATTCTGGATCAGGAGGAAGTCACTTGTCAGTTAAAGAAGTTTACGAGTTGGTAAACGGGATTGAGCCAACACCTCCACATGACACCTTTTTTGTTTTGTGGTTGTTTTGGTTGCATCTATGTTTTTGGCTCTGCCAATGAGACGCAACGCCCGGAGACTTTTCTTTGGTTTCAACACCTCACAAAGACTTGAGAGGCATATTTCAAAACATCACACCCAATCGAGGTCATTTCACAGGCTTCTCCCTTTTTGTTTGTAAAGTGAAACTTGGATTACACATGGGATAGTCGTCAGAGTATTCAAATTTCATAGGTGCAGGGAGTAGGGGGGTGAAGAGTAGTTGCCTTTTTCGTGCTACATAGTTCTACTTAATAGGCCATACTTTCAACTTCTCACTTGCATCAACATCAGAAACCAAAAAGTCATCGCTACTTACTGGGTGCAGCGCGTCTAGTTATTTTGACGTCACCTGGAAACAGAGTGCGGCACATTGACATTCAAAAAAAAAAGTAACACAAAATATAAACTGGTGGAGATATGTTACCATTTACTGTTGGATTGACATAGAGCGTTAAAGATCTTGAATGCCAATGCATATGAACAAAGTGCATCATGTTGCGTTTCATGTGGAAAAAAAGAAGGTATTTTCTGCTCTTGTGTTTGCCCTCTTCTTACATTTTTTTTTTTGCATAGTCTACCCCAATTTTTAAACATTAATTAAAGATTATCAAACAAATGCAAATAACAGAAAAAAATCACTCATCAACTTAAAGGGCAGTTTTTAAATGGTAATTTTATTATTAAGGCGGTGAAAAGTATTCAAAGCTACCGGGCAGTGTGTGGAAAAATGATTCATGATATTACAACATACTGTAAAAAAAAAAACGTAACTTAGCATGAACAATATTTTGCCTTATGCACCTACTTAAACCCTTGTCTGTACTCACCTAATCGCAACAGCACACTGAGAGCCACTAAAACAAGAGATCCAAGCAAGGTCACCAGGAGACAGATAGTCGGGTTCCAGCACTTGCATACGCTCTCCACAACACGTTGCACTCGCATGGCTGCCTGAATGACCATCCGCCTGCAACACATGAATACACTTTCCCTCTTACAAATCAACACACCGTCCAATGTATATCATACAACAAACAGCCACTTTTTTGTGGCCCCATTCCATTGTAGCCTAATTACAGTATTGGATTGTGTTGCCAAATGAGCCTGCAGCGGTAGTCTGTATTGATGGCGTTTTGCAAAACGGTGCACAGACTTGTAAAAAGTGTGGTTCGAAATCAAAGTGCTCCCTTAGCCCGTTTTGAAACGCAAGGGGGTGGGGAATTGTTGCTAACGTTTGGTTTAGCAGTTTTCCCAAGCATTGGGGAGTCAGGGGAGAGGGCAGGTGTCACCTGTGTTGTGGTTTTCCCTGTAGAAGGGGATTCCCTGGATACAAAGAATTTCGGGATTCACAGACAATCACTCAGTAATCGGAGGGAGATAGTCTAGGGGGGAGCCAACATTTGCCTAAGCGAGAATGTGATGAATGACCATCGTTCAAATAATGTGTTCAATGTTTTCATGAAAGTAGAAACGGTTACAAACCGTGACTGAAACAAAAGCAAACCGATACATATAGTACGAGGAGAGAAAACCACGGAAGTTAGGAATTCATTTCGAAATAGTCACCGGAAATAGATAACGTCTGTGTTTTGAATTTTCCATGTGTCGTGTCTCTTTTGGGGTATTGTTTTTTTTCTTTCGTAGATTTCCCCCCTGACCTACACAGGAATGTGTATGAGTGGATGATGAGAGGAGAATTTGATATTGGCCCCTCGAGATAGTGGACATTCCGGGCCCAGGGGGCACAAAAAGACATTTCTGCTTTCTATGGCCCCCATCGTCAGGCATAAACACTGCTTCCTGTAATCTGTCATTAAAACGCTTCAGCCCCTGATGACACCGCAGGGGTGCCTCTCATCTCCTGGATGGCAGGAGGAGGGCGGGCTGCATGTTAGAATCTTAAGCCACTGTTTTGCTCAGCTGAGGTATGTTTTGCACGATCGGAAGACACTAGTTGGCCGCTACTTTTTCGATGCTACTTATTTTTGCCAGAATAGGGAGTGGGAGGGTGGGAAAGGGCCACGTGGTACATTGAATGCATTTAATTTTCAGTAACACATTTGTTCGGCAGAAGATTTTTAAATTCAATTACATTTTGAATAGCCACTGTTGTGTCATTTCCCGATTCAAACGGACCGTTCACAACTCCGGGACAATTGCTCAGTGATCAAAGAGGAAAAATCTCCCTTCATAATAGGATATAACGTGAATCCACGAGGGAATAATGTTGCCTTTTGTGTCAACATGTGCTTCCCCTCCCTTCTCCCTGCCCAATCCTGAGAAATAGCTGAGAAATATCATCACTGCCCAAATGTATCTTAAGGACAACACTGACATTCATTGATTCATTAAATATATGTGACATAAATTATTCCATAATGGGAATGCAAAGTTTGATTCATTTTATTGACTAATAAAGAGGAAAGACAACACACAATTGAACCATAAATATTGAGGAATTTAAACCAATGACTAACATGATGCTCTTAATGGCACTTTAACTGCCTTATTATATTAAAATTATATGGAAAGCTACATGCATTTAAATGTATTTTTGCATCGCAAAGGAGGGTTCATGTCAAAATATCCTTGTCCTTGTATGAACTTTACAAATTAGAAGGCAAACTGTAGTAATGTAAAGAACACTTACCTTTTTGTGAGAATATATGGTGTCACCCAATTGTTTTAATAGTCATAAAAATAAGATGTTCACCTGAAAAATGCTCTGAAGAATAGCTTAGAGCTCAGTTAGCATCCCAATTCCAGGACTCACAAATCTGACTTTGTCTAAATAGTGCCTCTTAGATCTTTCATCTCCTCGGCTCTCACAGACTATCCGGCTTCGGTGACAGAGTTTACATAAAGCAATAAATAGCTCATCATTGTATCATGCTTATCATGTTATGTACCCGCCTATACTTAAAAACCAGGAGGGGCTGAAAAAAAAACAATAACAAAGAAAGCTAAAGCTTCATTGGTATCCCTGCATCTCCTGTTTCAGGTAAAGCTCTCTCATAGTGTCCCACTTGCTTCTGTACAATCCCATTGGGAGACTGCAGTTCAGCTCCTGTGGTGGGTGTGTCTTTTTTTTTCTTTTTCTTTTTTTGCATGTTGATGTACAGTCTGGGTATGATGGGGCTGGATTGGCTGTGGCTTCAAGCTTGATTCATGAGTAATTCTTAAAACTTAATTTTACAAACTGACTTTCAGTTATCTGAAGAAGGCTGATGGTTTATGACATTAACATCACTTACGCTGTACGGAACACAAGCTATTGATTAAATACTGGAAAAGGGGACTCCCTCGTTCTACTAGGGGGACTTTAATGCTCGCATCGGCAATGACAGTGAGTGAGTAACTGCAAGGGCTTAAGTGGGAGGAATGGACTCACCTTCAGAACACGAGCGGGGTTCTGTTCCTGGACTTCTGTGCTTGTTAGGGATTGTACATAACAAACATCATGTTCAAACATAAGGGTGTCCATATGTGCACCTTGTACCCCTGGGCGGAGCCAGAAAATGTTCAGTGAGGTGGCCAGGGTGACGCATCACCTTTGTGAGGGGTGGCCGTGCTTGCACCCATCAATCTTTATCATAGCATCCAGTTTCAACTCCCACCTGTCGCAGAGATTTGCCCACATCTCTGAGGAGGCAGGGGACAGTTAGGTCATCTGTGCTTGTCGTGGCAGCAATCCCCGAACCCACTGGTGGACACTGGCGGGAAGGGATCCCATCAAGCAGAAGAGGGAGTCCTATTAAGCCTATATGGCCTGTGGGACACCAGAGGCAGCTGACTGGTACTGGCTGGCCAAGCGGAATGCAGCTTCCGTGGTCATCGAGGCAAAAACTTGGGCATGGGTAGAGTTTTGCAATGCTATGGAAAACGACTTCGGGATGGCTTTGAGGAAATTCCAGCGTCTCAGGAGGGGGAAGCAATGTACCGTTAACATTTTGTATAGTGGAGATTGGGCGCTGCTGACCTCGACTGGGAACATTGTGAGTCAGTGTAGAGAAGGAAGCAGAGTATGGGGACTCTGAGGTGGGCTCCCCCTATCTCTGGGGTTAAAGTAACTGCACTGGTAAAACAACATATTGTTATGCGAGTGTCCCAGAAAATACTGAGTCAAAGTCGCAATTTTTTCGTATTTTTAGTGGAATACTCTGCAATGACGGGTTATACAGTAATCATTAGTGGTCCTCATCTTACAAACGTCGGCTAAATTTATGTTGCCTTCATGATCATCGGTAATAAATAAAGAACGGTCAGACGCCGGAGGGTACTTGAAGGCAGCACCACTCCTGGATGGTCCAGTCGGGTGACGTGTTCCTTACGGATAAACAAACCCCCTGTCGCACGATGGCTCCAAGGACCTTTTGGAGCTAACGGTGGTCACTTTTGCACGTAGTTTTAATGTCCCCGAATGCAGTGAAGGCAAATTAACGTTGCATTGTGCGTATCCGCTATGAGGTAAGTTCGATTGAAGTCGCAGCCAGACAATTCTAACTATTGCGCAAATGTTTTAGCGCAATGCATTAAATTTAGCGAGTAACAGCGAATCCAGCTCCCAATTTACCCAAGGGCCGTATCGTTCTCTTGTTATTTCATTTATAAAATCAAAGAGTTTATCCTAATGTATTGTAGGCTACTCACATAAGCTAATTAAATAGCGGACTTCTAATAAGCCATTGGCCTCAAGTTCGAAGCGTCCACGTCTGGATGTTGCACACCATAGTTTACTGTTGCGCTGCTGATCATTGCGCTGATGATGATGATTTGTTGTTGTTTTTCTTTTCCTACATTATGACTTGTTGCATTCATAGATTAACATTAGTTCGACGTTTTCCGTAGTTGAAAAAACTCACATACGTCCTCATCTGCATGTCATTTGCAAGTAACTAATCGATAGTTTATTACATCAGTGACACCTCTACTGAATTGACGTAACATATCTTTAATAAATACACCGACTATCCCCAAGTTACACAATACAGAGCCTATCCAACACAAGCGCGGTATCAGGAGCTTTTATGACACTGTCGGATTGCTGTTTTTGGGCTGGACAGCATGGCCGTAAATTATATTTATATTCTTTCTCACCACAAAATTCCGATTTCCAGTTTTGACTGATTTAGTTGCCTTTACTGATCGAAAAAAAGCAAAAAACAGTAACATTGTCCAAAACACAAGTTTAGCTGGGTTGGAATTCCACTTAAGAGATTTGCTTTATTACTCCTAATGCTACGAACGTCAATTCAGATGCAAATTGTGAAAGAAAAAATAAATCATCTTGACAGATCCAGATTAATCAATCCCACAGCACATCTGTATCATACTCAAAACTGTTCTTAATAGTTTAAATCATTTCATTTGAGACAACGGGACATTTGTTAAGGGAGAATAGCTCTTGAATTGGATAATGTCATAATGTGTACAGTCAGTGATCATGTTGTCTTAACACCCACCATATAATCTATTGCTAGACTATAGCAGTGCTATTTCTTGTCATACCATTTTCTGTACAATACATCCTTCTCTGTCTCATCATTCCAGTGTCCTGGTCTGACAACTGCATGCTGCATGACTGATATAAACTGTCCATCACCCAACTGCACGTCCTTTGTGATACACTCTTTTTAAAGATGACTGTGTCACCTGTGTATACTGTGCTCTGACTGTGGCACAATGAGAAAAGATGGCCATAACCCTCTGCTATTATCATCCAAGAAACCATGCCAGGGCCTGGCGAACCATGGTCCAGAGCTAGAAACGCTACATGCTGTTTTGGAAGAGGAGCAAACAGAGCAGGCCCTCACTGTGGAGATAAGCCACCCACGGGAACCACAGGAGCATGTGCAGGAGGTGACTTCCAGACGTGCGTGCCGAAAAAACAGGCTGCGGTGTCTCTTTAAAGACCGTGGGCGATACACCAACATTGAGGCAGGCAGCTCCACACGTGAAACTCAGCTGAATCTGGAGCAGCTGCTGCTGATGCTGTCTGGGAAGATAAATAGTGAGCAGGGAGTCTATAAATTGCATAGGCAGGAATTGGAGCTGGAAAAAGCCATCGTCCTCTGCCACCTGCTAGACACCCACCAAGATTTTCTGCACAAACGACAGCTTGTGCGACAGTTCACCCAAGATGGCAGCAGCTTCAATCAGCTTGTTCCTCATCTAAACCACTCGAGGACCTCGCTGAGTGGATCCAAAATTGCTTCTTGTTCCTCCAAGATCAAAACTAAACAGAAACAGCCGGTACCACAGGCAGCAAGCAGTGACTTGTATTTAGATGACGCCTGTACCACGTGTGTAGCAGCGGACACCTGTTGGAGCAGTGCTCTAAAAAATTGTCACCCTCATAACACTTCTCATGCACATTGCAACGACCAGGCCCCCTACCACAAACAGTTTACTGGGTCAGATGTGTCCCCTCCCTCCAAATGCACGGACAGGAATATGGCGGTAAGTGATTTAATGTTTCCAGATTGAACCTTATCTATTTGATTGATCTGTGTTTGTATAAAATAACCAGTTTGCCATCTGAGCAACTATGGACTCTATTTGAAATCTAGTTTTGGGGGCTCGAAATAGCGGTTTCATTATTATGGTGATATACCTATACAGTATATGCACACTGATACATCATACTTTTTACAAGATTTTTGAGTAAGTCATTTTTGGACCATCATCTCCCCCACCACCCACCCCAAAAAAATGTATGTAGCCGTCTCTGCTGTTGGACCCAAGAGAAGTGTGGCTCAATCCCCGTCTATATTGATCTTAAAGGTACGTTAAGTGATCTTTGTGGGTTGGGGCACTTGAGCATCTTTCCCCTCACATGCGGCACATATTTCGAAGCATCTGATTGTCCCTAACGTCATGATTAAATGAGATGGAGCATTACTAATGATGGGTTGATTTCACACCAAGAGATGATGTGAGTCTGAATACAGGCGGTTGTCTGGCTTCAGCACTCTATCAACCCAAATGGGATAATCCCAGAAAATAGTTAGCTGGATGAAACTGATGGGCCGCGGTCACCTGTGCTTGTCTGATTAACTGCGATGTGTCAATATTTTTTCTCTATACCAATGAATAGAACAGAAGATAAAATGGCAGTTATTGAGTTTATTCCTCAGGCACCCAAAGCAATAGTCTTGTGATCACAAGTACAAGATTACACAACAGTTGATTGAATGTGTGCATTGTGAAATGAAAACATGTGAGCTGTCTTGAGCCTGATATCTTTTTAAGCACATCAAGCTCTAGTCTTAATGTGTGTGGTGGCAGTAAAGCTCATAAACAAGCAAGTTACCGATGTTGAGCTCATTGAGTTTCACCCAAATAAAGCCAGTCCAAACAGGAGGAAAGAATTAAGAGTACTGCAAGAGTTGACTGAAATTGACTGAGATTTGGTACCTTTGGTTGCCTGTGGTGGTAAGGCGTAGAAAAAAAAAGTAGTGTGTTTCCGGTAACCCGACCGACCGAGAATTTCTACCTCGAAAAAAAACTTAACGGTTGGCATTTTTTTCTAACCTTCTACATTTTTGTGTAATAATAATAATAATAGTACATTTCATTTATAAGCGCCTTTCAAAACACTCGAGGACGCTTTACAATCAAAACAAGAATAATAAAACCACAGACAAAATAAATAAAAGGAAAGATGAATTTAGAGCGTTTACATTGGTGCAAACTCTCGCGATATTCACGTTGAGCGTGCGCCGTCGTTTGCCCTGTCGTCTGTCAACAACATTGAATCATGGTGGCGGCTACGATCTCCGACAACAGTTTAAACCGCGTTTTGTGTGTTGCAGTCGCATGCTCGCACCATAATATTAAGAAAATAGCATCCACTGCTGTATCGAAAAGATTCAACGAAATATTTGACGACCACCACGGGCCGTCTGGGACGCAGAGGTAACGAGATGGCTGTAACACCCAGCCGCTGGGTACCCAACTCGCTCGCCGCCGAGCGGGGGTTTCAATCAGTGGCGATTGCTCTCGGACTGCAAGGGAAGCTCGGCTTCCCCTAAAATGTCAAAGAATAAGTGGTCAAATATATGAATGTAAATTTCATTGTGTGTACATGTCATTGACTAAATATGCGCTACAACGTGCTCAACTTTTGTTCCGAATCAGCTTCTTCTTACTGGTTACGACGCGACTCCATTCTCATTCATTCCGCAGCTTCGCTGTGCTTTAAACGGTGGTGAGTTCAGGGTCGGTTCTCCCAATGCGTTGAACGGAGACGAGTCATTGGATACAAGCTGGTTTTTGTCCCGCCCACGGACGCTCGTCGTCTCTGGGACTGGATGACAGTGGGAGGGTACCGGACACCAGGCTTTTCTGCATCAGACTGGATGATCTGTCTGAGCCTGTGTGCCAGTTCGATTGACATTGAAATGAGCCAGTCACCGAGCTTTTAGGGTAGACATCCGTCGCGAGCAATTTTTCAACTCGCATTCTGTTCCGAGTTGAGCTGGAGACTAATCATTTTAGCGACACTCTTTGTTGTAAACAAATAACTAGCGACAAATTAATCTGTTATTTCTGGTGGGTTTTATTGTAGTTCCTATAGTTGTAGGACACTCATTAAGTACCGGGAAAAAACGCCTTGTTGGTATGACAGGGTCACAGATCATTTTCTTGAAAAGGAACGGAGCTAGAGTAGAATTCACGTATCAATAAACGGACACATTTTATGATGTCGACCAAAATTGAGCTTCCCCTCTTTGACAGACGAGCATCCGGCACTGGTTTCAATGTCTCCTTGTTTTATGTTTTATGGTTATTTTGTTTACGTTTTTGACGGGGGAGGGAGGGAGAAAAAAAAGATTAAAAAAAAATAAAAACTTTGTCCGACCTACCGACCCTATGCTGAAATTTCATGTTACCGGAAACACACTACTTATTTTTCTATGCCTAATGAGGTGATTGTGGAAAGTCAAAGTAAAAAATGTTACATTTTGTTGGCGCAGTACATAATGGCTAAATGACAACAGAGACCAACAAAAAAAATGTCACTTTTGAAAGAAGTGGCTTGAAGGCCTGCGTGCATTGAATTGACTTGTGATGGTGCTTGTAGGATTTGACTTGGAAGTTGTGCGGGCATAGTCTTTCGAACTGAACTTCTGCTCTCCGTCATGTCTGGCCTGTCATAACAACGGAGCTGGGAGGAGCAGTGTTGCTAACTGTCTATTTTTATGTGCAAGCTTGCTACGTTGAACCAGAGACTCACAAGTTTGGCTATCATGTTTAATTGGCTTGACCTATATGTGGATGAGGGCGGGCCGGTGGTCCAGCGGTTAGCGCGTCAACTTCACAGTGCAGAGGATAATCTCATTGCATCTACATGACGTTATGGTTGGAGTTAAGTTGTCAAAGTTGACATTGCTGGGCTTACATGTGCACAGGTTTGTCAAGGCCACACATGCATATTGTGTTAAGATGTGTTAAAGAAACCCCTCAATAAAGGCACTAATAGTCAGTCACATCCCTCCCAGTGTTATTGTAGAATATCTGGAATATGTAACTTGTTCTACTCTCATCATTTGACCTTTTTGGTATCATCGCCCCTGGTGACATGAGCAAAAAAAACATACACATTTTTTTTTTTTAAACCAAAATTCGTATATATCCATGAAAACCGAAACTTACCGGTGACTAGAAATCAAAGGTCATGTCTTGCAATTGCTACCGACACAAAGAAGTTTGATAACTTTGTAAAGAATTTTGCCATTTTTAAAAAAAAGAGTCTGCAGTAGCTATAAATATTTTTCAATATTGTTATAGAACAGCGGTCGGCAACCTTTGACACCGAAAGAGCCATTTGAACCCGGTTTCCACGGAAAAGAAAACACTGGGAGCCGCACATCTAAAATGAAAAAAAAAAAACTTCTACTACTTTACCGCAGCATGTTTCTTATGAAATCCACGTGCTACAGAGAAAATTACATTTTATTCATTTAATGAACACATTTTGAACATTTTGAATTCTTGAAAAATAATAACAATGAATGTCTCTTTCAAATAAATTAAAAAGCTGAATTTAAATTGTCCATGTAGCAAACGAAAGCAGAAAAATGCCATGAGGCGTCATCCTTATATCCATTTATCTTATCTAAAATGAAGATAACACTGTATATATTGCTTTTTCTTACCTTTACACTTTGTATAAACAACTATAGTGTGTTTATGTCTTATGAAGTGCTACGGAGAAAATTAAATTTTACCGATGTAATGAACACATTTTGAATTCTTGAAAAAATAATAATGTCTGAATGTCTCTTTCGAATAAATTAAAAAGCTGAATTTAAATTGTGCATGCAGCAAACAAAAGGGAAAAATCCGTGAGCCGTCATCAATATATCGCCTTGGGCTTTCAAAGTATGCAGCGGAGCCTTGACCTGAATATATAAAATAAATTGGGGGGAAAAAGCACTGAGTCACTAAACAATGAAAATTAAATATTTGCAAAATATCTGCATAAATATTTATTTTACCTGGTTAATGGGACTTCTGCTCCTGAACCTCTGCGCACAGCTTCTGCAAATCGGGGCTGTACGAAGTCACTTTCATCTTTACGCAGGACTGTAAGCTGTCATCTGTGAGCCGTAAGCGGTGTTTGTTTTTGGTGTTCTGGTAGGCCACTCTCGCCCGAGGTAAATGCAAATGAATCTGCCCAGGCATCATTGAATGTTCTATTTTCTTGAGATATTTTTCTTTTCTTACATTTCTCCATTGGCTTTGCCGGGGTTGAAAGTCGCTCAAAATAGACGGCGTTTCAGCGAGTATACCAGCTTCCGCAGTGTGACGTCTATTTTGAGCGACGAAAAAATAATATCAAATAATTTAATTAATATTTTAATATGTCAAGATCACAATAATCTTCAAATTTAGAACTAAAATAATATAAAAACCTAACACAAATAAAACACACTTCAATTAAATACAAAAAAAAAAAATTTTAGTAATTTATTTTCCCAAGCCAATCAGAGCCGCATTATAAGGATGAAAGAGCCGCATGAGGCTCCGGAGCTGCGGGTTGCCGACTGCTGTTATAGAATATCACAATAGATAATTGAACCCATATCGCTCATGCCAGGTCATATTGAGAGAATGAGATATCTAAAATTCGATCAAATTAACGTGCAGAGACACTTTTTTACCCAGGGAGGCGAATTCGATACTTAACTGCGCAAACATACTGTCAAATGGAGATGCTTTCCTGTCAAGATTCAATTTGTTTAAAATCAGGAAGACTCAGCATCTTGTCAGGCTTCCGAATTTTGTTTTACAATTGTGAAACTGCAACCGCGCATTTGCATTAGTTCCACTTGCTCAACTGCGTGTCTCATGCAGCCTCCCCGTGTTGCAGCCCGTGTTGCCTCTTGAACAATCAATAGGGAGCCAACATCATTCCAGCGTCATCTCCATGGAAACGAGCCATAGTCGCCGTTATGATTGGGCACTGACTGAATGCTTGCCTTTTTCTGATAGGATCCTGAGGAGGTCTTCCCCACCCCCCTCCTCTCAAAGACAACCCCCAGTTTCATACGCTCATTTTTCCAATCGTCCTTTTTCTTCACCTTTATGGTGCCGGAAACAATATGAGACGCAGCCTGTCGTGTCTTCTCGCATCTGGCTAAAAGCAGGAAGCAGCCCTGATGGGCATGGACTCTCGGATGAAGAGCTGTAGTTCCACGGACATCTCAGTTTAACAGCGACGCTGCAGTTGGGACCTTTTTAGTTGGATTCGTCTTGCATTTTCGTCTCTTTGTATCTTTTTTGCTGTTTTATTTTGGGGCCTATATGCCTTGCTTCGACAAGACGTGCAACATTCCCGGTGTTTGTTTTTTGGTCTTTTTTCTGGGTGTTGTAAACTGGCCAAAGATGACGTCGGTAAGGCATGGATAGTGAATATTTATGAGTAGCACGGCGTTACTCGGAAGCTTGAGTTTGTCTATAAAGAGCATTTTTAGTGTCAGGATAATGAATGTAACGGACTTGCCATTTGAAACGGAGAACATTTTGTCAGATGTTTTTTGAGGGCACTGGCCTCGTTTTGGTAGATGTCGTTACTCGGAGAAGAACAAGGCCCTTTACAATAACTTTGTCCTTAAATTATTTGAAACAGGCATTATAACCTTAGCAGGTTTCATGCCGTTTTAATATTTTTTATTTTTTGGGTGTTGCTGACCATGGCGTCCTTAGTTTGGCTTCAGATATTTAAAAGGCTGTGAAAAAGACCTCCGCTCATGGTCTTCTCACAATGTTTCATAAAAGAATTTCACAAAGTTTTTTTCCCCCAATTTACTTGTCCTCCAGCTAAAAGCTGGCGCAAGCTTCATTTCATGATCTGTCCTTGTTGGCGAACTGAGAGTGATGTATGATCTGTGGACTCGGCCAAAGCCGCCTGAGCAGACACCTCCGCATGTAAACATGCAGTCCCGACAGGAGACCCAAATTTTAGAACAAACGCCACAAGAGTTAAGGAAATCAGAAGACCAGAGAGATAAGGGTCGAGGACTCTCCGACAAGCCCATGCCAACCTCTGCCAATATCCCTACAGCACCGTTATTAGGAAAAAGACACCATTCGCTCTATGAAAACCTAAATGGTTTTGAAGCAGAAGGAAAAACAAGGTATGTATTGTTTGTGTTCGCTTGCCAATTGCAATGGATTACAATAAATTAAGTTTAAATCCCGCACTATGTAAAGATCAAATGTGTGTTGCAGCCTTTTTTTTTCTTTTTTTGTAGCCAATAGGAGTGTTCACACGGCACACATTTGCTCCGATGTATTTTGTTGCGATATATTTTACACCGGAGCAAATTTTGTGGAGCGTTCACACGTACAAAGCCGCTGAGCGTGCACAGCGTCGGTGCAGCTCCACTTGCGTTCACACGGCAGTTTCTGCAGCGGAGCAAAACGACAGAAAACAAATGAGCTGTCGTGTTGGTTCTTTGTAAAACAATTATACACGACTCAAGCAACTGCTGTAAAGGCACATCCTTCTCCTTCTCGGTCTCCGTGCCTTCTATTCGAGAGTGACCGCCCCCGAAAACGTAAATCAACGATGACTTCATTGACACTGAGAAAAGCAAACATGTAATGCGCCAAACACAAAAATCAAGAGAGGAAATCACAAAATAAATTCTATGGGGCACGGGGGGTTGTGAACACACAACAAAGGAACAAAATACACAAACAACTCCGAGACAGTCCACCCCCCACTCTAGTTGAGATGGTATAACCCAAGAGGTGCTTGCTACTGTTACCAGCCTTGTCTTGTGTCGTTATTAAACAAACACATGACGGAAGTCCGACAGAGCACGAAAGCAACGCATTCTCGCCACTCTTCTCATGCGTAGCGAGGCTACTCCCCCGTCGCAAACGAGCATTTGCTCTGGAGCAATTTGTAGCGTTCACACGTACCATTTTACATCGGTGCTGCCCCGCAAATGAGCATTTGCTCTGGAGCAAATTTTTAAACCACCTCCCTGAGGTGGATCAAATTTGATCCGGTGTAAGCTGTTTTCCGGGGCTACGCCAGAGCAAATTTGCACGTGTGAACGTTCTACTGGTGCAGCGCCGGTGTAGCACCGGAGCAAATCTTGCCGTGTGAACACCCCTAAACAGGCGTTCATTGCCTCATTGAACATCTGTTGTCCCAAGCACGGGGAATGGGCCATTATAAATTAGTCTTGGGGCCCTTCTGCCGTGGACGGCCCACATTTGCTTTTCATTAGGAGCCTGTCAATTAAAATTTTTTGCATGCAATGTACCGTGACTATCGTTGTTTTCGTAATAGCAATAGCAGCATCTGATAGCTTCACAGTTAGGATTATGAAGCTTTGTGAAGAGCGGGCATTGTACAGAATAATGTAAAAGGTAGTGAACGTTTCTGAAAAATATATATGAATGTGGAACTTGTGCTAAAAGGGGGGAAAAAAGTCTAACTGGCCTCCAATAGGACAGAATGTCACATGGTTTGAGAGACTCCTTTCAAGGACTGCTGATGCTGCCCTTGTCTGCTCGGAATACAAGTGGCGGCAGTGTTGATACAGTACAGTAGTGAGTATTCCATCTTCTGTACCGATTGACCATTTTGGGAGTACGACAATATTCTTGTGTCGTGATGAAAAAGCCAAGGGCACAAGATTCTGACTCAATTGCAAATTTTTGATGAGATTTTAAGAATAATGAAGAGGCACAAAATTGTTCATGGGTTCAGTGTTCGACTACTGTTGAGTTGTAAATAACAACGTAAGCAATGCCATTTCTTTATTGACACAAGAACAAACCCTGTGATTAGAAACAAGCTTCTTGACTGTGGTTTTCTGTGATCAACATCTTTCTGGACTCCATATGGCCATCTTACTGTTATTTGTTTATTCCCCCCAGCTCTGATCATCCCCATTGCACGTGAAGATCATGTCAGGTTATAAAGTCTTTTGCACTATTATGAAGACCTAGTTGTCTTTGTCTGCTGGTAATTCTGGTAGCTTCCCATCTCATAGTTGTCTGTACTTTTGTCGCTCGCTTTAGCAATAAAGTTACAAATATTCTAACTATCAAAAGGTATTTTCTTTCCAGTGGCCCTTATGTTCTCGATTGGCTTGCAGCTGAAGTAGTGTTTCAAAAGTTGTTTACATAGCATAGGTTGTTCCCACAAGCCAGTTTTGACTGGACGGGCCAAATGGAGACCATGTCGCTCAAAAGTGTAAGCATGTTGGCAAGAGACACTTGCACACATAGCACTGCATATCTGAATCGACCTACTTTGTACCTGTGGGAGAGTCAAAAGTGGAGCACTCTAGTTTTGACTAAGACCTCATTATCAGACTTTATCATTCCTTTTGCTTGAACCGTCTACCTCAAATCACATAGTTAGAAATGCTTGGAGAACCAATTTTCGACCTTTCAGAAAAAAAAACCTGACACCTAGTGTGTGATAATAGTTGCCTGCATCTCTTTGTGTGTGTTTTTAAAAAATATGTGACTGTAAGCTGTGTTTTCCATCACTGATTCTAAATGCTTATATTTCCACATAGTTCCTGCATATTTGCATATTATTACTTAATGAATAATTGATACATGAGGGTTAGGCTATTCTCGAGAGCATTTATCTCAGCAACCCCAACTCACCCCACCGTCTAGCTGTCTGGTTGCAAAGCATATACAGTAGATGGTCTCTAGGGTCGGAGGTCATGAACTGCTTTTGTTGTATAATGCAAATGCTAATGTCACTTCAATATCACACTGTATTTAATGGAATATACTTTATATGTTTTTAGAAGTATGTCCTTTCGACATACCTGTATTTGTAGTTTGGACAACAGTTTGGTTCTATACTTTGGAGATATCTCTGAATCCTTTCAGTTGGCAGTAGTGCTGCGATATTACCCAGTGAAACCTGCAGTGGTGACATTGAAAGAAATCGATGCAGCCATGATCATGTTTTTTTTTTTTTAATTGTGTTTGCCAATAGCTTGCTATGAAATGGGCTCCCCAGCCTGTCATATAAATGCAAAATGTAACATAATTGTTTTTTCTCTTCACGGCTGTTCATATCATTACAGATGTTGCCGTGTCTTTCCTTGCAGGCTGTGTTGTTTTAATTGGATATATGATCGCCGTCACCACCACCTTCACGAGAGTACTTTATTCGACCTATAATGACCATATTCTAATTTCTAATAAATATACTTTGCTTTTTTTTTTGGCATTGAGCAGGATAAGCACACTAAAACCGTTACCAGTCAGCATATTTTATGTCTTTATTTATTATTTACATCAGACCCCGAAGGTGCTTGCAGAGGATGTTGGTGTAGTTTGCCTAATGCTTGGGGGTGTGGGGGTGGCGGGGGCACAAAAGCAGCCTGTTATGGGCTCTTTGTCCTCTTGCTGGTTAAAGCAGACCCCCCTAGCCTTCAGTATCAGACACCCAAATGGTAAATGAGTAATAAATACAGGAGGAGATTTGAGATGACACTTCATCGAGTCTGTTTACGACTTGTATATGAGCATTAGAAGCTGCTGTTTACTAAATCAAATCACGCAACGAACAACCTTTTGGAGTGCTTCGAAATATGGGTACAATGACGTTGTACAAGTCAAGTGTCACGATAGACAAACTTAAGGCTGATTATTTTGTAAATTCATCACAGATGATCGGACTAACTCTTGTCTTTGTGCTCGTGCGTTATAAAGTGTGTGTCTGTGTATAGACAGGGGGAGTTCAGCCTGCACCCGAAAATTGCTGATGTTCGCCTTTTAGCAATATCAGCCTGGAGTCATTTCAGCATCCGTTACAAAGACCTACTCAGAATGGCAAACAAAAATGTAATCAGACTGATCTTAATTTATATGCACAAGATGGATACCAATAATGTGCTTCAAACTAAAATCAGGTAATTTTGTCGTATTGTTCTGTTTTTGTTCTTTTCCTCCAGTAAACTTCCAACACACTGTACGTCACACAGGAAATGATTTACGTTGTCATTAATTAGCAAGAAATTAATTCATGACAGAATTTGCATTGTACAAACTTTTTTGTTGTTTGGCTGTCGAAAAAAAAGATTGTAGTGAGAGACAATGAGACTTGTAGATGATTATCGGGTTTTTTTGCAACATGATTTTATCCCTTGGCTCTTTCTGTGTGGCACACCGTCAGTGATTCACCTCCCTCTACCGTGCCGCGTGGGTGCAAAGTTCTTCTTTCCTAACTGAAAAGAAAGTTGTGATTCTTGTATGTCAATATTTATTGAATGGTTTTTGTTCCAGAGTGGTGCAGACTACCGGTTTCTGGTACGGCAGAACTTTGAACTCTTGCGAGCTTTGGATGAACTTAAGAAGACATGCAGCATACTGAGGGAGGAAAATTGCCTGTTGGTAAGTTTCAAAGCAACAGCTGATTTTCATGATATTGGATTGATACTTGATATGTTGTAAATACTATACAGACACTCCCCGAGTTACGAACATCCGAGTTATGAACAAACGGTACATACGAACATTTTCACGGGTCTGTCGAAAAAAAAAAAAAAAGTTAGATTTTGTATTGCGCGCCTTTTTCCGAGTGCCGAACGGGGCGGAGGAGGACGGCGGAGGTGACGTTCGAAGGCGGCGCGCGAGAGGCGTGGGTGGCGTGCGTGTGACGGTGGAACGGGCGGGAGGCGTCGGCGCGCCGTCGACGACCGTCGTCTACTCTCCCCGCTGAAGCCGCTGCTAGTTTACCGGGCAGCTAACCCTCGAGCCCTGAAGAACGTGACGAAAAGCTCTCTCCCCGTTATATGGATGTCAATATGAGCCTAAAACATACATTCCAGACAAAATATAGCACTGAAGCAACTTACGAACGAATTCACCTTATGAACAATCGTCCGGAACGTAACTCGTTCGTAACCTGGGGAGCGTCTGTACTTAGGGGGGTTTTTTTGGGTGTGTAGTTGGTATTGACTGCAGGTGTTGTGTGTAATTTGTTTAGCGGAAGAGCAGTGCTCCAGAAACTGAGGAGAAGGTCAGGCGGCTAAGGAGGAAGAACACAGAACTGGCAGTGCTTGCCAAAAGGCTGGAGGAGAGGGCACGGAAATTGCAAGAGGCGAATCTCAAAATGGTATACCGAACCGATGTTATAAACATGTTCACTTTATTTGTGATTAATGTCAATCGGCATTTATTTGAATAATTTTGGGCAGGGGTGTCAAACCCATTTTCATCGCGGGCCATATTTTAGTTACCGATTCCATTGGAGGGCCATTATGACTGAAATCATATAAAAAAAGTCAAGAACTATTGTTTAAGTTACTTTAATTAAGTGTTGCTTACAATATGTCTCTTATTTATTACATATGAGAATTTGAAATTTTGCTCCATATTTTAGCAAGCATCATGGAAGTTGCCATGTTTGATTTGCTTTCGCGGGCCGCATAAAATGAGGGGGCGGGCCAGATCTGGCCCTCGGGCTTTGAGTTTGACACCTGTGATTTAGGGGGTTTAAATCATTATTTTTTTCACCCCCAATGCATTTTCGCTGTGGTGGGGCTTGATTGTAAATATGCAAGTCATCTTCTGATCGAATTGTGATTATCATTTTTTTTTCTTTTAATCGTCTGATCGACCCAAAAAACTCTGATCACGTAAAGCCTCGCTGTGATTCCCAAGTTTTTGGTTAATTGTGTGAAGTTCAATCTAGACATTGTATATATAACGTTTTATTGTAAATACATCAACTTACAAGGAGTTCTTGGTTTACACCGGTACTGATGTACACAATGTAATTTGAATGACTGTTAATAATTTTGTTTAAAATTTCGATTTCCTAATAAAACTATGTGCCATATCTGCACATATAACACTATCGAAACGAGATGATATGCTTTAAAAATAAATCTGAGCTTCGAACGTTGGCTTGGCCCTTGGCAAGCTTTTCAGTTTCTCATGTGGCCCCTTTGCAAAATGAATTTTCGACATCTACACTACTGCCCCCTCCAAGCAACCACCTGTTGGTATTGCCCTACTCTGGAAATTGTCACAATATATATTAAACTTTATCCTTGTAGGTGAATTCTCCATCACTGATAAGGCCCGGATCAGTGGAACACTACAAGAGGGCATTTGCACGACAGCGAGCACGTGATCTTGCCCAGCATGCGGATGCACTGCTGTGTAAGGACAAGGAGATCGCCGCTCTGCAGCAGGACTTCAGGGAACTGGAGGCACGACTGGGCGCTGCTAAAGTATGTATATTTTAATTTCTAATTTCTTACATGTCATGCCCTCAGCCCTTATTATTATTATTATTTATTTATTTATTTATTTAAATTGTCTGGTCGTTTTTATTCATTGATTCCGGATTTGTCGGATTGTTACTGATCTTGGAATGTTTAAATTCAACTGACAGTCCAGGCTCTGGCTCATGTTGGCTCAAGTCTGCTCTCTGCTGGACAACAATTGTACTCCCATAAATAATAACCCCAAAAAAACGCAAAACTGCTCTCCTCCAAGCATCAGCCTTGACCAAATCAATGATGTGAATCCTCCAGTTCCTAGAAAAGAAATATCAGTTCGTTGGAGTGAAGTGATCCGTGTTTTATGGATATCTTCCACGGCGTGTGTCTTCGTAGGGTTCGGCTGTGCCTTCAAGCAGAGTCGAATTTGAGAAACTTCTCAGAGAGTCTCAAAGAGAGGTTCTGCGGCTTCAAAGACAGCTGTCAGTCACCTCGACCACACCGCACCAAAACCACAATCCTGATCCTGGTGGCCCAGATAAGTGCGTGACATCTGCTGAGGTGGAGGTCGTGGAAGAGAAGGTAAAAATCGCTGCTTATTGACCACACTTCATTATTGACCACCTCTGCCAAGTTATCTTTTTCAAGCAAGTGCCCCTGATTTGATTCTGCTGGAAATTACATTTGAAAAAAACCCCAAAACATAATGTTCAAGTATTCCCATCCTCCTGATCTGTTGTCATAAAGTTAAAGCACATATTTTTCACCCCAAATTGGAAGAGAGGAAACTAACTGTCTTGGCAACGGAACATTTAGCCCTGAATCTGAAGAGTATGTTTCCGCTTGGCACGCATGCTGTTTTGCCGCGTTATATAATGGCTTGTCGTTTGAGCCGATACTAATCTGCCGCAAGCCATAATGAGATGATTCCCTTTCTCAAACTTGGACCCGATCAAAGATGCAAAACTCACACACACTCTTGATCCTCTCTCTGCATTTAATACCCGACCTTCTCTGCATCCCCATTCCTCAAATCACTTGCTACCCTTTGCGCTGCAGAATTGATGCTTTGATAGGATGGCCACACTTTAAAGTTAGCAATACACGTCGATCCTAGATGTAGGACTCACTTACATAATGCGGTGCTGAGTTAGTACACCTGTAGCAACGCCACTCGAATGTTTATAAAGAGACGAAAATCTCTTTACACCGTGGCAAACTTTGTGCATCGCAATATATTTGTAAGTGTCAAGGGGACTGTGACGGAATAGACTATTTTTTGTGTGCGTGTGTGTTGATGTTAATGTTTAGCTTGGCGTTATGCCCTACGTATCTTCCTCTTGATCCGCAAGTGTCTGTGATGTACAGTCTTTCCCTGGGAAGCTCAAATGAGAATGCCGATTGTGGTAATCTCTCCCTTGTGGGCCGCACACACGCACTCACCGTGGTACACGAACACCCAGAACGGGGCCATGTTGTGTGAACTCTAATCCCCTCTAACAACAGAATGGTACAGTCCAGTAATCCGCTCTCTGTTGCTGTGGCAGCGGTGAGAGGGTTTTCGGTGGTAGGTAAGACTCCAGCCGCAGCAAAGACTTTTTCCACCGAGCCCTGCTCTGGATAACTAGCAGGCCCGGCCGGCGACAGCCTTGATGTTGCCTCAAATCACGCAAAAGGGGTAGGTCATTTGATGAGGTTGTGTTGTTTTGGCATTGCATTTCTTTCCGTTGGTTGTTCTTCTCAGCTTTTACCTCATTTGAGTTAGTTGGAGGTGAGATTCAAGTCATGCAATTCTCAACATTGACATGGCACATATCCGGGTGTCAATCTGGAATGGTGACAGCTTGATCAAGGCGTTGTGTTGGAGTTTTTTTATTACTTTTATCAAGCGCTGTCTGTGTTCTCTCGTGACTTGACCAAGGGCTTTTTGCACGTTGGTCTTGCAGCTCTTTTAATATTAATTCCTGTGGACATGTTTTGTGGCGACCTTTTATTCGAGATTGACAGTATTTATTTTTTTATAAATGACACTTTAAATGCACAAGGCCTATTCAAGGACAGTCAAACCCTAATTTTTATCTTGAACCTTCAGATATTAAAGGCATCCAGACTGACTGGGGCAGGATGCCCCTGCATTTGACTGCTGGACGGCGATATGATCTGTATTTAAAAAGAAAATCAACGGCCAGGCCAATCCATTAAGGTGCTTTTAAAAGAAGTGATCCAGTTACCCGTTTCAGTAGTCTGCAGGGATTACACCAATGTGCTTATGGCACTCAGGGACTGCTGAATGGAGTGTGTCTCTGCGTTAGTGCTCCACGGCCCCAGGTTGTTCTTGATCCTTTAGTTTGCGTGGACCCCCTTCAGTTTCGAGTGTAGACAGAGACGCACTGCTGTGGATCTAGAGGTGTACTTATTAGGCCTTGGCCGGCTCCATCCTGCAATCCTTTCGTTGGCTAGTGATGTTGACCGATGTGTGCATGAATGCTTAATTACCGTAGTATAACTGCACGTATATTATGAGAGAAAGAATGAGTGAGGACAGGAAATATAAATCCTGTGCCTTTTCCAGTGGTGGGAATGTGGTTCTGGGCAAAAGCCCTTAGTAATGTTAACATGTAGCATCACCGTGACATAGGGGTGGGAACGTGACGCAACCAAAATCTTCTCAGCACGAGACTGTGTCCCGTTTAGCAAAGGTTGACTGGGCCTCTGATGCTGTCACCTCCGTCGATGCTGTAGTCTGGTTTCTCTTCTGGGGCATAGCTTCCAATTCACCAGTAAATCACATCCATTTATCACTTCATATTTTTTAATACACATCGCCATATGATATGCAGGGTTTACGGAGGCTCACAGTCTATCACTCCTGACTGTGCGGCATGGATAAATAATCAATAGAAACAGTGGACACACAACACAAACAAGATGCCATTGTCATAATTTTATCTGGAGAAGAAGCACACTTTTTTCCCAATCTACTCTGGTATTCCTGCAACAGTTACATGGAAGAGGGTTTTTCATAAAAGGCACATACAGAATTTGGACCAAAGCGGGGAAAGAGCTGAGAACCGAGGACAGTAATGGTTGAAAATTTAGACATTGCTCGACATTGATACATGTGGCCAAAAACGAACCCTTCATTCTGTTTTCCGTTTTCATCTGGACATTCCATAATGTTGTTCATGTGACGATGCTTTTGTATCCCCATCTTTCATCCATGAGAGATAATGTAAAGTTCTCACTGTGTGCCCTTTTTGTAAAAAGTATGTCAGAATCATACACCACATGGATGCTGATTATATTTGCTTTGAACTCAACTTTGTGACAATCCCTTTTGAAAAGATCTGCACTTTTACATGATTTCACCCGTTGGCTCATATTATTAGGTCACGGTGCTTATTTGTAACATGTAGCGCATGTATCTTAAAACAATATGATATTTACAGTCAATTTTCTATGAACCAATGGATGAAATAGTGACGCTTTTGTGGTAAAAATTTTGCATCTCGGTTCTTTAATTCAAATAAACGAGAGATCTCCAGGTCTCCAAAAGGTGGGTAAGACATGTCCCGTGAAACCTTTCAGTGGTCTTGACCGCGATGAAGACATAATGGAGCCTCGGCAGTGCTCCGACTCGACGGTCATGGCCCCCCGCCATGGGGGCTGGTGGCTTGGGGCGGCCCGCTGGAGGGTGTTGAAAGCGAGTTTTCATTCAAGCGAACGGACCCATGGAAGTGTGCCCCACTCACGAAAATGTTTCCTGCAGGCTTCACTATTTTATCCATTTGGACATATGAAATTGAAAATATGCTTCAGTATTGTTGTAAAGTGTGTTTTAATGATTTAGCGGCAGCCAGTGCCCGGCTTTCTCTCACTGGGTTACATTCGGAAATGTATTTAATTTTTTGTGTGTGAAAGCTTCTTAGTACTTGACAATTTACAATCTGCCTCTGCGCCACATCATGTAATTCAAGTTTTGAATCGCCGCAAAACCAGTTGCTGAGACTTGCCCACTGGTGAAATCATGTGGCAGAAGCCCACACACTGCCAATGTGCAGTCGTGGCTTACACAGTTCGTTAGATCCTGCTAGGCCGTTCTGGATGCCGGAATGGAAAAGTGGATACATTTTAGTACAATGTTCAGTGTGCGTCGTCCATATGAGGCCTCCGTACGATGAGCTGAATACAGCCTTCTATACATGAAATGATGTTATTTGGGTAAACACCTTCTTCTGTAAATTGTCATGCTTAGACCTATTTACCCAACGTTGCTTAATTAGTGCAGCTGAATGAGTCATTGTATTTTTGCTCGCATTTCACACTGTGTGTTCTGCTAACATTATAAGTAAGCCTCACACCTGCCTTTGATAAAAATGTAGTATCGGAGTTCATTCATGCGAACTTGCACTTTTCTTAGTTCTCGCTGTGTGTTATGTGAATTGATAAGATTTTAATTGGCTAACTGCTTGAATTTCGTTAACGAGGCCTCCAGCAAATAGGCTCCTGTTCGTCACCACAAAGCGATACAATCTGCTATATTTCTGCACACCTAGGGTTGGCTTTGAAGATAAACACTTGAGTCTCAGCTCTTCGGGGCACGGACATTATTTTCTTTTTGTTCATTGCAGGTACAAAGTGCAAGAATACCTCTTATTACAGACAGGTACCAAGTTATAAAAGTAACAGTATTGAAGAAACAATACAAGTTGAAGTGTTTTTAAAAAGATGAATCCAAGAATGGGGGCGGAAAAAAAAGACACCACACCCTGTATTGTGAAAACGAAAAGGAAAAATCTGCAGTGTCATACCAGTGTATTTCATTCGAGCCCTGGGCCTTTGTTTAAATCAATTGACTGAAGCTGGCTATATAAAGCCTCACAGCTGACAAAGCTATTAATAGAGAAACAACCGAGTCAGGAGGTGGGAGGAACTGCTTTAAGAGCTCAGAGACAATGATTACCACGGCACAGACCAAGATAGAGCTTCAAAAAGATTTCTGGTTACCATACACACATTGTTATACCAGAAATTTGGGGCAACCAGAATGCTTCTGGGTGGATAAGTTCTGATGAGACAGTGATTGTCTTTTAAATAAATTGCAGGTTTGATCGCTATCCAAAGCCCTTATATATCCAAGGCTTATTCTTGAGCAAGATCCTGTGTGTGAATGAACTTCGCCTCGTAAGCAGTGAGCCAGATTTACTTCCTGGTCCTGGTTTACTGCTATACTGTACTGGTTTACACACCGGCTGTTTCGCCTCTGAAGTCAGGAAGTTTGCCGATCACCTTTGTCCCTCGAGCAACACTTTGGCCCGATCAATTGGCTTTGAGAGGCAGACTGTAGGGGGTAAAGATGTATTTATGCTGTATGACTGGAGCATCTACCGTATTTAAGTAAATACCTTGCAACAGAAAGCTAATGAGTGAAGTACTCACTTATACAGTACAGGGCAACAGAGAGCCACAACTTGTCTGCACACATTTGTTCTTTCGGGTTGCTGCTGTTTCACTCCTCCGATTTGAGTGCTGTAGATGTTGGCAGCAGGCGTTTTGAATTGCAATCTTCGTCCTTTATCATTTGTGTCTAGACCTTCGCTAAAAACTCAGGAAAGAGACGCATGCACATATCGACAAGCACCGCACACTTTATAATAGGGGCGGTACCTTTTGTTGTTGAAGAAATAACGCATTTTGTAATTTGTTTCGGAATGCATGAATGAAAACGGCTGTGGTCGTTATAATAAAATCAAATACAGTGGACTCCCACTGTTTGCAGGGAGTAGAGCGGTGTCCGATTGAATAGTTTTAAAAAATATGCAAATAATTGCAGTCACAGTGATTATATTTTCCGATGTTAATAGTTTAAACAGTAAATACAGTCGACCCCTGCATATAGCGGATTCACATATTTGCAGGTTTTATTTTATCCATCTATTTTCGAATCCGCTTATCCTCACGAGGGTCGTGGGTGTGCTGGAACCTATCCCAGCTGTCTTTGGGCAGTAGGCGGGGTGCACCCTGATCTGGTTGCCAGCCAATCATAGAGCACACATAGACGAACAACCATCCACTCACACGCCCACGTCTAGGGTCAATTTAGAGTGTTCAATCGGCCTGCCATGCATGTTTTTGGAAACGTGAGAGGAAACTGGGGCACCCGGAGAAAAACCACGTAAACAAAACAAATGATAACAACAAAAAGAATAGGAGCCACAACTGGTTTTCAACAAATCACCAGGAATAGGAAAAAAGAAATTTCTTAAATAGATGAATTTGTGAATGGCATACCGCAAATATGCGGGGGTCCATTGTAAGATCAAAAGTGAAAGCCAAAATATAAGGACACAAGGCAATCCATCCTGCCCCTCAAGTTTGGTTTATTAGATTTGCAAGGATCAAATGCATGCTAACACGTCGTATAAATTAAACGACCGTTCCATCCGACCGTTATTACACCATGACATAATGTAAACAAGCCACAAAGTTAAAAAAAATGTAGGGTGCAGCAGTGTGCTTTAACGGGGCTCCAGACAGGCTTCTGTCAAAGTGTACTGGATCACTCAAGCACTTAAATCCGGTGTTTCACGGTAACATTAGCTTAGCATTGCAATTAGCATGGCTTCTCTGCATTTCACTCTGTTAATTACTCCTCGTAATCCCTTTGTGAGAACGATACTTGGAAGAATCAACGTTTAGCCACAGTAGTAGCCAGCTAAGGCTTAATGCTTGCTTGCTGCTCTGGCTTAAGTAGCATCGAACTTGCCTCGCCTGCCTCAACCTGCTGACTACCCGCACGTAGGTGACGTAAATGCGTTACGGCACGCACAATCAGACCGGCGAATTTTTTTGGGACTGCCTCTGCTGTTTAATTATCGGAAAGAAATGAGAAATCTGTTGGGGTTTTTTGGGGGTATTTATTGTTTTTTATGAAGCACAAAATGCAAAGACTTGCAAATTACTGTGCACATAAGCTTTTAAAATCTTTGTATAGTTTGAAGGAGCTGGGTTTTTTTTTTTTTTGCTTTTGCTGCGTTTGTTGTTGCTCATTAATTGTTTCCCAAAGTAGTAGTTTCCACTATGTGTGCATTCACCCACTTTATTAATTTGCATGAACTGATTGAATTTTGCACCGTAACCTGAGGACGATAGATATATCTATATCTATAAAAATAAAAGAAGCTTTCGCAGTCATCGGAATTCCTTCAAAACAGGATGAATGTAACACGGTGACCTTCTCGTTCCATCTTTTGGTCAAAAAAAGAGATGGGGTTGCTGATATGACAACAGGCGTAGGTGACCGAATGACAAGACGTCCCCTATACTGTGGTGACGTTCAAATAAATGAGAGTGAATTCAAGACAGCAGCCACAAATTTCACGCAGCCTGACAACCGGTTGGTGAGCGCGATGCCGCCGGGACCATGTCAAAGACCATGTCAAAAAAGGGAATAAGAAGACACTGTTGGGTACAGTAGTCTGTTTATGTTTGTTTGTCCATTGCTAATTCGCCACCTACTTCATGACATACTCTTTGCTATCAACAATTGGGTTCTACCATTCTGAATCTGAATAAATAAATAATCAAATGTGTCAAATAAATCTAAAAGAGCAGAGGTATCAAACCAATTTTTTGTCACGGGCCACATTTTAGTTACCATTTACATTGAGGGCCATTATGATGGAAATCATATAAAGAAGTCAAGAATCATGGTTTATTCAACTATTGTTGAAGTTACTGTTATGAGGTGTTTGGCAACAAGAAAATGCTTCCAATATCTCTCTTATTTATTACATATGAGAATTTGAATTTTTTGAAAACATATTTTTGCAAGCATCACAGAAGTTGCCATGTTTGATTTGCTTTCGCGGGCCACATAAAATGATGTGGCGGCCCATATCTGGCCCCCGGACCTTGGCTTTGACACCTGTGTATAAGACGGACTCCTTCTGCAAGCTGTGACTGAGTACTGCCGATCCTGTTATTAGGTTGTGGCCTTCGGCGTCACTAGCACAGTCACTTCTTCAGCTGTCGACCATAAGTAGGTTTGCACTAAAATTAGATAATGCTTCACAACTCTTAACAGCCTGACTGCACTCAGTTGGGTAGAAGACAATTGGAAAGATCCAACACTTTATAAAAAGAACTGCCAGTAATTTGTAAGAATACTGTATCCTTCTGTCATTAAGTCATTTATATCCTTCCTAATTCCAATGTAAAAGCTTCCTCCTGATGTGTTGTAGTCATGTTACAGGCTCGGGGGAATCCCCGTGGATTATTCGTTGTTTCTAGGAGGCTCGCTGATAATCAGTCACTCACAAATTGGTGGGGGGGTGTCATGTTTCGTATAACTACAGTTGGATAGTTACTCCCTTATCAGACACTGGCTAAGGTTCATCAAAAAATGGATTGGAATCAATTTAAGAATGGATTTTTTGCAGTACAGTTATCAAAACATTTTTGGCAAGATTTACATCTATGAATGGGCGGCCCGGTGGTCCAGTGGTTAGCGCGTCGACCTCACAGTGCAGATTGAGTTCGATCCCGGCTCTGGTCTTCCTGTGTGGAGTTTGCATGTTCGCCCCGGGCCTGCGTGGGTTTTCTCCGGGTACTCCGGTTTCCTCCCACATTCCAAAAACATGCATGGCAGGCTGATTGAACACTCTAAATTGTTCGTCTCTGCGATTGGCTAGCAACCGGTTCAGGGTGTCCCCCGCCTGCTGCCCGAAGACGGCTGGTATAGGGTCCAGAGCCCCCGGCGACCCTTGTGAGGATAAAGGGGATCGGCAAATGGATGAATGGATACATCTATGAATGTAAAATGCCTGACTTGGCCGATTTCTGCTTCTCATGTCAGGTTGTAGGACAAACCCCGTGTGCGCCATTAGATGAATCTCCATCTACTTGTGAGAAGACTCCCGGAGAGGAGGAGGAGTCGGGGCTCCCAGTGACGCCCCACTCGGGCCTTAGCCCGACTCCCCCCCATCAGGAGAAAAATTCAGAGGAGAGGCATCTTCACTATCTGGTAAGTAACTCCTGTAGCGGCTGAGAGCAAGAAGGGACGTTTTGACTTGCTCGAGCGTGATGTACACACTTCCAGTACTACGTTCAGCTGCATGACATTGAAACTTATCAAGGGAGTTCAACCTGTTCTTGTTAGCAGCAGTGACTAATATGAGTCCTTTTATGGGGATCCACATTTTTGCTATGAAATTACATTTGTTGAAAAATTGCTCATATTTGTTATACAGAGGTGTATTTCAAATGATCACACGGTAGTCCAGTGGCCTTGAAATAAACCAATTTTTCTTTTGCTGGCATGACGTGTAAACTGCATTTAGAATAATGAAATCATGCTAAAATGCGTACTGCCTCGTTGCTATCATATAGGAAGTCTGGATGGAAACTGAATGCTGTGTTTTCTGAAATTGTAAATGAAATATTGTTTTGTTCATCGCCCCAAAAAAACTAAACAATCAGATTTCGAGAATCTCACTAATGGTTTCCACGAGGTACCCCACCAAAACGATGTTTCGACCCATTCACAAGCCTGTATCAATTTCTCAGAATGATGACATAGCCAAATTAAATTAGTTTGCTTGTGTTGGTATTCATTGTTGCCATTTTAGGAGAGTGAGCTGACAAAGAAGAGAAAAGAATGTGAAAATCTTGAGCATGAAGCAAAGAAGCGGCAGAAGAAATGCCTGGATTTGGTAAGTGATCATCTTTTTGTCTTCGTTATACTGTACTTACGATCTGTATAATGCATTAAACCTAAACCTTGACCGAGATTGTTTTATTCAAACACTTTCTGGTGTTTCAATGACAGGAGAGCCAGCTTGAGGATGAGCAGGGCAAAAATGAGAAGCTAAAGGAGGAGGCGGATCTCCTCAGGAGGAAGGCACAGCTGCTCGACCAGGTTTGTGTCCGTATTGTCCGGCCACCTCATGTCTACGATTTTTGTACGAAACATTTCTGACAATCCAATACTTGGTATACCAACGTGTTTTCGGAATGATGTTGAAGTTTGGTCTCCAAGAAAAGCAATGACACTCAAGGACATTAAAATGATCATGTTTCACAGACTCGAGTTGAGAATGAGGAGTTGAGGGAAGAACTCTCTAAAGTGACCGCTCAACACAATTCAGTTCTCGAGGAGAATCAGAGACTCTGTGCCAAACTGGAGAACCTAGAGCAGGTCCTAAAGGTGTACAATGGGCCTCAATTGTTTTTTTAAATTAAATGTGAACTGCTTTCTTCACTACTCACCACTAATATTTTGTCTTTTTGAGCAGCATATGCGAGAGGTCGCTGAGCGAAGGCAGCAGTTGGAATTGGAACATGAGCAGGCACTGGCTATCCTTAAGTTCAAGCAGGATGAAATCAAACGCTTACAACGGGTACGAACCACAGCCTCCGCCACACCGTTTTGTTTAGGAAATGTTTTACCCAGCAGGAGGCACCCTTTGGGCACGAATAAAGCCCCCTGGTTGTCTTAAAAGTCTCTTGACCCAGAATGATGTGTACACCGAACTCAATCCTCTTTGTGATTTTATTTTTTCTTTATTTTGTCTTTTTTAAGGCTCAGTTATTTGCCAAGAGGGAACATGAAGGGGTGGTCCAGATGTTGGAGGTGAGGTTATAGTCCACTGGTATATTGTGGTGGTGTGTGTTTTGGGGAGGGCAGGTTGTGAACACACCAAATCTATAATGTATTGACTTTCTATATTGTATGGCCCTGTGATATCTCACCACAATATTTAGCTCTTACCGAATTGCTGTTTTAGACTTCCTCTGTATTCCAATAAAGAGCTAATGGAGTCGTGACTTTTCAAGATACTTTTATTTCAAGTTGTCAGACCACCACCCAAAGCAGAATCATTTTTTATTGAGTGTCTTTTCCTGTGTGAATTTTAAATGCCTTGCACATAGCAACAACGATCTGCTGCCTTAGCCAGTATCACATTGCAGACATAACACCGATGGTTGACATCAAATGTGTCATATCCCGTGTTAGTTTGCCGCCATGTTATTTAGCCCATAGCACTTTGTTCTTTTAATGAATTGTTTATTTGATTTTAGGAGTTGATTCAGCTTGTGTTGCGGAGGGAGCTGGTAGAGTATAGCTGCCACTATTATAATGCTACTTCCTGTTGCTTGGCTTCTTGGTTGAACATTCTGTCCCTTTATTTAACTCAAAAGCATCACTGTAGAAAGCCTGTGTCCTTCCTGAAAAACACGAGTTGTGCAGCTACACTTGCATTGGCCATTATTTGATAGATTCAAGAAAACGAAAAAGGCAGAATTAATTATTTGCTAACAGCCAAGAGACATTCTGGTGAAACTGCATCTTGACAGGATTTTCTTGCTGACCCTGGCTCTTTAAGATGTTTCCGAGTTTGTTGTTTCAGAAGCATGTATTTGAATTTCTTTCTCCCTTCCCTCCATTTTCTTTTTTATGTCTGTGCTAACCAGAGTACACTGGACTGCATGCAGGTACTGTTGACCTTTAACCTGCTTGAGCCCATGCACTGCAGTATTAAATCTTCCCTGACGCACAATCCTCTGTCTCTGTCGGTAGAATCACAATACCTCTATAACCTCTATTTGCCCATCTGGCTCATTTCATTCTGGCCCAATATTTTTGGGTTATCAGCGTGAACCATATAAATTGAGACAGTCACATCATTTTGGTCCTTATGACTAAAGTTTTTAAAAATGAATTTGATTATGCTATAATGCCAGACTGGGTCTCAACGTGTTAAAAAAGCATTTTTCGTTTGTGCACCTCAGTATGCATGTAAAATGATGCTCGTGTAGGTGTTGCACACAGGAAATGTTCAGACTATTTTATGCAAATGCAACCAGGAAACCCTCACCGCAAACCTTCACACCATACAGAACATCAGCAGTGCTTCAACTAGCTGTGTGTGTGTCTGACAAATCATACATCACTGTAATAGGGAAGAACAATCTAAAAATCTAATCTACAGTAGCGGATAGAATAAACAGCTGTCACCAGACTCCTTCAAAGGCTGGTGGTCAACTACCGTTGAGTGGTTTAATGACCAGCAGTGAGAATGTAGTGCAGATAAATCATCTGTCTTGAACCCCATAAAACAACATTGTGGCGTTTGAGTACAATAATTCCAGGACTCAAATATTAAGAATGTCTGCAATTACTGGAGTGAAGTATGGGGTAAAATTCAGGAACACTGTCACTCCTTTCTTGAACTCGACTGACATGAGTGCCCCCTTACATTAGTTGCACCGTTTTCAGTTCACTTTGTTTTCAACTGAGGATAACGAAAATGTGTGCGGCTGTGTGACTCCCAGATTTCGAAACCTCCTTTTGACTGACATAATGATCCAAACAATGTCATCAATTCTTTGGCTCAGTCAAAGGTGCGAGATCTGGAGGAGAAATGTCGCAGCCAGAGTGAACAGTTTGGCTTGTTGTCCCGAGAGTTGGAGAAGTTTCGACTGCAGGCCTCGAAGGCGAACCATGCCGGCGCCGGGCTTCTGAACCACCCCGGCTTCTCTCTTCTGACGAATGGAGTGGGCCTGTCAACAGAGCGAGGTAAATCACACAAACAAAGGCAAAAGCCACCCAACTGGAAGTATTAATTGTTCGGATTTTAAGTGAAGTTGTATTATAGAGTGTATTGTATTCTAAAAAAGGACACGGTATTACATAAAACTTTTTTTTTTTTTGCAGCTCAGTTATAATCATAACTTTTTGCTCTTTTTCTTTCTTTACTATTTAAAAAAAAATCTGCCTTTCTAGGCATTTACAATGGACGTCATAGATTTTCTACCATTTATAAAAGTGGGAGGAAAGGCAAATAGTTTCTTGCCAATATTATGTTTTATGTGGCCCCATGAGTCGAAACACGGTATCCTGATTAATATGCCATTTGTTGAATACGATTTACGCAGCAACCCCCCCTCCCCCCCTCCATCTGAGGGGGTGGCCAATTTTCCATTTGCAGTCGAATGAGAATGACGACACATTTGCTCAGGAGTCAGGTCGCGACCAATCACCTCAACTCGCAAACGTCACGACCAGACTCAGAAAACGGATAAGTCGTTATTGGTTGTTGAGCAAATGTAATGTCATTTTCAATTGAGAACAAGTGGCAAAATGGCGGGTTAAAAATAATAAAAATTGATTCACGAGAATGCCGTCTTTAGACTAGTTAGCGGCACATAGAATATATTGTTGTAAATACTTTTTGTGACTTGACTTCTGTGTACAGTCAGATGAAAGGGTCTACAAACAGAGGTTCTTCATCTGAGTTTGATCGAACCCCAGGGATTCGTTGAGCCTTTCTGTTGTTTTTGTGGTGCTTTGTGGTGGTCGAGAAACACACTCAGAGTGGGCGTCCGTTGTGGTCACCCAACTCATATCATTCATGATGTCTGCGTAGCTTTTGGTTAGACGTTTTGTCACGTTATGACTTTTTGAGCAATGCTTTTGCAAATGGTAGACAAAAGTAAAATGGAAGCAAAGGAAATTGCCATGGTGATGCTACGCATTTCTGAACTTGTCTGTCAGGCAACAACAAAAGGCACATTTATTGGCAGTCAATAATCAATGTTTTGTGTGAAATTGTTGTTTTGTTTTTGAAAACGGGGAATTTATGTGCAATTTAGGCATTTTTCATTTTATGCACCACTAAATGTTTCCTTGTCCCAATGTTTATTCCATTAACAAAGGGTTTGGTTGAATGTACATATGAATCTTGGGGGTGGGTTCACAACCTCCACCAAGGTGAAGCACGACTGCTCCATAAGCATTTTTTTGTTTCAGTCAATTTAATACAATACTATCTGTAATAGTTTTGTTTTCAAACATTAACTGTACTGATTGTATGAGTAATACGTGTTATAAAATGCCTTCTAAAAAAAAAAAGGCTGCAGCTACCTCTAATACAAATAACATGTTAATACTGTATTTCAGCTATTTTCATCTATACTTGTATTAATTGTGATGCAAGTACACGATTGGTCTCATTTCTCCACGGTGGAGCGTTTCCAGCATGCTTGATGCGATTCTAACACCATCTGACTGACACTGAACAGTCAATTTCTGGGCAAATCTGACAACTTCACATATCTTGCCCATACATCAAACTTCTTACTTGTTCATGTGTTTTAGACTGCACAGATGGCTCATGGGATATGGAGTCTCTGAGCGAAATAGCCTTCTGGAGTCTCGAGGGAGGTGACACTCTCTCATGCGCTGAGGGTAATGATCCGCTCAGTACTGTTTTTTTATTGTTGTTGTTTTTTTTTTGTTTGTTTGTTTTTTTTGGTCGCTCCTACTCATAATATATGGGAAAAAAAACCATGGCATGTTCTAACCCGTCATCTCATCTGCACTCAACACTGTCACGGAACTTTCATGGGACTCTGCTCAAGAGCTGAGGTGAAAACTGTCTGTGGAATCAGTTAAGCCCCTTAGCGATGCCGGTGTGACACATGCTACCACAAGGTAGTGTGACCTCTGACTACAGACAGATGGAGGCAGGATTTTTCTCCACTGTTTAATCAGTCAGGTTCAACCTTGAGCTTTTTTTTTTTTTTTTTTTTTTGCATGTTAACCAGTGACCTCACCCACCTAGCCGCTCATGGATCCAACTGAGCTACCCCCCTGTGAGAGCGATCCGGTAAAGTGGATTGTGTATTACCGCTGTCCTCTCTGTCTCCCTCTCCCCCTGTTAGATGTGGCTGCTGCACTACGCATGGGGACCACCCCCCATGCTGCCGGGCTGTCCAGGGTGGAGCGCTCGCCGGTCACCAAGCATCGCGAACTTCCCACAATCAGTGTCAGCAAGTCAGCCTCGTCCTCCAGCAAGTCTGAGACGGCAAATCTCACCCCAAAGTCGGAGACTCACCTTAGTCCGCACAAATCAAGCCCGTCACATGAGGTAGAAGAGGGCGGGCGTACAATGGTTAACTCAAGCCGAATCTGATGCATTTAATAACTGGGGTTTAAAAAGAGAGTTATATTAGCTGAATATACAGTATACAAGCTTTTCCATTCATGAAATTGTTCACAGGCTCTTGGGTTCTTGTGCTTACTGCGTATTGTGTGACAGACAGGTTAGGTCAGAGGTCTTATCATCCAGTCTACAGGGCTCCCTTCAATTCAATAAAGCTCATGTTTGGTAAAATAATCCACCTGCCACTGGATTATGTGGCTCAAATGGTAGTAGTTGTAAAATGGTTTACCGGGAAGCTAAAAATATCCCCCTCGCTGTATAATGTGTTTTCTGATAAATGGAAATCGACCCTGCGGGTTTTTTACAGACACTTTAAGATAGGGGTGTCAAACTCATTTTTGTCGCAGGCCACATTGTAGTCAGTTTCCCTCAGAGGGCCGGTATGACTGTGAAACCGTATAAATGTTTAATCACCTCCTCATATTATTCAAAATACAGTATACAATTAATAGATAACTATTTTTCAAATCAAAAGTCGAGACAGGAGAGTTGTTTGTTCCACTGTTGTTCACGTTTCTGTAATAATGTAAAACAAGAAAATGCTTGCAATAGCGTAACATGATTATTTACAACATATGACCATTTGAAATTTGGTACAGATTTCGCCATGCGTCATGGAAGTCGACCTGGTTGATTTGCTTTTGCGGGCCACATAAAATGATGTGGCGGGCCAGATCTGGCCCCCCGGGCCTCGTGTTTGACACCCGTGCTTTAAGAGTTTGTCACGTAAATAATGTTTAGTTCAAGATTTCTACTCTTAAGAAGAAAACACATTGTTGATGTTGCTTTATTCTCACTTGAAAAGTTCATGGCATGATACTGTATCTGTCAGGATGAGCCAACGCTGTATTTTGTCATAGAGCTGTGCAGCTTCACGCCTTGTTTGTGATTCTCAGGTTGACACAGCCAGTGAGGTTGATGAGCTGGATGTCGACATGGCGCCCGCACCTTACACCGCCTGCAGAAGTGCATCAAAGCTGCAGGTTTTTATTGCACGATACAGGTTTGTACATTTAGGAATCTGAAGTTTGTCATTTTTTTGAATAAGAATCGACACATTATATAGAGTCTTATCATAGTCTAACGTATTGGTGAATGCATGTGAAACAGCTATAATCCTTACGATGGCCCCAATGATAATCCTGAAATGGAGCTCCCACTCACTGCTGGAGAGTACATCTATGTGTACGGAGGCATGGACGATGATGGCTTCTATGAAGGTAAGTCTTAACAATACATTGTTTTCTGTACAATTTCATGTTGCTGTCACTTCATTGTGATCTTTTTAGGCGAGTTGGTAGATGGAAGGAGAGGGCTGGTTCCCTCAAATTTTGTGGAACGTGTATCGGACGACGATGTCATGGGTACTCATCCACCAGAGACTAGTGACGTAACCCACAACTCTTTGCTAGACAGCAGTTTGCACAGTGCCAGCCACCAGCAACACCTCCACACAAGTGTCCGCGCCTCAGATAGAACGGAGGCCTCTTCTATCTGTGGCCCCGCCTCAGCCTCTTCCAATTCGGCCTTGGCTGTTTCAGCCCCACTCACCAATGGCCTGGACGTGGATTTGGAGGAGGTGGGCGTGGACACTGTGCCTTACCCACGTAAGCTCACCCTCATCAAGCAGCTTGCCAAAAGCATCATCATCAGCTGGGACCCTCCGTTGGTGCCAGCTGGGTGGGGCAATGTGTGGAGTTATAATGTGTATGTGGACCAGGAGCTCCGGCTCAATGTGCCCTTCGGTGCTCAGACCAAGGCGGTGCTGGAGAGGCTCGACATCAACCTCAAGGCCTACCGTGTATCTGTGCAAAGCCTGACAGAAAAGGGACACTCAGACCAGCTGCGCTGCAGTATGCTCATTGGTCGGGACGTTTGTGTGGCCCCGACGCAACTGCGTGTGGACAGGGTCACCGCCACCTCCGCCAATCTGTCCTGGCTCCCCAGCAACAGCAACTATGTGCACATCGTGTCCTTGAATGAGCAGGAGTGTGAGCTGGTGAAGGCTGGAAGCTACTCGCTGTGCCTCAATAACCTCTTACCCAGCCTGCAGTACACAGTCAAAGTGGAGGCGCGGCCCCACCGCACGCCTTGGGAGTTACCGGTGGAGCGACGTGAACGCAGAAGTGCTAGCATCAATTTCAGTACACGAATGGCAGGTCAGGATTTTATATTGTTTTTACCAATGTTAATGAGGGTCATGTGTCACTTCGTCACATCATCTGTGAGTTTTGAATATTTTCCCCATTCAAGTGAAATGGACTGAATTTGAAATGCTGCAGTCAAGTGTACATCATCATTTAGCTTTGTGTATGTGTGGGCGTTCCCTCCCCTCCAAAATTAGATTATTTTTACATGTTTTAGAAGAGTAGTATGGTAGTAGTGGTTGCGTTGGTTAGGGTTTTCTTTTTATTTGGAATATTTAGCACAGCGAATTGTGTCACCTCTGAATTCAATTCACTAAATGATCACCTCAAATTTGCTTAAGTTTCATGCCCACAGTCTGGGAACACAGGTATATCATGGTCTATTCATTTCTGAATGTCCCTTTTCGAATCGTAGTTGTAATTGCCCGTTTCATCACCTCGTGGAAAAAAAAATTGTCATGTACCTTTTACTTAACGCTGTGATTTTCTGTAGGCCCTCCTGATGCTCCATTGGATGTACAGTTGGAACATGGTCCTTCACCAGGTATTGCCCTCATCAGCTGGCTGCCGGTCACTATCGATTGTGCTGGAACCTCCAATGGAGTCCGTGTCACTGGATACACTATATATGCAGATAAGAAAAAGGTATGGCCCTCAATTTCAAACAGGTAGTTGGGACTTGAAATGAGTCGATGATGTCCTCATTCTAATGTGGATTCGTCTTCAATCTAAGGTGCTGGAGGTGTCTTCCCCAACAGCCGGCAGTGCTCTGCTGGGGCCTTCGCAGATCCAGTCCCTACAGGCAGCTCAGGAGCTCACTGTTCGCACCATGTCTGCACATGGGGAGTCTTGTGACTCTTTTCCAGTCAATGTGCCCTCCAAGCTACCTGCTATAATGGCCGGCCCGGTTGCAAGCACCCCGGTAGTGCCACCCCTCGCCTGCAACCCTATGGGACCCACAAACCTGGCCTCATTGCTTTCTTTGGGAAACTCTGCTGCCAAAGCCTCCACGCCTCCCTGCCCGTCACCTCCAGACACACACATTTCTAGCCTCACGGTGGAGGCCGCTGCCAACTGTCCTCATGTTCCACACTCGGAGGTCTTGGTGTCATCAGCCACATTTGTAAAGGCCTGGGCCGACCCCACATCTGCTCCCATGGCTGCGTGTGAGGCCACATTACCCGTTACGTCAATCATCACGCCAGTGGTAAATCCTCGCTCGACAAGCCTGCAATCAACGAGATTCCAAACTTATCTTTGAGTTAAATATGTCCAATTGACTGTTCTTTTATTTCACCAGATTGTGACATCCCCCACTTTGTCAGCTCCTCAAGCACCTCCTGTAGTAGCACCCACGCAAACAGCAGAGGTGGTCCCAGCGGCCATGATGGATCAACGCAGAGATGCAGACAGCCCTGGAACTATTCGTCCTTTTCCGTCCATTACAGAGTTCATTGAAGATCCCTGTGCCAAACTTGTAACGCCGGAGCGTATCCCCACACCACCCAAAGCCCCAATCACAGACCTCTTTAACCCTTTGGATACATTAATCCTCCGACCCCCAAGCACTTCACCACTGGACTCCGAGGTAGAGGAGGAACAAGAGAACAAACGTTTAGTGTCCGTTGAGGAGTTCTTGAGAGAGGACCAGGACCCAATATACACAAAGGGGCAACAGGTCAGTTCTAAAGTGTTGGCATCCTCTTCCTATTTGCAAACATTGATTATCATTGAAAATTGAATGCAGGACTGACATAAAAACAACTTTTTTTTCCGACTTAATGTTTCTAACTGCTGAACTTTGTCGAAGAGCAGGTACAAAATACTGTGCATGGTATCATTTCATTTTGAATGGTACCTTTTTTTTTTTTAAATAACAGTTCAACCAAAAGGGGTTCTCATCTATCTATCCTAGCGACATTCAGTGACAGGCAGAACACTTAATTGCTCCTCCAAAATATGTTGGAGGTACAATTAATCTGTGTATCCACTTATAGTTCGTACAACAGAATAATAGCTTTGTGTTCATCGAAAGAGGCCAAACCATTTGTGAGTACTGTACCGTAAATTGAGACCGACAACAAACTGAGACGTTTTCTCTCATTTGCAGAGCTATGGCGCAGGGTTGGTTGAGCCTCCAGGTGACTACGTCGCTGACAGCATCCGCTCAGACTTGTCTGACATCCTAGAAGAGGAGGAGGAAGAACTTTACTCTGATCACCTCGTGGAAGCGCCCACCAGGGGATACACGGTTGCAGCTGGCAGAGTATGTGGGAATATGTGAACTCATGCTGTTTCTAATTTTCTTTGCCCAAGTTGTGCATTTCAAATGCCTTATTATTTATGTGACGCACATGATTGTGATTCCGATTTTATCTCTCTCTTTTCCTTTTGCATGACTTGATCTTCTTACTGCCTCCTTTTTTTTTCCCCCGAAATAACCACCTGCTCAACACCAACATGCCCTTTTTTGCTGGTCCGTTTCATGGTTATGGTCATAGGTAACCAAATCAGAGCCTTCAGATAGTGATGAAGATGTTCTTGAGAGGATCCTCAAGTTACCCACTCAGCCATACCGCAGCAAGCAGCTGTTTAGTATTCCTGAAGTGACCGAGGAGGAAGATGGCGGTCGGAAAGAACCTTTACATCATCACATACAGATTCAAAAGAGGCCCGGCCACCTTCACCCCAGAAGCACGGAACACCTTCATCATGCTCCTCAGTGTCACCACCATCCGCATGTTCCACCTCAGCACCACCACGTCAATATGGATCCCAGATCCTTCACCAAAGAGCCTTTAATGAGGCAAGGACCCTTACAAGTAAAGCCCAAGCTGCAGCACAGAGTCCACTACTCGGATGCCGTTGACATTGTCAGTTATAGTGGTGAAAAAGAAGTGGGTTTATGCGAAGGTCCAGCCAACAGGCGGGGTCCTGTCCGCTGTCCTCCACATTCTGCCCCCAACAAAGACAGAGTACTCCTCAGAGGGTTAGGGGATCGCCTTAGGAGGGAGGCCATGCTCAGGAGTCAGAAGGCTGCAGCGGCAGCAGCTAAACCGGGCCATGGTACGACCCCGCCAAGACCCTACCCAGTAAGCAAAACAGTACGTACTGTGAAATCACCAATTAGCCGTGGGATGGAGATTGATGTGGAGTACGGAACGGATGACAATGAGGAACCAGATGCGTGCCCTACAGGAGAGGTGGTGCTAGAACAGATGAGGTCAGAGTGGTGGATCGAAGGCGCTGAAATGGAGCACAGAGGGTCTTCCTGCCGCCACGGAAGAAAGCCGGAGTCCGTGGTAAAGATTCGTCTTCAGCATCGTCCCAGCACCCATCTTCCCTGTGAATCCTTTTTAGCTCTTATCCCTTACCTGTACTATTACTCCTTCGACATGAGTCCCCTCTTCAATTATCATCAGTCACGATTCCCTTTTACTCTGTGCTTCAAAGTTAGCTTTTTGGGGTCACTGTCTTTTACTGAAAGGTACTAATTGCGGAATAGGGTTTTTGAAGTCAAGCTGTAAATTTGCCCGCTTCTGATGTTGGAGCTCACCTGTTAGGACTTGGGCTTTGTAACAAGAGGGTTAAAATTTGAATCCTGCTGAGGAAAAAAAACGACGACTACAATTAGTTGTTGGAGAGATGTTAAGTCTTCTGGAATACTGTCCCACCCTTAGCTCAAGAGTTGCAGCACCGTTTGCGAGCCAGTTCACTCTGACATCGCTCTGTGTAGACTGTGATCTGGTTCTCAGAGTGGTGTCCTATAAAACCGTACAGTGGAGTGGAACTTAAAATGCCTCTTGAACGATGATAATCAGTCAAATAAATTACAATAAAATTAATATCAGTGGAAATTGAACACCCTCAATGCTTCCTTTTGTCTTAAAGGCAATTGTTGCTTTCCAATATGTATTCAGACACTGGCACGGATGTCGCCATGTTCTAATTGTGTCCACTGCAGCTTTTCCTGTGTGAATTCCCCTTGTTTTCCCTGTAAATGCCGATGGTCGTTCTGTGTGAAATGTTTTGCTTATTCCCGTTTTCTTTTCCACGTGCAGGAGCCCAGTGAACAAACGGAATCTGCAGCAGGTCCATCATGGGGGCCAGACTCCGAGCTATCCTCTAAATCTGTTGGTTCACAAGGCAGGCAGCTCAAAGGTCAGAGATTCTTTTTTTTTTTCTTTTTTTCTGCTTCCTCTAAATTGATGTTTCCAGGCGAGGTGATGCGACGGAAATGCTGCCGACACACCTGTGCTTACACTTAACAAGCCGCGGCTTGCGTCTCGCATGCTGGCAGTCAGATTAGCACCATGTGTGGCAAGGGAGGAGTGTCGGCTGTGATGAAGAAGTTGGAGCCCACTAAGCTGGGAACCAGCTTAACTTAAAGTGGCTTGTCATGACAGAAGGAAGTGACAACCTCAAAATAGCGACATTGATTAGCTGACAAAATGAGTGATGCCCCTCTGTTCCTTCTGTCTCCCTTTTTCTACCCTCTCTGTTTTTTTTTTTCGTCATGACGCAGACCAAAGTCCGCTTTTTATAGATCTGAATACTCCGATGTACCGCACACGCATTCAAGCACAAGCCACGTTGAACATGCAACCCACTGACATGCTCCGTATCTATTACTAATCCGCAAGGATGTGAAACTGCAAGTTCTCTGCACATGATTCTTGCCACAGATGGCCTGATTCTCCATAATGAGATAGAGAGCGGCTCGCTTCAGAGCAGCTTAAGTCTCACTACAGCTCTTCAAATTTGTCTCACTTTGTCAAATAGGATACACGCGGGCATAACTTCGTGGGTCACACCAGCATTATGCTTCACTTGCAAGTTGCAACGCTGCACAAAGTGCTTGTTTTAAGAAAAAAAAAAGCACCACGTCATTGATGTCCGTTGGGTATGTGTTGCAAGTGTGCCGTTCTTTGACCTCCATCAGATTTTGTCAAGCGGAATTTCCCTTTCTTGCCGGACGCCGCAGATCCTGAGCAATTATGTGTTTGCCAAACAGCGAGCACGGCTTAGGATCAGTTGTTTAGCTTGATTATCTCTTTTAAGGACATGCCTGGGTAAAGCGTGCAGTGTGATCGGGGGCAGGGTAATGCTCCTGCAACCATTGGGAACACTGGTGAACTGAGATAAATGATTAAATTAATGTATTACTGTAGAGCAAAAACAAACAAACCATTTTGCTCTTTTATTTAGTATTTCTTTATTTGATTCCACCATCTCCTCGCAGGCTGTTTTGAATCACCAAAGACAAAAGGAGACAACAGTGAATTCCGCATCTTTGTGGCGCTGTTCCCTTATGACCCTGTCACCATGTCACCCAACCCGGACGCCGCTGAGGAGGAGCTGCCCTTTCGAGAGGGACAGATTATCACAGTACGTTCCCCCCTCATGCATGATATGGTCCACGCAGTACAGAATAGGCTGAAATGAAAACAGACATTGACCTAAAATACGGTATTAACATTTCTGCTAAGGTTCTGTTCAATCCAGTGTAAATACTCATCCAGTGAAGATGAACATATCAGTGACGTCATGTCAGATGCACGTCATGCGTGTGTGAAGCGTGATTGAAAAGCCGTTTTTCTGATTAGGTTTACGGCGATAAAGACTCAGACGGGTTCTACAGAGGGGAGTCTGCCGGTCGTCTGGGCTATGTGCCTTGCAACATGGTGTCTGAGATCCAGGTGGAGGATGAAGAAACCCGGCAGCAGCTTCTGCAGCAGGGCTTCTTAACGACCCCATCATCCATTGAGAAGATGGGTATGTCGAATCTTGTTTGTTTTGTTTTGTTTTGTTTTTTTGTTGGATGATCTCTTTTTGCGTCGCTCCGCTTATAATCACCATTGTTCACGTTTCAGCGGTGAAGGAAAAAGGCTGCATAAACCTAATTCTGCTTTGCAAAGACAGTGGGCCTGATGCAAGAACCACTAGATATTTCCAACCCTTTTGCACCACGGTGGGGAGAGCGGCGTCGCTTAAAGGCAGACAGCTCGGCCAAAGATCGAATCTGTTAACTAAACTGCAAACTCACAAAAGTGTGAACAAAGTGAGCAGGCTGAATTGCAGTAATCTTGATTTTGTGCCCGTAGACGTATTGATATCATAAAGTGACGGCTCCCTCAGTCGTAGAACTGTCGCTCAATACGGGCAATCAAAAATACAATCTTCTATTTTGAGAGGAAACCACTTTTTGCGAGGCAATTTGCAGCCATCAAAGAGTAAATATCTTTTAAAAGTTCGCACTTCCACCTCAGGTTCTCCCAAAGACAGCACCAAATGCTCCCGATGAGCTGTGAAACGGCTTTTAGGATCATCTTTCTGACAAAAGATCGAAATACAGTAGTGTGTCCTCACTTTATGTCAGTCCCCGTAAAAACATTTTGAGGTTACAAAACAGTGCACAGCAGAATACGTTGTAAGATGGAACAAGAAGCACCCCCGGGACTTCCCGTTTTACTGTTCTCTATCTATAATCTAGAATTGGATTTTCGTACGAATATTTCTTGCATTGATGTAGCTTAGTGGTACTGCATGTTCCGACTTGCTTATAAATTCTGGTTTCATTTGCCTCCGTTTGTCGTAACCCGAGGAACCGCCGTGCATAAACACCGCTGGTTGACACAAAACAATAAGAGTAACATCTCAGCCCTTTTCTTTCAATCCTGTAGCACTAATATTTAAACCGATGCTCAATTAAAGAATAAAGATATCACAGATACCCAGCTAGATGTGGATTGTTGAGTTCTGACTAAATGAAATAAATTGCGACACAGGAAGATAATGAACAATAAAATTGGCCCTTTATAACTGTTATGGTTTTAGTGCAAAAACTTTTCCAGCAATTGAGAAGACACGTGATTGACAGCTGCAGTTCAAATGTGTAAATCCAAATACAATAGCGGGCTCATGGTAGTCTGCATGAGTCGTGACAAACTGTTCCTGCATGAGGCCCGTTTTTCTGATTAATCCAAAAGAAGGAGCCTCCTCTTTAATGTCAGTGTGCTACAGTGGTGCACCCCCCCCCCCCCCCCACCTTCACTGTGTCGCTGTTCCGGAAATCATAACCATCAACACATATGCAGGGGCTGTTTTCGTGCAGCGTTTGCCTTGCAAATTCAGGTTAACACTTTGCTTCTTTTTCCCGCTTTCGAGCTCGTGCAGCATCCAGAGTGAACATTTCCAGATTCAACCTTTTCACTTGCACTTGCCACTCGCTGTTACGTCTGTTGCTTGCTGCTTTTTATTGTCTCTTTGTTTGGTCTGTTTTTTTCCCACCTCTGTCCAGCTGTTTTTGTCTGATTTTTTTGGTGTCACCCATTTTGGTTTTCTATTCTGAAATCCCATAAAGGCACTCGCACACACGCACAGCTTCCAAGTCGCCCTGTTCCACCACCAAAACCGAGACGATCCAAGAAAGGTGTGTCTCGCTCCAGATTCCCTCCCACTGCCCTCTTTTTTGGGTCTTCTCTGGTTTGTTTCTCTTTGTTGTCTGTTTCGCTTGAAGCCGTTTGCTTTTTCACCTCATTAAGTACATTTCACACAGTGACCAGAGGGGATTTGAAAAGTCAGACCTAGCATATTAGCTAAACATTTTACTTGAATATTCTGTTGCTAAAGCTTGTTGTTGTTGTGAAAGCTCCCAAGTGGAATATTTTGATGAAATAATACAATACAGTACAATACAATACAAGACCTCTTTATTGATATAGCGCTTTCACAACAGCTGCAGCTTTACAGACCAGTTAATATAAAATAACAAAATATAACCGAACACAATATAAAACATGGACAGTCATACATTCCTAACAACTGTTGCTGCATACGCCTTGTTGTTTTAAGCAGTCATAGATGAAAGAGAAAAGAATCAAAGTCTCTTTTCACCATTGGATCAGAGACGTCATGCTCAAAACGTGCATGACATCCCACACATCGGCTACAAGCTAAATTTGAACGTTAACAAGAAGCTGTAGCGTCCATTGACGATAAAGGAAATTGCTTCACTTTTCCTGTCCATTGTAAATCGGCTTCAATATCAAGCGGATACTCTCAGTTCCAAATACACATCTTCGCTCCTCTCTCCTCGTCATCCATCCGGCTGCCCTAACGCAGTCTGTCCACAACGGGTCCACATGAAGGACAACAAACACCATATGACAAAACAAAAGACAAAAACAAAGCAAACAAAAAAAGTAGAGCTCTTGCAGATGTCTGCCAACAAAGGCGCCATCTTGAAGTCGATCTTGAAGTTAAATACGATCGAAAATTCTCAAATCCTGCAGAAATCCAAAACGTGAACTGTCGTCATTCATCTTACCATGTTAAACATTCCCAGTGATGTCACCTTAGTGAGCATCAAAAGCAGTGAGCCACAAACTGGTACAGGTCCCTGCACCCTGATATTTTCCGCAACGGTGGAAACCAAAACCAAATTACGCAGTAGACTGGAGATAACTAACACACTTGTGATCTTTTCCTCTTACCCCCAAGATGGAACTAATCACAATAACTACATTTAATAATGTGTTTCTATTTGATTCAATGTCTGCCTATCGAAATCTTGCTCCATGAGAAGCCGGTCCATTGAGTGCTGGTCTGGGACTCAAGCCAGTTTTTTGTTGATATTCTATTTCAAAGCCACCAAAGACTGGCACTGAAGATGACAAACACCGTAACTTGATAACATGATAAGCGGTCCGCTGTCCCTGAACGGGTTAATAAGCTTGAGAATCTGGACAGAGGAAAGTCAAATCCTTGCTCCCTGTAATTCCTCAGCTAGTGCATCGGAATCCAGACTCTGTGCTAAAATGGCACATTTCCCAATCTCCTCATCCCCCTCTGATCATTACCTGTGAATTTATGTCCTGCTGTGTGGTGCCGACTCTAAATTTAAGAGTACATTTTCAGCCTTTGAGGCGCAATGTTGGATTTACAGTTTGTTCCCTCTGTTTCTGCAAACGTGCCATTTTATCCCTCGCCCTCGTCCTTTCCAGCGGAGTCTGCAACACTCTTGGAAGAGAGCGTAGACTCCTCCAGTCGAGGTTTGTCATTTGACCTTTGACCCTCAAGCTTCTCTGTGTTTTTCCTGCATGATCGCGTCCGTGGACATTTCACTGTTCACTGGACTGCTCGCATGCATTCATCTTCTATTTTCATGTGACTTCCCATTCGCAGTTATGTCGACATGTAGGTTGTGTTCTTATTACAGGTAACACCATTTGTCATCGTCATCCATTATTATAGGAGACTGCTTGATTTTGTGTGTTTCACCCCACGCAAACTGAGAGCACCGTCAATTGATAATATATCAACCGGGAAGATGGCGAATGCACATCCAAGGGGAACAAACGTCTTCCACGAATTATTCGTTAATAACTTGGAAGTTCGCAATTGCAAGCAGTTTCTCGTCCTAACACTTCTTTCCTCAGGTTGCTTCACATAAACTAATATTTTTCTTCATGTTTACTTGCGGTGGCGCCGGGTTCTTTACGACTTAAAAGTAACTGTTAGCAGGCACAAATACTAACTCCATGCCGTCCATTTTCCATTTTACGTCCAACTGCATGGAGTGGAATGTCAGATGCACAAACCGCAATCTGCATGCTGGTGGTCACAGAAGACATATCATACCTTGTATCGTATATATTTTTGAGCACGTGTTTTTTTGACGGGCAGATGTAAGCCAGGCAGCTGCTGCAACTGCAGCAAATTCCACCCCAGGATCTCGTCGGATGGTGGCCATCTTTGATTACGATCCACGAGAGAGCTCCCCGAACACCGATATCGAGGTCAGACTTGATACACGACAAAAAGAAGTCTTGTTCAGAGTTGTTGTTTGATCATGAAGTCACTGATGGTGTAGGAAAAAAAAAAGATTTCTTTCATTAAATAATACAAATGTCATTTTTTTAGGTGCATGTTAAATCTTGCAATCATTTCTTTTGCAATATTCAACACCCATATTGCATGTTTTTCCAATATTGTGCAGCCCTTGTGTGAATGGTTGGTTGGACTCGAAATGTGCCCTGTGATGGACCTTTTGTCCCGAAATCACTTGGGATAGGCTCCGGACCCACAACAGGATGATCGGTGTCGAGAACGGCTCGATTGGCGTTTGCTCATGTTCTAATTTGTTTCGTTAGGCTGAGTTGACCTTCAGTGCCGGCGATGTCATACATGTCATTGGTGACATGGATGAAGATGGCTTCTTCTACGTGAGTATTAGATTGAAGAAAAAGAAAAAAAAAAAGCAAGTGAACTAACGTTTATGTACAGGAAAACAGACCGATAAGTACATGTAGACGATGATACGTCACATTCTTGCGAGTGAAAAGACCTTAAAATGGCGGCGCCCATAAACGAGTAGTTGCGATGTTGTGTACGCATTTTGGGTTTGGTTCCTTTTGAACAGATTTTTGTGTGCGTCACATGAGGTTTTGATTTCATTAATCTACAAAAAAACAAAACAAAAAAACAACGTCCACCAATCTGACTGGTGTGTGTCTCAGGGTGACTTGAATGGGCAACGTGGCTTGGTGCCCTCCAACTTCCTACAGGCGTTGCCAGAAGATGCTCCAGCCGAACATGTCTCTGCTCAGCCTGCAGCAGAACCCAAGAAAGAGTCGCAGGTAGCTGCGTACTTTTTTCCCCCCCCCAGCGTGTCACCTGACTTTGTTTGTCACCAACATGCTTGTTTTATTTCCTTGTCTTGTTTTGACATTTCTTGAACTGCTGTTGATAACTATCTTACACTATTCTGTTTCTGGTTCTGAAATTCAGTTGCTTTTTTTTCCCCCCTGCTCCGTCATTTCCTCGCATGACCTTTTGCAGAAGCAGAAACGAACGGTGCACTTTGAGACTTGATTGTAAGTGTTGTCTGAAAGGGGGAGCAAGCAGCTCAGCGATTGCTCATTAGTGTCCCTCCGTTCATTCCCAGTTCATGTTGATGTGCTTCTACTGTAGACCCGCTTTGCACCCTGCATTACCTCCTGAGTCCAAATGTGGTTTCAGTTCTTTGCGCCCCCTGCCTTCCATGTGTTTTCCAAAAGGTCCTCGGTTTACTCAGTTGTCGTTAAATTTTGCAGCAATCGGAACAAAACTCCCATCATAAACTGAAGACCCTCTGTCCTATAAAGATTACTGCGCTATAGTGCAATAATGAGTAAAACAAAACTTTTGTTCCCAAACTTTTTTCTCTAATGTCCTTTTCATCCTGAAGGAAATCACCGCTGTCGACCAGCAGGATCCCGGGCCCTCTGCAATTCAAGATACTTTGATCCCCCAAATCGAACCTCCTTGCCCCAACCTATCAGAACATTCAGAACCACCCCCCCATCTGCAACTGCCCACCAGCACCACATCAAAATCGGGCCCGGTTCCAAGCTCAGCGCCAGTGCATGCCTCTCCTCCAGCCCCCCACCCAGCAGACAGGCCGGTGCTCGCCGACTGCTCCGCACAAGGCAAGAAGAAGAAAGGCTTCTTCTCCAAAGGCAAGAAACTGTTCAAAAGGTTTGGATCCAGTAAGAAAGATTGAAAGGCAGGACCTCACACTTGATACAATTTGTTTTTTTTTTTTGGAAGCACTTTCTTGATAACTGTTAGTAAATGTACACTTGCCTTAGCGCATGACTAGATTAGCTGTGAATGACAAAATTGTGCAATCTCTCAACTCTAATATATTCCAATGGCTAATCATCAAAGCATCTCGCGCTTCAGTACTAAATATAGAAGGCCTCAGCCTTCTGAGTCCATCTCAAGAAAAATAAGCCCATTTGATTTGTCCCGCACATGTTTCTGCCAGTGTGTACATTTGTCCAAATGATCATGCTTTGTATCTGCATCTGTCTTTCCCTCGTCGTAGACTCGGTGGAGTGTGACGTCGATCAAGTGCAGTCATTGAAACAGGCATGACACATTATAGTGTGTGTGCGTGTGTCTTTGTGCGCGTGCGTGCAGGTATGCGTGTGTGCTGTCCAAAGCACATGACTTTTTCAGATATTAGCGCTTGAGTTGTCAAAGTTGTCACCACCACCCTCAGTGATGCACACAAGCTAGTTGATATATTTTGGATGCAGTAGTAGAAGTTTGAGTGCAGCATAGAGGTGTTTTCGCGGAGGGAGTTCACATCAAAAGTAACTGTTAGAAACCACAATAAAAATAATATTTCTGCCCACAGCACGGGTTACTGTTTTAACACAGCATGTCGGCAGCATCTTTTCAATGATTGTCAAGTGTGATGAAGCAGAACCCTTTTTTTTTTTCCTTCAACACGCGTAGCTGCAGGTGTTCCTCAGAAATTGGCGCCTAGCCATCCATTTTGTGTCCTAGTCACTCTGTTTCGGGTCTCTGAAGGAGCAACCTACCCCAGCGACAGTTGTGGTTTACACGCACACTAACTTTTAGAATCTGTTGTGAAACCTATGTACAACCTATACCAGAATACCACTGAAACAAGCATAAACCCATCATAACCCATGCCAAGGTTCAAAGCTTAAACCTTGCTGCAGCACTGGGGCATAGTTTCCTCCAAAAGCAATACTATATCACGCTGAACTTGTTGTATGATATTTTCCTGAATTCCGATGAGAACATATTTCACTTGAATGCTGCAGTATACGTGTGCATCTTGGCATATAAAGAACAGGGAGGTTAACTTTGTTTTGATCATGGGCCACTTTGTAAACAGGAGGTCAGTTATGTCTGTATAACCACATAAAAATGTATAATTGCGTAGTAATATCAGACGAAAAAAAACCCACTACGGTCAAAGTCTATAACAACGCTAAAAATTGATTTGTTAAATGCCATCTGAGAAGTCTTAACTGGTTTAAATTTACAGGTGTCAGAACTCCAATCATTGGCCAATCATAACAGAATTGTGTCTGTGTTTTTATGATGGTAACTAGTTTTGAAGGAAAAAAAAGAAAAAAAAACAAAATACAGAAATTGTGCTAAACTTGAAGTGGCCACATAAAATAGCACCAAGGGCCAGATTTGGCCTGCGGGCTTTTGTTTGGACACACCTTATTTCACTGGGTAAATTAAAATAAGATAAAATATCCTTTATTTGTCCCACACTGGGGAGATTTACAGTCTACATATATATATATATATATATATATATATATATATATATATATATATATGATTCACAACATTGAGTGAAATGGTTCATGATTTGCGTCGCGTAAGAAACAAGAGGTGTTTTGACGTAAAAAAATTAGGACCAGCATTTTCCTTTCTGTGATGAATCCCTATACTGTAATAACAGTTTCACTTTTTTGAATTGAACTACTGAAATAAATCTGCAATATTTATTTAGATGCACCGCAATGGCCACTTTATATTTTTCCTCATGTTTGTCCGACGGTGTGTGTGTGTGTCGTGTCCTGTAATGTGTGTGTGCGCAGAGTGCATTTGGAAGTGGATGTGCGTTCGAGTTTGTTACAGTGCACGGGGCTCCGCCCTTTGATAGCTTCTCAGGTTTATTTTCTTTCATAGCTTAGCACCCAGACAGAGCCTCCCAACAAAAAGTGGAAAAAGTGCCGAAAATGCCAAACTCATTAGGTGCTTTTTCCTGTTTTGTTAAGCTGCAACGGAGGAGAATTTAGCCTGGCTCCTGCCATGTTAGAGTCACTTTTAACCCTGGAACTTTTAGTTGCAAGTTAATAAAGTCATTAGTCATTGTTGGTCAGAGGCAGCATGACGATGCTAAGACGATGCTGAGACTGTAAAAAGGAGGCAGTGGGGGTGCGGGATCAGGTTACGCTTTATTTGTAAGTTCGCCGGGCATATAGACAAGGCTGAGGCTGCAGTCATCATCTACCACCCCCCACACACACACACACACACACTTTTTTTAAGAGGAGACAAGTTGCCGAAATGCGCTGTTGTATTCACGGTCTTGAATGCACAAGTATGATCTCTACCTGCTGTTTCAGTTAACTGCACCTGCGCTGCTCCCGCTCGGCATCTACGTAGTTCAGTATTTTAGCCTTACGAGATGACATTGTTTAGACTTGAGCTCTTGTTTACGGGATGTTTATCGATTGCATGAAGACCAATATGATGCCCATATTCTGCCTTATTTATTCATTTCGTATTTAATATTTTCTTTTGTCTTGACTCATCTACAATGTGAATTGGAGATGGTCAAAATGCAGTGAGAAGGTCATTGTAGGACTTGGGTATGTAATGAACAGTTCTTTGGACTCTCTTTCCTGTATTTATATTGTAAAAGCATTTTCTTTTTTTATATGACGTCCTAAAAATGTTTTTATTACCTATTTGGAAGCTCATCTGTAAATACTTTTGTTCATATTTTTGGCATGTTCATGCAGTGTTGATGCGGTAAAGGCTTAGTATGCAAAATAATTGAAAAAAGCGTCTTTTTATGTCAAATAAAGTATGTCTATTTTCACACGAAACAAAAGTGCGTCGAGCATGTGCGGTTTGTCTGAATGGTGGAAGAAGGGTAACAAAACATTTGATTGATTCTTTATTTCACGCTGATGACATTTTATTTCATGTACACGTCATTGATATTTTTTTTTCTGCCCTCTTAGCTGCGAGGATTGACAAAATGGAGGAAAGAGTTTGCAGGCTTTGCTCCACGCCACACGGCACCCATGTGAACTAGCAGGGACGACACTCTGGGTAACGTGTAGCTTTCGCGAGACAAAAGCCGCTTCCTCTTTTTGGACTTCTGGGGAGAGGCCGCTGTTGTCCCTGAAGCCAACAGTACACTCATCCATAAAGTAGGAAACACTACACTGTGGCGAGGAGTTTAGTAGTGCTTTCTACTTTATGGATGACTGCACTGTATATCTGATGGGTCGTCTTCTATCATCTGTCGTCTTCTTTTCTTCACCTGCGCATGAACACACAGCGACCACCCCACCCCTCCCCCCCTATCAACTTCACCCCGACCGACACTATGGACACCATGCATGCAACCGCTTAACAGGCAACCTTCACTTCCCTGTAGACGGTTACTTCTTCACTTCTGCCATTGAAAATTGTATTTGGCTCATGAATCCCCCCCCCCCCCCCCCAGTCAGAAAATTTGCCCTTTTTCGTGTCTCCACCTAAAAAAAAAAGGTCTGCCACAGGAAGCGCTATCTTGAGGAAGCCATTTTGGATGGCGTGAGTAAGCTTTTCTGTCATATTCACAAGTTACACCCCCCCCAAAATAAATATATATATTAAGAATGTGCCGTTTACGTCGAACTCAAACGGATACAAACACACAGAGGCATAATTTAAAAAAAAGAACAGGCACAACAGTTTCATAGGAATAAAAAATGCCACTTGAAAGAATCCCAGTGGCACTTGTGTAAGCTTTAAAACTTAAGATTTGACGATTGTCATCTAACCATTGATCAACAAGGCGGTCTATCATACGTTACCTCGACTTTTTTTTTCCTCCATGTGTTTGACGCGAGCCTCGCAGGTGCCGTCGCTCAGCTCGAGAACTGATCGAAGAAGAAGAAGTTGTCTCCTTTTGAACCCTCTTGGACCACGTGATGTAACCACAGGAAGAGGTCTAACAGTCACAGCCACTCTCCTTCTTCTCTTCCGTCTTGAACACTGTGCCTCCTACAGATGGTTCGAAGAAGAAAAATGGGCAGGCCATTTAGAATGTCATCCACCCCCGGTAGATGATATTCAATCTAATTCAACCACTAAACGTGAGAATTTTCGAGTATGTGTTCAGTTGGTGGGATTGTGAGTTGACTTTTCAGATCAATCTTTTTCCCTCAAGTTTTTCCAAAATATTTTGAACTATTTAAGCAAAATGAAGCCTGATTGGGCTCTGCTTGTAAATGATTGAATTTGTTGCATATTTAATTCTATACTACAATAATAATTTACTCTTGAGACCTAAGAATAACAAAACCCGCATTTGGTGTCACGGTGTGCAGTGACTTTTGATTCCTCAATCACGCCGAAGACTTCTGAGAGCCAAAATATCCCAAATCCAAAGTAAGATAAAACACCCCAAAACTCCAATTATTATGACCACGTGCACAACACAGTAAATGCAAAAAGCAACGTCTTAAAAAATAGGCCTTTTTGATGTCACTTGATGAGGTCACAACATTCGAAGTGTCACACAAAGAGCGGGATTCCGACCCCATGACATGAAATTTGAAGAGTAAAAGTCGATCTACCAAAAATATAAAGTAACGACAGGGAACCAAAGACAAGGAAGAGAGACGGCATTCTCACTGGAAGCAAGCTTGACGTTCTGACATTTCACTGAGTAATCCTGAGTTTATGTCCTGTGAGACATCAAACCTGTCTGACAGAACAAAGGACAAAGCCTTAAAGGATCACAGTAACTGCATCGCAACTGAAACATCAAGGAGGAACAAAGAACAAACAGTTTCAGCAATAATTTCTTCTTAGCATAATGCTTTGTAAAATGCTACTAGACATGATTTAATAACCACGTCGGTCAAGATTGAATACAGCTTGTGTATTCAATCTTATTAGACTGCACTTTTGTACCTCATAGGCGCAGGAGCGAGAGTATGGTACACTCCAACGTGTATACAAAGTAGTACAGTCGACCCCCGCATACTCACGGTTTGGCACCCATCGATTTTCATATTTGTGAAATTCTTTTAAAGGATACTTATTTTAAATATTAAATGTAAGATTTTGATACAGTATTTTGCGGGGGGAGGGGGGTAACCACCCATTTAATATCATTTATTTTTATATAGTTATATTTTAGTTATTCAGCATTTTTGTTCCTTATTCAACGCATTAGCAAAGTTGTTTTGATAGCATAAAAGTCAAGCTAACATCGCTAGCTAGCTCTTAACATAAAGCTGTGAAGGCGTAAGGTCATGCTTTTTCTTCTCCGTATGGCCACTCTGCTAGTTACAAAGGGAAACTATTTCGTTTTCAGCGGAATGGGTTTTTTTTTTTCGTAAACACATTTGTCATTTTTCGGCTGTTCCCTGCAGCGGCAGCTACAATGACTGACTTGAATTGTTTAAAATTGACAATTTCAATTACATTTAACTTTTGCTCTTACTCTATTACTTTTCTTCAGGACAGGATTTAAGTCAGTAATCCAACCAATGTGTGTGTGTGCGTGTGTGTGTGTGTGTGTGTGTGGGGGGCCCCCTCACATACATCTTTACTTCCGGTACAGAGTGAGTAGAGAGAGAGAGTGCATTTTGCTATCTCTGACATTTGCTTGTTTTTTTACATTTCCGCTTTTTGTAGGTGTCATGGCTAGCGTGTCCCAACACCTTAGGGGAAATGCTCATGACACAAAACACGCGTATCTCCTTTCCCACCAATGTTAATACTATTTTGAGTCAGGAAAAAGACACTGGTGCTTGACAGTCAAATGCAGGTCTGTGAACGTCAGTTGTCGCAGGCCACAAGCCAAAGTCATATGGCCAAGCCTTCTTTTTACTGTCATCATTCTAGCAAAGGAAAAGATGGCAAGATAATGGGTGGATGGGGTGGTTGATGGTGGGGGGCTCCACTGGTGCTACTTACTATTCATCCATTATCTGAGACGCTTATCCTCACGAGGGTCTCGGGCATGCTTGAGCCTATCCCAGCTTACTTCGGGAAGTAGGTGGAGGTGCACCCTGAACTGGTCGCCAGCCAATTGCAGTGGTGCTACTATTTAATACAAAAGACATGCTGCCATTGTGAGTGCAACGTGTTGTGCGTGCGTGCGTGCGCGCATATCTGTACCAGTGAGGAAGTGATCCTGGAGAGTAGCGTGAAGCCGAGGCCTTTCCTGAGGAGCCATAACTGCTTTTAGTGATAGACCTTATCTGGACCGGCAGCCAGCTCCCCCTTCCCCCCACCGCACTCCCTTGCATGTGCTCACTCAAGCGGACATTTCGTATTAAATTCACGTGTGCCCTGAAGATGGCATTCGTTTTAAAAGGAAGTGAAATCCTCATGAGCATGCACACTGTAGCCGCTCAAGAGAGGAAGTCCTCACGAAACACGATGTGGGCTTCTATTAATACTGCCCACCCTCCTCGTAAATGTCACCCCTTTCCTCCACCATGTTTCCGTTTTCCTTCACATTTGTGATGATGAAACCGGTCAACGTAGATCATTGGAGACGCCCCTTAAGCAAGTGAGGTGCTTCAAACGAGACCCTTTGTTTTTGCTGCCCGGTATGATGCTAACATATCCAAATAAGGGCAAAAGCGACAGTTGCAACTAGCAACAAGGCCGCGGTCTGCTCAAAAAAGAAGGCCACGCTTGGCTGCGCCAGGCAGAGTCGCGTCTGTCTTCCTGTTTGACAAGGCCTGCGGTCGAGGAAGTCTTGCAGCATGCAGCTCAGTTCTCAGTTTTGTTTTTGCTAAGACGCTCGGGTGGAATGACTTCACTCACATGAAGCTGAACGTGCGGTGAAAACGGGGGTTGATAGCACTGGTCAACAGCAAATTTGAATCATCTTTATGTGCCCCTTAATGTATTTTCGACGCGGATTTAAAAAAAATTCTTAACTTTTTTTTCTGGCACATCAGTTTTTATGTTCTTTTTTTTGTTAACTTTGATCTATTAAATGTTGCGCAATGTGGGTTTTACCATGTGATGTAATTTATAGCTGTGACATTTCAGAAAAAAAAAATCCACCTTGTGCTGAACCTAACCCTTAATTCATAAATATCACTGTAAATATGACTAAATTGCCAATATTTTTTGCCACAAAAAAATTGCAGTTTCCCAGTTAAGGCAATAATAATAATAATAATAATAATCCAGAAAAAAAAATACTTGCATCTTTGATTAAAACAGTTTGGTAATTTTTACTCCAAAAGTCGTGTGAGACAGGAGATTTAATTCACTTTGGTTTTAGAGTGAAAGGACCACACTGACCCTTGATCATTTGGTCATTGATTTGGTTCATAATACTGTATTTGAATTGACCTCTGCAAAATTAAGCAATTAGAAATGAACGAAAAGTACTTTTGTCAGCATAGTGATGGAGTCTGTCTCAACGTTCTGTGGTTCCAGTTTTGAATCTTGACTCCAGCTTGCCTTGTAGCATTTTCATGTTGTCCATGTGCTTGTGAGAAATTATTCTGGGTACTCCAGCTCCCTGCCGCATTTCAAAAACATGCATCTTAGGTAAATTGAAGACTATAAATTGTCCATAGGCGTGAATGCTGCTTTGAGCTTTTGTAGCTAGCGACCAGTTCAGGGTGTACTTCGTGCTCTCGCTCCAAGTCAGCTGGGATTGACTCCAATTCCCCTGCAATACTAATGTGGACAAGCGCGAAAATAGATGGATGAATAGATGTTTTTGAAGTGTAGTGTCGTGAATAATTGATTGGCAACAACGCAACTGTGTAGCCAATTTCTCACCCAAAAGCCATCTGCGCTTTGGCCCGAGCTCACCTGCGAACCTAATGAGGAAAAAGCGCTGCAGAAAACAACCTTCTAAGGATGAAAGTATTAACACAACCCCATCTGCTATAATGGGGGCAGCAGTAGAAATGTTAAATGTCTTAAAATGATATTCTTGGCATTATTGAAACATCTACATTTTATTTGACACTACTCACCAACCAAAACATTAGCTTGACGTATATTCCACAAAGAGTTGGTCAATCGAATCTTTTTTTTCACTAAATTTTATGTTTACTCAGAATTTTATGTGATATTTAAGGGTATTTGATGATCCTAAACATTTAAGTGGGGAAACTATGCAAAAAAAAAAAGGCACTGTAGTCTGTTAATGATTCTAATTTACTCACTGATTGTAGCGGAAGTGGCAAAACCAGATAACACATAACACATAAACCCAGTATAACACACTTTAAGCATGAAGCAGACAGTGTGGTTTGCATATAGATGTATAAATTAGTAAAAAAAATAAAATAAAAAATGTGGAATTTGTTAAAGACTCATTTCACTATTAACAATATGTTTCAAAACTGTTACTGAATGTGGAACTGCAAAAAAACGTGAGGCTTAATTCAAACTATCACCTTTTAATAAATGTATTTTTCACCGTGTTGCAATATATTAAATGTTCAGAAATGTGAAAGGCTTTGACTATGAGATAGTAGAGCGCCAGTTTGTTTACCGGTACTTAATCCATTCAATACATTTATCAAGAAGTGCGAGAGTGGGGCGGTGTAACTTTCCTGTCCTTACTTCTCATGTTCATGACCTGAATTCTTCAAGTTAGAATGAAAACACCACCACGAATGTCAACAATCAACAAATACAGTAAGAACCGTGGTCTACACCTGAAAAGTGCCACATTCCCCTGACAGTAATGTCATTACGTCCAAAACCTCCATTCTGTATTTCATTTGGACGCTTGTTAAAAAGATAAATTGGGAATATGCTTGGTTGTTGACAGGAAAGGTCGGCTGTTGATTGACGCCAGGAAATCAGGCTTAGGGTTCCCCCTGTTGGGATTATATGGTACTGCAAAAAGGTCCGATCGTTCAGGCCACACACAAATTGCATCGCATTATTGTTTTCACAGTAGCACAAAAACATCTCAATTAGTCACTCTCGATCCTTTCTTTCAAACCTCATCAAAAAATAATAATGGTGCATCAATCCATCCACACACTCAGGGATTGACGAAAGTACTAGATCAGGGGTCCTCATTCCTGTTCCTCGAAGTTTTTTCCATCTCTTCCTGCCGCAACACACTTAATTCAAATGATCAGAATCATTCTCCAGCTTTTCCACAGACCTTGCTGATTGATCATCTGACCCAGGGGTGTTGCAGCATGGAGAGATAGAAAGCAGGAGGGATAGCTGCCCTCGAACAGGACTGAAGACTCCTGGATGTGATGATTCCACCCACTACCAAGGTCAAGGACACTCATGATTGTTTGGGGAGGGGGCTGCTCACATTAAAAAAACAGTTTTACGCACTGTTTTAGATTGTATTGTAGGATAAAGTTGTTTGTGTTCAAGTACAAGATGACACATGTAGTCTTCGGTGCTCTTTGCACTTAAAGCTACCAAAAAATTGGCATAACTAAATAAAACACAGGAGATTTACAGATTTATTCTTGATGACTACAAAAAGAAAATGAAAAGAAAATGCATCAGGCAAATGAAAAAAAGTCATTTGAAGTCTTTTAGTACAAATAATTTTGTTGCTTCTGAGCAATGGAGCTGTAAAATGGTTTGGAAGCTTTGACGTTAGGACTTCACTGCTGTGTCTCTGGATTTGTAGATGACTCCTCTACTTTTCAGTTCTCTCACCACACCTACAGAAGCAGAAAATAGTTGAGAATGACTATTATACACTGACGGTAGGACACAATTAAGGGAACCTGGTAAAGATCACAATAAGGAGAACAAAACCATTGATATGGGGCTATACCTGGAGGTAGTCTGCCAGTCACCGACACTGCATATACACCTGGTTTGAATGTGCCTGTTGCATAAAGTAGAAAAGATGCAATGAAAATTCACTTGTCAACAAAGTATTTTCAAGCATGTTAGTGGAACAAGACAGTCATCGTATAAGCTCCTTTTACAGTAAATTATCTAGACCTATGCACAGATGTCTCTTCTTACCTATTCTCTGCCATTTTGCTACCCAGCTGTCCTCAGGACTCATCTGGGCAATCACACTGGAAATAAACATAATAGTAAAAACGTATTGTCCTTCAAGTGAATTACTTTTCACGTATAGCCAGTTTAGTATTTACCCATCAAATGAAGAACTGGTGCATTCATAAACCATCTCTCTATTCCCCTTCATTTGAAGGAACGACTCGCAGTTGTCACAGCCATCATATTCAAACTGGTCAATGGTCTAAAAGAGAAACAGACTTGGTTATATTGCTGTGATGAAGCAAATTTGTACTGCGCCCTCACTAAAACAGTAAATCTGCCATAACGCGTAAACGTACAAGCAAGTGTTTTTACGGTTGCTATCAATGACAACAGACAACGCAGGCTGTGCCCAGCAAAATTGCGACAAGTTAGCAGCACGGCTAGCGTTTCTTTTGTCAGAATTTGATTTACCTTCACTAAGGAGCACAGCAAACATGCTCGTAGATGGCGAAGGTCTTTGGGAACTGTTTCCAGCGCCATTATGCTCTCTTTCTTATGAAAATAGGTCAGAAACCTCGGTCCAAACAAACTGGTTTGTGGTTACGAAGCTGGTCTCATGATTATTACGTCATTGCCAGCAACGAGAACCCACAAAGGACCCTTATTTAGACATCCTTTGTGAAGTGCCTGTTTAAAAATCGACACACCCTAACATGACCTGTACTGTATTTTAAATGACGAGACGAATAACATGATTAAAAATAACTAAACAGTAATGTTTGCTTGATTCAACCACGCCTTATTTTTTGTTGAATTTAATTTATACACTAAACAAAAATATAAACGCAACACTTTTGTCTTCTCCATTTTTCTTGAGGTTGACTCTAAGATCAAAGAACATAATCTACATACAGAGAAAGCCAATTCCCTCAATATTGTTCACAAATCTGTCCAAATCTATTTTGGTGAACATTTCTCCTTTGTCAAAATGATCCCTCCCTACTCACTTGGTGTGGCATTTCAAGATGCTGTGGAGACAGCAAGATTATTGCACAAGTGTGCCTTCGGCCGCAATAATGGGAAAAAAACTTCTGAAATGTGCAGTTTTGGTTTAATTGTGGGGTTTGGGGAGTCACAAAAACGGTGTGTCGTGTGAGCATAATTTCCCTCACGCAGGGCGATACATCCCCTTCGCAGAGTTGGCCAGGTTATTGGCTATCGCCTGTGGAATGTTGGTACACTCCTCCTCAATGGCTGTGCGAAGTTGTTGGATATTGACAGGAATCAAAACACGCTGTCGTATACGCCAATCCAGAACATCCCAAACATGCTTCATGAGTGACATGTCCGGTGAGCATGCTAGTCATGCAAGAACTGTGATGTTTTCAGCTTCAATGAATTGCGTACAGAACCTTGACCATGGAACATATACATATATTCGTTTCATTCTCATTTTAATTATTTGTTGAATTAAACGAATTGTAACAACCGTGTTTGAGATGGTGTTTTTTTTTTGTACAGATAAGCCACTAGAGGGAGCCATTTACATGATTTGATTCATATCGTTCCGGTGTGTGGAGCCTGATACGCCCTGGAAAGCGTTGGTGCAGTTGCCTTCAGGTCCACTCGGAAAATACTGTTATTTTTCAGCAGCTCGACTTCTATAAGCGACACTCGAGAACGTTGTGGATTTGTTGCATTTTGTGAGGATTAGTGTCTGATTCCGTTCTAAAAAAATCAATTCATATCGTTTCCATTTTTGATTTAGCTACAAATCATCGCTTATGTCTAACTGGCCCTGAATGCAGCAAGCCAAGTGAGCAGGTAGCGGCTGTAAATGAGATTCTCCCGGTGGCGTTGAGAGAGCGACAGTTGAGTTGATGAGTGGGACGGTGTCTTTGCGGACGCGTGTGTTGTGAACTGTACGTGCCGTCTCTCAAGTTGACCGACTTCCGCACACTGCGGTGCTTCTTTCTATGGCACCCGCTGATGACCGACCTCGGAGGAACGTATCCACTTTCACAGAAGTCATTCAAAGCGCGAATTGACTTGGGAATAACTTTGAACTGACGAACGGAAGGAAGGAAGGAAACGAGCCAACGGACGGACTTTACGCAAGTGTGTCCGCGGTAATTAAATTCTTTTGGGAACAACTATGTTCGCGCCGTTGAGGTCGTAAACATGTTACTTAACCGTTTGGCTCGGCTGTGATCTAGCCGCCACGGCTGAGGCAACCTGGAACGGCCGTCTTTGAAGTTCAACTTGTCTCTTGCGCGTGCGTGCGTGAGCGAGTGCGTGTAAAAGTGTACCAGTGCGTGAGCGTATGAGTGTGTGTGTCTGTCCGTGCGGGGTGAAAAATGTGGCGCCCTCGGGACTCGCTATCTGGGGACGCCGCTTGTCAACTCTCAACGCGGTTTTGGTAAAGGTGCTGCAGCGAGTGACGTTGTGGATTATTATGAAGATTATATCAACCTCAGTACTATCAAGGAGAAGTGAAGTTAAATGAAATTGGACTCGTGCGTGGATAGGAGCTGGGCTTTTCTTCGCGCGCGGACACGTGCGGAGACTTATTGGTGGCAACTCGGAGCATGAATTTCAACTTATTTTTTTCATTTTTATGATTTTTATTTTTTCTTTGGGATCGGAATATGCGGCTGGATGCACGCTTGATTATTAACTCTGAATGGAAGGACCGGGACGTTCACGCGTGAGCTTGGATTGCGGTGCCTAAAGAAGTACAAGAAAGAAAAAAAAAAAAGAAAAAGCTTCCGATTTGTTTTCCTGCTGCCTGCTTTGAAGTCCACCATGTGCGGCCGGGCTCCGCCGCTTCAGCCGAGGCCATGACCGTCCCCCCGTGGCGCCTGGCCGGGCTCTGGCCGTGGCTGCTGATGACGGCCCTGCAGGTGGTGCTGGGCCAGCCGGGCCCGGAATCCGAGCGGCCGGCCCTACGAGCGCTCATCAAGGTGACGCTGCTGAAGCACGAGCCGACGGGGAGTCCCATCACTCTGGAGGGGGTGTTCGTGGGAGGAAGCGCCGGTGACGCGGAGGGGAAACTCATGCAGGTAAAGACATCACTCAAACATTCTCCAGTCTTTCCCAACCTTTCTTGCGCCAAAGCACATATTTTACATTCGCGAAATCACTGCCTTGTTATTCTTGAAATAAGGAACATCTTGTCTCAACGTGTGAACACTGGAATGGTTCACTTGAACACTTTTTAAAAAATCTGTTTTGTGAATGGCAACAGGTTAACACAAGTTAAATTGGGGACCGCCAACGTGGTTGGCACAGACACCAGGTCACCACCAAGGACCACAGGAGTAGCCCTGGGGCCTGCTCTAAAAATAGCTCAGTCACCAGTGATGGGACATTGTGATTTCCGAGGAGTGTTGTATTAGTACACTTGCAGAGATTCCAAGAAATAATGTTGCACATTGATTCCATTACTTGTATCGCTGAATTATAATAGTATAAAATAGGTCATTTGAACAGATTTGTTATTTTAGACGTGTATCGAACTGTTGGCCATTCATGTTTATCAGAACCCAAGCGGTAGCCCTTATTTTCCAAAAGGTTGGTGACCCCGGGGTTAAATGACCCTTATTGAATTGTTCTACCTGACACTCCACATTTCTGACAGATAGATGAACAAAAATATATCCGTAGTACGTCATCAGAGGCTGAATAAGGAGACTATGGTGGTGCTTTTGAGTGCCTTGAAAGTGGAGAAGCACTGTACCCGCTACAAATGTACCACAAGATGCTGATTTGCGAATCATTGCAATAATTTAGACTATCAGGCTTTTTTCATATGGTGTGGAAATGTTGAATGCAGAATTTTGTAACTGCGCTGTGACAAAAACATTTACCCGCTGTCTGTACGTTTGGCAAGTTATTCGGTCTGTATACAATCGAAGTGACCACAGACCAAGTGTTTTTCCCGACTTTTTTGGAGCCTATTAAAAAAAAAGAAAAATATTTTAGACAACAACAACTCGCCACTAAACAAAAAAACACCAGTATAGCACATCTGCCTCACACTCATGAACTTCAACCCTAATGAGGACTCTCGGCCGCTGGTCACACACCAATGAACTAATGGCTCATATCAATGGCCCCGAACTGTTCTCATTCTGATGCAGAGATGTACCCAACGATGTAGCCAGGAATGTATAGTCTCCCACTGTGGATGGTCTGAGGTTCCTCTGTCATCACTAAGGACCTAAGCTAGCATCAAGTAGATGTGACAGTCTAGCAAATCAAATCTATTGTACTCATGCTCAACAAATCTATTCCACCACCATCCAATGTAAGGTTCGTGCCACAGTTCCCCTCAAATGAACAATAATGATTTATGCCACATGGCAGTGGTGTGCCGTTTAAATGAAATGAATCACACTCGGAGATGCTGACTAAATGTTTTAATCTGTGCGGATGGCTACAAATGTGTTTTGCTAGTTCAATTTAGCTTGCGCTGACCAACCAATCAGAGGACAGAAAAATGCTGTTCAGTTATTGTAGGGCAAATCTAACGTCCATATAAAAGTACAGGAAGGAGAAATTCTATTCAATGAAGAGACGACAGTGTTAGAAAAAAAATGCTTTCATTCATGGAACAAGTACAAGAATTTAGCTTGTAAATTGTACATCTATGCAGCAAACAGTGTTCATGCCTTTCGAATGGGGGCCGAGCTACATAGTGGGCCAATGGTGCTATAGAGCAAGATTTTATTGAATGTGATTCTCTGGTTTCCATAATTAGTTCCAACTCCATGCCATTTCCATACAGACAAATTACACTGAGACACACACATGCTCTGCCATTTTTTTTTAAATGTTTGGATTTACCGTAGCTAAATTTAACAGTAGCTAAATATTCTTTGAAGTAATCACATGCAACCGATGGCGATGGCTCAGTCATCACAATCGCATGTTAATTGTACTGCTCTTTCACCAAGATTATTACTTTTAACGACTTGGCACACAATTAAGGGCCATGAAGTCATTGTTGTTGTGCCATCCACAGTCAGGGTTTCGTGAAATGCAATGCACTCCTCGACCGTGCAAATCTTGCCCAACTCGCTCATAACACAAAGAGCAACAAATGTAAGTTAAAAAAAACATTTAGAATTGTAAAGAACAAAGAGATTGTTGTGTCACTGTACTTCTTGGATATGATTTGAATGCATGAGCCCATATGCAAATTAGCAGTGGCTATTGGTGACCATTGACTACTCTGATTGGCTCTAGCGAATCAGTGCATGAGAATGAAAAATAGTCGATGGAGATACAATAAACAAAGGCAAAGAAAAAGGCCATTTAAAAAAAAATTACTTTTACTCCTGCTCATACGATGACTGTGTTGGGCAAGATATTGCGTGTCTGCTTTTTATTTCATGAAACCTTGATTGCAGCTAATATGTCGTGTAGCCATGACAGATTTCACATTGTGTTGAAGTATCAGGCTGCAAGGCGAGCGCATGTCCGCGCATTTGTGCTTTCTTGTGCTTGTGTTAGCTTGTGGCCACCCAAGTAAATTCTGTGCCACTGCATATCAATCAATACCAATCATATTTATGTTTCTGCACTGTTAAACAAAAAAAAAAGTTGTTTGAACTCAAAATTTAAGTTGGTGTTCCAGTGGTTAGCGCGTCGACCTCACGGTGCAGAGGTCGTGATCCCGGCTCCGGCCTTCCTGTGTGGAGTTTGCATGTTCTCCCCGTACCTGCGTGGGTTTTCTCCGGGTACTCCCATTTCTTCCCACATTCCAAAAACATGCATGGCAGGCTGATTGAACACTCAAAATTGTCCCCAGGTGTGAGTGTGAGCGCGGATGGTTGTTCGTCTGTGTGTGCCCTGCGATTGGCTGGCAACCGGTTCAGGGTGTCCCCCGCCTACTGCCCAAAGACGGCTGGGATAGGCTCCAGCACCCCCCGCAACCCTTGTGAGGATAAGCGGATCGGAAAATGGATGGATGGATGGATTTCCCCCAAATTGGCTTTCTCACATTTCACAACAAAGAAATAAGAGTTTACACAACATCTGTCCCTTGTATCGTCCCTCCAAGTTAGATATGTTTTGGCGCAAACATCACGCTTGCTTTGTTGTGCGAGCAAACATTGTTGCCATTAATGTCAATCTTTTATATTTTTAAGTTGTTCCAATTTTGGGTAAATTGCTGTTTAGGAATTGAAGCTATGCTTGAGCTGATGCAAATTGGGGTACAAAGAGGTGAATTCAGTCTCATTGGTTTAACGCTGTCTTTGGTTTTACTGATCCCGCCCCCCCCCTTGTGTGTTGTTTACCCCAATTTTCAAATAACCCTAGCGACATCCGTAGCTGTTGCCATCCTCGATCCCGCGGTGACCTTGCACCTGCCCGCAAACGGCTCACTCCTTCCCACTCCGCGCGCGATGACGGAGCGTCCAAATTCCTTGAACAATAGCGATGACATACGCGTTATTTCGAGGGCCGTTGACCTCGATTTAGTTTTACGCATCGGGCAAAGACATGTCCGTCATGCCTTGGCTGCAGCGTTGTCTCGCACTTCAAATGTTTCACATCAACTCTTCTTCCGATAACTTTATTTTCAAGGTGCGGTCGAAGACAGTTAAATGACACATTTGAACCTCAACACTGTAATTTGAGCTTAAGTGTTATTTTAAAAGTGTGCTGGTACCCTGGCAAGCGGGAGAAATAGAAATGTGTATTTCTTTTCATGGCGCTTATTCTGTATTCAGGATTGGATTATGGTTGCCTGGCCATAAAGCTCCGCGGTGTCAATTTATTTGCCGTCTCCTAAGAAACGGGATGGTCGATATGCACCGAAGGATCTCGTCTTTCTTCGCCCACCAGGTGTTTGAGGTTTCGCCACTGTTAATAATGACCATTTCCACACCCTCTTCACGCCGATAGCTCTCCATTTAGGCACGCTGACAAGCCACTCCGCTTGTAACTGAATGTTCCTTTGTGGGAAAACAAGTTCTGATCTTGCGTTGCTCGGATCAAATGCGCTCCGGGAATTCCGGCATTCCTTATTAGTCCTCGTTAAAAGTTCACAAAGGAGTTGAAATCTGTGAACAGAAATGTTCTGTAAAATAAATAAATAAATATGGAGCGAGAGATGATTGGTGTGTCAAAGCTGCTGTCAGCGGGTCTCGGCGACTTACCGTACGATGTAAGGAATACAAAGAAGAGCTTGATCACAATTGGTCCTGTCCGAGGTGAGGAAGGCCTCGTTTTTGTCAGACGCTGCAGGATGCTCTTTGTTGCTGCTCAGGCTTGTTCCAACAGGTCTTCTGTTCAAGCCGCTTTACGCTGCGGCTTTATATTCTTGCCTTGCGGTGGAAGAGAGGAGAGGGGGTCCTCCGATGTGCACTCACTCCTCGCTTGCGTTGAGTCTGTCCTGATGATTCGACTTTACTCTTGGCTTACTTTCAGTTAGACACAAAAAGTGGAGCCCGGATTGGCGAAAGATACTTGTTGACATTTGATTTGTTTATATTTACAAATATTGGAGGGGGGGGCGGTTCCTTGGTTTGCGACAACTGCCATATGACGTTGACATAGGTCGACGTGGCGTAACCTCCTTTTTCTTTTGTTTTAAATTCATAACCCAGGAGCATTTTGTTGAATATTTACTCTATATAAATATGACTTTACTATTGTCTTAGCATATGTGGCAATATTCCCACTACACCACCACCATTGGGATCGAGCTCCTTTGCACATTGAGGACTCCCTGCATTGCTATTGTGCATGCCAACATCTATTTGATGGATACTTTGAGTCCTTATTGTTGCTAAACAAAATGTTTTACTTATCTGAACCTTTAGAGAACCTTTGGGAGATTACATTTCATAAAAATCTCTATCTATACACACACACACACACACACACACACACACACACCTTATTTTCCGCACTATAAGGTACACCCAAAAGCATTCCATTTTCTTAAAAACCAACAGTGCGCCTTTATAATCCGCATGCGCTTTATATATGGATCAATATTCTGATTTCTTGGAAATAGTATTTTACATGTTCCGTAAAGCGCTTTGCTACAGCTGCAGTGGTTGGGAAAGCACGATATCAATAAAGCTGTATTGTATTCCTTTTAGCATAGCTCCATCTAGTGGATGCATAATGCAACCTCAGCCACTATTTTTGCTTCTGTTCTATGAGCCTTATAATGCGGTGGGCCCTATCTATGAAAACTGTTTTAAAATGGGCCGTTCATTGAAGGTGCGCTTTATAATCTGACGCACCTTATAGTGCAGAAAAAATATATATATACACATACACACTTTGTAAATGGCTTTGGAGCGCAGCACATCATGAACTGGAGAAGACACTTTTCATTTGCGCGCCGCTTAAAATCTACACAGCTTGTTGTGACTTTTTTTAACAACTTATTTCTTTATATTCTCTTTTATTGCTTTGATACAATTCAATGCTATTTTCCTTTGTTAAACATGTTGATTTTATTTAACAGATGACTGGCATTTGAAATAATTTCAGTGGAGAATGATGGATGGATGGATGGATGAATATTGATATATGGGGGTAATGCGAGTTACTAGCTTGGGCATGGAACAAATTCAACTCGGGGCAAGGCACCCCTGTTTACAGTATTACCTTTGGAGCATTGAATATAGTCTAAAATTGATTGACTACATTCCCACGTCCTCTCTGTGTATTGCAGTCATCAGTCCGAGCTTTGGTACACGTTTCCCTGTGGTCTATTAAACAGTGGCCATGTTGGACATGTGCCCTGTCCCCTGAATGGACATGTTCATTGGAGCACTTGGCCCGAGTCTGGCAACTCTATTAGGAGAAAGTACAGAGGCATTTTCGACTGTATCCTCTTTCCAGACACACAGCTTATATGGTGGCCGTCGAAGAAGTGCAAAGGCTTCTGGGATGCCTTTGAACTTGAGAGGACTAACAGCGATGTCCTGACTTTTGTTGAGGGAAGGATAGGAGTTCAATCTTCCAATGGGATTTGTGCCAATTAGGGGAGGCTAAACATTGTGAAAGCTATTAAGCGCTTTGAGTTTTTGTAAATCTTCAGCTGGCTTTCTGGGTCTTTGTATTTTGGAGAGTTGACCTTTGCGCCTTTTCGGTGCTGTAATTAAAGCGTGCCAGGCGGTTTCCAGTTTTACTCTGTGCCACTTCGCATTCTTTGAAGCCTTCTCAATGTCCTGTAGGGTATCGAGCACCTCCTTTTCGTTGCCTGAGTCCGGATCACGGCCTTTACTGTGGCGCATGTTTGCCTCTCGGACCATCTGCGCAGGCCTTTTGGGATTGAGGGATGAGAAGGGCGGAGGGGGCTCCGAGGGACGACATCAAAGTGTGTCCAGTTCTGAACGTGAGCTGGGATGATTAAAAACCAAGAGTGTTTACACTGCGCTTCCCATATGGGCCCTCGACTCCCCCTCCTTCAAGATTTCCTGTCCCTACTTCCTATCTCCCTGGATGAGATAAAAGGATGTCCAGGGCCCCCCCATGGCTGCACACTGCAAGAATGCTTGGAGCAGCTGCTTAGCATAGCGCGGCTTATTAATGTCATACGTAGCGCAAACGGCACCAATTTGCAATGTTTTCCTCAAATGCACGCAGAAGTGGATGTGACCGCTTCAAAGTGACAGTTGAAATTCGGGCTGCACGAATAATCAAATTCAGGTTGCAATCTAGTAGAATGCTCTTTTCAAATCGCCACGGCTGCAATTTGGAAGAAAAAAAAAGATGAAGGGATAAAGCTACAAATTTATTGCTGCTTTACATACCAATTTCAATTTTCATGTTAATCTGTCTACTTTTTTTCTTGCTTTTTTTTTTTTTTCCTCTGGCTGCTGACTTTCCGCTTCAACGCAGTTCCAGCCAACATTTCTGTGAAAGTATACACTAGTCCGAAGCACTTTTCTGGTGTGTGTGTGTACACTATTTTAGCTTAGTGCATTAGCATTGGCTTCTTTTCTTCTCTCATGCTCATGTTCAGCCACACGTTGTCCGCCTTTCGCGATAAAGATGCTTCATAGAAGTGTCGCTTATTTGCCGCCATGGAAGCGAGGATTAATTACTTCGAGGAGATGATCTGCACCACGGGTGGATAATGTTTAGCTGCGTCAGATGCGCCTGCACAGCTCACAGCTTGTATGTACTGTACTGTATATGTAGTATGCCCCCCTCCCGCAGTTTGCAAGGGAGAGGAGATGTGTGAGATAGTTGATGACAAATTTTGGGTCATTTCAGGAGCGCTGCAAAAAAAAAACCCCAAAGCTGTGGTGGCAATTTTGAAACCAAAAAAACAAAACAAAAATGGACATCAATGCAGTTTTAGCTTTGCTATTGCCACGAAAGGGCCATTCAGGGACAACGGTCAACCTTTTAAATCATCATATGGCATAATGTGATTGTACACATTCCTTTTGAAGGCCAAATAAAGTTCACTCACACACTGACGTCTGTTTCCATATGGCTATTGGCTCAGCCTGTTATTACATTTCTGTCGCCCTCGACTTGGCATTGCCTAGAACGCACCACGACGTGCGTGTGCCCCATAAAGACCGAAGTGGATTAATGGCAGTCCAGGGATCCCGCAGTCTGCAGCACAGGAAGCAGGCCGAGTGCGCTCCTGTCAGCCCTCTTCCACAAAAGATGGCCGTTAAGATGTTTCTGATGGCACTGGAAGAGTCAGGAAGGGGAGGGAAACATGGCAGGTCTCTCAATCCTGCAGGCCTCCTTTTTAAATCATTAGAACATGTCTGGAATTCTATCGTCACAATACATTCTTTCTGGTTTTTCATACTCCTCATCCAGTTTGACAGCCACGTTCTCTATTGGGCCGCGTGAGTTTATTCTCAGCTCCTGAATTTGGGGGTGCCGGGGATTCAATTATGTAAACATCTGTCGGTATTTGCTTGACTTGTTTGTATTTTCTGATATTGACGTTCTGTTTGAAGACATTGCTGGATTCAAATGAAGTACTACGTGACTGTTTATCTATTTTTGATGGGGGTGGGTGGAGTTATACTACATATAAATTAGTCGTCTACTTTCTATTGCACTTCTCAGAAGGGTTGCATGTGAACCTGAGGCAGTCCTCGTTTACTTTGAGTAATAGGTAGCAATAGCAGGGCAGATATACAGTACATTGAAGGCTAGGGGCAATTTAGAGTGTTCAATGATGTCAGAGTAAGTGGGAGTGCCTGGAGAAACGTAAACGTTAAATCAAAAGGGTCATCCTGTAGCCTAGATTCGAACCCTACGCTTCAGAAATGTGAGGCAGATGTGTCAATCACTTGTGTACTATGCTGCCCACTTTACAAGGTGTTTAAAAACAACAACCCAAAAATAAATAAATTAATAAAACACAGTTAGCACATGGAAGAAGATAATTTTGTCCAATTTCATATCGGAAAAGAACTTTTGGAACATTTCCACTTGTGCGTCTAAAAAGTTCAACATTTTTAAATAGAGATTTGAGAATGAATTATCTTTAAAAAACTATTTTTAAATGTGCTCATAAAAAGATGATGGTTAATTTCTAATCAAGGTAAACCAATTACTGAGATTCCTCTCGGTTCTGTTCTATGGCCACTTAACTCATTCAGTACCAACCAATTCTGGACCAAGTCTGAAAAGACGTTTAAAAACGTCTTTGGGAGTGAATGAGTTAACCACCACAATTTGTTAATTAGTCAACTGGGTTAGGTTTGGGGGCGGATGCGGGAGTAGCCATAATTACTGCGAATATTAGTCTGAAAATCACTTTAGCACATAAATATAAAGGCCAAAAAGGAAAACGGTAAATATGGTGGGAACTGAGCATGCCTTTCTAAAGCGCATTGCCAAATCACACCATAGTGCAACGTCCACATTAATGCTTGACTTTGTGCAATCGATTGGCCGAATTAAATCAGCCAACTGACTTTGGAGTGACCAAAATCAGGGATGGGCAACTTAAATGCTTGGGGGTTTGGGGGAGGGTCACAATTTTTCATCAGTGCTACTGGGGTGGCCAGATGTATGACGAAAATGCCAATTTAAATATGGACAAAATACGCGGCATTTATACTTTTCGTTTTTGTTAATACATTTTTCAGTGCATGTATCAAGGATCCACTAATTTGACTCAATGACAAAGGGTTTGAAGAAAATGACAAAATAACCACATACCGTATTTTCCGGACTATAAGTCGCAGTTTTTTTTCATAGTTTGGCCGGGGGTGCCATTTATACTCTGGAGCGATTTATGTGTGAAATAATTAACACATTTTATCATTTGACATGTTATTTTCACATTAAACCGCATTGAAAAAAAAATAACCTACGATGACTCTGACGTCAGCGAAGTACAGTAGAAGAAGAAGCACCGTCTCTTCTACCTGCGAAGTTGGCAGAGTTGCTTAAAAGTGACACCGAGGATGAAGGTTTCATTGGATTTAGTGATTTGGAGTGACACTGATGGTTTGGTCAACTTGTTAGCATGGTCATTATGCTACAGATATCTGAATAACTCTTAATATGTTACGTGAACATACCGGACACATTCTCAGTTCATTGTTTATGCGTCATGTAACGTTAGCATATCGTACTCTTATTCAGCCTGTTGTTTTATTTTTATTTGCCTTCAGAAATGACATGTCTATTCTTGATGTTGGATTTTATCACATAAATGTCCCCCCAAAATGCGACTTATACTCCAGTGCGACTTATGCATGTTTTTTTGGTTCTTTATTATGCATTTTATGGCTGGTGCGACTTATACTCAGGCGCGACTTATAGTCCGGAAAATACGGTACTTTGTTTTCCCTCCCAAAGCAAAGGGCACTCTTGCATAAAAATTACCGTATCATTCACAAACAGCACAAGATACCAATATTAAGGGAAAGAAGTCATTTTGTTCATTCTTTGATAAAAATAAACTCACTCAAAAATGTCATTGTTGAGGTACTACATTTTTCCTACATATCCTTTTACATCCGCCAAAAACTGTTGGGCCCACTCTTGTTGAAATAGCACAACCAAGACATGTCTACCATCTAGTGGTGATTGGTTATAGTACAACTTAGAACTACAGTCCACCCCTGCATATTCACATGTTTTTTTCCCCAGTATCTTTTCATATTTTGGATTTTTCCCAATTTTTTTCCTCCCCATTTCCCTTTGCTCTCGGTGGAAAACATATATTGTATGTTCATCAGCAGCTTTTGAAGAATTTTGTATTTGTTTAAAAACACATATATATATATATATATATATATATATATATATATATATATATATATATATATATATATATATATACACACACACACAGACGCTCCCCAGCTTACGAGCGAGTTACGTTCGAACGATCGTTAAGTAAGGTGAATTCGTTCGTAAGTTGCTTCAGGGCTATATTTTGTCTGGAATGTATGTTTAAGGCTTATATGTTTGACATCCATATAACGGGGAGAGAGCTTTTCGTCACGTTCTTCAGGGCTCGAGGGTTGGCTGCCCGGTAAACTAGCAGCGGCTTCAGTTTGAAGCTCCCGATCTCTGTTTATAATGGTACCGATGGTCGAACGATTCATCTTGTATTCACGTGCAACGCTCACCATTTTCTCACCCGCATCAAGCTTCCATTTCCACTTTCAGTTGAAATGAAATGGCTTGCCTCTTCTTTACATTTCAACTCTCACTAGAAGCCTTTCGCTTTTCACCAACCATATTGAATAATGGATGCACGAGATATTTAACAACTGGGCAGAGGAAGCCGGATTCGGGGTGGATGCATGGCGAGCTCTCACAGCGCCTCACGTCGGTATTAGCAGCGGAAAGAAGCACTAATCTAATTAAAAACTCAACTGTCATAATTAACTCAAATTAACTAAAAATTAATCATGATTACTCACGCATTTTTTATCGTTTCTGAATTTCCTTTTATATTTTTTGTCCTATTTTCCCCCATTTTAACATGGAATCATGAATCAGTTTTCTATGTGCAAAATGCAAATATTTACTGAAATAATTTCGATTTTCAATTTTACATGAACATTTTTCACTTGGAGCAGTTATTCACACATTATCTCTCACACAATATTACTGTCCATCAACAACAGTGAAAAAAATATTTTGTCACACAACAGCTGCTTGAACAGCTCTTTTTATGGAATCAAAACAGCGCAATATAAAGTGCACATCTAAGGTAAGCTAGTACTCAGCCTATAATTTTTCACGGCCCCCTGGATAGGGATTGTCGGTCAGTATGGAAGGATCTCTCGTTCTGTACTTTTTTGATCATTTATTGGAGCACTTTGCAGCAGAAGTAGTAGTAGTAGTAGTTGTAACAGAAGTATCAGAAGCAGGTAATAACCTAAACTACACATAAATGCAGTAAAAAATTAATATATCTATCTTTCTGCATCACAATGTAAATATGTATATAATTGACATTAATACCTTTATTTAACAATACGTTTAATAAATAATGTCATCAACCCTGATTTCACTATGTATCATTTTCGCCATCATTATTCATTGTTTTAAACATAAGAAACCATACAACACAAACATATCAAGTCGAATCGAACAAAAGAACTACAAGTCCCAAAAGTCAATCCCGGAAGTGGAGCGCCGGCTTGATTAACCCCGGCTGCAACGCAATTTAGTTCGTTTAAACGTCAGATTGCAGACGGACAAACATGACAACTATGCACAAATGAGCTAAATAAAGACACCCCTGTTCTAGCAACATTTTAGCCCACGCTGTTTAAATTGCCGATTGCTTCAGCAACTTTGTTCTTTGTCGTGTCATCCATTTTCTTCGCTTTGAAATGATCCATAGCTGTCTGTCTGAGGGGGGGGGGCGGAGTACGCACGTCAGCTGTGTGCTTGGCCATTAAGTGGTATTTCAGACTCGACGTGCTATGATGATAGCTCAGTTTACGACTGCAAAACATACAGGTAACTTTGGTCTTGTCATTGGAACAATCTGGCAACTTTTTAAAAGTAAACTTTCCATTCATAAACTATTTAAGTATCCGTTTTCGTTGTCTCGCGCTGCCGTGGCTGGCAAAACAAACGTGCGTGCAGAGCGATTGATGTTTTGTTTCTGGTTTATTTATAGAGCAACGTAACATCCGCTGTGACGTCTGCCGCGTTAATCTCGAGAAAATTTTTGATCCCGATAAAATTCATTTAAATTAATGCCAATAAAAAGCGCTAAACTGACAGCTCTAATATATATATATATATATATATATATATATATATATATATATATATATATATATATATATATATATATATATATATATATATATATATATATATACACACACACACACACAATATTGAGGGTCCACTCAAACTTTGGTCGCAGGCCCCAGCCGCCATATGTTGAATATTAAACATGTGTGTGTGTGTGTGTGTGCGCGTGTGTGCGTGCGTGTGTTTCGGAGGTTTGTTAAAAAAAGAATAAAAAATCCCAAAATTTAAAAAATGAATCAAGGGGCCACTTCAAACGTGGTCGCAGGCCACAGTCGCCAGTTGCCCATCCCTGTAAATGATGCCCTCTCTTTTAAAGCGCGTGCTCCAAAAATAATGGCTTTTCTGCTCCAAGCCAACATCAAAGGCGAAGTGCCTCTGCCGTTGTTCTTTGCTCCACTTGCCCCACTCTTTCTCTCAACAATTCCTCCTCCTCACCTCCTTCCCTCCGGAGCAGCCTTCTCCTGTTACTTGACAGCTCTTGGTTGTAATTCACTGCGGGTGCTTCACTTTCAAGGACAAAAATGGCGACATGCACTCAAAAGGCAGGAAGCTCTTATTTTGCTGAGAGGCTGGAGGAAAAGAGTCATCACCATTCCACAGATAAATACGCTGTGACAAACTCCCTCCCTCTCTCAGATTCCCCATTGCTCCTTCACTTTGGACTTTTTGTTTGACTTTTGTTGATTTCGCACAAAAAAAAAAACCATGTCCCGGCGGTATAATTTCCAGTTATTTGCTTCTTCTGTGACATGCTTAAAACTATTTGTACTCAGTGTTTATGACGAGTAAATTAGGGGCCAGCACGGCGGAGAGCTACTGCACACTGAAACCCAATTCTGGAGTCAGCTCAAAGCAGTCTGAGTGGAAGTGAAGTCTCTTCTTTTTTATGCTTGAACGCTTGGCTCAGCCATCCAAGAGAAAGAACTTTCCACCTGTGAGATGATTTTTTTTCGTTAACAGATGTGTGTACAAGCACCAGTGAGTCTTTATGAGTGTGTGTGTGTGTGTGTGTGCTCGTGCGTATATGAATGACTCCTACACTGAGATAAGTCACTAAACTATTAAGTGGGATCAAAGTGACTCCGATCTTCCAGTGTTGCTTGACTACAAAGGCCACATTGTAACCTCAGGTCTGAGTGGATCACACTCCTGACAAGAAATGCTTCATGCCTCCAGAAGTCACATGGTCATCTCCAGACAACAAACAAAAATACCGTTCCGGGTCCCTAAAAGGCTTAAATTTTAGTGAAAGCTAACACGTTGAGAACCAGTTAGGTAATGGGAATACAGTGAACCCCGGTTCGTCGCAGGGCCAAACCCACGAGACTTGAAATTCCAAAACATAGAGGCATTGTATTTAAAAAAAAAAAAAAAACGACAAAAATATAAAAAAATCGCAACAGTCTGTTTTCATTTGAAAATTCACTGCATAAATGACACGCATTGTCAAACAAAACGACAACAAAAAAAACATTGGATATTTAATCATCAAAATGTTCATCCCAATCATGTGCCTTTAATGACAGTATGCTAGCTTTATGCTAACAAAATGTGAAAAGCCATAAAAGGACGAACTAAAATACGTAGAGATGTTTCAGCAACACGTGATCTGAGAGAGTGCCATGTTGAACTAACTAGTTCCTTGTTAGATGGACCTAGCATGCTCATTTGAACCCTGTTTTGTACGCCGAGACACAGTCATGCTTACAACACAAATGTATGCTAGCATGAATAACAATGGCACCGTTGTAGAGAGAAGTTGCCCTGCTGAGTTGTAGCATGTACAATAAATACCCTGTTCTAACTTGAACCTCACAATGACCGTAGCATGATCGATGGTTTGGTTAATATGGGAACCCTTTTGGTTTTGGTTTCAGTTTTTCAGCGCTAAACCTGGCACGCAGTCACAGTCGTGGTTGCGTTTCGACCCCAAATTGCACTTACAACGCTATTATTTATTGCACATTAAAGATGGTCTTAAATTATGTGGAAACATCTGCAGAACACTCTGCAGTGTTGTGTGCATGTCACATATTCTCTGTAATAGTCGTTTTGGTTTTATTTTTAGTGTCATTTGGCGTCGTTTTGGTAATAGTATTTTATTCATCTTTTTTGGTGAGAAAATAAAAACGGGCAAGTACTGGTTTTGTCAAAAATGTCTTGGATTCTTAATACATTAAAGTTACGGCAGGGATGAGCCTCCACCCACACTCGACCCGCGTGACTTTACCGTTGCTGAGTAGGGCGAGGTATTGATTCAGATTTCCAAAATTGATTTGATTCACAAGAGCCCGATTTTATTTCCGATTCACGATTGATTTGCGATTGAGTTAAGGATTTCAAGCAGTCACCATTTTACTTTCATGTGGAAGACATTTTCAGAAGAAGCAATTAGTAAAAAAACAAATGTGTTGCATTTTTTTTTTTAACCCAAAACTTCCCGATAACTTTACTGCCCTATGCTGGCACTCTTGAGCCAGCCCATTCAATTTGGAGATTTGAATGACGTGCAGGATAACATATAACATTGAAATCTTGGAGAAAGTTAATTTACGTGAAAACATGCACAGATTATAAATTTGCATTTAACAAAAGGGAACTTGCCAGTGCCAATCACCTGTAAACTGAGATATGAAGGGAAATCAAGATCAAATTGAACAAATTATTATTTCTTTGATCACGATCTCAGTTGGGAACAACAGAGGTGAACGTGCAGGTTTGATTGGGCAGAACAAGTGCGCTGTTGATGGGCAGATGTTGTTGATCCGTCGGCATGCTCTCGGCTATCAGGAAAACGCAAACAAGCAGGTCATGAGAGACACTGGGGGGGGGAAATCCACCAGCGGCTTCGAGAGTCATGCACTTTTTAACAAGAGTTCACGGCAATACGAGAGAGTAGGGAAGCACAGCATTAATACAGCGGTAGAGGACAGCGATCATGAATGGGGAAACGGAAAGATGGATTACACACATGCATCAAGCGCTGGAAATCCCCTGTGTAGATGTGGGCAAAGTCACAGAGATGGCAACACCACCGAATGCCAACCACGTCTTGCGGCAAGCGTTTTCATTTGATGAGGCTTTTAAAAGCATAATGACCCGTGCGCCTATGCACTTTGAAATGAACTTGGAAAAAATTGGTGTTAACATGTAATTTTTTTTCCCCCCTCCTTCTGGTCTCTTGAAAGGGATGTAAACAAGAGGTCATCGTCTTGGGTCAGGAGGCTCATTTATGTTCACGTGGAAGCAACAGCTACATCACTTCTTGGATGTATCCGATTGTGAAAATGTTGCAAATCATTTTACCGTATTGTCCCGAATGTAAGATGGCCCTGATTATAAGATCACCCCCTCTTTTTCAAGATTCAAGTTTGAAAAAAGACCTTTTTGAACACCAAATTAATTTTCATACAGAAAATAATTACAGTACATCTAAAACAAATGATTATAACAATATATTTGAGAGAAAACGCATCTTATTTTGCCTCATTCAAATCTTAATATATGAACATTTAAATATGTAAACTAAAGTGCAATAACATTCGTAAATGAATGGCTTCTGGTTTTTGAAATGTAAATGACATTATAACTTCTCCTCAGCTGCCGGTTAACCTGGCCGATCTTCGACCTACTTCTCTCCAGATTGTCGCTACGTTTCTCCATTTTCTGTTATCTCTTCTATTATTTTCTTTTCTTTCTTACCGCTATTTTTTGTTTTTCTTCTTCGTGCTACCACTATTTTTATTTTTATTCTTCGTGACAGGGGTTCACTTTGGCCTGGGGAGTCAAGTTCAGCATTCGCTTCAATGATATCTGGCGCCATCTAGCGTCGTGAATGGGTATAATGTCTAGATCCCGAATATAAAACGACCCCCACTCTTATTTCAATACAAAAAACATCGTCTTATATTCGGGCCAATACGGTATATGCCTGCGAAGAGACCTGGCGAATTTGGTTAATCCCGGTGTTTCAGGGAAATATAGATTTTTTCCTTTCTGTATTCTTTCGTGTGTGATGCCGATGAGTGTCGAACGAGGAGGTAAAACCTCCCTGGCCTTTGCTGTCTTGTGTACTACGACAAAATGGTTCAGCGTTCTATCCTGAGGACTACTCTGTACCGTTGACTGCAAACGCATCTTGCCTGTCATAACAGTGCCGCCTCCTCCTATTTGTCGTCTTCTTTTGGAAGAGCTGGTTCGGCGCGGCAGTGCGCCCTTGTCGCATGCTCCAAAAACATCTGAGGCCAAACTAGAGCCAGCCTAGTGTCTGAAAGGTATCAGGAGAGAGGACTGTGTATCTGGGAGACTTGTTCCAATTGGCCGTGACCTCCTGACTGGGTGCTTGTAATTAGAAGCAAGTCCCTCGCTGTGCCTCCCTCTCTTCTCCAAAGTAAATACCTTGGCATCCAACCGGAATGCTGACAGACCTCTGTTTTGGGTGCTGTATGAGAGGCGGGAGAGAGCTCCTTACGTTCAACACTCAGCCCTCGTGCAACACTTGTTCCGTCCGTCAGCGGCACGCCGTGATATTCTAAATGAAGAATATCACGGCTGTCTGACGACAACCGTGTGCATTTCTGTCAACTGTTAATAGCTTTAGCGCCGGAAATGTAAATCCATCCGTTCGCAACCGTATGCAGTTGTATGTGTATGTTTACAAATGCTTGGGGCGGGGGGACTTGTGTCCAAGTGAAAAACAGGAAATCGATCTGTATACTCTCGGTGATGGATTCATGGCTTTTACATTTTACAATGACCTTAAGGATAATTCTGATGAATGAGCGAATCTAAGTTGGTCTTATCATGGCGACGTAGGGATGGATGGATCTGAAGCAGATATACGTATAATGTATGAAGGACTGTCCCGGCAGCGACTTGTTAACCACCTAGCGACAGTACATACTTGTTGCCATGATTGTTTAGCCACAAAATGTTTGCAATATGTGCGGAAGAAGACAGATCAAAGGTCGCTTAGATTATGCATTGTCTTACCTGCTCAAATTCTTCACTTCATAATAACCTTGACCACAGTCTTGCAGTTTGCAAGGGAAATGATAGACTCAGTTGCTGTATATTTTGATTGCATAACCCGTGTGTTTGCATTGACTCCCAACACTCGACGTTAAAATAAAACTTGGTTCATCCCGGCGCGGCTCAAAAGGCAGTCTGTATTTGAAAGAGCAGGCCACGGTATCTTACCAGGGCCGCTCACCCGATAACCTTCACTGCAGGGTCTACTCCAGTGCAGTGCAAGAATGTGTGTGTGTGTGTGTGTGTGTGTGTGTGTGGGCGCACCATGTCTTTTTTTAGGATTGTATCGAGTCCTATTGGATCATTTTTTTGATAATCGTTGACTGACTGTATCCTCTCTTATTTGAAACCTCACATTCCTTGCGCAGGACTGAAGCAGGGTGTCTCGAACTGCTCGTTTCGGGCTCAGCAGCCTTACGCAGCAATGACGTCGAAAGTTAAAGAAGTCTGAGGACCATAGCAGAGCCGTGAGCGGTTTTGGTGTTTGGTCTGCGCGCTCCGAGATTAGCGCAGCAGGTTGCCGCAAGCTTAGTTAATGACATGCCTATCGCCAAAGTCCTTGGGATGTCTGGTGGAGGGACCCGCACTTACAGTACACGCGAAAGGCACAGCACTTCCTTCACGAGCCGAGTAGATGTGACCTCATCGAATCACCATGGCAGGCTAACATTGCGGCAAGAGAAACAACATAAAACGTCTCGTCTCTGCCAAATGGGACGGGACATCGTCAGCCACAAATAGTCACTTAACATCCAGATGACACACCATGCTCCCATTCTGACATTAAGTCCTAATCACATTTTCCAAAGCTGAAAGGCAGTATGTGTGACTGCACTCGTATGCAAATATAGCACAAATTAGGAGGGGCTATTTAGTCAACGCAGAAGTCTCCACCGTTCGTGGCATACATTTTCATATGAAGAAAGATTGCACGAAAATAGCCGTGTAACTAACTTTAATTCTTCTGGGAAGGCTGTCCACAAGGTTTAGGGGTGTGTTTATGGGAATTTTTGACCATTGCTTCCAGAAGCGCATATGTGAGGTCACACCCTGACGTTGGCCAGGAAGACATGGCTCTCAGTCCCGGCTCTTAATTTTTCCCGAAGGTATTCTGTTGGTTGAGGTGCAGGCCAGTCAAGTTCATCCACACCAGACTCTGTCATCCATGTCTTTATGGACCATGTGGAAAGGGGAAGTGGCCAGCTACGAACTCTTCCCAAAAATTTGGGAGCATGGTTTTGTCCAAAAATCTCTTGGTATGTATGACATACTGTATGTCATATTTTCCCAGCCAAAGTTCACAGAGAAGTGATTTTGGAAAGTATTTAACAAAAGTCTTTTGGCTGATTTTTCATCTTGTGAATTTTTTTTTTTTTTTTGGACCATTTTCCTCACGGTTTGTCATTTTCTCCAAATGTTACATCCATACAGGGTTTACCCGGCCGGGTTTGGGGCTTGAGGTGGTCTTGACCTGCCTTGGTCTTTTATTTCATGTTTTCTTGACTCAGTCTGACATTGCATCTGTGTTGTTCTTCCCTTCTGTCAGTACACTGTTATATCCTTAAATTCCTACTGTATTTTATGGGGAAAGCGTTGGTGAGTGCTAGTTACAGCGCTGTCCTATATCAGTCAGCGGCCTGTTTATGTCCAAACCCAAGAGTCGGGAGATGAGCCAAGCGCTCAGTGCTCTGCCAGATCAATCCGAGAGCGAGCGAGGGACAGAAGGTTGGGCTTGAAGGAAAAGGGGGTGTGAGCATTTCTTCTAGCGCGGTTCTCTGACCTACCTCTATGCCGCCGAGTTCCACTGTTTGCCCACTCTGTTAACTATTACCAAAAGGCTGTGTATCTTGGCTCCAGCCCAATACTCTTACACATACTGTGGCCCATTATCAAAGGAGACCTGCACGACAAGCTCTGGAAGCTTTCCAAAAGGCCACAGTTTCAACCCCAAGACCAAACCTGGCACCAGAGCACAAGCCCCCCTTGCTTCGAACATACACATTGGTGAAACTGCACTTGGCAGGTACCTCGCCCACACACACACACACACACACACACACACGTCTTTTTAGAATCTCTTTCAAATCCAGCCTTCGTTTTCAGGCCAGGCAGTAAAAATGATGCACAATACGGCACGCGCGCATGTGTTTTATGAAATGTAGATGAAGTACAATCAAGTGACATCACAGAAAGATAACACTGGTCAATAATTTATTTAAAAATTTTAATCCGAGATGTCACTGAACGGGAGTTTCTCACATCAGTTGAAATTCTCACCTCGAAGTTCAATTGAGTTCATTTTCATGGCAAAGAGAGACTTGGAAATGGAATGCAATTGATCTTGATCACTCCTCCAAACATTCTGGGGTACATGCAAATGACCATCATTTAAAAAAATCAGGCCGTTAGACTTTGTGAAATTTAACGTTTGTGTCATTTTCAAAACGTTTGGTTACGGCCGGAGAAAAATAAAGCTATTGCCGACAGAATTTGCTGTTGACCAGTGTAATTAGACAAGTAGTAATAAAAATCAAAGCAAATTGAAAAGTCAAAAGCAATGCGGTGAAATGTATGCGGGTCTACTTATGACACCTGACTTAGGTCAAATACTGCCGTCTACCCGTGATGTGAGCGGATGTAGTTGCTCGTAAAATAAAATGCCAAGCATCTCCTCTTACATGAGGCAACAAGGCACAGTCTATGAATAGTGATCTTCCGATATAAACACCGGAGCCTTGTCAACACTTTTTGTTTTATTTCTGAATATCTTAACTTCCACATCGGTTGACAAAGCATTTTCAAAACTTTGATTGGTCAAAAATGTGTCAAAATAACACCCGCGAGTGGACTGACAAATAGCATACACTTGTGAAGAAACTTGAAATAGACCAAATTGTGACAGGACAATTTGGCCCGATGCATGCGATAAGTATCTCCTTTCCGGTATTCTTTTTTATTTATTTATTTATTTTTTTGTCCCTTTACCCCAAAGCATTTTGCAGTTATTCTGTCTCGTGAATATGTCTACATTAACAGAATATGGCTTTGCTGATAGTCACCGAGGGAGCATTTGAAGACAAGAGCAAGCTCCAATTGCAACGCCAGTCCGCTCACTTCCAGTACCTATCCAGATTATTTTCTTCTCTGAACACCACTTTTTGCGGCTGGCCCCTTTGCATAGAATAACTGTCACGAAACGTTCCCAAACATCAAAACACATCCACATAATGTTTTTTTTTTGGGGGGGGGGGGGTCGGTCAAGAACCACAGCTCTTAGGTGAGGGAGGGGCGGGCTACGTCGATGGACGAGCAAGTTGAGAGCTTCAAAACACACGGAGGTTCTGATTCTTATCCCAACCGCTTCACGCACTGCAGCAAGTCGCTTGAGTGAGAGTTGAAGCGGCTTGATAAAGCGAAAATAACCAAATGAAACTAACAAACAAAAAAACCCAAAAATGTCATATTGAGGCAACCAAACCATACTCCCTAAGGGCTCTGCTGCATTCTGTCTATAAAAAAAAAAAGTTATGGACATAATCAGTGACAAAGGGGAAACTTTGGGAAATCCCAATCCTCACCGAAAATGAATTTGACTTTCTGCACGCAATGGAGTGTAAAATCCGACGCCGGTCATACAAGGACTAAACATCCCGTGTTGGAGGGTCTTTCTCTGCAGACTCCCACAGCACCGCTTACATGATTCCCAGTGGGACATTGTCGAAATGCCTTCTCCAAGTCCACATTTGGTGAGGGTGTGGAGCTGGTTCACTCTTCCACAGCCAGGGCGAAAAACCACATTGCTGAGGGTTTTTTGAAACTACGGTGTGGCATTTGGGAAATTTGAGTGTAACTGTATGTAAAGTTATTGTCAAACATTTTTCTCATTGAGGCCCTCCCTGTAATTTTTCATATTTCAAGTGTATATATTTTATTTAATCACTACTTGGCCAGGACTTGATTCGATGTGGATGTTATGATGTCGTGCAGGGGTGCACATTATGTCGATCCTGATCGACCGGTAGATCTAGGACAGGTCCCAAGTGTATCAGAGGGGTGTCGAGGAGAAGAAAAAAAACCCAACCATTTGTGTGTCTTTGTACATGTTAGTAATATATTTTTTGTGTTAATGTACGCTGCACCATAATCATCCCATCAGTCTCATTTTCCCGAAATGTTTTTTTAAAAATAAAATAAAGCAGGTAAATCATTAACCTACGGTGGCGCGTGAACTACGTCACCGGAAGTTGTTAGCGCTCAGTAGTCTGCAATTGCAGCTTGTGCTCAGAGCTGTTGTGCTACATCTTTTATCGTCATTATTCTCATTCAGAGTTTGCTTCGTGTACAATTCACCAAGGGCACGGGCAAAGAACAGGAATCTAGAGGGCCCAGGGAAGCACTTTAAAACGGTACGTGTTGAGCTATCTAGATAGTTAACAGGCTGCAAATGTGCATTGCATGCTTCCGTGTCAGGCTGTTACTCATCATGGTGCACGCGCGTGCGCGGTAAGGGGTGATCCCGGGAGGTTGGTTGATCGAAAAGTCAATCTGAGGTCCAAAAAGTTTGGGCATCCCTGATGTAGTGGATAAGACGTGTCATCATTTAATGAGTTGGTTGGTGTTAAAATTCAGTGAGCACAGACTACTTACTGTATGTGATTACTGTTTGTGTCCACGTCTGCGGTTGCTATGGTGTAGTATGTCACTTGATTCGATCAGGTGGCAGCCTCATCCGACTTCAGCCAGGTGTGCACCCATATTAGCTTCAGTCTGTTCTCATGCTGTCTTTGTTGGCATGTAAACACATCTTTTCAAGTGTGGCTAGTTTTATGTTGATATTAGAGCTGTCAAACGATTAAAATATTTAATCTAATTAAAAACTCAACTGTCATAATTAACTCAAATTAACTAAAAATTAATCGTGATTACTCACGCATTTTTTATCGTTTCTGAATTTCCTTTTATATTTTTTGTCCTATTTTCCCCCCATTTTAATGCTCTTATCAACATGGAATCATGAATCAGTTTTCTATGTGCAAAATGCAAATACAGTATTTACTGAAATAACAATTTTGATTTTCAATTTCACTTGGAGCAGTTATTCACACATTATCTCTCACACAATATTACTGTCCAACAACAGTGAAAAAAATATTTTGTCACACAACAGCTGCTTGAACAGCTCTTTTTATGGAATCAAAACAGCGCAATATAACATTATAAAGTGCACATCTAAGGTAAACTAGTACTCAGCCTATAGTGGATTTAAGCAATGGTTGCATACTTCGTTTTTCTCAAATTTGCTTTGAACACCGCAGTCAGGCTATGCTGATTCTGTTGATCCTTCTTGCTCGGAAGTCTCTCTACGGTTTTGTGTCAACATCATTTCGGATTCTTGTAATGGAGGCTCTCGCTGGCAATCCGTAGTGGAGTTGTTCAGTTAATTCCGTTTTCACGGCCCCTGAATAGGGATTGTCGGTCAGCATGGAAGGATCTCTCGTTCTGTACTTTTTTGATCATTTATTGGAGCACTTTGCAGCAGAAGTAGTAGTAGTTGTAACAGAAGTATCAGAAGCAGGTAATAACCTAAACTACACATAAATGCAGTAAAAAATTAATATATCTATCTTTCTGCATCACAATGTAAATATGTATATAATTGACATTAATACCTTTATTTAACAATACGTTTAATAAATAATGTCATCAACCCTGATTTCACTATGTATCATTTTCGTCATCATTATTCATTGTTTTAAACATAAGAAACCATACAACACAAACATATCAAGTCGAATCGAACAAAAGAACTACAAGTCCCAAAAGTCAATCCCGGAAGTGGAGCGCCGGCTTGATTAACCCCAGCTGCAACGCAATTTACTTTGTTTAAACGTCAGATTGCAGATGGACAAACATGACAACTATGCACAAATGAGCTAAATAAAGACACCCCTGTTCTAGCAATATTTTAGCCCACGCTGTTTAAATTGCCGATTGCTTCAGCAACTTTGTTCTTTGTCGTGTCATCCATTTTCTTCGCTTTGAAATGATCCATAGCTGTCTGTCTGAGGGGGCGGAGTACTCACGTCAGCTGTGCGCTTGGCCATTAAGTGGTATTTCAGACTCGACGTGCTATGATGATAGCTCAGTTTACGACTGCAAAACATACAGGTAACTTTGGTCTTGTCAGTGGAACAATCTGGCAACTTTTTAAAAGTAAACTTTCCATTCATAAACTATTTAAGTATCCGTTTTCGGTGTCTCGCGCTGCCGTGGCTGGCAAAACAAGCGTCGTGGACCTGTGCAGCGCTTGATGTTTTGATTCTGGTTTATTTATAAAGCAACGTAACATCCGCTGTGACGTCTGCCGCGTTAATCTCGCGAGAAAATTTTTGATCCCGTTAAAATTCATTTAAATTAATGCCAAAAAATGCGCTAAACTGACAGCTCTAGTTGATATATATGTGAAGTCAGATTCTCCGCGGTGATATGTAAACAAATGGCACTCTGAAGTGTGTGTGTGTGTGTGTGTGTGTGTGTGTGCGTGCGTGCGTGCATGCGTGCGTGCGTGTGTGCCAGACTGATCCGAAAGTGAGATTTTGTTATCCTTTGATGCACACGCTGGCTCACGTGTTGCTTCAGTGAAGCTGTCTAATGTGAAGTACAGAGTATCTCTGCTCCGGTCACTTTCTTTGTTTTACTCTCCTGCTCTCAATTGCCATACCTAATGTAGCATCTTCAAAACACCATACCTGCAATTTGTAAAGCAGAATACATTTTGCTGCTGTTGTATTAAAAAAAAAAAAAAAAAAAAAAGGATGATGGTACAATTCACAAGTGATCTGAGCTTTCAAGCGCACACTGTACATTCATCGGCCCAATGGTTCCCGTTTACCTGTATGATTGTCATCACCTTGGAGAGGCTAGCTCTTCCCCCTTCAGAGTTTTTCTTTTCGCTCCCTCCGGCCTAAGACACCTTTGTTTTCTTGAAGAATGATTTCCTTTTGGGTCACCTCTCCAGCCTTTCAGGGCAGTGAAAGTGGATCTGTCCAGGGCCTCTCCATTACATAGCCCATCAGATAGGGAGGGCAAGATAACTCCCCTCTGTATAATAAATGTCTCATATTTGATCTTCACAGGTGGGAGGGATCTCACAACACTGAAGCCCTGGTGCCTCTCTGGGGACCACTTGCATAAACACCGCCTTTTTAGTCTGAAAAAGATGAGTCCGGTAGCCTTTTGATATACAAGGTGGCAGCAAAGTAGTAGTCAAAAAGGCACATGGCCTAGCGTTGCGTTTTCCAGTACTTGCATGGAAAGGTGAAAGGTTGACATTGCTTATTCGGCCAGACCAGGCTTCGGTGAAGCTTCATGGTGTGAATCGTAAAAAGACATATTAACCCTCAGCCCAAGCCCCCCCCCCCCTTTTTTTTTTTTTTTAACCATCACTCAACCAACACCACAATGTACAGGAGAGAATACTTTAGCCTTACCGGTTCAAAGTTCAAGCACAGGTCCCGGCAATCATTGACTCAGTCAAGCTCCACACCGTTTTAATAGAAAGGAATGTAGCGGCCAAATCAAAAGGGGGAACATTAGAAGAGTTGGCTTCAGAATAGACAAGGGATCATAAATACAGTGGAAAGTAAATAGCGTGGGCCGAATGCCAGGCTTCCTTGTTAGTCCATATAATGTTGCGTGGTTGCGGTTTGAATGGGATACTGTGGAGACATACTGTAGGAGGCAAGCGTAGCTGGGAGTTCTGCTTCACTATCTGCACCGGGCGTGCAACACATCTTCGGGCCGACACTCGAAACCTTGGCTTGTCAATTATTTTTCAAGGAGATTTCTTTCTCGTAGATCATTGGCCACAAGAGGTAGGGGTGTGTTCCACTAGACCGCCCTCAACACGCTGCCTGGCGGGGCTTCCACGGACACTGATGTGTGCTCCGGTGTTGACAAAGTAGTGCACCGTGGCTGTAGTCTTACCTGCAGTCTATCAGCAAGCTTCATTCAATCATGAAGCAACAGTAGATTGTTGGTGGTGCTTTTGGGAACACTCGATGTGGGTGATGTCTGAACAGTGGCAATGATGAATGAGGTATTTGCAAGACTGACCCAAAAAAATTGTGAGAGTGGCTTAAAATAGAAAGGACACAAAATATGCGTCTTCTGCCATAAAAACACAGGTGTCTTTTAGTGTGATAAGAGAGCTGATGAAGAACTAGGGTTGGGCATTGGACTGCATGTTATTTGGCAAAATAAAGTAGAAGTAAGCATGAGTCAAGGCAACCAATGTGTGAACTATTGCTAGTTCAGCATCTGTACTGCCTGACACGCTGGGCTACGACACTCCTTTAAAAAAAAACATGTTTTTTTTTTGTTTTGTTTTTTTTAGGACTCTGAAATAACCAAACGGCATATTTGAGCAAAGCTTTGAGTTTCCTAATGGTCGCGGTGAAGCAGCACGTGCTGAGAGTGTATTTAGTAACTTCGCCATGATTAGGGAACAGGGATTTTGAGTGCGAGTCCGAGCTGTACTGTTCTTGGTCTTGGTTTGTGTCAAATAAATTTACCGCAAAAATCAGACTTTTTTTTTTTCCTCCTTCATGAAGCATTTTTAAAATACTCTGTAGCAGCGGTGTCAAATTCATTTTTGCCGCAGGCCGCTTTGGAGTTGCATCTTCCCTTGGAGGGCCATTATGACCACTAAAATGTTTAATCGTCTCATCGCATTATTACCTTTTCACCAAATTAATGCAGTACTAGTTTTGAAATCAGTCAACTGATTATTTTTCTTATTGGCCAAGTGAGTGTAAACAGAGTAACAAAATTATTGCAGAATCTCAGCGTTATTTACTACACATGACAATTTTTCATTTCGTTACAGATTTGAGTAAGAATCATGCAAGTCGACACACATGGTTTGCTTTTGCGGGCCACATAAAATGATGTGGCGGGCCGGATCTGGACCCCGGGCCTTGAGTTTGACTCCTGTTCTCTGCAGTGATGCATCGCCTGAAAAATACTGAAAAAATAACTGCAGTGTGAGCAAGTTTTTTTTTTGTTTTTTTTTGGGAAGTGACGTCTGAAGTTCGCATTGTTTGTTGCTTCACTTTAATACAAATGGTTGATCTAATGTGATCTGATGATCATTCTTGAGATCAGTCCACCTGTTTGTTTTAGCGTTTGGGGAATGATTTTGCTCAGTGACAAGAAACTTCATGAGCAGTCAGTAAAGTGCAAACCTATTTGTGTCCAGCTATTGACAAAAGTGGGAAAATACAGTGCTGTATTTTGGTTTGATTCATCCTCCATTTGTTCTTTAAGCTTATCACGGTCTGTGTTCCCACTGCCAATGTTGGCGTCAAGTACACCAGTGTCGCAAACAGGTTTTAACTCCCAGCGTTCTCATTGTATATAGTTTCTTGCACACTTTGCTGTCATCTTCCCGTATATTGTTAGATCTCTTATCTGATGTTGTCATGCTGAATAAACATCTCTTTGATAGTTGCAGGTTTCGTCAGTCGGCCCTTATCAGCAGTTCCTTTGATCAGCGGCACTTTTTTCATTCTGTGAAAAGCTTGAAGGGTGCAGCCGGCGGAGCAGAAAAATATGACGGAAATGTGATCTCAATGGTTTTTCTCGGCTGCGTTCGGTTCACTCAATGAAATCACATGACTGACAGTGGTATCACGATTATCTCTCCCTTGGGTTCTTTAGAATGACCAAAAAACAAAAAAATGACACCTGTGTGGGTTAATCATGCTTCCTGGTGTATAATTAAGTTGATATAATATATAATATAATATAATATAATATATAATTCCATATGCCCCCATTGAGTGTGAGCATTTGGACCAGGGGTTGAAATGAAACATCTGAAGAGCATTTAACATCATGTGTGTTGTGTGGTTATTACTCAAAATGTAAATCATTTTCATGCTAGAAAGATGCACGTTGTAGGTTCGATTCCTGGCCCTTGTGACCACGTTCCGAGTGTCCTTGAGCGAGGTACTGAACCCCAAATTGCTCTTGATGCTGCGTCATGAGTAGGTGTCTGAGGAGTCAACTTTGAGGCGCTTTGAGCGCTTTGTAGGTGGAAAAGTGAAAGCCCATGTTTTAATTTTCATTCTGTACGTATGCAGCTTTTTAGCAAGGAAGCCAGGAATTCCCTCACAATGTCCAATATTTGTATTCTTCACAATCTCTCGTTGGCAGTTCAAAGAAAGAGTTATCACCATGTCTGTCGTTGATTCCATTAACACTTGGAAAAAATGTACTAGCACTGCAACCTTTGCACAGGTGCCAAACTCTGTTCCTTGAGCGGCAGTATCCTGAATGTTTCTTATGCCTCTCTCCTCTAACAGGCCTGATTAAAACGATCAGGATCATTATCAGGCTCCTGTAGAGCTTGCAGATGAACTGATGATTTTTAAATTTAAATGGGATCTTTTGGAGAGGAGAAACCAGAATTTGCATGTTAACAGTTACAGTCTTAGTGCTTGCTCGCAAGTTCAAATTGGACTGCGTATGGGTACAGATTATGCTTTTGCCTTTGTCAATGAGTTTCATCGAAGAGGGTTTTTCAGCCAATGTTTGGCCATAGCATTGTGGCATGGGGGGGGGGGGGCCAGTTGCATTGATTGAGTAGGTGTGCATGATTGACAATTGGTGCGTATGAAGTTGAGCATGAACACTGAGCCTCTACATGCCGAGGTCAGTGCTCATTGGCCCTTTGTGGGGGTAACGTTGGGGAGCAGTATAGCCCGATGCAGAGGAGGAGTGTGGGAACCAACTGGTGCAGAGAATGGGGGTTGGGGCGAAAGATGAGGTAAAGGTTCTGGAGCCCGATAATCAGCGTGGTGATGTCTTCATTGGTTGGCCTAGTTGGATGGGAGTGACAGAACAGGGCAGGTCGCTGAGAGCTTCGGGCTTGGAGAACACACAATATCGGACCTAGCGTCCTGGCGCGCGATGCACTCCTGTTTAAATCTGACAAGAAGGGTCAATGCGTTGTCAAAATCGACATAAAATATACTTTGTACATGACAAGCTGTTTCGACCGAGGGGTGGAAATGTTTGTTTTGCGTGTGCATTTGTGACCCGGAAACACTGCTGTCTTCTATTGAATGACCACATCTCATCTGAAAAATACAAATAAGGCTGAAGATATCTTTATTGTCATTGTAACGGGTCATATGTGAGCATTTTTTTTTTTTGTCATGTCAGATTTTCTGTCATGTCAACAAATGATGGGGTTGGTGGGGGGGCTAGCGCAAGTATAAGGTAGAAGTCAGTTCATAATATCACCACTAGCCTTTTTAATGTTGCTGTTAATAGTTTTTATTGTTGTTGGGGGGTTTTTTTGCACCCCATTAATATTTGGGCTTGATCAGGATCTTTGATGAGCATTCGCCGCCATTATGGTCACCACGTTGGTCTCCACGGTAACTCTAGTCCGAAGAGACAGAATAGTTCCCCCCCCTGCATGGCAATACAACACCCTCAGTAATCTCTAGGCTTTAGTCTCGAGCATACAATCAGGAGCACCGGTCTCTCCAGTTGGAACAATATCAACCCCCCTCCCCATTGCAGTGAAATCTTAACTGCGGACAATTAAAGCCTGTCAATGAGAGGCCAGCTGTTCCTCGCCCTCTGCCGGACTGTCCAGGGGCCTCCGACGGATGTGCGACACGTTCAACCCTTCTGCCCTACACACACTTGCGCACACTCCAAAGGCTTGCGCGAAAGCATAAAACGGCATTACCAGCACGCATCAATTTACAAAGTGTCGAGCTTTTCCACCCCGCCGCTAACGTAGAAAGCGGTGGGAAACATACACACCCGTGTGCTACTACACACGACAGCATGTGCTGTTTCACACAACGTGTTCTCAAGGCCACATGTCGTTCAGGACATCGTTCTGCAACCATTACGATCCAAATAGAATGAAGCACTTGTTAGTATCCCAAAGACATCACAAGCAGCTGGAAAAGACCCCATGGTAAACATTTCAGATTATGGATGGTTAAACAAGTCGACCCCTGGCTGAGAAAGACAAGATCAAGCCAGCTGTCCTCAGCCATGAAGTTGTTCCAAGAGAAGAGGATCCCATGATGTCCAATAGTGCAGCTGTACTCCCGAGTACTCGCATACAACCAAACTGACACTGTCCGATCACTTAATGTACAACTGGAATTTAGCAAGGAGAAACTAGGCTAAGCCGTTTCTGGATTTGAGTTTTTGTGTGAATGGCCATCAGTGTACCCTGCCATTGACGGTCAACTCCTCCGGGTGTATTTGTGAGTTTGACAGTTTGATTTGTCCAATGCCTGCATGATGTCCCGTTTGAGGGCTTAGCTTTAATGAGTAGATCTTTAATGTTCCCACGGCCGCCACCTGTTTTCAGCCGTGAATGAAACTATCAGGTGTATTTGCGACTGCGCCTTTCTTGAGCCTCAGATTCATAATAGGATGAGGAGACGCCGGCCAAAACGCATTTGATGCGCTTGATGTGGACGGCAGATCGCCTGCCAAGTTGAGTGCTTTCCTAATCTGCATGTAGACTGGAATACTTGGAAACCAAATTCTGGTGGAGAAGGGGAAGGGGGGGGGGGGCAAAGAAGATTGGATAACAAGTGAAAGCAGCCCTCTGTTGGAGATTTATTTTTCTGTCGTTTTTTTTTTCTTGCTGAAGTATGTAACTGTGACAAAATCACAAAAAAATCCCACATAACCTCAACCTGTGATCTCACTCTCCTTTCAATTGTGATGCTAATCTAATATCTCCATCAATCGTTCCCTCTATGATGTGATGTCTTAAAACTGCATGTTGAAGCCTATACATCGTTGAAATCAGCTGTAGGTTTCATAGTTGACAGGCCTTATGTTTGTTTGTACCGTTTGTGTTGGGGGCGGAGTATTGAGATTGCAGTGGCTGGATGCTCCGCCCTGTTGTCTAAAGTGATGGGCAATCATTTTAAGTGATGATTAGCTACGCTTGAACTTTTCCTCTGCGGTGTTAATTCGCTGTTACAAAAAGCCTTTCAAGTTTCTCGGCTGCTTGTTGACTCCAAGCAGGTTGACCTCGTGTGGCTTTTGAAGACTACGTCGCGTCTGCAGTCTTCGTGCCCCCCTAATCAGCAGCAGAGCGGACTAAGCTAAGTAAATGGCCGGGAATGGAAGAAAGGGTAGCGGGATGAAAGAGGACAGATTACATATTCATCTGGCCAATTTAGAGGAAGTGAAGCCTACAGAGATGCCTGTCAAAGCACCATGACGAAGCCCAGATTACACAACCGTGTGCAACTGTAAAACACGCACCTCAGTCTCGTTTCTACCTTCTGTCTCCGTTTCAGACACGCATGTTTTGCCACCTATAGCTCACGGTGTTTTGTGGAAGGCCCTCACCTCCCGATGCCGGCGTGTTTCTGCATGTACGGTCTTTGTCTCTTATCGTCACTCCACGTTGCTTATCAGTTTCCTTTTGTACACAAGGTTTTTTTTCTTTCTTTCTGTCTCTGTTGTTGGTATGCTTACATATATATATATTTTTACAGTACTGTCCTTTTAGGAAAGTCGTACTTTGAGACCATTTTTTCTTCTTCTGTTTATGTGGCGGTCATTCGGAGCCTGTAATTGATGCACTTACAGTAATATATTACCTCTAAATCATATATTGGTGTCCCTTGCATAACTGCATGAGCACATATCGCAGAATACAATCAGGATACATTTTCTGTCCTTTTGACTGATGACTTGCGTAGAATACAATAAATTGAGGTTTTTATCAATGGCCTGAAAATGCTAGCCTGCATTAAATCCTTCAGCTGCCCAACATGATGCACCATTTTTTTTGTATACTAATATATCTGTTGTTGGATCTTAAGAGAGTAAAAGATTTCAATCCCGCTTCCTACTAAGTTAGTATGGTCAGAGGGTGATATATAAAAAAAAAAAAGTACAGCCACATCTTTTGCTACTTTCTAAACTCCTGTCATTTTAGGTGAGGTGATGATCGATTTGAAATGTTGTGATGGGTATCAGTACCTATTAATAACATGGGTGGCGTTTTTTTTTTTATCATCCCCATTCGTTCGTTTTCTATATATTTTCTAGCAACATTTTGCCGGTTCGTCATCCGTTATTTTTAATCCGATTCTCACTGTTAGCCATTAGCATAGCCATAGCATTTTTATTTTATTTATTTACGTTGTTTCCGCCAAACAATCCACGGAGGCCCCACTGGTCGGTGATCCGGTCCAGGATGTTTAAAGTATGGTGAAAAATGATCAGTTTGTACTGTAATCCAATGTTTTAAGTCCGCATGATTATAGTACATAACAACAAAGGTAAAAGTAACAGTTAAAAAGGTGATTACTGTCCGATGTACGAATACTCCGGCCAAAGCAGATCCGCCTCTGAGGCTGTGCCACGGCCGTCGGGTCGGGTGACTGCCGAGGAAACCTCGGCTGCGGCCATCCTTCAAGTGAATGAAACCTAGCAAGCGCCGGCGACAATTTTTACCCCGAGTTTCAATATTCATCGTAAATATTGTTTTTAGAGTCAAGGAGACTTTCGCTCACTCTAGGTGTTCAGCCAATATTTTTTTGAGTAGATCTCATTTTTCCGCTATCGGGCCGATACAACTGACGTGATTTTTGTGGTATCGGTAACTAGCGGTCCGATAGTTATCATGCATCCCGAAATACGGCCAATGAAGAGAAATCATTTCATTTTCCATAGCTCACCTGACGGTCTCTCACAGCACATTACCGACGTTTTTCTCCATGAAAAGCATTTTATAGTCTAGTATTGTCTTATCTCTGTGTTGGCAATTTCTAAGGGAAATACTGAAGTGATTTTTTTTTTTCCTATACTCAAGTACCTCACGAGGTTTACGTTTGACAAGGTCGAGTGGGGTGTTTATTTTCTTCTGCGCATTTTGAAAAGAATCTCTTAATCACTGAACGCATACCTGTAAGAATCTTGCTCTCCTTGGGGGTCTGACAGCTCATCGGGCATGTTTTTGATTTCTGTCTGATTCACCTGCCTCCTACATTCTGCTTCATTAGCCTGAAGGCCCCCCTTTGATTGTGCGATTTCAATTGGATACACACCAAAGGAGTGTCAGAGGTCTTTGCTTAGGGCCAGATTCATCACATTCAAATACTACAGCCTCTAATTAAGCTTTTTTCGAAGGGAGTGGCGGCTTTCATTATCTGCAAGTCAGTTTGGAAGTAGTCGTCCTGGTTGTTGGGAGTATTTTGCCCCCGTGTTCTCGAGTCTGATAAAGTAATGATCGTGAAGCCGCTATGACTCCCAGAGACGTTTCGTGCGTAGCAGCGGCAGCAGCAAAGCACCTGGAATTGTTATCTCCTCTTTTAGGGCCAGCATGTAATGTGGAAAACAGACCGAATGTGGAAACCTTACTCAGCCATCTCCACTTCTTTTCGCGCAATTGGGTTTCACCTGCCAGTTGAGTTTTCATCATTGTTTTCTCCAGTGAATTCATTTCTCGATAAACCTTTTCCTTGAATAATTACACAAGAGTGACTTTGTCTTTGCTTTGAATGAACTAGCCTGAAGTTCAAATCAATGTGTACCCCCCCCCCCCCTTAATTTGCTGACACATGTGGTAAAATAATGCACAGATAGCACACTGAGGCCGAGTACATGCAGCCAGATAAAGAACAATCATACCGCCCGATGTTCCTCCGGGCCTCTGCCACCGATTATGGCGCTCCCTTGTGATGAATGTCTGAGATTCCCTGCTTGTCTCTCGAACTGAACATGTTCCCTTGGTGGGAGGAAGTGCTTTGGATGTCATTGCCCATCTACCCAGAGGGGCTGCGTGTTGAGACGCACCCCTCCTCTTTCCACTCCCTCGCTGCTATCCTTTCACGCCCCATACGCTGATCTCCCGACACATCCATCTCTCCCGAGGCGACAGTAGTGGCTCCTTTTACTAAACTGTCTAACTTCTGAGGTCCTCCCGATGAGACAAACATGCCACACTGTTAGAACCCTGCCAGCATCGGCTCCAACATGATCCGTACGTCATCGTGTCAACCGCACGCGGCGTCAAAAGTTCATTAATGTTTAGGGAATGTTGGAAAAGCAAATCTGAAATGTTGAGCCAGTTATCTTCAGCCGTTATGGTTCTTTGTAAGCATGCACGTTTGAATGACAATACTGTACTGACCGGCGACTGAGTAGTGTTTGACTCGTGCACAATTTCATCCATAAAAGGTGCTTAGAAAATGGTCTTCCTCAGTGTTGACTTTAGCTTGGCGTGCTTCAAGTTCCAGTTGTGGACCGAACTTGACATCATAAAATGGCATGAATTTCATATTCTTTTGGGGCTTTTAATCATTTACTTGAATCGGTCGTATTATGCGGTGGAATTATTATAAGACATTTGGGGCTGCAGCTGTAGAATATTTTTGGATCTCCTGAAAATAATATTAAATCGTCGGGTATTTGGGAAAAAAAAGTCATTTTTTTTGCTTTGTTAAAGGACAATAAATACATATGAGCAAATAACATTTGACTTCATAACGAATGACAGATTGGTTTCATTTTGAGGTAATCAACGTTTTTTCATAAAATGTAAACTGTGCATAGCAGCAAACTTTATTTTCTTCTGTAGAAACATTGTTAAATTAGATGTTGGGCTATAGTGGGAGTTGACGTCAGAACCACAGTAGTAATTTTTTTTTCTGGCTTAAATAGCACATGGGAGTAAGGCTATGTTTGCTTAAAAAATAATCAATAGGAACTGCATCTGTGTCTGCCCATCAGCCTCAAAGTGACCACAATTCTTGAGCATTTTTTATTGGCTATCATGAGGGTGGTCCGGTGATCCAGTGGTTAGCGCATCGACCTCAGTGCGGAGGTACCGGATTCAATTCCAGCTCCGGTCTCCCTGTGTGGAGTTTGCATGTTCTCCCTGGGCCTGTGTGGGTTTTCTCTGGGTACTCCGGTTTCCTCACACATTCCAAAAACATGCATGGCAGGCTGATTGAGCACTCTAAATTGTGTGAGTGTGAGGACGGATGGCTGTTCGTCTATGTGTGCTCTGCGATTGGCTGGCAACCGGTTCAGGGTGTCCCCTGCCTACTGCCCAAAGACGGCTGCAATAGGCTCCAGCATCCCCGCGACCCTTGTGAGGATAAAGCGGTTCAGAAAATGGATGGCTGGATGTGGAGTGTGTGTGACAGGCCACAATATGAATAAAACATATTTATTCAATTCTGAATAATATGAATTAGATACATTTCAGGGTTGTCTGTGAATGAAATTTACACCAGGAAAAAAACCAGCCTAATTTGGGTCACTGTATTCTGTATATGTAATGTATGATAGTTTAAAATGTAAAAAAAAAAACTCTACCGATACAACAGCCAGTAGTGACAGGAAATACACCAATCTAATGATATTAAATTGAAGTCTCGCAATGTATTGGTATTATTACAAATATTTGAATCATTATTTTGTATGCATGTCTTTCGGTTGGCTCAATAAAGCTTTATTTGATTCCTCTAAGATAGTGTAACCTGATAAGGCGTACTTGTGTAAGCAATAACTGTTTCGTTTTTGTTGCTTTTATCCAAGCTTGTATATATTTTGAGCAGCTGGGATTTTAGTGGTTTGCCCCTCAGGCAAGTGATAAAGCTTTTCCTGCATGGGAGGTCTCGAAACCTGGGCAGATGTTCTTCCTTTACCTTTATAGGAGACACCCATTATTAATTACAAACCGAGAAGAAAGAAAGCGATCCAAAATTCAACAGCAATTATTAATCACCGAAAACACCAATGTCCGTCGATGCATACTTGACAGATTCCTCTCATAAGCGCTAGCATGACGGCTAATGATATATCGTCACTTTTGAAACCTGAGTGACGTGACGCCCTGGCGGCTTGCTCAGTGGTAAAGCATGTCTCCCGCGTACTTGTGCCAAGAATTACAGAGAGAGAGCATAGATAACCACTTTTTTTTTTTTCATCGAGAGACTGCCTTACTTAGCATGAAGTGCAGAGCAGTCTGCGCGACGGCGCTGACTTACTTCTGCTCCCTGTGTTTCCCCATGGATTAATCGGGTGCGCCGTGATGACGAAACGGCTGTTTTAATGTGCCGCCGTTGATTTCATAGTTCAGGCAACAGTATGAGACTGCTCTCCCAGAATGACATGCACGCAGGGACACACCTACGTCTTACCTAATGTGGTCAGGACATTACACTTAAGACGGTCTCGATTCCTCACTTCTTACTGAGCTCGTCTTGAATCTAATGAGTCACCGCTTCAGCAGGCAATGTACTTTCTGAACTGTGATTGAAAGGCGAGAAGCAACTGCACTGTCACAACCAATACATAACAAGTGGACATTTCCTCGTGTCGAAAACTGTCAAAATCATCAAATGTTTCTTCAACGTTCCAAGTAGCGCGTTCCCATTGGGTCCTACGTGTCCAAACTACCTTTATGGCAATACATTACACATTATTAATATGAAATCATAAAAACAATAAATGTGTTGGATTTCTCTCGTGCATTTGTGCCTCACACAGCTCACTTTTACGTTCTTAATTGATGTTTCGTACCGCATTTTCCGCACTTAAAGGGCGCACCTAAAAGCCTTCCATTTTCTCAAAAGCTCATAGCGCGCTTTAAAATCCGATGTGCCGTGCGTATAGTCATTACGGTAATATTTCGACCCCAAAATGGCTCCTTGATGGAGACATGCTGACAACGCAGAGTTCAAACGTAAGTTCGGCAGTTGAACACGGAAATAGAGCAGTTCAACGTTAACGAGTCAATGTTATAACTTGCTGTTGGTTAAGTGAACTGTGTCGCTGCTTTATTAAATACGTTTTACTGTCATCTGATCGTTCTGTTGGTGTTTCCTTGAGCGTAGCTCCATCTAGTGGATGCATTGTAGATTGCGTCTTATAATGCGGTGTGCCCAATGTATGAAAAAAATTACAAAATAGGCCATTGATTGAAGGTGCGCCTCATAATCCAGTGCGCCTTTTAGTGTGGAAAATACGGTATGTGTGCGTGTGTTTTGCTATAGACACGTGGTCAATATCAGTGTAATAACGCGTTCGATAGGGAAAAAAACCCAAAAGAAACCCCGGCATAGTACGTATTTTAAGCAGTGCGCACAATATCATCTCTGCCTTATGCTAATAGGTGATTCTAAAGTACTGCTCGCCTCCTGTTGCTCCCTGAATGTATGATTTTATTAGATTGCGCAGCAGGTGTCATGAAATGAACAGCTCAAGCAAACGAACGTGTGCTGTGCATATTGGCGAAAAGAAAACTGGCCCAGTGTTTGAAACGAATATGAATATGGCCAGAGCATTCCTCCGTTGTTACCTTTCAGCCTGTAAAGCAGGTGTTCAAAATTAGGTTAACACAACCCGGAGGTTGGCGTCTTGCTGTTTACTTAAAGAGTGCAATGTTGATGCACTACCCCCACACCCCCTCTATCTGCCACTGTGTTATTTTCACATTACCCCGCAATGATAAGCAGGTGTGAATGTGAAAAGGAGGGACGCCGAGTGCTCGAAAAGGTCAGGGTTGTTGTCATTGCTTTGCGTCTGATGTGGTTTCCCAGGGAAAGAGCCTCAGCGCGCTGCATTTTGGCAGAGTGGCAGCTGGCCTTTGCCACTCCGTGCTGATTCCTGGAATATAAAAGCCTGTTAATGCTGCTTCTGATTTGCGGCCCACCCACACACCAGCACAATTTGAATGGACCAAACAAAGCCAAAAGCGGTGCTTCACACCCAGTCTTTATTGCTGAGCTGCCACAAATTGATAGAATTCACGACAGTCTTCAGTTTGACTCCATTCACCTTTCGTCTCTTTTTGAGCGCTGCAGTTGTGCGTGCGTGCATGTGCGTGTGTGTGTCTGTGTGTGTGCAGTCAGTCAAAGAGATGTGTTGGCTTGTCTACAAAGGCTCTGAGACAAAAATGGATCAGGAAATTCTGGTTCCACTTTATTCCTGGTACTCCCCTCACATGTCCGTCAAAGAACAGAACAAAACAAAACCAAAAAAGCACGAACCAATCCTCTGACCATACCACAGCAAAAGGAAAAGTGCAGGCAAGTTATTGCCGCATTTTTCTCGCTCGCCTGCCGCCAAGTCGGACATTTCCTCTCAGCACTGCTCAATTAGAGCCGTGATTTGATCAATCAGGAAGGAGACGAGAAAATCTGATACGGGGCTTGTTTTTCTTCGGCTCATCAGCCAAACTTGACTCAGGTGACGGTTCATAATCAGGACTGTCAGCGTTGTAGACCCTCCAGTTGACTCCGGTTGAGACGGCGCTCCTGAGTCTCCTTTCATGCCATATGAGGTCACCCTCTTTTGTGCCGACGGCTCGCACAGCGTCACGGAGACGCGCGGGTCTCCATAGTGTTCCGCGCCCTCAGGGCCAGAGGAGGAGAGCCAGCAGAGGAAATGTAAAGGTCAAATGTGAGACCGCTGCAGGAGGGAACGCGAGATCGGGTTGCAGGACCAGCTCGCTCCCTATTGTCAAGCTGACTTGATCTTCCTCGGCTCAGTGGAACTTATCTCAGGGTCCTGCTTGCGTTGTCTACTGCTGTCCCTGCCCAGCGGCATTAAGTGCAGAATGTTGCAGCGGAATTCTGAATTCCTTTGTATCATGGAGGAATGCCATTCATGAAGTCGTGACAATACTTTTTCTTCCAGAGATACTTGATTTACTAAAGACGGGCAAATTAATGGACCGTTTATAATTTGGTTGATTGTCTTCGTGTGAATTAAATAAAAGTTTAAATGAAAGGCTATAAAGTTTTGACACGTTTATCTGCATCAGCTATAGGAAGTTGAGCTGCATCCAACTCGGACAGTCTTCCAGGTAGCATTCATTTACTCAATGAAATCCTTTCTACTGAAGGCGAGCAACATTCCTCGAGGGGATTCCGCCATTTCATGCCTTTATTTTCAATTGGCGCTTGTCCTCATGAAGATCACGGGTGAGCTGGATCCTATCCCAGTTGACTTTGGGTGAGAGATAATTTCAGGACACGTATTGACAAACCCACATCCACGTTCACATTTGCAGTACCTTCACACTTTGAACTGTTTGAGAGTCTTTAGTTGAATTCACATGGGGTTTTTTGTTTGTTTTTTTACCTTCAAATGTGTCCTGAATCCAAATCATGACTGATACTCCCCACAATTGACTGAGGCAATTTGGTCGAATGCCCATTTTGAGTATTCTCATTTTATTTTTGGACACTGGGCTCACATCACGTGCAATTGTTTGCATGGAATTGTTGCATGTTATCGCGTAACGCTCATATTCAAGTACAGTGATACCTCTGCTCACTAACTTAATTGCTTCCCAGAAAGGGTGTGTGAGCCGAAAAGTTCGTCTTCCGAACATTTATTTCCCATAAGAAACCATTAAAATGAGAATAACCCATTCCCAGGTCCCCATAAACATAATTTTTGACTAAATAAGCCTTAAAACTACACAAAAATATACCTTATTTTATGTATAATAAATATGCTATTGTATTGAAATTAAAGAAATAAACTCTACTGTATAATAAAGTCCTGCGATTGGCTGGCAACCGATTCAGGGTGTCCCCCGCCTACTGCCCGAAGATGGCTGGGATAGGCGCCAGCACCCCCCGCGACCCTAGTGAGGATCAAGCGGTTCGGAAAATGGATGGATGGATGGATGTATAATAAAGTCGTTTTATTTACCTTTGTGATCGTAGTTGATGGCTTGATGGAATGGAGTGGGAGGGGGAGGGAGGGAGGGAGTTACGGTTTGGAAGGAGAGTCACCTTCCATAAGCACTGCAGGTAACCCAACCTCCGGTGTGGCTTCTCTTCTTTGCTTCTTAAGGCGCGCTCCCACATTGCAATTTGTTTTATGCAACGTGTTGCATAAGACAAATTGCAAATATGATGTTGCAAACCGAATGTGTTCCCACGTTGCAACAGTTGCAAACAATTTCAAATCTCGCGGGAATAGTTTTCCGAATGCGCGTTTAACGTTATTTCGTTCTGCGACTATGGCGGCTAATTGTCAATACGACAGCGACGATGATCCCCTCGAACTGGCAGCTATCGGTCTACTAGCCGAGCTAGAGGTGCCAAAACCCAAACGGTCGTTTTGGGTACGACCGTGGATCGGAGACGGAAAGAACTCGGTGCCTGGCGCTCTGATGCAGGAGTTGGCGGCGAGGACCCGATAATATACATTTACTTGTTTCTGTTATTGTTATTATTGTTAATTTTTACCAAGAAGGACTGAAGTAATACCCGTGTGCCCATCCATGGGGAAGCCCACTGATTGTAGGGTGTCAACTTTTCTTGAATGACAAAAAGATGAATGTGATTATTATTTTGGCAAAATAGTCGCCGAATAAATTAAATTCGGTAATCTTTCTCACTCCAAACACCCTACAATATTCGACAATAAGTAATTATGATATTATTGTCGACATAATAATCAAAGACGCTGCCTCGATCGGCATCCATACCCGTCATGCAGTCGCCCATCAACTCCGATATGCTCGTGTAGGCAGCTTGTCGGTGTTCCCTCCTTGAGTAGAACTGGCTCCCGATGTTCCACAAGCAATCATGCGAATGGTAATAATTAATAAACCTTTCGGTGTCGCCCCGGGAGAGCTCGATTTTTTTTAATTTCTGTGTCGACGCCATTATACTTCCCGCGTTCCGTGTTTACGACGCAATGTTTTTGTCACGTGATAGCCCAACGCGTTCTGATTGGTCGGGTTCATGCCACACGTTGCAAGAAAATAGAACAAGTCCTATTTCATGCAACACGCATCCAACACGTTGCATGCCACAAAAGTCTGTCCAACTTCGGGGTTCACACGTTGCAATGTGTTGCATGCCACAAAACTTATGCCACAAATTGCAAAGTGGGAACGCGCCTTAAGTCACACAAACACACACCTCGTTCGTGTTTTTCAATGATCTCCTTCTTCTACTCGATCGTAATTTTCTTTAAGGCGTAGAAAAATAAGTAGTGTGTTTCCGGTAACATGAAATTTCAGCATAGGGTCGGTAGGTCGGACAAAGTTTTTTTGTTTTTTTAAATCTTTTTTTTCTCCCTCCCTCCCCCATCAAAAACGTAAACAAAATAACCATAAAACATAAAACAGTGAGACATTGAAACCAGTGCCGGATGCTCGTCTGTCAAAGAGGGGAAGCTCAATTTTGGTCGACATCATAAAATGTGTCCGTTTATTTATACGTGAATTCTACCGTCGCTCCGTTCCTTTTCAAGAAAATGATCAGTGACCCTGTCATACCAACAAGGCGTCTTTTCCTGGTACTTAATTAGTGTCCTACAACTATAGGAACTACAATAAAACCCACCAGAAATAAAAGATTAATTTGTTGCTAGTTGTTTGTTTACAACAAAGAGTGTCGCTAAAATGATTAGGAGAAGTCTCCAGCTCAACTCGGAACAGAATGCGAGTTGAAAAAAATGCTCGCACGGATGCCTACACTAAAAGCTCGGTGATTGGCTCATTTCAATGTCAATCGAACTGGCACACAGGCTCAGACAGATCATCCAATCGGATGCAGAAAAGCCTGGCGTCTGGTACCCTCCCACTGCCATCCAGTCCCACGACGAGCGTCCGTGAGCGGGACAAAAACCAGCTTGTATCCAATGACTTGTCTCCGTTGAACGCATTGGAACAACCTACCCTGAACTCACTACCGTTTAAAGCACAGCGAAGCTGCGGGATGAATGGTTTGATTCGTCCGCTGAAAACTAGTTCGTCAGCACAGACTATATGCTCGCGAATTTAATGTTCTTGAGGCGAAAAGTTCGTGAGCTGAAAGCGTTCGTGAGCCGAGGTATCACTGTACATTTCTGTGATGGCAGACTCTTATTTTAATTTTTGCTTGGAAATAGTTTTGCCTCATACTATAATTACCATTTAAATAGAACAATGTTTTTTTTTACGTGTTTTTTTTCATGGGACCTTTATTTAGGACTTTGGGCCAGTTTAGAAAAGCCATACTTAGTATGTGATTTTTGCCACTATTGTGTTTGAAAGAAAAAAAAACAAAAAACAAAAAAACAAAGGACAAGAGAAACTCAAAATGTCTTCCAAAACATAGTACTGTACTGCAGTTCGTACTTGTGATCATGCTCCTCCTTCCATATTGGTTTCAGAAACGTCGATATCAAACAGGGATAGGACAATAGGTTCGAGGAAAATACAGGTTACATGCTTGGTGCAAGCAAGACAAGTGCATTCAAGGTGCTTTCACAACTTGGAACTTGCAAACACAGACCAGGCTGTTCGCCACAAGTGTTTTTGATTGAATTACATTTATTACATTTTTTTTATGATCGTGAAAAGAAGAAGAAATAAAAATCATGATCAGATTTTAATTGCCCAGTCCTAAGGCGTAGAAAAATAAGTAGTGTGTTTCCGGTAACATGACATTTCAGCATAGGGTCGGTAGGTCGGACAACGTTTTTTTAATCTTTTTTTTTTTTTGCCCACCATCAAAAATGTAAACAAAATACCCATAAAACATAAAACAAGGAGACATTTTTACTATTATTGAAACCCCAAAGGCGGCGAGCGAGTTGGGTACCCAGCGGCTGGGTGTTACAGCCATCTCGTTACCTCTGCGTCCCGCGTCCTAGACGGCCCGTGGTGTTCGTCAAATAGTTCGCTGAATCTTTTCGATTGGATGCTATTTTCTTAAGATTATGGTGCGAGCATGTGACTGCGACACACAAGACGCGGTTTAAACTGTTGTCGGAGATCGTGGCCGCCGCCACGATTCAATGTTGTTGACAGACGACAGGGCAAACCACGCGCACGCTCAACGTGAATATCACGAGAGTTTGCACCGATGTGAACGCCCTAAATTCATCTTTCCTTTTATTTATAATTTTGTCTGTGGTTTTATTGTTCTTGTTTTGATTGTAAAGCGTCCTTGAGTGTTTTGAAAGGCGCTTATAAATTAAATGTATTATTATTATTATTTGTGGCATGTTATAACCACAGCCACAGGGTCAGTTTACGACGGCGTGACGTCACGGCCGTAAAAGTGTTCATATGAAAAGGTGACTACTGACAGTAAACGGCAGTGAGCACAGAGTCAGACTCCCTGCGTTTTATTAAACACAACAATGGCAACGAAGATGGAGCTTCCACTCTCGCCTCTTCCTCTGTTTCTCGCCCTGCCTGGCGAGCCGCCTGTCCCGTGGCCCCGCTGGTTGGAATCCTTCGAGACCTTTATTGAAGCCGTTGGGCTAGCCGACGAATATCGCGAGAGTTTGCACCGATGTAAACGCTCTAAATTCATCTTTCCTTTTATTATTTATAATTTTGTCTGTGGTTTTAATAATAATAAGTGTGAGTGTTTTGAAAGGCGCTTTTGAAATGAAATGTATTATTATTATTATTATTACACAAAAATGTAAAAGGTTTGAAGAAAAAATGCCGACCATAAAGTTTTTTTTCGAGGTAGAAATTCTCGGTCACACTATTTTTTTTTTCTACGCCTAACTCACTCCCGGGATATCATCCATCCCCATTTCCTCATCGCACTGAGCATAAGCGCCACTGACAATAGAAGATGAATGCATTCCTGTCATAATAGATGTTAATTGTTCCAATCAATCATAACTTCAAAGTTGCACCATTTTCTTGAGGAAAGGTTCTGGTCCTATGGTGATGTTCTCTTGTTTTTTTCCTATTACTGGCACTGCAAAATGGTGCAATTAAAAAAATAATAATTAAAATGACACCAAATGACAAAGAGAAAATGTCATTCGTTGCTCTTGTGACGTTTGCATGCTCCCTTGACTACTAATGCAGTCGAAAATGACATCAATGCATTCTCAAACCTGCCTCGATAAACTCCAGCACACATCCAGAAGCACCAGTAAGGCAACTTTTGTCACCCTGCTCCACAGTTATGCGGCGCCAACCCTTCAACCACTTCCGCCGTCAGACCATAAACGGAGTTTAGTCTGCACATTTTTCGTGCTTCCAGGTTAGCAGACAGGGAAAAGATAAACTGTAGCCTTCCTCGAGTTAGCCTCGTGACCAAGGAGAGTTGTGTCTACTCGCGGTGGTGGCTGACCCGTAAACCACCGGCAAACTGCCTTGAGTGAAGAGATTTATCCGAGTACCAGAATACACCAGCAAGTGCCAATTTAAAAGCCTGCATGTGATTTGCCTGCATAGCATTGATGACAGACTAACTCTAGACTCTCGTTTACCTTTCATCTCACAGAGGCAGCGCAGACGACTGCTGCAAGTAGGAAGCACGACATCAGATTGTTGCGGCCGTGGTAGAAAGGCGCCATGTGCGTGGTTTTTTGTTTTTTGTTTTACAGTTTGAGGGAGAATTTTTCTCAGCTCAATATGCAAAGCCTCTTCTGTAATTACGTGCCAAAAATATTTTAATGAGGAAGAATGTATAAATAATGCCATCTTTGTAAAACCACCTGATTCTCCGGGGCAGACTTGAGCGATATTTTGGATGTGTCACCTAACTTTACTCAATGTTTAGGGTGAGGTACTGTCAGTTAGCATTGCTAGGTTTGTCCACTGCATGCAGAACTGAGTGCTGTTGATCTGTGCATCTTAACTTCGGCAGTTAGTGCAGTCCTGCAAAACAATGAGAGAACATCTCGCTCCATGTCACCAATTGCAGGGGCAAATATTGCTCAATAGGTCTGTGTTTTATTTGATGTCGCTTGAAAAAGTACGGGCAATATCAGCGCTAAAGCAACTTTTGTCCCTTAAAAGTACATTGGCAGTGGGAACAGCATGCAAGGGAGATGCCTAAATTAGTGATGACAGCTCACTGACGAACTGACAGGTCTGATGATGCCCATCCCTGCAAGTTACATCTTGCTACTCACAGAATTGTGGAAATCATATTATCTGGGTGAAACTCAAAACGCAGATGACGCACTGCGCGTCGAGTTCCATCGTCCATGGGTCACCACTGTGCAATTGTCAATAATGGCGATTCAGGCAGCATATCAACCCCTTTGTCTTTACCTCACTGTTTGCCTCTGATGCCGTGCGAGCGCGAAGTGAGTTTGCGAACTTAGATGCTGGACCGTAGAGATGGTTAGCTTAGTGCTTGCAAGCTGGTGCGACAGACAACGAATGGTTTTAAAACTTTATCAAAAGATGTGTCGTTGGTCAGTGTCTGGAGTGGAATCCTGGAAATTAAAGTAAATTCTTTGAAAGGATAACCTTCCCGTAGTTTAACGGCTGCATGTGTACTCTTAGATACGTTTTCAAGAAAGGCTTGGTAAAGCGCTCTGGACAACATTTGGTGGACATGAGAACGATATATCCTGTTTAACGTTTACCATTTGATCAAACTGGACCTTTAATTTTTGGGACGAGGTACAGTTAGTAGAAACCCATTCGAATGGATTTGGGATTCAGTGGTTGAATGACAAACTAATATGCAAATGTGCATTAGATGTACGAGTCCCGGGCACTTTCGGCGTTCGCACGGTTTGCACGATGTCGTCGTTCCTGATCGTCCAAATTTTTCATTAGCAGCACACCACGCCCTCTCCTGACAAATATTACTGTATTGGCCAGAATATATGTTTTTTGCATTGAAATAAGACTTAAAAAGTGGGGGTCGTCTTATATTCGGGGTCTAGACATTATACCCATTCACGACGCTAGATGGCGCCAGATATCATTGAAGCGAATGCTGAACTTGACTCCCTAGGCTAAAGTGAACCCCTGTCACGAAGAATTAAAATAAAAATAGCGGTAGCACGAAGAAGAAAAATTAAAAAATAGAAGAGATAACAGAAAATGGAGAAACATAGCGACAATCTGGAGAAAAGTGGGTCGAAGATCAGCCAGGTTAACCGGCAGCTGAGGAGAAGCTAGGATGTAATTTACATTACAAAAACCAGAAACCATTCATTTACGAATGTGATTGCACTTTAGTTTACATATTTAAATGTTCAGATATTAAGATTTGAATGAGGCAAAATAACATGCTTTTTCTCTCAAATATATTGTTAGAATCATTTGTTTCATATGTACTGTAATTATTTTCTGTATAAAAATTCATTTGTTGTTCAAAAAGTCTTTTTTCAAACTTGAATCTTGAAAAAGGGGGTCGTCTTATAATCAGGGCCGTCTTATATTCGGGCCAATACGGTATCATGGCACGGGAAAAGGTCAAATATGTTTTTAAAAGGACCGTTTTGGTGGAAAAGGCCTTCAAGGTTTTACTGTACCCAGCATAAACTACCGTATCTCTCCAAAACTTTGTGCACTTGCACCTCTTTGATGAGAATTAAAAAAAAAAATGTTCATGTACACTTTGGATGGAACGGCAGAATGATGCGAGTGGTGTTCCAAAGGGCAACTGTTTTATGTGTTTACCTGCCCACTTGAGTGGATTCCACAGCCTGCTGGCTCCAACAGTGAGGTAGAGGCTCCGGTGCCTGCATGTCTGCTGTCTACTCCGGAGACATTCTTAGTCTGATATCACCGCTGCACGTTCAACAAAGATTTTTGAAAGGCCAGCGCTGACAGAAGAGTGTATAGTATATGTTAGGGGTAGGTGGGTGCAATTATACAGTCAAAGACAGTGGCTGCCTTTACAGCAACTCCTATACTTTTTGTTCTTCTACTTTCTTCCTTTCATAACTTTGCTGCTGTAAATTGGGAATTTCTCCATTGTGAGACCAATAAAGGTTTTCTTATTCTTAAAGTTGCGTCGTCAAATTCCCTCCAGTCAGAGGGCCAGAAGCTTTGAAGTGTTGCCTGTTCAGGGGGGGCAAGTGTGGGCTTCTGTATTTTTGTGTGAACGGACAGTGTGGGTCTGCACAGGCATATGTGTATACAAGACAGTCATGGTTGCTTCTGTGTCTTCATTCTGTTGCTTTTACAAATATCGTCGATTGCATTTTGCGCAGTAAATACATGTGCGGCCATACTATTTATTTCCTCGGTTGTTCTTAACCCTTTCATGCACCCTGTAACCTGATATCATGTTAAGATGTCCACTGTCGCAACCGCTGTCCCTCAAAGGGTTAAACACACTGCCCTGAGGAATATTTTGACTTCATAGTTTTCATAGTGGATGCAACGCTGATGTTGCATCCACACTCCTGTGCTCGCTGTTCTCCAAATGTGAAAACAAATATGCTTGCTTGTAGCTGTTTGTCATTCCCAGTTGAAGTGTAATGTGAAAATGACACAACAGAAGAAAACTTGACATTGTATACATAAACTAACTAGGGCCGGACCAATACGGACTTTTTTATTTTTTTAGGCCGATGCAGATTCCCATATTTGGCAGGTGAAAATATCTCCCCAAAAATGCAAAAAATTGGCCAAAGTCGGCGGAATATTGCCCTTAGAACACAGTTCAAATTTGTACACAGACTACATTCTCATTTTTTAAAAGTACTTGAGGTGTCAATTTAGAGTCTTCCATTAACTTATCCGGAGTGTCTTACTGTGATGCATAGGTGCAAGGATAGCTACATGCACACCTTACCACCCCTCGCATGTTCAATTTCATTCAAAAGGCTGCATTTGGCATCCCAATTCTTCTCAGCACTACTATTTGTTGAACTGAGGTCTTGTGAGATTGTATGCCTATGTCACTTGTCATGTCAAGCATGAAGTATAACAAGCTTTTGTGTAACTTCAGTAGCCCCCCCCTCCCAACAAAGTTGATTTGGTCCATATTTGTAACACCTGTGTACGTGGAATGCCTTGCACCCTTTCCAGAATCATTCTTTTTATGAGTGTGTGGGTGCGTGTGTGCGCCTGTATTTTTATTTTATTTTTTTGTGCGATGAGGAGATTGAAGCGACTTCAAAGCGGCGTGGCAGCATTTCTGTCAGCCCAGCCTGTTTACACTGCTCGGTGGAGACTACATTCCTGTCTCATTTTTCCATGGCATTCCACGAGGAGCTCCATGCATTTGGCCGCGTGCCCACACCGCCGCTAACCCCTCCGACCACCCCGCCTCTCTGTATTGAACATACAACCCTATCCCGCAGGACAACTCTGCAAAGCTGGAGTAGACAGATAAACGAAGGTATATTTGCAATGAATGAATCACGGTGAAGTCAAGTGAAATTTAAAAATCTCCCATGACTCACAATATGATCTCATACCGCACGCTGGTAGGGAACCGCTTGCTCTGAGCAGCAAAGGGCCACATATGAGATGCTGTTTTCAACTATTTACCGGCGAGTTGCTAAGGAGTTGCTAAGTGTGTGGATAGCGTGCCCACATGAACACTGGAGAAGATCACGAATAACGTGGAAAAGCTTTTAATTTATTTTTTGTGTATTTTGTGTTTACTTTTCCCTCTCTTTCTAACATCAGTAGTGGAGGGGTAAAGCAAAAAAATAAAAAAGTCCTTTCCTACTGGGTGACATAATATTAGGTTATGACGTACAGGGTAAAATTATCATCTGAAGGCTTTTTTTAGTTTGGAATCTTTGAATGGTTTTTTTGCGCGCCAAGAAATTTTTTGGGTAGACCACATCCAAGTCTAAAGTCTAATTCAGTCAACTGTCAGTCAACTATGCTCCCTTTGTTTATGGCAGATGATTTACGTGTAATGTAGCAGTTTGTATATTCTAATGGTTTAGCATGGCATATTTTACAATGTTTACACATATAGAGCTGTGAGGCTCCAAAATATAAGTGTGTGTGTGTGTGTGTGTGTGTGTGTGTGTGTGTGTGTGAGAGAGTGTGAGTGAGTGAGTGAGTGAGTGAGTGAGTGAGTGAGTGAGTGAGTGAGTGAGTGAGTGAGTGAGTGAGTGAGTGAGTGAGTGAGTGAGTGAGTGAGTGAGTGAGTGAGTGAGTGAGTGAGAGAGAGACCCGGTAGTGACTGGTTAGCATGTCGGCCTCACAACTTAGTGGGGGATGACATCTACTATTCACCAGTGGTTGAGCATGTCCAAAATGCAGCGGAACACACATGACCGCGGCCGCATCATTTCAATAGACACGTTTGTATTGATTCCATTGCTAAGGATTTAGGCTCAATCTGACTACCATATAGCAGGCTCGTGAGAGGCAAGGAATTCAACAACAACAACAAAAGAACAATGCAAGACAAAACGGACCCTCAGATCTCTTTGAAATAGAAATTGTTCTTTGTCTAGACATGGCATATAAAACGGATGCTTGCTTTCAAATACAGCCAATAAATGCCGGCAGCCATTATTTATATCGTACGTGACTTAATTCTTTTTTTAATTCACTTTTTAGTGCAATTTTAAAAAGTAACTTTTGGAGCTCACATCATCCTTCTCTGATTTAGCACTAAATGTTCATGTTGTAACCAATAACCAGACATTAACTAATCAAGAGTACGACATAGCTAGTGGGCAGCTAGCCTCACGTGAACTCTGCAGGTGGGTTTAGCAGCTTCAGATGCACTTCGACACGCTATAAAATTGTTTATCCTTTACTTTGCGTACGCTTTGGTAAACCCACTTCCGTACTTGTCTCCACTTACCGCTTCGAATTTACAAAAGTGATTGACAATGTGAAAAGTTAGACGTTGGTCTCTTCATGATGTTGTGGAAACGTGAGCGATATCCTGCAGGCCAGCGGAGGGCCAGAGGAAGCCTGGAGGACGCGTGGATGTGGCCTCCGTGTCTACATGGAAGAGGGATCATTGCAATGCTAACAAACCGCTGGGTTAGCAAGCCGCTGAACTGTTATGACAGGGAAGTGTTGTGTTGATGTTGAACTCGGAGCTTTGAAATGTATAGTGCAGTGCTAGCCCGAGGCTGATGGAACGCTCCGTGTTGTTGTCGGTAGCCTTCGTACGTTTTATTGTGTGTATGGATGTGGTGGTCACTAAAAGTGAGTCACACTAACCTGAACAGGAGGTTAGTCATGGATTCCGTCTTTCATGACACACATTTCACCTCTCGGGGGATATAGTTGCTAGCTATATAGTCAGTTCCATTTGAGTTGGTCAACGATCCAAATACTGTTGATGATCGTTTCAACTGAGACCCAATGATGGTTGCGTGATATCATGCTTGGCCTTGGATCAATTCGTTTTTAGTGTCCCCAGGTGCCCTGTTGTGGGCCACCAGCCCAAGGTGTAATTTCATCGGTCTACTTCTACTAGATGAAATGTTCAATCCGGGGCACCACTCAGCCATTTTTTAAGACACTGCACAATAATCCTCAAAAATATAACTGATTTTGCGAGGACTGATGTGTGTGCCAACTTTCATAGGTTTTCACCCAGGTTTCGATCAGGGGTCAGTAATACCCGTCCTCGAGGGCTGCTCTCCACACACCTGATTCAAATGATCAGCTCATCAGCAAGCTCTGTAGAAGCCCGATGATGATCCTGATCGTTTGAATCAGGTGTGTGGGGAACATGGAAACTTCCAAAGTCAATTCAAAATGGTGGACTTCCTGTTCGATTGAGCACATTAAAGTCAGTTTTCCGTAACGTGTGTCACCCTTTAACTTTTCACCTCTTTGACTTCTTAGTCTCATGCCTTTTCGAGAATATAAATATTTTAATGAAGTACCCTCCCTTCGAACACATCAAAGCAAATTAAGCTAATTACTCAGGTCTCATTATGGGATCACATTTCATTTTCAAGTTATTCTTTGTGGTAAATGTTACTGCATGCAGGCTGAAACTTTTGAGGAAATGAGGCAGAGAAGATACGCCCTTTTTATTTTTTAAACAGGTCAGAAGCACTAATGTCTCCTGCTCATTGCTTGCATTTTCAGGGAGATACTTTTTCCAAATGCTATGAAAGAGTAGAGACAAAGAGGATATTTTCCCAACTCCGGAGTACATGTGAGAATGGATTCAAATCTGGGGCATAAATTTAACAACAGGTATCAATTCGGACATTTTCCAAGACCACTTTTCACTTGGCACATGACACCTTTCGGCGCTGCATTCATGTGGACACAACACGGTTCAAAGGGACAAGGCTCGGCTCGGAACGTTGGCTCGTGCAAAAAGTACATGCACAGGCGCCCAACTTCTTGTATAATCAATGTAATTGCTCCTTATTAATGCTAACTACCTCCTTGCACAATAGGCAAGGCTAGAAGCTTTATTTATATAGCGCATTGCATACACACGGTGCGTCACATCATTAAAAATGCATTTAAAAGCATTTACAAATAAACACATTTAAGATATATGAAAGCAAAGAAATACAAAGTAGTTCACTTAATATTTCAATAAAAAAAAAAAAAATTAAACGTACAGCTGCCGTTCCATCGTAACGGTCACCAAATAAATTGTCTTTCACATTTCTTTAAGGTTCATTTGCCTTTTTTTAGCGTACAAGACCAAAAGATTTATGTAGACTAAATCCGATATGGTTGATATTAATATCGTTGATTTTGATATCATTGATATGATATATTGATACCGGTAATGTCCGTGTTTGTTCCCGAGTACACGGGAAAGGGACCTTGAAAAAAAAATCACATATGAAATCGCAATCGCCAAACTGAGGTGGAGGAATCGATTTGATTATTTTTCAAACGGATCCAGCCCTACCAGACATTATCCAAATGTTACCTCCACACATCCATTCATTTCTATACTGCTTTTCCTCATTCGGGTCCCGCGCAAACCAGAGCTTATCCGACTCGACTTCGAGCGAGTAGTCCACCCGTTAACCTTTTATACAAAATTTGGCATCATACGAAAGGAGTTTGGCCTTTCTCTGTGTGCAAAGGTTCCGCCGCTGGTTGATTAGGCCAAGGACAAATGTGATATTTGAGAAACAACTCGGTGGTGGCACTCTGATTTCTCTTTTGAACTCAACATGCAATAATGACACACACACACTGTGGCTGCACCAAGCCTTGTCCAATTATCAAAGCAGACAGTATTTGATCCCTCGTCGGGACATTTTAGGTTAACGTGTTACATGATCGTTTTGCATCTCTCAGTACTACTGCGCAGCATTTGTGGATATTGTATGTTCACATGCGAGCACATGCATGTGCGCCTCTAGCAACAAACTTGGCCTATTATTCGGGGCGCTTCCATCTTTGATGTCGATCTTGTATGACTCAAGAAAGGCATCATAATTTTTGAAATTGGGCACACCAAAAATGTATCTCCAGCAATCAGACTACTTTTTTTTCAGGTGCCAGCTAAGAGGCCAACATTTTTGTTGGCAACAAATGTCAGTTCTTTCTATGATGGATTAAATTATGTGCTTGCCTGTAAAGGTTTGGGAGCACAAAAGGATCTGGGGCGTTCTGAAGAAGGCTGTTTACAGCAGGTCTTTGGGACTGAGTGAGTCACTTGCGAATCAATCCAGAACGAATGTGTGCGCGTGTTTATCTCGGTTCTGGATATTAAAATTGAATGACAGTATCTGCTGATATGCGCAAACCTAATCTGCCCAGCTCAAACATTGCATTTATGTCAAAGTATCTCAAGAATTGTCCAAACCCACTTTATTTAGTATACTTTGGTACTTGAACAAGTTTAATTCAAGTTGTTTCTCAGTTGACACCTACATCAAATATTTGAAAGAAACTAAAATCACAGATTTTGGATTTTTAATCAAGCTTGTAGTTTATATCGGGCTGAATGATTTTGAAAAAGAATCACATTGCCTTTCTTTCCCACCCCGTCTAATGTTTTTGCAATTGTGATTTAAAATAATATGCAATAAATGAATCTGAATTTCAATAAATGTCAAATTTATTCAAGATGAATCTCATTTAATCGACTTCAATTAATTGTTCACTTGGTCAACACTTTGACGTTTTTTAAGCGTTCACTGTCAAGCGTGGCATAATCATAAATCAGCAACTCACAAACCAAATTACAACACTAAAGCAAAAAAAAACGTGGCTTTATCATTTCAATTGATCACGTCTCATGAAATAGGAAACCTACCACCTGACTAAAATGATTTATTAATTTTTTTCCCCAATTTGCAGCTTTCACGATTTGAACATTGTATTCTACTTTTTCTTCTTCTCCTTTCGGCTTGTCCCTTTTCAGGGGTTGAACATTGTATTCTACTACATTATGATTTTGTTTATTTCAGTTCGTTTTTTGACCCTAACTCTTGTATGAACACAATCATCGAGAAAACAACTGGTTTTATAAAGTGTTGTATTCTTGTGTTAAGTGTGGGATTTTAAAGGGCGTGGCCTATTGAGTGGCAATAGGGAGCTGGAGTCAGGTTGGTCTGTGCTGGAATTTTGGATTTGTGTGTTTGACCTGTTCAACAAACAGCTGACTGTGTATCCAATTGCTCCTCCCCTGCCCATCCCCACTTTCCGTATCTGAAACTGACTCATACTTCAAATTTTGGCTCGCAACACAAAGCTAATAAAAAAAATCAGGTGAGCGACATTTCTATTGTTGACACTCTTTTCAATTAAACAAGCGTTTGAGTGAGGGAGCGAGTCAGTCAACATTACCGTAAATGACACGTCACCGAGTTCTCAATCCACCCGTTCTTTTTCAAAAGACGAGGAACCGCCAGTCATTGATTGGTGGAGACTGATGAGCTTCCTTTCCTCCGATGCTGGCTGGCAACAGATGAACTAGCGAGCCCTCTCGCTGATTATTGGCAAATGAAAAAAGAACATCCGCAGGCCTATGCAAGGGGAAAATATTATTGACTTCTCACCACAGCTACTATTTATTTTCTCCCCCCCCCCCTTTTTCTGTCGATGTATTTGTTTTTGAAGCTGTTAGTGTCTTGCCTCAGAATATTTTTGTAACAGCCTTTGATTGAACTGGAAAGGAATGCCTTTAATCGTGGCTACAAAAGAGCCAAGGGACATGTCCCCGTCAGTTTGTGAACAGATCTAGACAGATGAGGAGGAGGCGGACTGGAGGAGTGAGCATTGTTAACAGTCTGTGGGGAACTGTTTTGCGTGCCCTGTGGTTTCTTGTCTCTGTGAAATGGAGACTTGCTGATTTGGTTTCCCAGGCCCCTTTTTTCTCAAGGCCACACAAAAAAACAAATGAAGACGTTCCGGTCTGTCCCCATGCCGTTTCTACCTTGACGGCAGTGTGACTATTCAGTGTGAGATGGCACCCGCGGTCTCACACGGAGAGTGATTGCAGCCATCTGATTCGAAGCGGTGTTGGCATCTCTGTAATAGACATTCCGGTCATTTTCGGATTTGTTCAGATTTCGAAAACTTTGCTTTTCCTTAAAGATAATGAAAATACAGTATAATTATAGTCAAAGTGTGCACAGGTGTTTTTTCAATGGCACATGCCACTATTAATTGTTCTATCCTTTAATCAGGTTTGCAAGATAATTTAGATTTGGAATGCTCTGAATGTCCTTTTTCAAGCTATTTTAGTCGGTTGAAAAATGTCCCGGATCTTGAATGGTCCGATTTCTCCTGCTGTGAATTGGGAATTTCTACATTGCGAGACTAATAAAGGATTTCTTATCTTATCTTATCCATAATATGAAATATGTGGATTTGCTTTTCCCCTCAAATAGAATATGTAAGAAAACAGTTTTCCTCTGATTGGGAGTTGCTGATATCTCGTAGGCTTTGGCGGCCATGTTGGGAATTCAGCAAGCGATAGCAATGGCGACGCGCATCCACTGAACGACATGGACGCCTGTATATGTTTTTGAGGCTACAAATGGGGTGTATTTAATACTAGTAATACACCATAAAGAGATGGAGTAACAATCAAGGCAGAAGTGTGTTGCTACAGAAGAACGACATGGTCTGGAATAAAAGAGAACATAAAACTTCATAGATTATATTGGGCTTTTTAATATTGGTAGAAAGAAGTTAGCGACTGTTAAAAGGGTAAAACCATTTTACAGGTCAACAGCAAATTTAAATCAGAGACGGCTTTATGGGTCCATCATTCTTTTTTTTTGGTGCTGATTTCAAAAGTGACTTTACTTTTTTTCTTGCGCATCAGGTTTTTGACATATTTTAATTGTAAAATGTTTATTTTTGAATTTTTTTTGCGCGCAATATAGACGTTACCGTACATTGTCATTTATAGCTGTTACAGTTCTGAAAAAAACATTGCAGCTATTTATTTTTAACTCCTGTTTGAATTCCAATTGCTATGACTTCAGCGACATTTGATTTCCAATATTCAACTGCACAGGCAAATTCAACATCCCCGACTTTCATTGTGTCTCAGAAGTGTCAGCAATTGGGACAACGAGAGCGAGGCGATTTAAAAAGCACTGTCACGTTTCAGTCAAAACTTTTTTTTTTAAACTGCCTGACTCCTTTTCAACATCTCATACAGAGCTAATACTTAAACAAAAGTGGAGGTCAAGCCATCATGAAACCATCTTGTAAAATGGCTTTCCCTTTTGTTTGTTAGGGGCCAAGTTAAACTGTAAGACTTTCACATCGACCTTGTAAATTGCAGGGTGGAAGCGGCATCTGGCAGCACAGTATGCAGGCCAGGCCAGTGGTTGCTGCATTACGACGTTAGGTGGGCATTGGTTGTATTGGGAGGGGGGCGGGGGGGTCAGCAAGAATGTGAGGGGCTAAAGAATTCCAATCTCTGTACCTCCCCTTTGTCAGTTGGTTCACTCCTCGTTCTAGCTGTCTGGTCATACTGATGTGTGCAATCCATTGCTCTCTTGATGCTTCCATCTTACTCCTCCACTTGCTTTTCCTCTCTTTTTTTCAAGCCTGCTGTTTTCCCTCCTTCTTTTGCTTCCGCTCTCTGACAGACAAGCACCAGCCTTTGCCGAACATTACGTCAAATCCCCCTTGACCGGGGTGCCAGCTGTTGATGTCACCCCTTGGGGAGGCGGCGCGGGGGGTTTAATTTAGGGATTTCCGCTGGGTAAGACTAGGGGCAGCCCCGTTGATCTCAGCCCACACAGCCACATGAAGAGGCCGAACGGGGCAGGAGCAGGCCAACATGGGTCAGTGCATGGTCCGGCAGGGTGGGACCACTTTTCTGGGGTGGGTTAACCTGTGAGCTCTATTCATTCCACTCAGCATGGTTCAGTTCAGTTCAGGTCTGTCCTGTATGATTTTTTTTTTTGGTCCATTTGCATTTTAGAGTGTCAAAATAACTTTTGCCTTGGGGTGAGGCATGGTTTACCGTTTACTGATAAACATTTGTAAACTACATGCAGTGAATCTCCATTGGAAGTGTTTTTTTTTTTCCATTTCACCCTTTCATGCACCAATAATGATAACCTATAACCTGATAACATGATAGGCTGTCCACTGTAGTCACCGCTGTCCCTGAAAGGATTAAAACATCATTGATCGGAACCAGGATCAAAAGATTAATGCACTTTGATTCAAACTAGCAGGTCTATTATCTCTGCACCGGACACTTCAAATTCAAATTTACATTGGACATAGACATTAGGAAGCAACTCTCAGTTAAGCCACAGTCATAAACATGCATAATATCCAATATTCAAGACTGTATTAGAGATACAGCTCTCATTTAGAGAGTGAAGAAAATCATAGAGTAACTCACAATTTATGAACACAAAATTTTGCCAGCACTATATTGTCAACAATACAGCGATGTCAATATACTGGTAGAAAAATACAATTCAACTTTCATACATCACTAGTGGGTGTTTGATGGACACCTCTGGCAACGAATGAAGGTTTGTCAGAAAATGTACAGACACTCCCCGAGTTACGAACATCCGAGTTATGAACAAACAGTACATACGAACATTTTCACGGGTGTCTGTCGAAAAAAAAAAAAGTTAGATTTTGTATTGCGCGCATTTTTCCGAGCGCCGAACGGGGCGGAGGAGGACGGCGGAGGCGACGTTCGAAGGCGGCCGCGGGGAGAGGCGTGGGGCGGGCGTGTGACGGTGGAACGGGCGGGAGGCGTCCGGCGAGCGGTCGACGACCGTAGTCTACTCTCCCCGCTGAAGCCGCTGCTAGTTTACCGGCAGCTAACCTCGAGCCCTGAAGAACGTGACGAAAGCTCTCTCCCGTTATATGGATGTCAATATAAGCCTTAAACATACATTCCAGACAAAATATAGCACTGAAGCAACTTACGAACGAATTCACCTTATGAACAATCGTCCGGAACGTAACTCGTTCGTAACCTGGGGAGCGTCTGTATCACGAACTGTGTTTTTGCTGTTGATTTTACGAAATTGAGACATTCCATTGGCAAACTACATTGCCTTCGACTTGATGCAAGTGTACCGTAACAATACAATACATTTTGATATCAAGATAATTCACTGATTCGTTCTGGTCTTTAGGCTTATTCCTGGTTTTCCATATTCCACTGGTCAACAAATGTGTCCATTTTTTTTAAATCAAAGATGCATGCAAACTTTTTTTCATTAACTTTTTTGTGCCAATTCCAAATCGGGCCTTGTTTTTTTCTCTCTCTGCCAAGTCAGGTTTTCATAATTCAGAATAATCATATGATACAACAATTATACGTAACATATATATATATATATAATATATGTAGTATTTATAAATCAAGGATTGGGTTCAGCAACAGGTGTTTTTTTTTTTTTAAATGAAACTGCATACCTATAACAAAGTGCAAAGTAGTGCGCAAGCTTTTATTGGTCAAACTTAAAGGGGAAGTCAACCCCAAATTTTTCTTGACAATAGGTTCTATGCAGCCCTACTAGTCAATGAGTTAAACATTTTTGTCCATTCCAGGCGGTGGCCATTTTACTTTTTTTTGTTAGGGTTTGTTTTTGTTTTCTTTTGACATCCTTCATTACTTTGGTTCTTGTTCTATTTCTTCCACCAATACAGTGAAAGATTGTAAACTGTGCCTTTGTTTCTTTTTGTGCAGTACCACCCTCTGTCACTGTGCAACACAAGCGAAGATGAACGGCAAGAGAGCGACTTCATCACCATCGTCAAACTGGAGCAGAGGGTTCCTCGCTGTCTGCCGCTGCTGGATAAGGTAGAAACCAAATCTTCATTCCTGTCGCAACACTTAAATCGACTTATTTCCCTTTTCCGCCGTGGCAACCCGTCCGTCATTTGGTATCATCATTTCACATCTGATTCCGCTCTTAAACTTAAAAGAGAAAATGGGAATGATTTGGAAGAGGATGGTGATGGCTTTCGCATAGGGGAGTGGGCTGAGATCAGAGGTGCTGCGAAGCATGTGGCGGTGAGCCATGGCTGTGGATACGAGACTTTCAAGGCCAGCTGTCACTTGTCCCGTCTCAGCCCATCAGATCCAGAGCATAGGCCATCTCCATTTCTGCTTCCCTCTAATATGAGAGCAGCCAGAACGTAGAGCCACAACGGTTAAGACGTATGTGCAAGTGACCTGGATCTCCCTTGTGTTTAAGTATTCTTCCATGCGCACGCTAACTTAAAAGGAGTGTGATTTAAAACTGTTGCTATTTTCCTCCTTTTTCAAGTGGTGGCACAAATTAGCAGGCAGGAGTATAGTTAGGGGGGGACTGCCTTTTTTAGCTCATGTTTTCTTTTCCCCTAATTTAAAGCCATGTTGTCGAGCTGGCCGCCATGGTGATGATGTTGTGACATTCCCACACATTTGCCGTCGTCCTCCTCCTCCTGTTTGCTCTCTCACTGGGAACCAAAGAAAGTTGAGGAAAGGGGAGGGATGGATGTCACTTGAGGCTTAATGCAGAAATGGTTTTGATTAAAGCCTTAATTGCATCACTGTGTTGTCCCGTGAACGAAGCACAGTCCGAGCGCTTCCTCCCTCCCGCCTTTGAAATCAAGAGGAGGGGAGGCGGGAGTGCGTTCTTGTTCCTGTTGTTGTTGTTGTTATTGTGGTCTGTAAAATATGTGCTCCAATAGAAGCTCCACTCCAGCCACCTGCATCATTGCTTCCGCACTTTTGGTCTAGGACTTTTTTTTTTTCGGGGACTCATCATGCAGCTGCTTGGTTAGTTTGTCCTCCTTTGAAAAGGATGAGTCAGATGGTTTGGATGTGCGGTTCTTTGAATGAGACTTGTTTACAGTTTAGTCTGACTGTAACACACCCCTCTGATCTATAGATACTCTGATGCCCACAGAGGGTTCATTTTGCACTACACAAACACACACACACACACACACACACACACACTAAAAATAGACTGCAAACTAAATAACGTGAAACTGCCAACTTTTATGATTATACTTTGTCTTCATTTTTTTGGGGAGGTGCAGTCAGACACACAGTGAGGTCAAACCTGGCATTGATGTTCACTTGCTTTCTAATTGTGAAGGAGCTGCTACTTTTTTTCCTCCCTCTCCGAACCACTCGAGTTAGTCTGTGCCTCTGCAGTGATTCGAAACATTAATACGACTTTGCTCGGTCCACAAGTACAATTCTTTCTCCAACTGGACAGGACAGGTTGTGTATTGGTATATATGGCCGTCAAATGCTACCCTCTACTGGTACACACATACACATAGCTATTGACTGGACTATCCGTAAAACGTTAAAATATAATATACATCGATCGCCCACATATTTCGGTACACCTGCGCGCGCATGTCGAATGAGGACCCTTTCAAGAGCTAAATCAAAACAAGGATCAACCATTCCAGCTGTCCCGTTTGCACCGAAACCGATATGACTGTAACTACCTCCGTAGCTAATCAGCACAACATTCTGGAATGCCTTTCTATTTCAACATTGGCGCAGCATTCAAAAGTAACAAGAGACAAAGGAGTTGGTGGGGTGACGGTTCATTTGGTGGAGAGAAAAATCAAATGAGAGTCACCCTGAGAAAGAGATCTCTTGACTGTTTTATTTAGTGCATCCTTAACCATTCAAAATGTTTAGCCAGGACTAACGTAGCACGGTTAGTGGTTCACATAGCCCACTTCTGTGCAGCCAGTTCCCATTCAGGCACATTTCATTTCACTAGTTATTAGACTCTAGCATGTGGTCTACAACCCCTGCAATGGCCCTGAACAGGATAAGCGATTTAGCATTTTATTAAATTTTTTATAGCTGCATGTGTTTGTGTAAAATTGTGTTATACCGTATTGGCCTGATTTATACGATAACCCCCTCTTTTTCTAGACTCAAGTTTGAAAAAAGACTTTTTGAACACCAAATTAATTTTCATACATACATCTGAAACAAATGATTATAACAATATATTTGAGAGAAAAAGCATGTTATTTTGCCTCATTCAAATCTTAATATCTGAACATTTAAATATGTAAACTAAAGTGCAATCATATTCATAAATGAATGGCTTCTGGTTTTTGAAATGTAAATTACATCATAACTTCTCCTCAGCTGCCGATCTTCAACCCACTTTTCTCCAGATTGTCACTACGTTTCTCCATTTTCTGTTATCTCTTCTATTATTTTCTTCTCTTTTCCTTCTTACCGCTATTTTTTAGTTTTCTTCTTCATGCTACCGTTATTTTTATTTTTATTCTTTGTGACAGGGGTTCACTTTGGCCTGGAGAGTCAAGCTCAGCATTCACTTCGATGATATCTGGCACCATCTAGCGTCGTGAATGGGTATAATGTCTAGACCCCGAATATAAGACGACCCCCACTTTTTCATTCATTCATTCATTCATCTTCCGAACCGCTTGATCCTCACTAGGTCGCGGAGGGTGCTGGAGCCTACCCAGCTGTCTCCGGGCAGTAGGCGGGGGACACCCTGAATCGGTTGCCAGCCAATCGCAGGGCACACAGAGACGAACAACCATCCACGCCCACACTCATACGTAGGGACAATTTAGAGTGCTCAATCAGCCTGCCATGCATGTCTTTCGAAAGTGGGAGGAAACCGGAGCACCCGGAGAAAACCCACGCAAGCCCGGGGAGAACATACAAACTCCACACAGGGAGGCCGCAGCTGGAATCCAACCCGGTACCTCTGCACTGTGAAGCCGACGTGCTAACCACTGGACTACCGGGCCGCCCCACTTTTTCAGTCTTATTTCAATGCAAAAAACACCGTCTTATATTCGGGCCAATACGGTAATTGATTCACTTTTTAACTCGGCATGTTTCTCATCTTAGAAATTATGAATTATGATACGAAATTTAATGGGTGGCACGGTAGAAATCTGGTTAGCACAACTGGTTTGCGTGTTCTCCCCGTGCCGTGTGGGTTTTGTCCGGGTACTCTGGTTTCTTCCTACATCCCAAAAACATTCAAAGCAGGTTTACAGGCACACTGTAAATTGCCCCTAGGGGGGATTGTGAGTGTGAATGGTTGTTGTTTGTCTATGTGGGCCGTGAGATTGGCTGGCAACCAGTTTAGGGTGTACCCCTCCTCCCGCTCAAAAACTGCTGGGATAGGCTCCCGCATGCCTCGCGACACTCGTGAGGATAAGTGGTTCGGATCATGGATGGATGGATAAAAAGTTGATTCAAAATGAATTGAATGACTGTCCACATCTGTTCCAGGCCAGCCAGCAACCTCTTATTCAGTCACAGTTGCTTCATTCAATTGTTCATTCATTCATGTGCCTGAATCCAAACTGTCAATCAAAGCAGTGACGTTACATAAACTCAAGCAACTTAATTACTCTCTTACCCAACCATCAGACTGTATTGGAGGCGATCTGTTATTGGTTTTTATTGTTTGTTTGTTTGTTTGTTTTTGTTGACACTAAGCCTTGAAACAGTTCTCAGATCAACGCATGATTCATCGGGCAAAGACATTGCAGCGGTGCCAGGAGGCCGAGTCTAAACTCCACAAGAGGCTTCCTGTACTTTGCTCTGAATAAATGCTGTAATCTACAAAGTTCAAAGCACAGTTTTATGTTTGGGAGGTTTGACTGACTTTTTTTCATTCATTCAGACACAAACCAGCTCCATCACAAAGAATCCCCATCGTTTTTGTGAGAACAACCCTCACACTGATTGAGGGTTTTGGCCCATGTCTGAACCTGTCCACTCTTATAGAAAGCCTCGCTTATTTATTCTAACTCCTCTGATGAAAAGGGCTTTGCCGCGATTGTGCCGTAATCCTGTTGTCGTCAACTCGGGCTTTTGCTGTGCACGCGCGTGGATCTTTGTGCATTATCGGGATCCTGCTTCCTGAAGATGACTGTCCAATTTTTTCAAACGCTTTCAGAAAAATTATTCACTTTGTGAGAAGACAGAAGCATTGTTTTCCTTTCAGTCACAGCTTAGCAATTATGTAATCATGACATGTAAACAATGCAAATAGCTGCACAGAACAGCAACCTGCAAACCGACATTATTAGCTTCACATTTCTACTTTTTATTTTTTTTATTTTTACAAAACGCAGTTTTCTCTCCTCTACAAGCTACACAATGTAATTAATGACAGATGCTTCTGTTTCAGAAGGGACATTTGTTTTCAGAAAATACTAGTGTAAAGATGCACCTGTGCAAGTGTTCTGGCAAAGTCCCAAAGTAAGACAAGTATTCCTTTACCAAACCCCCAACAACTTTAAGCATTACATTGATTACAATGTGAGCCGTAATACGATATATGTCAATTCGAGTTTCCACTTGCTGCTCTGCTGTAAAACCTTGATGTGGTTTTTGTTGGTTCAGATTATTATTTTTTTTTACTTAGGCAATGTTTATTTTTCAACCAGATTCTCATTGGTGGAATGAAGGGACTGCTATAAAAGTGAAAACAATAAACCAGGGTGAATGTTTCATATTTTATTTGGGTTATGTGTTGCGCCCGCTATGCCAGTGTGTGAGGGAGTACCATAACTATGATTTAAGTTTTTGAATTTTTTGGCAATATTGGGATATCGTTAACTTAGGTCACTGTAGTTAATGTGCATTGTTCAGACAGTTTCATCTCGACAGAATGGAAGGAAAACGAAAGTGAGGGACAACAGAGATGATTTTATTCAAGTTTAGGATGTACTCAACTGGAGTTTAAACAGTTTTAAGAAAATAAATATAAATTTAAAAACTACAGATACCTATATAAATATATTTTAAATGCAAAAGGAAAAAAAAGATAACTCACATCTGCCACCCAAAGTACTTTTTACACATTACAAACTGTGAACAGCAACAACAATTATTTCTCATGCATTAGGAGCCCACAAAATTGATTTAAAATTATCACGACAGTGAGAGTGATCACAGAGATGGGTCAAAACATTAGCGGTCAGAGATGCCAGAAAGGCCACTTTCATCCTGCCTTCCTGGGAATTTGCTGGGTCACAGGTATAAAGCCACCATTTACTCTCCGCTTCCTTTATTGCAGAGCTCGCTGAAGTGAGACATTGCTGTGTCGTGTTCCTGAGACCTTGTGGCTTTGCACCTTCAGATAATGAAATGGGTGGTGATGCACATCTGGGACAGCTGCAGTTGGTTTCAACACAAAGGGGTGTGAGCAGTGATCTCATCTCAGGTTTAAACTTAACACTCTGATGATGTCTGGCAGCAATCCGTCTCGTTGGTTAGGCGTAGAAAAATAAGTAGTGTGTTTCCGGTAACATGAAATTTCAGCATAGGGTCGGGTGGTCGGACAAAGTTTTTTTTTTTAATCTTTTTTTTTCACTCCCTCCCCCATCAAAAACGTAAACAAAATAACCATAAAACATAAAACAAGGAGACATTGAAACCAGTGCCGGATGCTCGTCTGTCAAAGAGGGGAAGCTCAATTTTGGTCGACATCATAAAATGTGTCCGTTTATTTATACGCAAATTCTACTCTAGCTCCGTTCCTTTTCAAGAAAATGATCTGTGACCCTGTCATACCAACAAGGCGTTTTTTCCCGGTACTTAATTAGTGTCCTACAACTATAGGAACTACAATAAAACCCACCAGAAATAACAGATTAATTTGTCGCTAGTTGTTTGTTTACAACAAAGAGTGTCGCTAAAATGATTAGGAGAAGTCTCCAGCAGAGACCAGAGACGCCGAACTCCGTGGGCGGGACAAAAAACAGTTTGTATCCAATGACTCGTCTCCGTTCAACGCATTGGGACAACCTACCCTGAACTCACTACCGTTTAAAGCACAGCGAAGCTGTGGGATGAATGAGAAGGGAGTTGCGTCGTAACCAGTAAGAAGAAGCTGATTCGGAGCAAAAGTTGAGCACGTTGTAGCGCATATTTAGTCAATGACATGTACACACAATGAAATTTACATTCATATATTTCATCACTTATTCTTTGACATTTTAGGGGAAGCCGAGCTTCCCTTGCAGTCCGAGAGCAATCGGCACTGATTGAAACCCCCGCTCGCCGCCAAAGGCGGCGAGAGAGTTGGATTCCCAGCGGCTGGGTGTTACAGCCATCTCGTTACCTCTGCGTCCCGCATCCTAGACGGCCCGTGGTGTTCGTCAAATAGTTCGCTGAATCTTTTCGATACAGCAGTGGATGCTATTTTCTTAATATTATGGTGCGAGCATGCGACTGCAACACACAAAACGCGGTTTAAACTGTTGTCGGAGATCGTGGCCGCCGCCATGATTCAATGTTGTTGACAGACGACAGGGCAAACGACGCAACGTGAATATCGCGAGAGTTTGCACCAATGTAAACACTCTAAATTCATCTTTCCTTTTATTATTTATAATTTTGTCTGTGGTTTTATTGTTCTTGTTTTGATTGTAAAGCGTCCTTGAGTGTTTTGAAAGGCGCTTATAAATGAAATGTACTATTATTATTACTACACAAAAATGTCGAAGGTTTGAAAAAAAAAATGCTGACCGTAAAGTTTTTCTTCGAGGTAGAAATTCTCGGTCGATCGGGTTACCAGAAACACACTACTTTTTTTCCTACGCCTTATATCTCAATACGACATGGTAAGCTGAAAAATGTGCAGGTCGACTTCAGAGCCCCATCCAGCGATTGTACGTTATGCGCAGAAGTGCAAGCTCTGGGAAAAACGATAGCCAGTGTGATTCACGCCGAGGTATTGATTGAGCAAAATATTACATTGTATGTTGTTCCGATAGTTTTATTTCTAAAAAGTTTGAGGTTTCTTAAAATCATTTATTGCGTACATAAAATTGGTACCATTGATTAACAGTATCGATTCCCAGGTACCAAGAATCAGAACCGTATTGGTTCAAATGTGATAGGTTGATTGGCTCATTTCAATGTCAATCACAATTAAAAGCATAAGCGTTCTTCAATTAATGATTGCAGGCATAAGCGTTCTTCTTTGCAAGCATAATCAATTTATCATTGCAGGCATAAGCGTTCTTCATTGCGAGCATAATCAATCAATCAATCAATCATAATGTAACATTAATAATAACACTAATAATAAGCGAATGTATGATAACTAAAATAATCAACCTATCAAAATGTCAAAGGTAAAACATAAAAACAAAGAGAATTACATGATGTATATTTAAAACACCGCCCTGTGATTTTCTGGCGATCAGTTGAGGGTGTACCCCGCCTCTCGCACAAAAACAGCTCGGATAGGCTCCGGTATGCCCACAACTTTAGTGAAGATAAGCATCAATATGTGTATACAGACAATATAACAATACTCAGACATGTAGTCCTTATCCTCTGTGATAAATTAGTCAAATTACTGCAGCATTAATAGTAGTTGTGAAACTCTTCTTCCTGTATGTCTACATGGCTCTGGAACTAATCATGATGCAGAAACTTAAATTCTTTGTTATATTTTATTTTGAGATTAGTATTAATAACATACCTTTTTATAGACTGCTATTTGCCTCATTCAAAACCCTTCGTGAGGAAAATGGGTGGATGAACAAACTTTTTGCTGTTTTGTTGTGGAAGCTGGAACGCATTAATATCGCTCCCATTCATTTCATTGGAGACAGGTGGTTTGTGAGAAGACTTGTTTTGGTTCACAAGCACGCTCACAGACAAATTAATCTCATGGCACTCCTGTACCCTTTGGCCTGACATACTACACACCGTGCAGATGGTGTCATAAGATCTCCTTTGGTGGTCAGGACAGGACAAGTGGTTCCAGTGACAGGAAGTGGTCAAAAACAAGGGAAGCCTGGAGAAGAATGACCCTCATGACAATGTTTTTGTCTTGTCCTGTCTCATTATCTGTAGGGGGTGCCTCTGACCTTGGTCTATTCCTGAATGCTGTTTTGCAGTTAAGTGCTTGAATAGCGACGGTGGTCTCAGGAACTTGTGTGACCGCGTCCCAAAGTATCGCTTTCATTGGCACAAGAACACAGGCACACATCTGGGGGGAAAAAGGCAGTGTTCTTGAAACTTTGAGGGTAAATCTTAAAAGCAGCAGGTACACAAAGAATGAGATCTGGGTTTACATTTATTTCCCCCTCCCTGAAATGTTTTCTTTGCTTGTCTGTGCCAGAAATTTGAACGCGTCTTCAAGCGGATAGACGATACCTGTTCGGCAACGTCTGACATCCATTTTTTTTTTTCATCATAGCAAGAACCTTTATCCACTTTAATCCCCGCACACTTTGAAACCCATCTAGCTCTGCATTTAATCGTGTTTCAAAACATAGCATATATACTGTTGATCACTGCTTAAAAGTTAGGGACCTTTTCAAGGTTAAAAAAAAAATCACTCTTCAAGGTTCCTTTCTTCCTGTTAGCCCAAGGGCCAAATTCTCTGCTCCTTGACTCTGCTTTGATCATTTCATCTCAAACGCACAAGCTTCATAATCATGTAAAAGTAGCTTAGGGCATATCTCTCGACATGCCTCACAAATGTTTTTTTTTTCTGCCTTTAACTGCTCAAAGCAGTGCAGTCTGCTCGATTCTCTTCATGTAATTCCTTTAGTCCTCTGTTTGCGCCTGTTTGACCCTCATGCCACAGTCTTTTCCCTCCCATTTCCTCTGTAGCTAAAGTTAGCGACTGTCTTAGTTCATCATGTCAATGAGAAGATAACTTTGTAGTAAGCACTTAATGTCGTCTGATGGTTACCTTCTTTTCCGACACTTTGATTCTTTATTTTTACTTCGCGTCAACCCTTTCTGTCATTTTAGGACATGATGATCTTTTTTATTATTTTTTTTTTTAACTCTGACTCTTTTCTTTCGTAATGACACTAACAGGCAAACCACAGGAGTTGTTTTGATCCAGCCAGATCCACGGGTATCTTAGTCTTCTGTTTCTTTATTCTCATTCCTCAAAAGGTATCCAATGACCAACATGACTTGATTTAATTTTTTTTTTTTTTTTACCCATAACTGCCACAGAAACCAACACCAACAATAAAAATATCGCGTGACAATAAACGTCTGTACACGACACGCATGTACAACATTTCTCCTGTATGCTACAACTTTGTACAAAATTCATCAGCAAACCTACCTTGACCTGTTCTAAACAAATGATAAAGATAGACTAACAACTGCTAACACACAGCATTCACACCTAAAAACAATTTAGTTTTCAGTAAACCTGCTATGCATGTTTTTGGAATGTGGAATGAAGCTTCCCCCGGAGAAAAGCCACCTTAGCACGGAGGGGAGACATAAACGTAAACCCACCTCACGCATTAACTTGAGTTTGTCACTAGGCTTCGTCCATTATTCTCTATGAATCGAAGGGAAGCATGGTTAACATATCGGAGTACATTCCAAATGTTAACAAGCTTATTTACATTGATCAAAATCTACCCTGTAATATTTAGACTTTTATTTTTGTTTGATTCCTGAAGTTTTTAATCGCTCACTCACTGACTAGCAGCTCAAAAGCTCCGAATCAATTCCTGTTTTTGATTGAGTATTTGTCTCTCGGCTTCATCATTTCACCGCAAATTTATGACCCTGCGTCATAAATAAATACAAAATAAAACATTGACACGACACGGGTAACAAGTAGTTCGGGGTGTCTTGCTGCTGAAGCACAGCCAAAAACAAATATGCTGACTGCTTGCTCGTTTCTGATGAATCAGGGATTCTTCTCATGCAGCACAGCAATTGACTCACCGATTATTAAAAAAAAAAAAAAAAAAAAAGGTTGAGATTAAATTCACAGACAGTTGTCAGGACATGTTGTCAAGTATCTGCTATGTTAGAAGTCCAAGGACAACCCAGCCACGAGATTAAGACTTTTGCCTTCACCCAAACACGAAGCACAACAATCGGGGTACATGGTGGGAGAATTAGAACACAAAATCCAGAGGCAAAAAAATCCAGTTTCTTTGCTGGTCTTTCTTTGACGGGCCAGTCATGAGAGAAACCTGAGTTTTCACCAGCTGGTTTCACTGAGATTAAATGGCTTTTGATGAACAATGTGAAAAATGTTTCAAGGTCCCCTTCTCATTGGCAAAGTGCATTCCTTTGTTGGTGACCGTTTCAAAAAGTGTTTTGCGCGTTGCATTCTGCAGTGGCTTTGTTTCTCGGGTGAGTTGTGCGGCTGGCAAGACGATGAAAATCAAATATTAACATAATTATGACAGTTGGGATGGGCAGGTGGGAAACCGATTAGACTGAATAACAACTTGTTGCTGCCAAATGGGCTGGGTTGCTTTGGTGAGGTGATTTCGACTGACGGAGCAAGTTGAGTCGATTCACAGGGCGATGAAATGTTCAATAGAAGCTGTCGAAATCTCGACTCGCATCGTGGTTACGCCGATGGCGTTCAATGCCGTCAGCGGACGGGGAAGGCGGCATCCTTGCGCCCGTTAAACGTCACATAAGCCGCCTGTCATTGAGCATCTGTAAATAGAACGATCCCATGCGCATCTGAATTGCGGGTTTTCAGGTCGAGAGGGTCACGGCAACAGGAGACTGCAGGCCAAAGGGCCTTGCAGGTTCCGCGGTGAACAGATGTCACTTGGACCTGCGGCATTGTTGTCATTGAGCTCGGTTCAGTTCTGTCATCACTCCTATCAACGAGGTGCGAGTGATTTGCGGAGGGCTTGCCCCTCTGCGTCTCTCTCCCTCTCTCTCTCTCTCTCTCTCTCTCTCTCTCCAGTCATGTGACACCTTCAATAAATGGAAAATTCTCTGTCCTAAAGGTGCGCACAGCACGCCAGCAGCAGAACACACCCCATCAGCGGCACCTTTCATCCTCACGTCTTGCCCTTGTTCGGTTTCCCTCCTATTGTTGGCATTGTTGAGCTGCTTATTTACTGCTCGCTTCTGCCGAATACATTTGTATAATGTGCTCTTTGCTTTGGGAGATTTTTTTTTTTCCTTCTCGACGAAATATCTGCAGTATGTTCTCACACTTTATTTCTGTTCTTCCCTTTTCCTCCGCCCTCATTGAAATAGCACATACCGTAGCCTTCTTTAAAGTCATTGGAGCCTTGTTGAGTTTGTCGTCACCGTCACCGCAAAACTTTTATACACAAACAGCGAGATGTCTGCAGTGCCGTTCAGTGGCAAGTACCTCTCCAAAATAGAAGCACTTGGAATGTCACCTGCATGCGTGTATGTGCGGATCGCCAAATACCTTGTAACATTTTTTTGTCAAATACACATAGGCATGACCTGAAAAGATTTTTTCCACCCCCTAAAAAATCAGTTAATAAAAACAATGCTATGCTGCTGTATTTGTCTTCAAGTTACTAAATTAACTTCGATCCAGCAAGTTGAATTCCAAAAATTGACTTGTATGAACTTGAACAGACATTTTTGTTCATTTTTGTTTTCTTTTCTCTCTTTAAGTATAAATCCATTGCAGTACATTTTTGATAGAAATTGCACTCAAATGTGCATCCTCGCACAGGGTAGTATTCCACATCGATGCTCCTGATGTTTCTGAACGTAGGCTTTGCATCTCGAGGCCTTCTTTTTTGGGGGGGGGTCGTCATATCCCTTATTTGTTACTTCAAAGGGAGTGCACGTGGGTCAGGATTTCATCTGGCTGTTGTCGCCACTGGCCGCATAGGTTTGTAAGAAAACGAGACCATAAAAATAGAAAGCTGCGCAATAGGCCGAAAGAGAGACAGAAGCCAGATGATACCACTCTTGGCCAAAAAGTGGCCATTATAAGATGGTCATTTTACCGGGAAGCAAACATTTCAGCTCCATCAACTTCAGATTTCGAGTTTTTGTCTTCTGATAGGCACACTCCCCACAAGGGTGGTGCCTTCTGACCCTGTAGTTACAGGTGTGCTACGGCATTGTCGTCATCAGGTTTTATTATATTACCGCAGTGATTATTAAAATCCTTTGATGCTTTTTTTTCGGGCGTGGGGTTGTTTTTTTGTTTATGTTTTTTCTTTTGGGTGGCTCGGCAAACTTTGCGCATGAACTCAGACCCAGTCTCGTCCGCAAAGGCAAGAAGAGGCCTAGAGGTAGGAAAAGCTGAGTGCAGAACAATAACACTGCATTCTCCTCATAATCCCCCTTTAAGTTTCAGTTATACAAAAATAATTTGTAGAAGCTACTTAACGAGCCCAATTGTAATGCTTGTTCCGTCTGTTGTGAGTTGGACTAAAAAGACCATTTTTTTGGTTGTTTTTATTTATTTATTTATTTTTTAATCTCAAGAGCTGGCTTTAAATTGCTTCTCTGGAACCACAATCAACATTTTAGCCAAGACATTCCTTTCATAATGACAATGGCAAATGTCTTCTTTTGAAGAGGAGGAAGAGAAGTGAGTTATCTGCTGCTCCAGTCACTTCTCTCAACACTCTAAGGTTTCTCTACTCATGCATTGGCTCCCCGAGCACAATATAACAATAAAACTTGATAGTTGCTCGACATCAAATTACAAAAGAGATCTTTTGGAAAAAAAATGTATGTTGTGTGGCACCTCTGCGAATACGACAACACCACTTTAGTCCATTTTATTTAATTAAGGGTAGAAAAACATTGATTGTCTCGAGGTTAAAGTAATGATGAAGCGACAACTCACAAAATACAAATTTTCAAGTGATTTTGGAAATTCAGACTGACGGAATCAAAAAAGCGACTTGGGACAGCAACCAAATTGGTCATATATGTGACATGGTTTTCAAATTGGTCACATATGCGACCGAGTCAGAATGTCATTTGGTCGCGTTTGTGCTGAGTGCATACATTTTAATGTTCTCAACTGCCTATGCATACCGTACACGTATGCTTTCCATGCATGCGCACGGCTCGTGCCTCCCTGTCGTAAACATACTTGCACGCCTGTGCATTTTGTAATGCAAAAGCCGACGCTGCGAAAGCAAAAAACAAAACAGCTCCTGTTTTTGTGGTCCTTTTGTGGACCAGCTCCTGTCGTCTTACATTTCGAATTTTATGCATACATTTTAGCAAGTCAGTCCAAACTAAGACTTATTGATCACTGCTAAATACATACCGACAGACGGTTTGTGCGTTTTTGCGGAAGGCATTCATTCAGCAATTAAGAAAGCCTTTGTTAACGTTCAGTCAATCAGTGTTTTGGCAATTGATGAATATGTTGCCAGGCAGGATATTGCGCTGTGACTCTCCCACGGAATGGGTCAAAGAGCTGGCGCCGTCGAGTTGAAGGGAAAGTTATGCTGCTGTAAATTGTGGAAGTCCAGCATTTATGATGAAAGTAGAGTATTGATGAAGTCAGTGGGGAGAGTCCTGTTCCCCGCCATAATCTTGTTATGGTCCTCGCAACTACAAAGCCTAGCCACAGTGTCATTAGAAACGTGTACACTCGAGCTAGCGTCCTTCTCTAGCGTCCACATCTTTTGCATCCAAGTTGGCTGCGCCCGCTTCAGAATGCAGGTTCAGAGGAGAGTTTCATTTTAGCTATTTATAGACTGGTTTTCCTGGAATCACAAAGACAAAATGTTCAGCATACAAGATCAAATGAATCGGATTACTCATACGTAGGTTTGTTCAAGTAGTAACCACAGAGAGTTATCGTCAATGCGTTGGTTATTTTTTCATCACCTTTGTGAAAAGGCTTTGATGTTCGGCCGCATTACTATTGCTCTGTTTACCGCGCAACATCTGAGAAAATGGTTGTGATCAGTTTCTCTGTATGATTGTGAGGACGGACGGTTATGGCAGTTGATGAAGTATACCTTCTCGACATTCTATTGTGTAAGGTGGTCTAGTCGCATTTTAAAAATTGCATAGCTTTGAGCTTCTGCCCAGTGTAACCTTAACACTTTGTGTTGAAGGACTGGACTTTTCTTCTACCGTGCCTGTGTGGATTTTCTCCGGGTACTCAGGTTTCCGCCCACATTCCAAAAACATGCATAGCAGATTAATTGAACACTCTAAATTGTCCCTAGGTGTGAGTGTGGGTGCGGATGGTTGTTTGTCTATGCATACCCTGCGATTGGCTGGAAACCAGTTCAGGGTGTCCCCTGTTTATTGCCCAAAGACAGTTGGAATAGGCTGCAGCACACCCGCGACCCTCATGAGGATAAACGGATTAGAAAATGGATGGATGGATGTTCCCATAAGAAATAATAGTTTGGGCCTGAGGGTGAATTTTTTTTTTTCCATTTTCAAATGACAATTGGTCAAAAAATGTCGCTGGTTGTTTTATTTCTTTTTTTAATAACACACCAAAAAAGTGGGGAAAATATTTTTTTACATGCCAATTTTAGGCTCAAATAAAAATAAATACAGGACTGAGTTTGAATTTAATATTCAATTTGGGGAGTTTATGTGATTTGGGTGTTTGGCATTAGCAAAGCTATGTTAGCTTGTTAGCTATCAGTCAGGACCATAACCATTATAGAGTACATCAAATGATCCATCAGCCGAATTATAAAATAGACTATCATTTCATTGAATAGGAGGTCTGTTAGCGTTGGCTTACTATCGCTGTCTGAAATTGTTTTGGGGACTGTATCGTGTGACTCTCAAGAAGGAAGACATGGCAATTGCTTTCCCCACAGTCTGATCGCTTTGTTCTGGGCTCGAGGTGTTCAACGTTTTGGTTAAGGTTGGGATTCACAGCACTCTTATTATCATTCTTCTTTCAACCATGTGCAAAGTAACTGTATATGACTTGGGTGACTTACACAGCGTTCCAATACCAAACGGGCTTCATGTAAACAAGACCCATTCAATTAAATTTGAATTGAAAATGAATCAATTTTGTACTTTGTATCCGCGCCTAAAGTAGAACTATGAAAATCTCAAACTTTCTTTTTGTTGTTGTTAGATTATAGAAACAAATGATCTCCTTTTTCATTTTAGATTCCCATTCAAAAACGGAACGTTTGATTGATGAACGGATTAAAAAACACGCACGGTTAATCCCTAAATGAGTTTGATATTTGCTAAATGGACGCCTTGCGCAATAGGCTGACATTTCACTTGACGTCATGCAGTTTCACCTTGGACATTCAATGCAACTTAAAGGCATGTTTCTCACGAAAAGTCGACTGGCTCCATTTTACGTAAAAAGGGAATCCAAGAAGTCGATTCAGCGAAGTGCGGGTTTGCCGATCCAGTCCATCTCGTTATTCTAGGTCAAGTCCATCAGGTCACAACCAGGCCTGTTGACAGGAACGTTTGTTGTGACTTTCCTCTCCACTTTCACGTCTCTCCCCTCCCATTTTTCCCCATTGTTGTCACTCACATTCCCATGTACACCTAATTCTTTCTCCACCCTCCTGTCTTTAATCGACCAGTCTGGCACATCCTAGTTCTCATTGTACACGCTGAGCCGCCGGCCCTCTTTAAGGTCTGCATTAGAATGTTGTTTTTATATGGCAGCAAGTGGAGGCATGCGGAGCTTCTTTTGAACTGCTTGACAAACAGGTGGAGGTTATTCATGGTGCCTTTATGAGATTAAGTGAAAAATTCCCATAAAAAAAGAGACACACCTTCACACTTTACTGACATGTGCCTTGTTTGCTGTCTTTCTCTCGCTCTTTTTTTTTCTCGTCTTTCTCACCGCCTTTCGTTTTTGGGCAAATGCCCAGCACTACTAGGCGGAAAGAAGGCAGGTTAGTGTTACCAAAAACGTCCCTCCCCAGGCAGGGAATCAAGCATCCAAACCATTGCGATGCCGCCACAATGCAGACAAAGGCTTTCTCCTTTTCAGTATGAACCTGTTTAAAGTGTGACTCAGGGAGGTTAGCGCCAAGTGCTCCACCCCACCGGCTGACTTTTAACAAGGACTTGACAAAAACATTTGTAGTGCAGACAGTAGAGCCTATGTGGACTGCAGGAAGTTACATTTGTATGACTCTGAGAGGCTGGCAAGTCAAGAGTTCAAAGTCTACCTGCAAGTAAAGCCTCGACAAGTCTTTTGCAGATTTCATTGTATTTGTCCCCGTTTGTCCCCCCTTCATTCAGCTTTGCGTGCAATTTTTTTTTCTCGCCCCCACCCTCCACTGCTATTCTGCCTATCTATGTCATCATATCCATGTGATTTTATATGTGGAACAGGAAGCTGCAACAAAAACGGATCTTTGAAAAATCTTTTGGAATCCTCAACTCGTTTCGGAGGACACATTCAGCCCAGCCTCAGAATGATGAGAAAACCTCCATTGTTCTCCACCGTGACATCCACAGTGTCACCTTTTCATGTCATTTATTTGACGAATTTCACAGATTCTACGATTACAGGCGATTGAAGGATTTCAATGTTCACTTTGACGTGCATCTCACCAAACAACCCGCCACGCTACATTTGGCATAAACAAGTTCAACATAAGTAATTTACGGTAGATTTACACTGCGATACACTTTATCTTATTTCCGATTTTGTGGTTACCCAGTTTTATTTGCCTGTACTATAATTATATCTCACCAGGATTGACTGAAGATTGCAAAACAGTTCCTTCAATTAGCAAAACAGTTCCTTAATTAGCGGAACCCAATGCAAAGATAGAAAAGTTCCTTAATTAGCGGAACCCGATTACTCTGTGGAAACTCTTTTATGGCTTACAATAAGTCAAGTGGCGTATGCTGACTGACATACGTTGTGGTCGTCGATGACCTCGGCTCTCTGGAAGTTATGCGCAAATATACAATCGCTGTTATTGCACTTATGCCAGGCAGCTTGGAATATAGAGTTGCATCTTCGAAGCTTTGTTGTTTTCGTGCTGTGTGTTTACAGGCGGCGTGTGTCACTGTGCTCGGTGTGTGTGTGTGTGTCTGCGTTTGATCTGCAAAAAGACATGGCTCACTGCATGGCCTATTCCAAGAATGAATTCCTGGAAGCTTACAAGAGCTGTTGAATGAGTGCTCAAGGCAGGAATGACGGGCGGGACTGGAGGGAGCTGGTTCAACACTGCAGGAGGGGTGTCAGGCTCTCACTCACTGGCTTGATTAAATAACAGGATGCTTTGTGAAAACAAGGACATTATCTGCGTCTTTTAACGGCCAGGAAAGGCTCTCTAATTGGCTTCCCCGACTCATGACGACGCCGGCTACGCGTCAAAGACAAATAAGTGTCAGCCGGTTCCAAAAATGAAAGAAATAAACATGGACTTGCTCTTTCTCGACCACATTTGCAAGACATTCATCAAGATAAGCTATTAAGAGCATCTGTGTCTCTTTCACCTCAAATTAGCAGGTTCCCCACCTAAATAGCTTGCTCGAGTGCATAACAAATAATAGAGATTCCTCTGTTGGATCAGATGATTTGTTATGGGAGAACGGAGAAGAAAAAAAAAACAGCAACCAGAGGTGGAGTTTGCTGTGTTTTTAATCACTGCATGATCAAAGCATCTAACGTCTCCCTGCGTGACATGCAACCCAGGTGGTTTAGCAAATTATACACATTACAGTCAAATCACACTATAATTAAAGTATATCTAGAAGTGTGTAGCCTTGAAGAATTCTTGACATATTTCAAGTTTGGGCAGCTTTTTTGAAATTACAGGAGACCCTCAGAACTCCGGCACGATTTCTTCCAGGAGTTCCAACTTCCATTTGTTCAGATCTTAAATTCTTTTTCCATATCGCAAATAACATCAGTGTCGTGATTTTAAAATTGGACCTCCTGCGGGCCCATCATCACATTTTACCGGCAACCTCAGTCCCACCTGCGCCACTTCCTTTATGTTTCAAAGATGCATGAAGCAAGCGATTGCATTTCAGGTGGCATTTGGCTCACTCCCGTCATCTTTTCCTCTGCCTTTCAAATCTGCGTCACACTGCACCGGGCACCCCGGTAAAAGTGGAGAGAGTAAGCGGTTTGGTCCAGCACTGAATGAGTTCAGATCAGGTGTATCGTTTCAACACACTTTGGGTTCCTTTTTTTCAGATGGCCTGTCTTTGAATAATGTGCTCATGAATGGGAAGTGTAAGTAGGAGGAGTGTGTGATTCAGACCCACCCCTCTGGCTTAATACTTTAACCGAGACTGTAGAATCCGCTCACCTGCCCTGACATGCCGCACACCCCTCCTCCTCACGTTCAAACCCCCTCCAACACCCGACTCTTTACAGTGGCCTCACATCAAAGTAAGTAATGGATACTCAGAAAAAGCCACTCCTTTCCCTCCTTCATCCAATTCAACTGCCACTCAGTCAACTGGTAGCTAGCACATAACACACACGCACACAGAATAATTTGTCAAGTAGTTACAGTTAATGCTGTCTTCACTTAATTTTTAAAATGCTACCCGCTTCCAAAAACATTCAATTGATTGCACAGTGTTCCCTCGCTACTTGGCGGTTAGATTATTGTGGCGTCGCTCTATTGCAGGTTTTCATTAATGACCATAATTTCAACAATTGTAGTTTACCTTGCTATTTTGCGCATTTCCCGGTTGTTTTTATTCCTTCCAAGTTGCACCAGTCCAAAATTATTATGATGATTATTATTTTGGGGTTGAGAGGATGTGGGGGGCAGAAACCCAGCCCATGAACACGAATCCCCATTCCCTCATTGTGGGTACGTTCGGAAATACACTCCAAGCGCGCTGCTTCACTCCAACAGTTAAAAAATTCGAAACATCGTTCAACTGTGCCGTTCAGTTCTTCAGAGTGCCTCAAAAATAGGGCCCAGTGCTGGCAGTACAACGGAAGTGAACAGTTGCGTTCAAAAATGAACCGCTCTGCACACCTTGGCAACACACAAGAAGTTACGGTAGTCATGGCAACTAACTTTCGGTTCGCACAACAATTGACAAGTTGCAATAATCCACCAGGATTGTACCTTTGGCTACAATGCGACGCAGGGTTATGGTTAAGGGAAGCCATTTTAAGGTAAAAAGAAAAACATTTGCATAGTTCTGACGCCAACGTTTTGTCATCCTCGTGTGCTGCAGGAGTGCAGAGCGCACTCAGCCTGTAATTAAGTTTAATTTATTCAGTGCAGCGAGTGTTGAGAAATGTGTCAGCCGTGTGCGGGCATTCGTAATGGCTTCTTAGAGGCATAGTTTTGTGTTACTAGCCAATTTCAGACCAAGCTTTGGATATGGATAGAAGAACGTGTTACATTTTTAATAATTCCTTTAATCTAATGTTAGCTTGTATCCTCTTTTGCTGCGCCTCAGATGGACATTTGTGAACATAACGAACTTACGCGTTGGCTAAATCAACTGATCTCGGTAAAGTTGCAAACTCTATCGCATGGTTTACATGCGAAACGAAAGCCCTCTGGCCTCGGTCCACTACAAGTCCAACTCGCTGTTGGAGCTTTTGTTTTCACTCTGAATGTCTTTGTAGCCCTCCGCTCCTTTGTATTCTGTGTTGCAACGCGCAGCTAACATGATAAGCTAGTGTTTCAATAATAAGCTCCCACCATGCTTTGGAATATCATGATGGTGATGTAACTACATGTGGCATCTAAACAGATTACAATGTTGACTTAACAGACGCGGCCTTAGTTTCACATGTTCGCAGTTAGCAGCCACATTGATGCCTGACATCACATCTTCTTTTCATCAAACTGAAGAGAAAGATGTGCTCAAGTCGTGCCGAGCGCAATCTGCTTTTTGCTGCTCTTTTATAGCCTGCATAAAAGTTCATAATTATTCATGTTATAAAAAAAGTAATAGAAAATGCCAGTTTGGCTCCACTTCATTCACTAACCATTTGCTAATCCATATGGCAAACGTATTCCTGTTTACATTCTTGTGACCAATAAGAGAAGTGACCGTGGTTTGTGTTCACGCATTTTGGTACGCTTGGAATTTTTACTGTGTGAATACAAACTGAGCCTGGGGGGCACAGTATTTACAATCCCGTCAACTGATTCTGAGAAAGCAAACTACAGGTGTGAGAGCCTAGTCTTAACTCGACAAAGCCGCATTCACAGATGTGCCTCGTGTGTGCGGGTTTTTTTTTTAGTCTTTACGATCATAAAGTATTCAGAATAATCTCTGTTGACCAGGAGCACACAAAGTGAACGGTCAACCCTGTTGAGTTCATGTTTGAAACTGATACTAACATAAGATTAGAATTCACGACACTGTTACATAAAGACCAGGCAAATGACTATGAATAAGATAACATTTGTCCAACAAATGGAAATGGCATGCTAACTATCCCCCGGCGACACTGTTCATGTTAAGCGGTGTTGAAAATGGATGGATGGATGCTACAGGACAGCTAACGTCATGAACTTGAATTTGACGCTGAGCACATTTTATGCACTGCTGCCCTTCCTGGAAGATGATGAATTTGCCTGCCGTTCCTGGAAGACGATGAATTTGCTTTTCAAAACCCTTGATTGCGTGGTTCTTCTCTTGGTGTCCCACAAAAAATCAAAGCCATGAAAAATAAGACAACCTGGGTCTTGTAAGGGGCTAATGTCACACATGCAGACAGTTGGAAGTGTTGTACCATATTATATTTTGATACTGTAATGATAACCGCAGGGGGAACCCAAGAGATGAAAAGGGGAAAAAAAGCTTCCTATTTACGTTAAAAGTGCAGCGGTCCTTGTGGGTCAAATTCTTGACATTAAAGTGGATGACCTGTCAAACACAATGTCCACAACATAAATGCAGACTGCACCTGTTTTCAATGCCATTTAACCCTGCTATCACCACCACGCGCCCACACCCCTGTCTGCTCCTCATTTAGCCAAGCGGCGTGTCCCTGGGCCGCAGTAATGCTTGCCGTGTGCCGAGCCGCTCTGGAGAAATGACAGGGCAGGGAGAGTCCCGCCTTGGGCCTATAGGCACACAGCTCTGTACTCTGTCATTAGATACTTTAATGCAACGGCAGAACCACAGCATGCACGCCTCACTCTTCCCCTCGCCTCTAGGCCTTTCTCTTTCACTCTCACTCCGTCGCGCCACACAGAGGATTCCACTGTGTAATTTGCCTATGCACTGAATGATGTGGGTAGTCACACCGAAAAGAGAACCTGCATGGTCCCCACAAGAAGCAGTATGCTTGATTGATTATAAAAGTATAACGAGTCAGGTTGCTTTTTTTTTAAGGTGGGCGGGGTTGTTTGAAATGACTAACATGACATTGGCAAATTCTCACTGCATTCAAAAAAAGGAATGGAGGAATGTCTAAAGATGAGTAAAATTACATAATTTTTTGGCATGTCACAATTTGGTCCCAACCTTTTTACACTCTTATTTGAACCGACTAGAACCACCTGCGTTGTCTTATGTGAGAAGAGGGGACAGCTGCGGAGGACAGCAGACACATGTCCACACAGCATAGCCACAAAGTCATCAAACTTAAAGGAGCACTCTTGCGTTGGTCGGTCCCAAAGAGGCACGCAGTAATTTCTGCTCCAATATAAATTTTAAATAGAGATACAGATATATTTTTTTCAACTAAAAATCTTTGACTCATTCAGTACCAGCCAATTCTGGACCAATTCTGAAAAGACGTTTAAAAACGTCTTTGGGAGTGAATGAGTGGTGGTGAAAATATGGCTCTGGTCGAAGACTTCCAACAAGATTTCTTCTTTCATCTCAAAAGTGTTTGGTAAGGTTGTCAAGTTACCTTCATTCCGCACCAAATTCATTCAAGGAAGATTTTATGGTCCCTCCCCCGCTTTCAATAAGCACAATCTTACCGAAACTGAGACAACTGTGGATAAGGCACATCTGATTTATGTATTGTCATTCAATTATGTTAAGAAAATAAGAAGAAAAAACAAAAATACGATTGTCATAACGTTAATTTTTTTCTTGTGGGAATCTCTGCGTTTTTGTTGAAATTAGGACATGGCTGCAAAATGAAGGCACTATGCCCATGTCTTAAACCCACAACAAATAGCGAGATCTGCACATGTGACGTGACCTTCAAAATAAAGTGCTGGAATGATGCCTGTGAATGTGAAAGAAAGACCATTTTTCATCGGGTCGTTTTTGCCATGTGGAGAACACGATGTGATGCCAGCTCGCTGGCTCGCAGACCACACTTGAGCAGGGATGTAAACAAATAGCGATGGCTGAGCTCAAGCAGGCCACCCCTTGAAGGAGAGGGCAGATCACTGGCTCGATGTGTGTGTGGTCACCAACAACATCTGTTCGCATCATGGCGTCAACATTTCAATAGTCGGCGCAGCTGATGCATGGAGCGCTCCATCCATTTTCTGTATTTCTCATCTTCACTCGAGTCATCGGCATGATCGAGCCTGTCCCATCTATCCTTGCGCATGTGGTGATCAGGCCCTAAACTGATTGCATGCCAATCGCAAGGCAGCTCCACCATTTGTAATACACATTTTATAATTAATACAGAGCAGTGATTATATTGCAAAGTAATATGCATTCAAAAAATGATCTCATAATCTTGTAGTGCAAAACTCAATAGCGTGGAGCAGTTTTTCAGCTCGGGGGTTGCGGCTCACATGTTGCCTTCATTTTTTGGGGGCAACATGTGGGGGCAGTGATGATTGAGCCCTCGAATCTCTGCCTAGCAACAAGCGGCCCTGGCAAAGAAAATAATACTGCTTGCTCTCCTGTAGTTAGTAATGTTTTCATACTTTTATGAAGGACCACAACCTCTTTATGTTTCTGTGCAATTGTACTTTGCTGTCGGACGAGGAATCAGAATTTGGCGGAGGGGAGTGTGGCAAAACCATGACTTTCCAAATGTAGTCTAGGAATATCCACTCATCTACTCTGCAAAAGAGACATTTCATCAGATGTGGATGAAAGTGAGATATGAATTATAGTGCAACTACACGAAGTTGTCACGATGCCAACCGGAGACATAATATCCACTTGGATCCAAATAACACAGTGGGTTGCGAGAGAGTACTGTATTATTATATTCACAGTATATACATATGTTAAGTGGTTGTTGTCCCACCATTTCTTTTCATATGAAAACAGTAAAGGGCTGTGACTTTTTAACCCCATAGTCACTTTCTCTCTTGTTCACCAGAATTACTGTTTGACGAATGCCATGTCTGTTGCAATTTGATCAATTGTAGTGGGTGTCTTTACTTGTCCAGTTAGTGTATTCTTATGTTTATGCTCTGCACACGTAAAGATGAAGTAGAACCGTATTCAATCCTGGAATGAGATCTCATGAGTGACTTCCGGCTGCGTCACACAGCAGAGACGTAGGGAGTGTGCTTGTGACCTTTTTCTAATACGAGAGGCAGTAAGGCCAAAGGTATATGTTACAATGTACGCTCAAACCTGCCCACTGTAGCGTTCACCTGCAAGAAAGTATTTCAAACATTTCACTCTGTGTTAGACCCCAAATGTTCATTATTAGAGGAGGAAAAAAAGTGAGAATTTTACTGTCAATTTATGTGTGTTAAGAGGGCATAAGCGTAGAAGGGATTCGTTAACAATATTGCATGTAATCAAGGAAGTGTCTGTTCCTTTCTTGTCATGTATTAACTTTCCCTTTTTTGAAGTGTTAAATAATGTTCGGCCTTCAGTGCTGTCGCTCACCAAACTAGGTTTTTCATTAACTTGTGAAATGGATCAAGTGAGTGATGCTTTTTTTTTTTTTAAACCTGAGTCTGCCTGCCTGTCCTGTGAACATTTGGCACCGCATATTCAGTTTGCTTGCGTCTCCACATTAGACGCAGGGAGATGCCTGCCGCTCGCCGGCATGTGATGAAACACTGAAGAAAAGGTGGCGTTTTGTTTTCACGCTCTCCTCTGGCGATGCTTGTGAAAAGCGTTTGTGAGCCTTTGTTGAATGGGCCGATAGTACAAACATTGTTGAAAGCGCGGACGCCCTCACACAGAGATGGCCTCTCAAGTCAACTCACCTCTGTTAAGAGCACGTGACTTTTTCTCTGCCCTGCTGCCTTCATCCCTAAAAAAAAAAAAAAAAAAATTGCTACAATGACCAATATTTATCTGACGTGCGCTGCCAGGTTGATTGTTGTATTTCAACTCACGAACTTGACTGCTTCACTCTGGTCTCGTTGCTTTCTTAGCAATGTTTTCAGCTGCAGCATGCAGCTGCGATGGGATAAAAGACTCTCACTTGAGAGCCAGACAGAGGAATGAGTAAACAAGCAACTGCTTGGGGGAAAAAGCAGACAGGAATCCAACAAGAAAATCAACAAAATCTATGCATCTGTTACATGAAACGTCAAATATCTGCCAATGCGCGTGAATGGGATGACTGTTCTGTACCGTTTGGCATTTGACTAAACCTTCTTCTTGAAACCTTTTTTTGGACCTAGATCTTATCCTTGTCTATGTGTGTGGGGTGCAATCCTCTTCGAATTATATACAGACTGCAAGGCTCGATCAAATTTCCATTTTAATCTTGTGCAAAGGACGTTAAGTAAAAGGCAGACGGCAGTGACCTAAGAGGACAATAAAATGACGCCAAATACACCAAGCATGGTGGAGACGACCATTGAGGTCTCTGGAAGTGAACTTTGAAAATCATGTACGGAATCCTCAAATGTACACGTGGTGTGGCTGAAATGGAATTTATACAGGGTGGGGGGATCTTGTCTTGGCATTATGAACAAATTGGAGAGAGTGGAATGTGGTTTCGTTTATAGTTTACAATGAAATCAAACTGACCTGAATTTAGATTTTTTTTGGGGGGGGGGGTTAAAGTGGAGGAAGAGGCAGGAGCAGGTATTGTTTTAGTTTTCATTAAAACTCATGGCCTGATCAAATCCCTTTGTTTGTTTGTTAAGCTACGGAGGACATTTTTTTGAAAGTGACCTTAAACAGCTAAACCAGCTTTTTGGTGATTTGCAGAAGTTCAGGTTGAAGTTCAATTGCCAGCTTTTGATGTTGTATCAGAGGACCCCACGATTGTACAGTATCAGAGGAAGCCAATTTCCGAGTGGGAATTTTACCCTGCAAGACTACCGCTACTGTGATGAAAATGATTGTTCTTCTCCCAAACATTGATGTTGTTGTCACGATGCATCTAATTATCTCAATGGACAAAGCCATGACATCTGTGTGAGCACACCAGAAAGGCACAGTCACCCAAACGCTGGTTGCACCTTTTACACCTTTGGTGCGACTAACTGTGCTGGGTATGTCAGTGTGTAAGGGTCTGTTTAGAAATCAGAATGTTTTAATATTGTTATTTTTGGAGTTTAAATTATTCGTAATACTGTACAGTGGTATCTTCACATAGGGTTTGTGTGTGTGTGAGGGGGGCAATGTGACAATCATCGTGACATTGTAACCTATTAGTCAGTCTAACAAATAACTATTGGTTAATTTTTTGGTAACTTTATAGTTATTGATGATGTGATATTTCTGACATCGTCCTGCAGCCTTGTTTTATGAAATTAACTGCATTAGTAAGCACTGCTTATTTTGAACAATGATGCAAAGCAGTTGAGCAGAATGCGGGCACTTGTAATGTTTGTCATGACACACACAGAGCAGTCCCTTAAGCCTTGACAAAGTGTGCACAAACAAATAAATAATCGGTGATTAAATATTTTGTAAGTCTGTCGGAAAGGTAATGACCTACAGTCGTTTGTTGAGTCTTAACAACGTGTGAACAATCAAATGACTCCGCTCTGTTTGCCGTCATTCTGCCTGCGTGACTCCACATAACTTCTTTCCCCCCCACTCGGGAATAACAGTCACGCTCTTCAACGTTATGAGAAAGTTTTTGGCCGAGCAGCAAGTTGGTACTGCGGCCATGCGATTCCCAGGAACACATTTTCAAAGGGGAGCCGAACATGTGCTGAGGACATACTGTCATTGCGTGACTGCCACCTAGTGAGCATTCCGTGCTTTCATTTTTTGTCAAGTGGCAGATATGACAGTTATTTTGTCAGCAATGTATATGTCATATTCGTATCGAATAAAAAAAGGGAAACAACATTTTGGTAACTTGAGACAACTCCATGTTGTGTTTATTTCGTAGCAAGAGCTGGAGTTGCTAGCGTTGGCCCAGGCATTTGTTAGCAAAGCAGCGTGTTCCCATAGCATTGCAAACACTGTGAACTGGTTTACAAAAAAATGCTGAATAAGAACTAACTCAAAACAAAAATACATCTTTTCTCTGTGTTTTGTCAGATTAGATGGAGAGTTTGGGAAGTTGGTGATTTTTAAGACCTAACACTTTTGGCAGGAAACACTCTTGGAGTCAACAAACTCTCTTAGTTGAGGCCTTAGATTGGTGACTACCTGACTTTTCTCAATAATAATTGTTTTTTTCTGCTCATTTTTCTGTCCCCAAGATTTTAATCACTATATTCTTGTTAATTTAAACCTGAATCATGGTTGACTTTCCCTTTTCTATCTTTGCATCGTTATTATGTCATGTTGTCATTTGCTGGGGTGGGCGGGGGAGGGTTGGAGGAAAGGAAAGGAGAGATATTCTTGTTCAAATGCATTAAGTAAAAAGATGTCGGAAAAATAGTGGATGTGCATCTATAACTCTCCTCCTGTGTTTCCTCCCGCAGGCCCGCATGGCACTGGAAAAGGGAGCACAGGCGGTTATTTTCGATGTCAGCGATGATGTCAACGCGGCTGTTGAGGTGAGTGTGAAGGCGCTAGGACCTGCACTTATGTCAAAACAAAGATGATCCCTAGTTTGGTGGTATTTTTGCATCTTGCTTGTTTGCACAACTGTCATTCAGCTGAGAGAAACAGACTCCCTTCCCCGCCCGGTCGTGCTGGTGGATGCTGAGGATGCGGAGGAGTTGATGGCTCTGGTCAACAAGAACGAGGAGGCTAAAGTTCGGATTGAGATATTGGTGGAGCCCAGATGGGTAAGCACAGGCTCACAAGAGCACACAGACACACACAGCTGCAAGACTTTTCATTTGTTGGCTGGAGAAGTTGTTGGGGGGGGGGGGTTCTTTCAAGGGTTGCAGGGAAGAAGTTTTAAACTGTGAGATTTCAATGACATGAGCCAATATTTCGATGCAGTCTGTATTCTAATTAATATTTGCTCCATTTTCAGCCACATTATGATGTGGGTATCCTGCTCACCATTGTCTTTGCTGTCGTGACCATCATCCTCATCTTTGCTTTCCGCTACAAGTGCAAGTCCAACAGAACTTGGGTAAGTGAAACCAGCAATACTCTTACACATGTCAACCTTTACACAAAGCCATTTTAGCATGTATTAAATATTCCTGATATCAGTCTTGAGGTCCATGCACGAGTCTGCTTTTTATCCTCACTAAAGGGACAACTTTGGCAGACTAGGATTGCTACATTGTTACTAGTGAGGCAAAACTGCACGAGTTGACATCTGCGTGCTACTATAGTTCTTAATTCAGCAGGATATCAAGGATATCAGCTAAATATAGCCTTTCCTTTCGTAAGCTTTCTAACTTGTAGCCTCACTCATGCAGGACTCGGTACATCAGCAGACCATGCGGGCAATTAGTCGATTGGAGACCAAAACCTACATCTCTCAGGGATGCTCAGGCTCACAGCGCCCCCGTGGGGCCTGGGGTTCAGCAAGCAGCTCCAACTCCACCCCAGTCTGTGCTATCTGCCTGGAGGAATTCCAGGATGGCCAGGTAAGAGGAACTGAGCATCGGGCCTCCTGTGCTTTAAGACATTATTAGGGCTGGATGATTATGGAAAAAAAAATAACAGTCACAATTAATTTTGAGTGATGTTGAAATCATGATTGATTCAAAGTGATGATTTAGTTAGTATTAATTCAACTACCAAAACTCAATTCCTCCGACCATCATAACCTGCAGCCACACCTTTGCCACATCAACCCTGTTGCTGCATTACATCTTTGCACACATTCAAACCGTTAATATGCATCTCCCTTATCTCTTAATCATATTTATTTAATCTTATTTTGTTGTTCTTTATTTTATTTGCACTCTCTTGGGGCATCCTGGGCTAACACAAGACTTCTCGTCTCTTATTCCGTGTCCATATCTCATGGAAATGTCAATAAAACGTCCTTGAATCCTTGAGAATTCCACTTTAAATATAACTTGGAAGAGAGAGAAGAGAAAATAAATAAGTAACAAAGTAAAATACCGGTAAGAATATACTAAAATAATAATGGTCGCCGAGGCAAAAACTCGGACGTGGGAGGAGTTCGGTGAGGCCATGGAAGCCGACTTCCGGACGGCTTCGAGGAAATTCTGGTCCACCATCCGACGTCTCAGGAGGGGGAAACAGTGCACCACTAACACTGTGTACAGTGGGGATGGGGCGCTGTTGACCTCGACTCGGGACATTGTGAGCCGGTGGGCGTAGTACTTCGAAGACCTCCTCGACTCCATCAGCACGCCTTCCTTGGAGGAAGCAGAGTCTGGGGACTCTGAGGTGGGCTCTCCTATCTCTGTGGTCGAAGTCACCGATGTGGTTAAAAAGCTCCTCGGTGGCAAGGCCCCAGGGGTGTACGAGATCCGCCCGGAGTTCCTCAAGGCTCTGGATGTTGTGGGGCTGTCCTGGTTGACACGCCTCTGCAACATTGCGTGGTCATCGGGAGAGTGCCTCTGGATTGGCAGACCGGGGTGGTGGTCCCTCTTTTTAAAAAGGGGGACCGGAGGGTGTGTTCAAACTACAGAGGGATCACACTCCTCAGCCTCCCTGGTAAGGTCTATTCAGGGGTGCTGGAGAGGAGGGTTCGTCAGGAAGTCGAGCCTCGGATTGAGGAGGAGCAGTGTGGTTTTCGTCCCGGCCGTGGAACAGTGGACCAGCTCTACACCCTTAGCAGGGTCCTCGAGGGTATGTGGGAATTCGCCCAATCCTGTCTACATGTGTTTTGTGGACTTGGAGAAGGCGTTTGACCGTGTCCCTCGGGGAGTTCTGTGGGGGGTGCTTCGTGGGTATGGGGTACCGAACCCCCTGATACGGGCTGTTCGGTCGCTATACCACCAATGTCAGAGTTTGGTTCGCATTGCCGGCAGTAAGTCGGAATCGTTTCCGGTGAGAGTGAGACTACGCCAAGGCTGCCCTTTGTCGCCGATTCTGTTCATAACTTTTATGGACAGAATTTCTAGGCGCAGCCGAAGCGTTGAGGGGGTCCGTTTTGGTGGCCTCAGTGTTACATCTCTGCTTTTTGCAGATGATGTGGTACTGCTGGCTCCTTCAAGCAGGTCTCTCCAGCTCTCACTGGAGCGTTTCGCAGCCGAGTGTGAAGCGGTTGGGATGAGGATCAGCATCTCCAAATCTGAAACCATGGTCCTCAGTCAGAAAAGGGTGGAGTGCCCTCTCCGGGTCGGGGAGGTGATCTTGCCCCAAGTGGAGGAGTTTAAGTATCTTGGGGTCTTGTTCACGAGTGAGGGCAGAAGGGAGCGAGAGATCGACAGGCGGATCGGTGCAGCATCTGCTGTGATGCAGACGTTGTATCGGCCTGTCGTGGTAAAGAAGGAGCTGAGCCAAAGGGCGAAGCTCTCAATTTACCGGTCGATCTACGTTCCAGCCCTCATCTATGGTCACGAGCTTTGGGTCGTGACCGAAAGAACGAGATCCCGGATACAAGCGGCCGAAATGAGTTTTCTCCGCAGGGTGTCCGGGATCTCTCTCTCCCTTAGAGATAAGGTCGGTCATCCGGGAGGGGCTCAAAGTAGGTGGCTGGGGCATCTGATTCGGATGCCTCCTGAGCGCCTCCCTAGTGAGGTGTTCCGGGCATGTCCCACTGGGCGGAGACCCCGAGGACGACCCAGGACACGCTGGAGAGACTATGTCACCCAGCTGGCCTGGGAATGCCTCGGGATCCCCCGGGGAGAGCTAGCAGAAGTAGCTAGGGAGAGGGAAGTCTGGACTTCCCTGCTTAAGCTGCTGCCCCCGCGACCCGGCCCCGGATAAGCGGTAGAGGATGGATGGATGGAAGCATACTCGGGGAGGGCAGAATCACAACATCGGGAACATTCACACACAGACCAGTGTTTGGCACCCGAATCATTTTAAGATCGAGAAATGCCAAAATCAGAATCCTGATAAAATTTTGATGAATTGTCCAGCCACTGATATAACTTGTTCTTATTAACATTCATCTCTCTCCCCAACCCCCGACCCCTTTTTTTTGTTTGTTTTTTTTTTAACCCAAGCATCTCAGGATCATCTCCTGCGCTCACGAGTTTCATAAAGATTGTGTTGATCCCTGGTTGCTACAGCACCGCACCTGTCCTCTGTGCATGCACAACATCATGGGTGAGGATAAAACCCATTTGCACATAATCTAATGTGATCTATTCTACAATAGCTGGATCAAAAAATAACTAGAACATTACTTAATAGAGTGCAGTTCTTTGCAAAGGCGGACCTGTTTACAAAGGTAAAAATAAATAAAGCGGTTTGTTTCAGTGTTCATCGTGCGCTTAGTTCGCAGCGTACTTCCTGGTTCACAGAGAATGAAGTCGGCACGTTACAAATGAAAAAAGAAAGTCCCATTTTTTTTTCTCGTCTTGTTGCCAAAGAGTGTTCCATTGACTCAGACCGCAGAAATAGATTGCATCCACGCCTTCGTTGGCACTCTCGGAGAGCTTTTTTCTATGGTTAGTTTTAATTTCCAATGACGTCTACCTAGACATTGTCACCGTTGAACATGTTTTGTTTTGATGACATCATAGCAATAATTTCCAACCACTATGCCATGGCACATTGACAATCAATCTATGAACCCACTTTTTGTGATGGTTATTTATTTATGTCTTGTGTTTGTTGGGGGGGTTGACCTAGGGATCTCTAGTCTCACATATGTGCCTTAGCTCAGTCAACGTCTGGAAACAGCGCCTTATACGACGTCGCACAACGCTGTTGTTATTATTAACTCATTAGATTATGCAGGTGTACCAAATTATACGACCAATGAGTGGAAAGTAGGAGCTAAAAGTGTCGTTTTCTCTTCTCATTGGTCATCAAATTACATTTATTTTTAGATTTTGTGATTTATTATCCTTTGGCATCACTTTATTATGAATTTAAGAAATGAGCATCGATACCAAACAATTGCGTAGCATGTCTTGTAACGATGGTTGTAATCCACAGGGGCGGAGAGGCATGCCCAGAGGAACAGACACCAATCCAGTCCAGAACAGCGTTTCCTCCACCCTCAGCCTTACAGCAGTCCACGAAACCACCCGTTCCCCCAGCACGACATCCCATTTTCTATGAGGCCACTTTATCCTCGTGGTCCCTCGGGCTCGTATCCTTCTGTTGGCCACTACAACTCCTCCTCTCCCATGGACAACCAAACCCTACGTTTGCTTACCAGCAGGCCACTGGGTGTCCCCTGTGGGTACCACCTTTCAGCAGAGGGTCCCAGGAGGCCCCACAGGACTGGCGGTAACTGCAGGACTTCTACTCACCACTACACCCCCCGCCGGTCCTGTCACAACTACCGCTCATCTTGCCCAGCTCAGCGCAGCGCTTCCAACTCCAGAGTGCACCACATCGCCTCAGCCACCCCGCAAAGCCGCGGAGCGGCGGCCCATGGTCGACTGGACGAGGGCAGCTGCTCCGGCGGCAGCTACCACACGGATCGAAGTGGATATTTGGCCGACGGGCCGGCGAGTGACTCTAGCTCGGGGCCGTGCCACGGCTCCTCCAGCGACTCGGTTTTGAATTGTACCGACGTGTCCTTGCAGGGAGTTTACGGCAGCTGGTCCACTTTCCGCAGCTCACTGAGTAGCGACTACGATCCATTTGTGTATTATGGGCCGGGCTCCGTCGAAGTGGAAGCCCAGGGCCGGCCCAGGTCTCTGGATTCTGTGGTGAACAAAGTTGGCTGCCCTGAGGAGCAACCTCAGACTGTGTTTAGCCACATCCACTACCACCGCCATAGACACCACCACTATGATGATGGGGAGCACAGCCAGGACCCAAGCAGAGGCTCAGATGAGGAGCAGGGGGCCGGTGCGGCCACAGCCCCTCCTGCCCTCGTCTTGGATAAAGACTCACCCGTTGCCCCCCCTAAGCCAAGTCACTGCCAGTGCCAAAAACCAGACTGTACACATCTGCTGCCCGTTTCTGGGACAGAAGGTCGGGATCGGACCCGAGCACGTCTTCGGGGCCTTCTGTCCTGGTGTCCTCTATCCCCTTACATCTGCAAACCCACTGCTGCCACCAGGGACACTCTCCCGCAGCTCTCGGACGGAGCTGTGTGCGAGACCACCCCTCTGTTCGTTTCCACCAGAGCTTGGACCTTCAGGATGATCGGAGCGTCCGCATCCACTTCGGCCAAAGCTCGGGCTTCTGCTGCTCTCCCCCTGAACTGCACCCCGCCCTCCTTCCCGTACCTCTAATTCTGGACTCGGGAGGTCTAGACGACTGGCCCTGCTGTGCCGGGGCCCATGTTGTGTGGCAAAAGCGGGTGCAGGAGGCCCACTCTGAGCCTCATCTCCTGGGGACCAAGACCTCTATTGAGAGACCTCCTTGCAGGTCCCAGCATGGCCTTGCTGCAGACCGCAACACAGACAGTTGTTTATACTGCCAAAAAATGTACCACAATCAGGGTGAGTGTTGTCAGTTTCTTCGATCCATTCTAACACGACCAACTATTGAACTTTGGAAAGGATGAGTCTGCTTCATGACAAGATCATTTTTTTGTTGCCAGCTTATCCTCACAATGATATATTTTGTGTTGCATTTCAAGCGCGTCGTTCATCTGGCACAATTCAATTTTTTTTTCTATACATGTATAAATTATGTGTCACGGCAGCATAAATTACAGCAGTGGAATCCAATATTCGAATCAAGCCTCTTCCAGATGTTTATAATCGTATGTCTGCCAATGTTATAACACACACAGATATTCTCTCTCTAATGCTATCACAATGACATCAAAATACATCAAAAAATAAATGTGTATACACATCTGTGACGCTGTAAATCTACGAATACAGGGGAACCTCTGAAGCTGAATGCCCCTCGGGTCATGCAATTTAGAATTCAACCACAGTGGGCCTTAATTTATTCAGTGTAAAATGTGAACTCTCTGCTGTATTTTGCTTTGTCTTTGACTTTTTCTGTGAAACAAATTCTCATCGAAGCGCAGCCTCACCAATGGTTTTTTTTTCATGTTTTACATTGGTTAGCTTCTTATACTTAGTCGACAATAGACAGTGTTCCCCAAAAAAAAGGCTTGAAGCGCATCTGCCACGTGAGTCATCGTTATCAGTCATCATTTCGGAGTTTCTCCCGCCTTATAATAACAACGATTAACATCGACGTATCTAATATTCTCCTTTATCGACAGACTCTTTGAAGAGCCGTTGTTTTTTATCCAAGTCGATGCGTAAATTCAACTTTTCTTTGATGTGTCCGCAGGATCTGAAGAGGAGTCCGGTGTGTGAGAACTTGTTTCCCTAATATGACGCTGCTATACAGAGCCAGAATGGATGATCTTCTTAGTTGCTCGCACTCTTACCTGCTGCCACGTACAGTCATTCTGCTTGCCAAGTCTTCGATTCCCTCTTCAGAATGTCTCATGAACATCATTTTGTTTCGAATGCTTGATGACGAGATTCCAGGCTCAATCACGAAACAAATTAGCACCTAACGCACATTCGGTTGCTTTGCATGACCATCCGGAGGTGATGGGAACACCCCCACAAAGGGTTTAAAGTGTGGAAAGAGTGGGAAAAGGGGCTCTTGTTCTGGCTGTTGTCACTCACGGGGTCAGACTCCATGTGTGCATGCCTGGCTCACCTAATTGAGAAGAACTTGATTTTGCTCACCGCGGTACCTTCATTCATTCACTCACGTGATCGACATCCTCCTCCTTGCTGAGTCGAGCCTCAGCCAATCAAACTTTTCTCTAAGCCTACCTCAGCTCAGAATTTGTCTTGCCTCACACAGGGTTTTCTTTCAAGGTACTGCTGTAGTTTTTTTTAATCAAATCCAAGTAGCTCCCACAACCTAAAAAGATATCATGTTGCTAATTTGGCAGAGGGAAAGGTTGATTCAGGTGAAAGTTCAGTGAGGTTGCTGAGCCTTCCGCGGGCCTTGTTTTCAATACAGTACTTCAATAATGGCAGCTCCTTTCAGCATTTTTTGTGCGTGGTTTTATTTTATTTTTGTTTGTTTGTTTTTGGTACAATATTCCTTTAATTTGTCCAAATGACTGAATAGTGTTGCCGCCATGACAAGCAACTGTCTCCTTGGCACTTTGCATCTGAGGGATGACCCCTTTTTGATCTTTTCTGCTCAGCTCACCCCCCCCTCCCCCCGCCACCCAACCTTCTCCAGCAACTGAAGCTCCTCAAAATTGTTTTACAATGTTGTAACCTTTGAAAACACCCAGTGCCTTTAAATTTTCTTCATACCAGTGGTATAAAGCCTCACGAGAGGCAGACTTTACTGCAGGGTGCCATAGCTCAAAAGTGCCACATGCTGTTGACATGATGCATGAAACTAATTATAAAACCGTTGTCTCATTGAGCAGCAAAGGTTTGCAAGTTTTTGGGGGGTTCAATCCAATTTTGCGAACAGTTGCAAAGACGTTTGCCAGACATTCCCAACCAATTTTGCCGGTCGCAACCAGTTTTTCCAAATTTTGAACATGTTCCGACAAGAAAAAAAAAATTGAGATCATTAAAACTGTTGGCAAACGTCTTTGCGAGCTTGAAAGGACCCTGATGAAAAAACAAACTTCGGTATGGGCGTACACACTTGCAAACCTTCGCCGCTCAGAGAGGTACGGCCATTAGGGGAGGATCCTGAGGAAAGCCCCTGACCCAGTGAGCGGCAAACAGTTGCGAGTATTTACGAAGGCAGCGAACGTTGCACTTTGGGCCGGGTTCGTTTTGGTTCGTTTGAGCTCACAAATGATGGCTGAACGGTTGCCAGACGTTCAGCAGATGTTGGCCAATACTTTTCTTGTCGCAGGGGAATTTAGAGCAAAATTTCTTTGCAACAAGAACAACTACCTAAACTGTTGGCAAAGGTTTTGCGAACATTTGTGACCTTGAACGAACCCTGACTACCTCTGCCGAATTTTGCTACTGTCTCCAAGAATCGCAATCGTTGCCCCCCTCAGTGGGGGAGGTGCTGAATGTCTCAGTAATTGCCAAATACTGGAAATTTAGTAATTTAGTTGAATCAAATCCGGTTAAAAAGTGGGGGCTGCACTGAAAAAATAAATAAAGGGGCTCCTCGGTTCTGTTCCTACAGTTGTGCAACATAAACCAAAAATTGTACGAAAGTGACACCTATGAAATGAAAAAACAGTAAGCACACAGAAGTCACCAAACGTGCTTTCTTGTGCCCCGAGACGATATCGTTTTAAGCTATGTGAGGTTTGTAACTGCAAAATGTCATGTGAAATTGTAAACCGAGGACCCCTGTATCGGGAAAAATATCTTTCTAGAAAAAAAAATGCAATTATAAGAGTAGAATAGTGACTCCAAGTCAAAATATTAGAAGGTTATTCTTGCAAGGAGGAAAGTGAACAATTTCAAGCATAAAGTAGAATTATTTCAAGACAAAAGTTGTTTTTACGAGATGAAGTCTGGATTTTACAAACATGAGTTTAAATCTGAGAGGGGAAAAAAACATTCTGAGCATACCATCGTGAATAATACGATAAAGTTTTAATTTGACAAGAAGAAAATACATTTGTGTGAAGATTAAAAAATGAATTACGATGAAATCTTTGGATTGTGTGAGAACAAAGATGGCACAGGTAGTGGAAAAAAAATATTTCACCTTTACTTGAATTGCAAAATGCTTGCTTTCACGTGAGTTCTCGACACAACAGGATCACTGTTTTATCACACATAGCCTACGTGAAATTACTTCTGAGAGGATTTGTATGATCACCAACCAGATTTGTGTTCAACAAATATTAATATATGGCATGCTTCAAGAGGGAGACAGCAGCTGCTTGTCTTGTGAAAATGATATTTGTCTTTTAAATATTACCACTTACCATGATCAGTTGAGTTTGTGTTGAAAAGGTGTTTTGTTTTGTTTTCCTCGTGACTTTCTGACCTTTGTCTTGCAATATTACAACTTTATTCTTGCAATAGTTTTGACTTAGTTACGTAACATTTTCATGTTTTCCCGTAATACCCGCAACTTGAGGTCATTCACACAGCAAAATGTTGCTTTTCGGCGTGTCCCTTAAAATGCCTTGGTCGACGTTTACCCGTCGTCGTATTTTGTCACTGTCAAATATGCGTTATCAACTGACACCAAGTTGACAGTCTTCCAGCCATTGATTTGCTCTGCGCCCTTTTAGCCACTCAACACTTGACCTTTGCACATACAACTCAACCACAGCATGACCGATCCTCTCTCTCTCTGTATTTACAGTTTCCCCCTGCTCCGTGGAAGTCTGGTAGTAGTTCTTTTGGCCCCTCTTGCCTTGCCTTACTTTACTTTGACAAAGGGCAGTTTTACCGCAAATATACTTTAGTGCCAATTGACGTTAAAAGCTCGCGGGCATTGCAATGTAACTGGTAGCACTTAGCGGAGCCTCATATGTGCCTTACGCGTCCACGAGCCACATCGCAGATGTTCTCTGCTCTCTATGGCCAGCCAAGGAGGCCAAATCAAAACAGTGCCTTTCTCGAACGTCTCCTTTTTTCCTACACCTCCACCAATTGAAGTAAAATGAAAGTGGTAATCATTTTGGACTCGAAAGGACAATCATGGAGAAATACCGTACCTTTGAACATGCTTTACACTAATCTCAGCTAAAGAATCCGGGCATCCTTGCCTCTTTTTTTTTTTTTCTTTCTTATCCCTGGTCGCTTTCTCTGCCATGGATGTGACTGAATTCAAACCAGCACTTTGGGTGAAGCATATGTATACAAAATCCAGAAATAAAATACGACACATTATTAAAAAATAAATAAATGAATAATTAAACCAGCCCAAAAAGACAGAGCACGAAATTTTCATACAATTTCAAACAATTCTGTTTGTGTATGTTTTGCAAGAATTTTAAGCTTAACACTGCCTTTTTTTTTTTAATAGAGTGCAAAAAAAATCTCTCCAAAACCCAAAGGGATCTGTCAGTATATTTTCGATACTTGTGTACAAAAAGAATACAACAGAAACAAATAGTGTTGTATTTTATATATATACACAAATATATATATATATATATAATAGAACATTTCAATACAGTGACATGTCACTGATGTATTTATTTACTAATATATATTTATCCATTTTGTCCAGGTTTGAAAGGGTGGTTTCTGTATAGGTCTTTTTTTCTGTATGGAAACTAACCACAGTACCATCACAACTGTATCAACCTGTCTTCATTCCAATTATATGAAAATAAATTATTTTGAAATAAATCAAATGGCTATGTTTTTCCTGTATGGCAAACATTCACACGTCACATGAAAGTCTGGATATACAGTATACTCGGACAGCCCCCAATCTGACCCAACCGTGGCAAATCTAAATAATAATAATAATACATTTTATTTATAAGCGCCTTAAATAATGCACAATCATGCTCAGTTTGGATTGACACAATCCGGGAGGTAATAATTTTTTACTGTGAAGTTACGTGTGTGAACGGTGGTTCCCTCATTTAGCAACGTGAGGGTCAACATGTCAGAAACAAACATTCCAACTCAACAATCGTGTTGCGAATTGAATACTGAAGCGCTTTGTGTCAAGTGGCCTTGTTAAGAGGAACAACTAAGGGCAAATACTTGTTGTCGACCACTGTCAAGTCAAGTCAAGTCAACTGTATTTATAGAGCACTTTCAAACAGCCATCGCCGCATACAAAGTGCTGTACATGGAGCAATTTAACATATACAATAAACAGTAAAACAAATCAGTAATAAAGACGGTAGAAAGCACCAAACAGTAAAACCAAGAACAAATCTAAGTCATGCTGAGTCGAAAGCCAGAGAATACAAGTGAGTTTTGAAGATGGGCGGTGAGGAGGCTTGACGAATGTTCGGTGGGAGGTCATTCCAGAGAGAGGGACCAGCAACAGAAAAGGCTCGATCCCCTCTGAGCCTCAGCCTAGTTCTTGGCACTTCTAATAATGTCTGGTCCGCAGACCTGAGGCGCCGGGCAGGTGCGTAGGGGCGGATCTTGAAAATAACTCTAAAATGTATGGGGAGCCAGTGAAGGGATGCCAGAGTAGGAGTTATGTGCTCCCTCTTACGAGTACCAGTCAAGAGGCGAGCAGCGGCATTCTGGACCAGCTGAAGGCGCTTAATGGAGGACTGGCTGACTCTAAAGTAAAGGGCATTGCAGTAATCGAGCCGGGATGTGACAAAGGCGTGAATTACTCTCTCAAAGTGTTCATGAGAGAGGAGAGGTTTTATTTTGGCCAGCTGTCTAAGGTGAAAGAAGCTGGATTTAACAACGACACCAATTTGCCGATCAAATTTGACTGTTGAAATGTGTCTGTAAATCAAATTTGGTTGACTTTTGTTGAAGCGTTTTCTTACAAATAACGTGAATTACAGCTTTACTTCCACCTTAGTGTAGATTAGCAGCTTCCGAATTCCATAAAATTGCGAATTAAACGATTGATATACGATTGTGTACGCAACAAGACGCTCCAAGTTGGCAATGGAGCGCTTCACCAAATGCTTTTTGACCCTCATGGCCAGCAGTCTTCAGGTGAATTGGGACCTCAGCAATTTGCTGAGCGGCTAATTTTTCAACAGACCCGCAACATAAAACTTCATGCTATTGATATTGTGGTTCAAATCATAAATATTATACATGGAAAAAAAAATAAGATGCCTTAATAATTTGGGACATCATTGCGGAGAAGTGGTTCGATTAGCATGTTTGCTGAGAGGTCTCAGGTCGTGACAGGCAGGTTTGTGTATACTGGGGCTCCCTCCCGTAGTCCATAAACATTCATGAAAGGTTCATGTAAGAATTATTAGGTTATTTTAAGTCTAAAAAGGCAAGTTGTGTAAATATGCCTGATGACAGGCTGCCGTCCAGTCCAGGTACCTTAATTAGGTCAAGTACTGTAGTTTGGTGTATTTTTCAAATATTTACCTTTACTCCCCTACTGTACCTTTGAAAATGTGTCTGTGCTTTCCACTCCTTCTTTTTGTCCAAACAGGCAACTGCCAAATACGGAAATAGGTGAGGTCAACTCAGGTGGTGAGTGACGATTGATTGAGAGCTTGGGGTCTGATGCTAAGTTCCAGGAAAAGTGCATGGGGACGCCACTCAAACTGGCAGTTCCAAGTTGCAAAGTAGAAGAACAAATATCTCCCACGACTTCACCGTGTTGCTTCATTGACAACCTGTATGGTGACACATCAAAGACCAAAGAAGATAAAGAAGATTAGAAAGATGTATATTTAGCTATCTTATGCTAATTTTTGTGATTTGACGTATGTTCGCGGAACACCCCGTGATTTGTACTGGTCGCCTGAAGATAAGCCGCTTCCTCCCCGGATTCGGTGAACGATATCGTCAGCCACATTGCAAAATTGACTGAGTCGTTTTTCAATATTTTGGGAAAAGAAGAAAAAATACAATTTTTAGAACACACGTTTTTTTTTTTTGGGGGGGGGGGGGGTTGGGTCTTTTTGGGGCTTATTTCTTCACCTACACCAAAAAAACAAAAAACAAACAGACTGCAGTGAAATGTTGCAGGTTCTCCCCGGGCATGCGTGGGTTTTCTCCGGGTACTCCGGTTTCCTCCCACATTCCAAAAACATGCATGGCAAGCTGATTGAACAGTCTAAATTGTCCCGAGGTGTGAGTGTGATGGTTGTTCGTCTCTGTGTGCCCTGTGATTGGCTGGCAACCGGCTCAGGGTGTCCCCTGCCAACCGCCCAAAGACGGCTGGGATCGGCTCCAGCACCCCCCTCGACCCTTGTGAGGATAAAGCTGATCGGAAAATAGATGGATGGATGGATGCAGTGAAAAGGAGGGTGTGAAGCAGGAAGCATTAACTTGGAATTGTTTCATTTCATCTACAAGAATGATTCAATATCGTGTCGTATGGTAGTCAAAACACCCCCAGCTTCTTTAAATTTGTACTGAAGTTGAATCATTGCTTTGAAAATTAAATAGCGGAGTAACTGTTTGATCGTGCTAAATCTCTTACAAGAAAACACTCACAAATCGCAGCAGTTCCTTTTTTATTCATGGCTGAATTCACTCAAGTCATATCTGTAAATAAGGAGATAAATCCAATAGATGCATGGACTGTAGAATTGCAGGATGCATTACATCCATTGGACACATGGGGAGCTCCAATGTTGTTAATATCATCAGAATGGCTGTTTGTCAAAGTATTTCTTTCACGTCTTTGCCGGCGACTATCTTTATTTAGCCAAGTCACGGCAAACGCTTGGAGACAGCAAGCACTCCCGCACATGACTTGATGGAGGTTGTTGTAGGTTGCCTCTGAGATGTGTCGCTTAACAGAATCAGTAGAAGGCCTGGTCCTGGCCCTTGGGTGTCACCACGGTGAGGTTGCCTCTGGCTTCTTGGTCCATCTCAATGGCTTCAAAGAGGGACTTGAAGTTTCCTGCCCCGAAACCCTGGAGAGAGAGAACACATGCACATAGCTGAGTAGTCAATTTAACTTTGATGTACAATGTTCTAATGAGGGGATTAAACATGTCAGCATTTTCAGAGCTCATCACAGGCTCTCGTGTTGATGGTCGATCGCTATCATTGTGTCCTCGTCTGCACACTTGGGGAGACACTCGGGAGGGGCTTGGGCTGGGGGTGAGGAGGCGCGAGCAACCCAAAACGGGGAGCCAAAAACCTTGTTGTGACGAGGGGAGCATTTTAATCTGTGCATGCGTTTGTACGTGTGTGATTGATTTACTGAACTTTTAACAAGCGGCATCATGTCAGAGAGTGCTCGCTATGGGTGGGAGGCATAAACAGGTGTTCAACCTGCTCAGCTTCTTTTTAATGGCATTGAAACTTTGAAGCTACAGGTGTTAATCACTGTCTGTTATGCCACTGAACAAAAGTTTCAACACTTGATCTCTTTGTGAATCAGCCAAAGGGGGTGGTCACGTCGGTGCACAACTGAAAAAGTTGATAAACGTGCTTTCGATTGAGGGAAAGAAGGATTTGATGCCCCACCGTTGGCTCCCACGGAATGGCTGGTGCCCAGGAGGTACACACTTGGTGTTCCAAAATTCACTGCAAATTTCCTTTTTTTCTATTTATTTGTATCTATTCATTTTTTTGGCAAATGAAGAAGGTGCAAGTTAGTGAGCGTCACAATCTTCCGCTTAAAGCGTTGGTACATGTTAAGCTTTAGTAGTAAATTATGCCAAAGAATAACCGAAATTGGAGCAGCACGACGGCCATCTCAAACTGGTGCAGAACTGCAGTCAGGGACAGCAAAACTTCTTGCCAGGCAGATATTTTGCGACGCCACTCCGGTATCAATTGACGAGCCATAAATATGATATGCTTACAGCCTAAGTATGCCGATTGCCTCACGTCTCCCTGAAAGATGACTGAAACAAAATGGAGAAAAAAAAGGGGGCGCTCTGTATAAAGATGTACTTCATTAGATTAAAATTACTGTAGTACTCTTTGCTAGTACTTAGCTTAAGGGGCACAAATATTTGCCTTCCCCCAAGAACTGCCTACCAATGGTAGGGCAAGGCATTGCAGCTTTATTATCATTGCGCATTTCATACACAAGACACAATACAACATTTAAAAACAATGTACAGAAATAAGAGCTAGCTTACTGAAATAACAAAAAATGTACAGTACAGGATTTTTTTCCATTTATTTTCAAAATGCTTTAAAATTTGTATGCAGCATAACAGCTAAATGCTGCTTCATCATGTTTGCCATGAACCCTGGGCTCTGCTAATTAACTCGAGGGTCTGCAGACTTCAGAGTCCAACTGGGTTTATAATCCAGTAACATTTCTTTAATATATTCAGGACCTAAACCATTCAGTGATTTATAGACCAATTTCTGAATTTAAAAAAATCTATTCTACAGCTGACTGGGAGTCAAGCTTTTAGAACTGGAGCAAAATGCTTTGATCTCTTTCCTCTGGTCATAACCCAGCTGCCGAGTTTTCAATGAGCTGCAGCTGTTTGGCGCGCTTTCGAGTCCGTCAAGTCAGAAAACCGTTACAATACTCGAGCCTACTGGAGATAAAAGCTTGTCCTGGTCTGCTTGGAACACCCACCGCTTCAATCTGGATATGGTTTTGTTTTCAGATGGGAAAAGATTGTTTTAATGATTATTTTGATTTAACTGCTCAAATCTATCAGCACGCCAAGGTTTCAGACTTGATCTTTTTTTGAACGACGGTGACTGCTAAATGTAAATCCTTATTCCCTAAAAAAATGACCTTTGTTTTGTTTTGATCGAGTTGAAAGAATTGCATTTGTCAAGTGGTTTGAAACTTACAAAGTGGTTGTTCCTCTGGATGACCTCCAAGAAGAGGGTGGGTCTATCCTGCACGGGTTTGGTGAAGATTTGGAGGAGGTAGCCCTTGTCGTCAAAGTCAACTAAGATTTTCAATTCCTTGAAAGGAAATATAGTAATGTGGATATTAGGGCGGCAGCAAAACGGAGAATGCCATTGAAATCGGCATCTCCTCACCTGCAGACGGTTGAGGTCCTCCTTCACTTTTATCTTGGCAATTTTGAGCTTCTCCCTCAGGGTGTCATAGTAGGTGTCAGGTGCTGAGAGGAACTCCATCCCTCGGGCGCGTAAGTTCACAATCTTTTGGTGAGGTTGCAAAACATGTCTTTACTTGTCGATTTTGGAAGTCGAGGTGTTGTCGGCTTACTGGAATTTCGATGATGATTAAACACTCACGGCTTGAATGATGTTTGATGTGTTGAGGGCAATGTGCTGAACGCCCGCTCCCCCGTTATAGTCCACATATTCCTGCGTGGACACGGGAAGTGCGAGGATATCAAACCTTGTTACATTGGTGAAAGACATTATGCGGCTAGCGCTATGGGTTCATGTCCCACCTGTATTTGTGACTTCTTATTCCCCACTGCGGGTTCATTGATGGGCATCTTAATGGTTTCTTCGTAGTTGGTCACCACGATTGACCTGAGTGAACTATACTGCGTGTGGATCTGCTTGTCATCGATGGACCAGAACCGATGGAACATCAAGCACTTCTGATACCTGTGTGGTGGAGGGTGAAAATCAAGACATGTCACGTTCAAGGTACCATTGAGTGCACACCAGTTGAATTCAGTTCAAATCATTTGGATTTCGATAGCACCAAAGGTGTTTCGAGTCGCAGATTTAGCCCTTTCAAGCACACTGTAACCTGATAACATGATAAGCTGTCCACTGTAGTACCGGTAATCGCTGTCCCTGAAAGGGTTAAGAGCCCTCAAAAAACTGTTTCGAGGATAGTTTAGGGTTCCATACTAAGATTTCAAGACAGGATTAGGTTTGAATTAACAGTTTTCTAGCCAGGGTTCAATTTTCATGTTGGGCCTTCGATCCTGGGTTAGCATTTGTTGTGGTATTAGTTGCTTTCAGATCATGGGTTCAAGCCAGAGTCGTGGTTTATGGTTTCAAATTAGGATTTGAAATTGTGTGTGTTGACCTGATGCAGACACATGGCGCACTATGATCTTTAATATGGCCCTCCAGTGCATTATTAACTCATTCAGTACCAGCCTCTGGACCAAGTCTGAAAAGACGTTTAAAAACGTCTTTGGGAGTGAATGAGTTAAGCGTCCTACTTGTTGCACTAATGTAGCCGATTTGGGGCCTTATGTACTGCAACACATTAAGCATTTCTGGTGGGAAGGTCCTATTCAGTAATAGGTAAGGGTGTGGTGGCCAATATTAAATTTGGGAACATTTGCAAATTTTCCTGAACGGCCCCATTACCTTCCTAACCACCCCCCCCCCCTTCCAGAATTCATATATAAATAATTAGACTTGATATTCTTTTGGTAGCACTGCTGGCTACAGAAAAAAGAAGTGGAATGAGGAAGGAGAACACAGAATAATGGTGGGTCATGATCGGCAGGTGGTCCTGCATAATGCAAAAGGCTGTAAAATGCAATTCAAATAAATCGACCGAAGTTTAGGGTGCCCTGGTGAAATCACTATGTTATATCTTGTTATGTAATACCATGCACCAGAGGTGGCTCGGCCATCTGCAAAATGTTTAAATGTCCTTTGGACAGTGCTGTGTCAACTCTGTGCGGACGTGCTGTCAAGCACGAGGCTCACCAGTCTGATGTTGGAACCATTTGGTCGTCTGGCTGGTTTCCCACTATGTGATCGATGAAGCGCAAACCTACTTGTGGCCTGCAGAGAAAAGCAAAAAAAACAACACTGCAGAGGTAATTTCATTCTTGAGATTAGCAAACATTTATAAGGAACCCTGGCATCCTAATTTTTCAATCTGTACATGCCAGAGATAACTGAACAACCAGTGGAGTTGGGGTAAACGGTGCTTAGGGGCCACTTCCAATCAAAAGGGCAAAGCATGCTCAAAGGTTTTAACCGTGCTACATAATTATGCTCAGCTAGGCCCCACCCAATGCAATAAATAAAGAGCGTGAAAACATGTGATATGGAGTTCTTAGATGAGTTTTCACAAAAAAACAAAAACAAAATCTGCCACCAAATATTAAATGTTATTCATTTAAAGTGAGGCTTTGGAAAGCACTTTTGAGCAGGTGTCACCAACAATCTGATATTTCGTAAATGATATTTCATTCAAGGTCAAATGTTAAAAATGTAATCTTTAAAAGACTCACAGTTTGGCTAAGAGTGGATCCCTAAACATGGGTTCTTTGTAGCCAGTCAGGAAAAGGCCTTTATAGGGCCCCAGGTACTCGATAAATGTGTGCGTCGTATCTCCATACTGCAGACAGAACGTGAGAGTTATTCTTATGTCATATTTCAATTCTATGAGTGCATCCAATTGGATTTCAGTGTGTGCGGGTGTTTACGCGCCGTCTGCACCACAGCATACTTGACCCTGCCGTGGATGTCCTCCTCCACCCAGGGATCCCTCACAATGACAGCTCCTCGCTGCTTGGCCGTCTAAGAGTGGAAAGCATGGAACACTTGTCAGTTGGAGTCTCCCTCCACTCGACAGGGCGTCTGGGTGCCCTCCAGTGGTTGGAGACATCCTAACGTCTCAAATCACGAACAGAGTGCCAAGGCACGTGGATTACATTAAAAAAAAAATCTAATCTAGTCAACTCTGCTTTGGTATCAATGGGATTGGAAGATTTCGCTGTATTTGAAAGTTGTACATTTGTGTGACGAGTGGATCTTTATTTGTTGGTTCAAATATCTGTTTTGACCTTGGTTTAGATAACGAGTTCAATCGCGTACCCAAATTTGAACGCTTTCATGTTTATCCATTTCAACGTACTCTTACCCAAGCATAACAAGAAAAGTGGTCGTGTGAGGAAAAAACGCTTGAAATGAAATACGAACTAAAGGATGTTTTTGCTTTGAAATACCGTAAAAAAATACAATTAAACCCTGATTGGGCAATTTTAAAGGCACGTTTTGATCTTAGTGTGTACTTATCTCTACTGACCTCACTGAAGGTGACACAATATTTACATTCTAGTCTGTGTAAACTTGTGGCTCCTGTATATACGTGTTTATATTTACCATAACCCTTGTGCAAAAATAATGACACTTTAGAAGTCGAACGCTGCAAAAAGTTCAAAACAATAAAATCTTGGTTAATAGCAACTCAATGAAAGTAATTGATTAATTTCGCTTTTTTTTCCTTTGGTGCCATCACAGAAGATAAACGTGTCATGATAGCCACAAAACTAGAAATAGTTCTACCTGAACATACCATCTTACAAGTTTTTGAGACATGGCGATCGATTAAAGGAAAAAAAGGAAACTGAGTTACGAACTTTGTCATGGAATTAATTTAAACTTATAAAACACTGTGCCAATGCATCAATTTATCAACCGGGTGCTAACAGAAATGCCCGATGACTTATTAGGCCCCTGTCACACCTTGACGATTTAGCCAGCGTATGCCGACGTAGGAAAAATTTGGCAAATACGCTGGCGTACGTCGAATAAGTTATGGGTAAGTTTTGTATACGTAACAGCACGCTGAAGCACGTTGGTATACGTCGAAGTACGTCGAGGTCGTCGAGAAATTTTAAGCATGCTTAAAATTTCTCGTCGTATGTCAGCGTATGGCTATACGTCCCGTATACGCAGGCCATAAGTAATAGGTAAGTTATGCGATCGTTGCACACGTTCAAACACGTTAAGTGTAGGTTACTCATAAGTCCAAATACGTCGAGAATACCTACTAGCTGTTCTCCAACATCCGTGCCTTTCGGAACTGCAATACGCTGCTGCATAGCGTGCAGCAGCGTATTGCCGACGATCACGTGACGTAGTCTATAAAAAGGCTGGCGCTCGACGTTGCCGACGATCACGTGACGTAGTCTATAAAAAGGCTGGCGCTCGACGTTTCAAATCATAACTGCACTAGACATTGCAGTACCAACATCTGTTTGGGGACTATCCCCCCCGGTCTAGTTAAAATGGTATAACCCAAGAGGCAAGGTGCGGCTTGCCATCGTTACTGTGAGTTGCTATTCACGCTATTAAAGCAGCAATCAAACGCCATTATGACTTGTGTCATTAATAAACCAAACAACATCAGCGTCATGGCAAAGAAAAGTCTGGGGAGCTCATCAAAGGTCTCGCAGAGGCTCAGCCCATCACAGCCACTGCAGCCTTCGCCAACTACGTGCGTGACAGCCTGGTCAGCATGTCCAAGCGCAAGTTCCGAAAGGCACGGATGTTGGAGAACAGCTAGTAGGTATTCTCGACGTATTTGGACTTATGAGTAACCTACACTTAACGTGTTTGAACGTGTGCAACGATCGCATAACTTACCTATTACTTATGGCCTGCGTATACGGGACGTATAGCCATACGCTGACATACGACGAGAAATTTTAAGCATGCTTAAAATTTCTCGACGACTCGACGATTTCGACGTATACCAACGTGCTTCAGCGTGCTGTTACGTATACAAAACTTACCCATAACTTAATTCGACGTACGCCAGCGTATTTGCCAAATTTTTCCTACGTCGGCATACGCTGGCTAAATCGTCAAGGTGTGACAGGGGCTTGAAACGTCGAGCGCCAGCCTTTTTATAGACTACGTCACGTGATCGTCGGCAATACGCTGCTGCACGCTATGCATAAATTAGACTATCGTTGGGCATAAGTTGTGTACGCCGGCAACACGCTAGGCATTCGTTGGAATAAGTTATCTATAAGTTATCGAAACGTTCTATATAATTTACTGATACGTTATGTATACGTCCAGCCCGTTATGAATGCGCTATGTATACGCCCAAAATTGAAAAAAAAAATCGATAATTCAGCGTATGCCAGCGTTTTAGGGAAAATCTGAACGTCGGCATACGCTGGCTGAATCGTCAAGGTGTGACAGGGCCTTTAGTTTAAAAATGATCAGTTAAGTTCGCCAGCAAACGGTAAAATGTTACCGTGTGGAAAAAAAATATTAAAATGTGTTTTTAATGCTGCCAGCCGACTGTATTCTTTGTTGTAGTACACATAAATGACCACTAGGTGTATCGTTGCGGAAAAATCTTACACCGTCGCTAATCAGGCATCTTCAAAGGGTGAGTAGTTTTTAATTTACAGTATTTTAGGTTTATATTTGCTTTATTATACAGTGGTTAACTTTTTAACACGTGTATGATATTTTTGAATGTTAAATCGAAGTTTTGTAGTGTGACAGACAGTTGAGTTTGCTTCAGTCACCAAGCTTCCTTTGCCTCCAGTTTAATCGGTTAGTATTTGCAGAGTTTTAGAGACGTATCAGAGAATGTGCTGTGGCTTTCTGGTGTGTGATGTAATTTGTAACAGTCCAAATGCACCTCATTTTACCTTGATTAAGTAGTCACAGTCCTCCACTTGGAACGCAATGTCTTTGGCGCCATCTCCGTGCTTCATCAAGTGCCTTCCCATCTCTGACAGGACATGCCATCATGTTGATATTACGGTAATATTTCATATTTTATCTACTGTTTTCTCATATGCCTTCACGAGCTTCTTGCCTTCATTTCCAGGATTGAGTGGAGAATCAAATGCAAATATGATCTGTTTGGAGTCAAGAACAGAGTCAAAATACAGGTTGGACGTGTAGCTTAAAATTTGTGATTTCAGGTTGTTCACGCTGCCGTACCTTATCTTGCCTGATGACATGTGAGACTACCTCTCGGCTGCCAGTCTCCAAGCCCTTGTAGGCCAGAGGCTCAAAGCCCATCTTGTCACAGTAGAAGGATGCCGCCTGAAGACGAGACAAAAGGTCTTTTCTATGAAGGTAAAGTCTGTCAAATAATAATATTGCCAGTGGATAATTCGGTCCCACTTCTGTGCAGCCTGGCTAAAACAGTACATTTCATTTTTATTTAACTGACGGATGGGTATCTTGTAGCTAAAAATAATGAAATGGTCAAGGACTGTAAAGTTGTGAGAATGTATTAATGAAAAATATTAGTTTTGATTGTGTTGCATTTTGAACATAATTCAATCATATCCCTGATCTTATTAAACATTTTTGAAGAAGCACAATTTTATGCATGATTATAAAGAATCCTGCTTTGTCTAGCATAACTAGGACAGGGGTCAACAACATGGTGTCAGTGGGAACTAGCCGGGGCTCAATAGTTACCTGTGGGCCAGCTTTAAAAATATCGCTCCCTGAGAAGTCTAATTCGTTTTGATATTGTAAGAAAAAAACCCCAGCAACAACAACAATCTGCATATCTGCATCTAACTTTTGTTGTTATTATTATATATTTTCAAATCACACTTTTATTTGTGGGACAATTATGCGGCCATTTCTACTCCTTCTTGCCTTGACATATTTTGAGGATATTTTTAAAGATAAAAGATATGCAGCAGCGACAATGTTGAACATCATCTTGTTTAAAAACAGTCTGCATTTGCATACTGACCTGTTTGGCATTGCCGACCCAGAAGGTCACATGATGAAACCTGACAAATTTTCCCCTTTCATGCTAGAAAAGACAAAATAAGTGTGTTTTTGTTTTTACATATTTCACAGATATCAATGTTACGAAATTTTGAATCTACTGTTTCTTCACTGTAAATGATTTATTGTAGAATGTCCCATCAGTCCTTCAACTATCACGCCACATCGCAACTTACCTTCTCCCCTTTATCAGTGTAGCTTGTCTAAAAAGAAAAAACAAATATTGATGATGACATCATCAAAGTCAGCATAGTGGATATTTCTTCTTCTTATTTACAGTTTCTGTCTCCATCATGTTAATGGTGACTATGATAGTCTTACCATGCTGCGTGTGGAGCCTCAGTTCAACAAGAGTGACATCAAAAGCATCGTCCGGGTCTCTGCTGTTGATATGTACTGACTTGATGGCTATCCGTGATTGGTCATTGGGTATCTACACCCACCTTTCCAGTGTCCACCTCCTCTTCGTATCACTCTTGTGGATCAAGTTTAAATGCACTCATCTGTCTTGCATCCACAATCAATTCACACAACATTTGTCATAAATCTGACATATTTACTTTTGAATTTACATCATGAAAAACGCATCAACCTGAATTTAAATTGTAAAATTTGGTTTTTACATTACAGTCCTGGGTCAGCTGGAGCCAAGCTGAGTCTTTGGGCAAGAGGCGGAGCACATCCTGTACTGGTCACAAGTCAGCACAGACTAACAAGCAGTCACACTGACATTAAAACCTATCCACTATTTAAATTCTAACGTCAAACTAACAGGCGTGCTTTTAGAATGTGGGGGGAAGGACAATGGAGAAAAAAAAATATGCAGCACGAGGAGAACAATGCCAAGATTCAAACCCGGAACGTCTCAACTGAAGGCAGATGAGCTAGCCGGCAACTTTGTAGAGCGGCAGCTGGTCAACAGAGGGCACTAGGGCCCCGCCATACTGCTCAGCGCAGTCATCTTGAATGAGACAAAAATGAAAATCAAAGTAGACAGTTATCGGCGAGTAAAATAGTTTTGTTAATCTCTGTCGTCTCGTTGCAAAGCTCCAAATTTGGCCGCAATTATGTTTTCCCCGTCGATTCTCGTTCAAAGTTTAACATTCGGGTGGCTCTTCTCTTTAATGCGAATGCTATTTCTGATTGACAAGAGACTTTTACATCTATTCATGCCATTTGAAAGGGAAGTTCCCGTACTTTGATTGCTACTTCCTCCGAGGCCAGGTGGCAATTGGGAAAATCGGAAGAACTCCCCAACGGCCAGTTATATCCAGGATGACCCGGTTCAATGTTTTTTTTGTTGTTGTTGTTTTGTTTTTTTTAAATAGGCCATAATTCCTATTTAATTTCATATCCATCTTTTAACAAAACAATTACAGATCACTGTTCAACAAATACAGGATGAATTGTACTATAGGTTGGCCTGCATGTATAATGTCAACAAAGCCATGCATGACAAGTGCATTGACCGTGCGTACACCAAGGGAGAGCCAGCAAGCACATGGCTGGCCGAGTGGCTCGACTGCAGTCAATGTCAAATGCAACAAGAGTCACATGCAGGTAGCAGCACTTTACAATTAATGATACCATTGTTAAATACTTTAGTACTTTTCTGTTGTATGACTGAATATTATGTTAGATCAGCATCAGAAAATGATCAAGTCTCTGTGACCTGACTTTGTGATTTGGTAACATTGTGCTATACATTCACTTACTTGAAGGTGACAATGGCAAAACTGATGTAATCCTGCATAATGTAGGCAATTTTAAAATGTTTAGCATACCACAAAAATGATAAGACCTCAACTCATTCCTTGGTGAGGGAGAAACAAAACTGTTTGGCCTTGTCATGATCACGTTCTGTTAATGTCCAGCAGGTAGCAGAAGCGTGCCTGGTTTTCCTTCTGCGCACCTGTCTTGCGTCACAACTATTGGGACTATTTAAGGACCTCAAAGGGTCGGTGCTCAGTCATTGTTCATGTGCATTTCGTCTAGACGCTCTCTCATTACTCTCATTCCGTTTTTGGCTCTTGCCTTGATTTTTGTTTTCTCCGTTTTTTGGCTCTTGACTTTGCTTTTATTCTTCGTTGTTCACGTAACTCGTTATTGGTCTGTTTAAGTGTATCCACGGTTTGTTCTTTATTGTGCTTTTTTGACAAGCTATTTTCGTTGGTGTTTTTCCTTGCTTTGTGCAAGCGCTTTTGTTTTCTTCGCATTATTCCAGCGTCATTATTTGTACTTTGTCAGGCCGAAGATGGCACACATTGGGAATATCTTCATCCCAAATTCCTGGAGTGTCCCTTGAGAGAACTCCAACATGTGGATATTTAACGTTTTGTCAATCAATAAAGTGATAAGAGAGTACTGTATACTGCAGGGCAATGTTCCTTCTAATAGGCGCACGTGAGCAATTCCGCACTGCTCTCATCCTCCCCGCGCGCAGCACATGTTTGCAGCGCACAAAAAAATAAACCTGAGCTGCATTTGCATTTTGTAATTTCGTATTGTCCTGTAAATAGAACAGTTTATTTGGCACACGTGGCCGACGGACGACGGAGCGGGAAACAAAAATGCGAAAAAGACAGAAATGCACCCACCCAGGTTGTACATTGCTCTCCACCAAAGTCACTTCCATTGGGGCAGGGGTTCCACTTTCCCGACATAGGTGATTACAAAGAGCATATGTAGCCATGTTGCAAGAGAAGGCACGCTCAGTTACCACAGATGATTGAGTGCTCCCTCTTCCCGAACGCTCCTCAATTGGTTTGGGCACCGCGTTATCGCGCAGCTGACGCGCACACAAACAAAATGTAATTTTACAAGATTGTTCATTGCTGAAAAAATCTTTTCATTTTAAAAACTGTAAATGCCTGAAGATGACCGATTTGCATGCAGATTGTGTTTCTGTCACCGTCGTATGAACGGAACCACTTTACTGTCTAAAACTAACTATTCTTTCCTTTGCCACTAGAGGGCGCAACGTGCATGAAACGAGAGGTCAGTAAATAAACGAATATTTTGCTTGTTTAGGAGCTGAATTATCGTGTGAATTACTTAAATCGATTAATCAAAGAGTATGCAAAATATATAAATAAATTGGAACCATATTTTATGTGATTTTAGTTCATGTGTTAAAAAATGTGACGAATGCCACACGGCTAGTTTTTAGGATAAAAATGTCACTGGATGAAATCAAACTACACTGTGTTGACGTGCAGCGTCTTGTGGCTGCTGACTTGTACTGGGGAGCATTCTAGGTCAGTTCCATTCTGTAACTAAGGCCAGACAACAAAAATAACACTGTATGCGGCATGCCTGTGACAGACGCCATAAATCACAATTTTATCAAATACTGCGTGAGCCAGTGCAAACATCTCTGTATTGGGCATACACTTATCTTAAATGCTGAAGCGTGCCAGTTTTGATAGCAACTATATAGATACATGTTGAGTTAACCATTACGCCAAATGATAATCAATGCCCAAAGAAGCCGTGTCAAGAATGTAAGCACACGGTTATCACACTTAGATGACAACATTGGCGACTTTTTAAGGTAATGTCATGTGACATAGATTCCCCAAATCAGTGATTATAAATCACGCTAATAATAATTTCTGATAAGAATTCTAACGCTTCTATTTGCAAAGTGGCTTTACTTGATTTGAACTTGTTTCACACATGACTACGTTTTGGACAACATGTACTATTTTGTCGTGCGCGTGCCTGGCTTGATTTACAGTGTAGCGTACGGTGGACAAGGGAGTCTGCCGCGCTGTGATTTTCTATTGGTGGGTACCGGGTTTCTGTTGACACGTGATTGGCTGTGCTGTGGGCGTGTATGAGCGGACTGTTTAGTATTGTCGATTATCATTGGCTATCGTGAATGTTGCATCGCAATTGGGCTATACGACCTAGTTTTCTCTCTCATGGTTGGCTAATGCAGTTGTCATCGCACAAGAATGCGGAAGTTGGGTAGTCTACTGAGTCACCGTCGTGTCAGCTGATTCTGTTCGAGTGAGTACAGTAACTTGATTTAACTTTTAAAATAAGTCGATCGACAATAAACTTTAGACACGTGACATTTTTGCGGGGTTTTGCGCATGTGTTTGGAGACTTGAATAAAGTGTCGCTTTGAAATTTGCGTGTGTATCAAAATATACATTCCTAGTCAACTAGTACAGTACTCGGGGCCGGTAACTAGCTTGATATGCTAACGTTTGCAAACATTTCACCTCAGTCATTTACTTTTGCTTTGTCTTCTTATCGTCCTTTCGGTATTGTCTGGTCAGCTGCTGTATAAAATATGGTTTCACTTTCTCTTGACAAGTCCATAAACTTCACATCGTTTTTTACACGTTCACACCTGTTGTTTGTCGGTGGTGAGAGGCACCTGGTGAGTGACGTACACGTATAACGGAATTTACTACATTTATCAGGTATTGTGATGTTAAAAATGAATAAGGAAGATGTATTTCCATAACTTTCACTCGTTGATAATCACTGCACTAGACGACAGATGCTACATAGTTCACCTATATATCCACTTTTTCTGAATCGTTTTGTTCAGTGTTGTGTCGTGAGATTGTTTCTAATGTGAAATATGAGCCTTGGCTGAATACAGGTTGGCAAACACTGCTGAAATGATCCCAGAGGGAAATTGTCTAATCCAACAATGCCTATGAAAAAGTACATTTCTATTCAGCCAATTTCATTAAATATATTGGAAATTACTTTTCAGAAGGAGGATTCCAACCTCATTTCTAAGTTAGAAAACATTTATATTTATTCTTCGAATTTCTCGATGCCATATTTGGCGTTTTCATATGCTCCCAGCTATATTTATGAAAGTTATATATATAAAAAAATATATATATATATATATCTATATATATCTATATATCGCTGTGTGTAGGGAATCTGTATATTGTATGGAGTTCACAATTTGAATGGAATGACTAACATGACCATTTCCAGATATTTATTGAGGCACCTGCATTCAAAGCATGTATTGCAGACATGTTGCATTGTTGCTATTTAAATTATAAAAAAAGTGAACTAATGTTTCTGCTTGACTGCATGTTGCTTTCCTTGGTCTGCTTACAATAGAGGCCTTTCCTGTTGATTATTGAGTTATAAGTGGAGGTGAGATGAATGCCCAGTAGAATTGCCTCAGTCACATTGGCAAATCTGGCCCTGAAAGAGTGGGAGGGAAGCCAGAGTAAGTACTAGACACAAGGAGAGGGAGGGAGGTGTGTCATGCCCTGGATTACACCCAGTGTGTGTGTTTCTGTGTGTGTGTGCGTGTATTTCAGAGACTGCAGCGACTGCTGCTTTGAAAGGCATTGAGATTTTAACTTAAGTTGTCAAAGTTTTCTGCAAACACTCTTGGGACAGAAGGACTCTGCTCTTTGTCGAGGGTAAGAAGTTTACACCGAGTTTTGGCATGTTGGTTAGGCAGTTTATTTTTTCCTCTCCGGAGCGCCGTGTGTGTGTGTGTGTGGAAGGGGGCGTGTCTGAGGGGGAAGCATAGGGAAGTGAGACCTCAGCTCTGTACTCTGAAAAATGTCGGGTTTAAAGTTGTCCTTGTGCTCGGCATGTTGCTTCCACGCACCATCGAGGTCAAGGCACATTACAGTGAACAGTGTGCATGTTATGTCTGGCTGTCTATGTGTGTGATATGTTACATTCTGGTCAACTGATCTGTTCAGCTCAATGCACTGCCAAACTTTGGACTGGTGGAACTTGGTATAATTAACCTTGCCAACATAAAACCTTTAAGAAAAAAAGTCAATGTTTAAAGACAGATTCTTAATATCACGTGTTAAGAAAAAAAAAGTAAGCCACTGTTAACACACTCAAGTCTGTTCAATCTAAATGGTACATTTACATAATTTGATCTATTGGAGTGAAATGAAACCATCAAGTGAATCAGCTTATTTTTGAGAAACGCTGTGAGTGAACCATTCTACACTTCTGTCCCACTGTTGTTTAACAGCGGTAGCTGTGTGCAAGATAAGCAGAGCTGCATTGAGTTTCTGTTGACTAGATGACCAAGGAGCCGAAAGTCGCAGGCAATAACGGCTAAGCTTTAGCTAACGGCATAACCTTCTGGTAATCGGCACTTGCCTGATTGTTGTGTGAAGGCATCGGTGTAGTTTTTTGCCACAGTGAAGATGGGGAAGTGAAGATGGCCAAACGCCAGTCAGAATGTGCTCGATCGCCGAGTGAGATCTAGCCTGTAGGTCGTCATTGTAACCAAAGCCCGACTTGACCCTTGTTGAGAAACCCGCACCTATAGCTGGTTTTACACTGCAAGTGCCAAAAGTTTAATGTTTAAATACGGAGGATGTATAGCCCGGGCTTTTGGTCTGACAGAAGTTCGTCCCCCCCCAAAAAAAGATCTGTAAATGGGTAAACTTGTGAGGATTGAATCATGCATTTGTGAGGGAACACGACTTACTGTATATCCAGTATGGCTGTTCAGATTTGACAAGCGTGATCACAACTTGCATGTTAAGTACTCCACAAGCGCCAAAACCAGGCAGTGGTAACACGGAATAAACAATTAATAAAGAGATACAAATAATGATCATTTATATACCGGTAGCTCTTTAGTTGACCTGAGCTGAGTCCTTCCCCATCAATTTTAAAGTAGATTAACCTCCACATTTCTCAACAGGCCAATCTCATCTATTTTGCTTAATGATCAACACACACACCCCTCTTAATATACAGTATTTGGAGTATATTTTATTGTCAAAGTTCGTAAGATGCGTAGGTTCGTATCTCCAGTTTATGCATTTACGCAGCACTCAGAGTGGCAGACCCGGAACAGACCAGATTTTCATCCACATTTGGAAGAGGCCTCATTCTGATTTGTAGCTGTCCAATTTTGTGCTTTTTCAGCCTCAGTAGGTCACTGAGCTGAACTCTTGTGAGATGTGCTGAGGTGATATGTTGATGCCCCGGGTGACGTCATTCTTGACTGCGGTCCATCTGTTTGAATATGTGTTGGAAAAATCCGTGGCGGTGGTTCAAGCTCAAGGTTTAGAGATTTTAGAGGCATGTTTTTTTCAGGGGCATTGTCATCAAATTCTGAATTTATTTACTTTAAGAGGTTTCAATGAACAGAATTATCAGATTGCCCACACTCCTCTCTTTCAAGGTCAGTGTAGCGGTTCAAAATTCTCGTAGTAGCTATCCACTTATTCGAATGATTTGCAGGAGCAAGGTGTCATTCGATTGCAGACATCCACGTCAGAGCACCAATTTGTGTGCTGGGTGTGGAATTGTAAGGTGGAATTTAGTCCCTTGGCTCCAGACCTTAACATGCATTAACCTGCACATCTCTCTGCAGTACTGGATGTTCTGTCTTGAGGTGAACTTGCTCCCCTCTCTAATGACTGCTTGTAGTTTCCGGCAGCTATTTCGACCTTTTCATGTCTTGTGAATTATTTGATGATTTTAGTGCCAAATTTGATTCTGTACCGGGGAAGGGCACTTCTCGTTATAGCTTCTTTGCAATCACATGCACAGTACTCAGCCACCCACGCATAGACATCTTTCCGCACACACCCACTGGATCATAAAGTTTATTTTTTTTTCCTCTGTTGGCAGGACTTGTCAGTGGCGAGACCAAGCCCAGTAGACTGGAGGAGAGGGCGGGACGAGGAGCACCCACGCCTACCGTCTTCAGCATGGTAAGCCAATGAGGAGGCTGGTGCGGCTGTTTGTTCCAAATGCTTTTCTGCACATTAAAAAAAATAAAAAATTCCAGGACGCGCTGCCCTCAAACAGGAAGTGGCACTCTACTTTCACATGCCCAAACAAAATGCAATGTGTTGTAACATATTTAGCAACAAGCTGTACTGGAGATATTTGTCTTTTTTTTTTAACTTTCAATGCACATTTCCCTTTCAGCCTTTCCTCTATTTAAGCAGTATGTCAGCATGACCTCAGTCAGTTCAGCGGCGCGCTCATTGAAGTCGCAAAACATTCAGAGCCTATCCCATCTGTCTTAGAGCAGTAGGTATACCCTGAACTGGTTGCCAGCCAATCGCAGAAATACAATTATATGAATGGACAGACAGATGTTAACGTCATCTTAATCGAATGGACAAATAAATGGGTGTTGGAATTTCTTGTGAGTGGACAGACAGATGTTGATAACATGTCTGTATGTGAATGGCGGCGGCGTTAACGCCCTGTTAAATATTGCCGATGTGACGTAATCTTCAATTATAGGTAAATAAAACTCACCCATTTGGCTCTCCCAACACAATAGAGAGTCCTCCAGCCTCTGATTGCTCTTCAGTTACTGATACTTTTTACTCAGAAAATACTGGAAGTAACTGGTTGAGTACAGTTGCTGCTTTAAATAGCTGCATGTGTATCTATTACACAATGCTATTGATGTAAATAGGTACAGTTTATTTGATCGTGTTGCAACTATGCCTGTTGGAGTTTTAATGTTTTTAGATGATTGAAAAAAAAAAGTCATGTATGTTTCCCTTGTCATATGCAAGCCCTCGAGGCACGTCGTTGCTGCATTTTTGCAAATACGTTTCCTGTAATGCTTCATAATTCACTACTGGCACGAGCAAATATGTATGGATTCAAGGTTCACGGTTGGAAAACTGAAATGAAAAACTACTTTCAGGAGAGATGATTAAATGCGTCTGCTTTTTAGTACATGTTCCCAATTTCCTCATTGAAAGGAAAGGCATCATCATCATCAAAAGACAAAGCCGGTGTCCTTGCCTTCTTTCTCAGCCAGCACGTCAAGAGAGAGCTAATGGTAGCCAGATGAGACACAAATTATTTAGAAAGACTCATAGGCACAGCTTTTATTCAATACAAAAGGGGAGGTGTGGGAGGAGCATATGTGTCCCAAAGTTCCGGTCAACTGAGTGGACAGAATGCAAACGTGGCGGACCGCCCAGCGCTTTGCTTTTATGGGGCACACAATCAAGCAGTTGGTTTAATTGATGGCGCGGCTGATAGGCAAATAATGTGTCCGGCCGGGCATGTAAAAGAGAGCGCATAGACATGAGTTTGTCCAGGGTTAGGCCTGTCCTGGCGTTCAGTTTTAAACATGTCTCAAGCGTAATGCTATGCTATCCTTTACCTTCATAGCTGCACTTCAGGTGGGTTTGGAAAGTGGGAAGCAATATTTGAAGCCTTCTTTTATTATATTATAGATAAAATACAAACATTTCATGAACCGTGTGAGATCTCCAAACTACTGTAGTGTCACTGATGACGATAATTGTCTTGGGTCATGTTCTTTCAGGTGGGATTAAAAGGCATTTTGCTCCATTGGTAATAGGATCCTTTTAATCCAGTCTTGCGAAGCAGCGATTAATTGCTTTCAGTGTTCTCACCGAAACAATCAGGGAAGTATTGAGTTCGTATTGTTTTCCACTCGTGCTGCCGTATTGTAAGCTGCCGGCAGGGAAGCTAGCACAATGGTGTTCCTTTATTCCGCCTCAAGAGTTATACTGTACTGTACGGTAACGCTATCCCTACAGGCTACTGTGGGATGGGAGTTTGTTTTGCCGGCCAGCATGAGTCACCTGTATGTGTAGTGCTATATGTTTTTGTCCACCCATACTTAATTCTCGATTATTGAACTAAATCTTCTACAAACTAATGGGACCATTTCATTAGTTTATGTGGAATTCAACTGAAAGGCAATGCATCCCAACATAACCTCCTTGGTAGAGGTAGTATGTCACCAGGAATTGCCCTCCCAGTTAATAAAGCGAACATCCTGTATTTTTATCCTTGAATGCTTTGACTACAATTTGGGTCATATCAAGGCCAGTGCAGTTCTTTGCATCGGACAGGCTCTGCAATTATTGTAGCAGCCAACCTAATCTGTGGAAAAAGTTCCAGACTGCGGCTTGATATTGTAAATGTTTTGCAGAGGGGCCTCACTGGTAGTGCATGTTCAAATTCACATACAGTACAGTTGTCGATAGCGGTGCCATAACGTTATCCAGACAGGCTTCCTGCTTTTCTAAACTAAGACATGAGAAACGGGAAGACAAATTTGCTGTTCATTTTCGCACCTGATGTATGAGTGTGAATCTTTGTGTATGATTGGCTGATGACCAGTTGAGGGTGTGCCCTGCCTCTCAATCAGCTGGAATAGGCTCCAGCTCACCCTAAGGAAAAGTAGGATAGAAAACAGATGGATGGATGCCTGGAGAGACGATCCTGCAACAATGGAACCGCCTACCTTTTAGATACACTGTACCATATGACCTAATCCCATCCATATAAAAAAAACAGGAAATATATGGCATTTGGTTTTTCTGATGGTCTGTTAGCATGTATTATATTAAAATGAACAATCTTGGACTGAGTAAAGGTCTTGTGTTTTGGGCGGCGTATGATCTGACCTTATCCAAGGACTATGGATGTTCTTATGTATGTTCTTAACTGGGAGCACTCGACTGAAATTGTAAAATGCAAAACATCAGTACAGTTACAGCTTTGCACATAGAGCTTAATTTCATAATTTTATTCATGACAGCAAAACCATCCCATTTTGCCAGTCCCATACACCTATTGTGCAGACGGTCCATATGGTGAATATGTCCTGTGTGTTAAATAATGTCAGGTCATACACTTGATTGCGCACGGATGTCACGACTACCAGTGACGGATGATGCGGGTGTCCCCCTGTGTGGTAAGGGACAATGTAGGCGCCATTGAAATATAACCTTCCGAATAGAAATAGGCTGTGGCTGAAAGCAATAGACTCCTTGTCAGCCACAATTCTTTGTTAGCGAAGCGACAGGAAGACGTGGTGTTTGGAGAATGCTGTGTCACTGGAGTTCTCCGCATAGTCACTTTCCACAGCAACCCCTCCCCTTCCTATCCACTGCAATGCAATTTTTTTCTCCCCCCCCACAATCACATGCTATCAAATGATGTGCGGTTGTCCAACCAGGGTGCTCTATTTATGAGGGTGTTTTTTTTTCTTTTTTTGCTCAGCACCGCCTCGACTGACAGCTATACGCTTCATCATCCGGGCTGCAAGTCGGATGGCGCATGCACAGGAGCGTTCCTCTGTGCGCCGGCGCTAGTGTGTGTTGTACCTTGCCTCGCTGCTGAGGGGAGCGGCATATTTATGAGATGTCGGTGAAGGGTGAACAAGGAGGGAGTGGGGGAGGAGTACAGAGATGAGAGGGAGACTAGAGGAGAAATGTGAGCGTGTGAATATGAGAGAGGGATGGTGATGCTAATGCAGAGGGCGGAGCTTGGCTGGCATCTCGTTCTGCCGTACCATCTCTCACGCACCTTGTTTTTTTTCCCCCTCCTCCTTACACTTACTACAGCACAGGGCGCATCTATCTGCAGTCATCTCAACGCTTTTGTTTTCCCTTCAGCTCTGCTGACCCAGTGGACTGCTACCTTTTTTTTTTCTTTTCTCTTTTTGTGTCTTTACGGACCATTGGGCCACTCTTTCAACCCACCATTCTTTTACAGCAGGGCCCGTCTTGACACATGGCTATGAGGGGGTATGGTGTGGTACGATGAAGCCCTGATTTAAGAGCCGGGCACTGGCGTGTAGTCTCGCAGCACTCCTCGAGAAGTGGTAAATTAGGTGAGGAGGGGGGACTGACAGAAAGGTAAGTGGAAGGATTTGTGGTGGAAGACGAGTAAAGAGGATCCGGTTGAGGAGCGGAATGATGGTGCCGGCTCCTCGTGCAATGGTCGTGCTGCTCCTCCATAGGCTGCGTGTCATCCCAGCACAGCCCCACGTCACCTCGACATGAGCGTTGCAGGAAGAGCATCCTGCTCCATGCTCAATTGCTTTGTAAGTCCATAGGTGTTTATTTCTTCATTGCATTTAAAAAATATATATTCGTGACTTTGCTTTTTGATATTTCTTTCTCAACGCCCACCTCACCCTAACTTGCTAGTGGCCTGCCTGCCAATCACTGAAGGGAGGGGGGGGATTTGATGCTGCTCGATACACGTGAGCTCTGCAGTTGCAGTTATTGAGTAACCATGACAGACTCCATCTACAAGTGTCTTTCACATATGTGTAAGGTGATGATGATTTTGTTGAAAGTCTTCATGCCACTGTGTTGTGTGTTGGGATTTTTGAGCTGTCTGCCTGCTAATCCTGATTGGATGTCAGAAGGCCGGTGGTTGAAATGTGTCTTGTTCAGATCAGAGGAGTTGCGCTTTCATCCTTCATGCTCATGTGTTTTTGCTGCAGTACAAAACAAGAGCTTCGAGTGTCGGGATGTACCAAGCTATTCATGACAATGACTGATACAGAACAGGTGGTTCACTTAGTTTCCATCTTTGGTCCTGATGGTGAAAAAGCTGAGGAGGGTTAACACAGAATGGTGTGTTGAAATTACTCAATTTTATTTTCAGTGGCTGCACAAATTTAAGTTATCTGCATCCAGGTACGGTACATTTTTTATGTAGACTGTACACCGACTCTATTCATTTTGTTAAAGTAGACTCTCCATCTACTGAAAAAATATATATGGATCCAGATTACTTTATTTTGTAAACCGTATTGATGAAATCAAATTGAGTAAATTAGACAAACTTTTTCAGTTTAGGAACAAGACTCTTGCTTCTATGTGGCGTTTAATTATCCGTTGGACTGCTAGTAGGCCTCTGACTATTTGTTTTGTGTGACTTCAAGTTTTGTTTGAATTCTTTGTCTTCTACTACAAAAAGCTACATAAATGTGTTTTATTTTCAAATTTAGAGGGGAAAATTGACTAACTGCTGATGCAAATTGCTGGTTCTCTGGAGTGCCTTTTTCAACCATCACCTTTGCCTATTTTTCAAAATGTCTGTGACGAAGCCGTTATTGGTTTTGCCAAGATGTGACATCACAATTTGTCAATGCGCCACTGAGACGAAGTACAATGTAGAACTGTCTCTATGAGTGAATGTTTTATTGTATTTTCGAGCAACTGCTTTCTTTCCCAACACTCTGGGCTCTGCTCCCTCAAGGAGAAGAAGCTCTCGTCGCAAGGCTCAGCCTCCACCCTACTCTCTGTTGCTTGAGGCATGACTAAGACTGACTCATTTCAGCAGGCAAGAGTTAGGGTAACTAAAGGGTCCTATAATTCTCGGTCCTAGGTGTTTTTAATGAATGCATGTGTCTCACCTTGTCGGAGGCTAACATGTTTTGCCCCCATCTTTCTGCTATGGATCGGAAGGAGACAAACTTGGCAAACGAACTCATCTGAATCAATTTACAATTCAACAAAGAAAAACAAAACAAAACAAAACATTGTGCTTGTTTGTCACTTGAGGGGATACTAGAAGTGGTTTGTGGCGACATTTTGCTTTCACCTCTGCTGAAGAAATTGGTTGTCTGCTTACGATGTGTGATCCCTCTGAGCAACAATCGTGCACGCTGGTGCTCAACATTAATCCAGACTAATGGCAATGCTTTTGTTTGAATTAATCGACTTCATCATTGGCCATGTTTAAAGAAATCATTAGTTTGTCTCTGTTACCACATTCGAGCAACCATTTCATTTCATTATTTTCTGATGCTTGTCAAATGTCTGCGGTTCCGCTCGTGCTGAGTCATCAATTCTTCTTCCGCGTCACTGGCTGTATAATTTATATCCGTGCCCTTCTAAATGGATGAACACTCTGCCTGTGCTCTTGTGAAATTCGGATGTAGCATATTGCTCTCACAGTCACCACCCTTCTAGTCAGACTGCTGCTATAAAACGCCTCCATTCACTTTTTCTACAACATGCTCTCAGGACCAAAAGGTGCTATAAAGATTGTTTTCATTGAGTTGTTGGTATTAAATTTGAAATATTTTATAGGCTGATGGGCACCAGCTAAATGAAATTAGGCTCCAAGTATAGCCACATTTTCTGAAGGATTTATTTTCAGTACAGTGGTTACCATCCAATGCAGTCTGTCACTCTGGAAGTAAAGTGCATGCTGTGCTTTGTTTTTTGGACGGTGGTATGGAAGGGAGCATGGCACGCTAGTGGTCTGTTCGTCTGCTTCACTGTTCTAAAATGCGAAGTTCAAATCTCGACTTCAACCGGTTGAGATCTGTAAATTGTGTGAACAGTTGTTTTGTCTATGTGGCCCTTCAGAATGAATGGCGATCAGTCCAGGGTATACTCCAAAGTCAAATGTAGCTCGACTACGACCCAAATAAGGACAAGCGACAAAGAAAATGAATGGATGGATTTACACAGAAAAAATTGCTTTGTCTTTCTTCATAGTTTGTTTGTAGTTCGACTTTTGTTCAAGATGAATTGTTTGTATCATACCTTTTGGAACCGTAGTCTCCAATTTTCTCAGGTCTTACATGTAATTCAAATTGTGAGACTGTAGTTGGGCAGAACATTCAGTACACTGTGGTCTATGAAATATTTATTTTGCATGAGAAGGGATGGACAGAGAGGTGCATTTGGAAAGATTTGTCATGCTCTGTCTTGACCCATTAATATAGTCTGCAGCACAGCCTGGCTCTTCTGAAGAATATGGTTTTCTGATTGGCCTTCAATTTAATTTGATTTTTATTTCATTTTTCTTTTCTTTTTGCCGGTCATCTGCACTCGATGACCGCTTCCCCTTATATCTTGGGAAATGTACCAACCCTCGTCTCCCTTATTTATGAGCACAGCAGTATTTCAGAAATATACAGTTGCATATTGCACGTTCGCAATGTCACATGTAGTTCTCACGGCAATGGCGGTTCTCTAATCTGCTCACAAAGCCTCATTCAGATTTTAGTAATCTTTTGAGTAAGGAGAGATTTTTTTTCTCTAAATTATTTCACATCAAGCAATTGCTGTTGCCATGGCAACTAGACACTTATTCTTGCAGCCCGGGCCTTTGTTTCTCCATCTCGCCCTGCTACCTTGTGTCTGCACAGATTATTTGATTTTCAAGTTTTTGTTGTTGTTGTTTTTTTTTTAAATAAGAGTATTGGTACGTGAATCTCTTAACTGATCTGCTTTGTCCGGCCTGCAATGCTTCTAGATGTAACTTCTCACTGTTATCAGAGTATCGAGACATTAAATGTACCTTTAACTCTGGCGTTGATATTTGAAGAGAGACATTTGCTTATACGCACATCCCTCTCGGTATCAGCGCTTTCACTTGTGCTTGGACTAAGGTGGGGGGAGGCTTTGCAGGCTAACAGCAGTGACGAGGCAAAAAAAAAAACCAACTTGTGCTCGAGCCAGCTGTGCTCTATATTGGGGAGGTTGGGATGTCTCTTCTTGAATCTTGTCAAACCGAGGCACCTTGCCTCTGACTTTGTTGTTCTCTCTAAGTGATGACAGGATAGGTTTCAGTGTCACTGACTCTTGAGATGTTCTCATTATGATGTGCAATAAGTTTGAGATTGGATTAATATGATATCATGTGACTGACCAATCGGACACAACCTAAAATGCGCATGACCATTTAATAGGCGAAAGACATCCTCGAGCATTACTATTAGAATACATTGAGCTTGATTAGTTTGCCCCATTAAATCAATGAAGTTCTTTTGATTGCAAAAATGTCATTTCTTGAGGTCCATTATGAATATCGCTATTGCAGGATTCAACACCTATGTTTTTTTTCAATATTGTGCAACCCTAATGTTAATTATCTTCAGAATCAGCAACTTTATTTTAGGATTGTCAGGATGCTTGAGCCAGTGTTGGCAGTACCTTTTTGCTACTTTTTTTTGTCCCATGTTTGATATTTAATTTTTGGTCTCTCGTGGTCAATGTTTAATCACTTGCGTGACATCTGTGGGGCAACAAGTGCATCTTGTGAAATTTTCTGCCTGGTGTATATTCCACATCAAAGGCCAAGCGCCCTGATGAACACTGGAAACATATTAACCTTATTTGATTTGGACTGACATCCCTTTGCTCAATGACCACTCTTGTCCTTGTTTATATTGCAGGATATTTGTCTTTAAATTTACTCTTTAAATAACCTGTAGTGAGACTTTTTCCCCTCCAATAATGTGTAAACCTACAGTAAATGGTGACATTTATTTGAACTGTTTATTTGTAGGGTGAAGAGGGGCCTCCCAGTCTGGAGTACATCAAGGCCAAGGATCTATTCCCCCAGAAGGAGCTGGTGAAGGAGGATGAAAGTCTTCAGGTAAATGGAACAATGTTAACTAAACCCTTGACAAACACTGCTTTAAGTTCAGTTGACTTGCTAAACACTTAAAGCTACGTTCCTGTGGATTAAAATAGAGCATCTACTGAGCGACCTGAAACCCGTATCTCACTGAACGGTGAATGCTTGCGAAGGGAACACATTTTGGATTAATCAACTTTTCTGACGATTTTTTGGGGCGCGAGAATCAGATCCTCTGTCATTAGTGACATTTGCCTTTGCTTCGAGACAACGTGCGAATGTTTGGGGAAAGGCTGCCTTTGAAAAGTAGTCCACTGATTGTTGGGGGCGGGCGCCAGCCGAGTGGTTGCACCCTGGGCGAAGGGCCAAGGCAGCTAGCTGTTAGCCACCAGCCGTTAACGCCGGCAACTGATGAGAACAGCTGTTGAGTCAGCGCATCCACATTAGCAGGCTAGATCTGATTGATGTCTAGCTTGTTGTAGCTGAATATTTACCAACTCTGTTGGGTTTTGTCAGTAAATGAGGAAGGTAGGGACCATGTTATATTTTTGCGACTTCAAACATATAATGACGTAAATGAGTCAACAGGCAAATAGAGGCAGCATTTTAAATGTAATTTTGTAGATTTAAGTGAGCAATGTTAGATGATCTGTACATTTGTAATATAACAGCAATTTTGACGTCTTGGATTGAGTTTTCCTGAAATGAAATTTGGCCAGGTGTTGCAAATTTGAAAGATATTTTTACAGTGGACCCACTGCCCAATTTGTGGAGGGGTATGCACAGGGTTGGTAGGTGAATGCCTACGTGCTGAATCGCGACTATGTGGGAGTCCACTGTATGGTCAGCATTGAACTCTCAAGTGGTTGACACTGCCAGTGTTCTAGATCTGCACAAAAACTATTTTTCCTCTGCCTGTGCCACACCCATCCGCAAGTCAAGTGGCAATGTAGTTGTTCTGTCGTCTTTCACAAAAACAAAGTTGCACAAAAACGGTGGCTAAGAAAACATATGCCTTTGCATGTGGCAGCACTAATTCAAAGAAAGGTATTTGAATAGTTATTGTCGCCCCCTCTTGTCAATCTAAAGTCATTACAGAAAATATGCGGACGGAAAAACAAAGTGCAAAGACAAGAAATGTGTAATCCACATACTGTTGAACACACAGAGCACACCTGCATGAGTGATACTTGTTTTGAGTAGTACAGTTCTCTTTTTCTTATCCTACCCACATAATTTGCTAGCAATGGGTCTGTTATTCAATCGATGAGGTGCAGTCAGTGGTTGCACTTTTGAAAGGGCACATAAATCATGCGCTGAGTTTTGCCTGCAGGTGGTTGTTGCACACACGCAGGAACATGCTAGAGCATGGAGATAGCCCAGAGATTACAACAGTGTGTAAAGTCTGCCATGCTCAGGTAATTTGATAACAGGATAAGCAAATATACTGCTTTGTCTATGTGGACAGTAACACATGCGACGTGCTTGGCCATTTTAAAAAAGCGAAGTGTGGCAAGTATCTATCATCAACATGCATGGTGTTTTTCTGCAGCAGCAAGCCGTTTGTGTGCGAGGGTCAATCGCCTGTTGTGTAGGGGTATTTTTTAATCTCTTTCTCATGATTGTCTAGTGCAGTCATGTTTTTACAGGTCGATCTGTGTGTAGGGGGCCTTGTATGCTACACGTATCCAGTTTATTTTGTCACTCAGTATTATTTAATTGGATCAAAAGTCAACACATCAAATAAGGTGGAATGTGTATACGATACCACAGGTTCTGCTGTTACTTGGTGATAGTTCTCATTTTGGTCATTTTGAAACAGGTCCCATTTCATTTGTCTGCCCAGTCATGTTGGTTACCCTCTTCCCTTGCACACAGGCTCTCATATCGTCTTCGTTTCTGTGAAGGCACTCCCACTGTTACTTTCACTGACACCTCAGTTTTCTAGCAGGCAATCCCCCATGTTAAATATATCGTTTAGCACACTCTGCTAAGGCAGCAGCTGTGATGCATGCATGCGTGCAGCTGTGTATGCATACTTGCATGTTCTGATTGGCCAGCTCCCTCAACCGGAAGTCACGACTCACAAGTCACTGTTATTTATGAGGCGCTCTCTCTCTCTCTCTCTCTCTCTCTCTCTCTCTCTCTCTCTCTCTCTCTCTCTCTCTCTCTCTCTCTCTCTCTCTCTCTCACACACTTGCACTTATATTCTCGCTCGCCCTTTTTCTAAATTAATTATTTCTGCTGCCAAAGTGTTGTGGAGGACATGCGATACTATCTTCTGCTGCACTCGCAGGCCTCTCAGTGACTCATACATCTACTTTCGGAGTGCAGCTGGTTGAATGCTGTCAGGCTGTACAACATGTTAACGATGGCACTCTCAGCAGGACATCTTTTGGTCTCATTTGCAGAATAGCACAAAGACCTAAGCCCGACATTTCTCATTTCTTCTGCTGTCAAATCAATACTTAATTCAATTTGCTATGTCTGAACTTGCACACAGGTTTTGTTTTGTTTTTTCCCCAAACTGCGAAGAATCTAGATATTTCACCATCAACATGATTAGACCCAGACATGAATCTGTATGTTGTTTAAATGTTTTATCTTTTCGATAAACTTTTTGATTTCAATAAATAGGGGCCTCCCTGTGTATCCGAGTCACTGGTGTCAGCCAGCCGACTGCCTATATTTGGCTGTTTCGGTCTCGGTGCAGCATCTGTTCCAATTCCCAGGTTAAGCTGTATCCACATGCATCCAACCAATGTGCGCACACACAGTGCAGATGCAACAGCGGGTGCGGCGACAGTTTAGTACACTACGCTGAAGACTTTCCTCCAAACAATAGCATTTATGGTCAGTCTTAAAACAATTGTGGTTTAATGTGTAATCCAAACACATATTGCTGTCTATTGACTTTCCTTCGTGATTTTAGCTAAGACTGTGCTCTTCACCCAGTTAAAGCGATCTTGATTTTCAAATATTTTACAATAATCCCCATCTGCTCTGCTGCATATCCTCCGCATCATTGGGTCCTCCCTGCGTGACTCGGCATTGCATGCTCATGCAGGACAAGCTAACGTGGTCTCTCCACCAGCCAGACGGCGGGACTGGGCTTGAAATCGCTCATTCCCTGATGTCATGTTGATAGAGGAAGACATGTCGGTGCAAGCAAATTGTCAGGTTCAACATTGATGGCACACTGATAATGCATCTTGGGTTTTTATATTTAAGGAGATTTGAAGTAAATTAATCTCTGTATTTATTGACAGAAGACAACTGATCACACTTTTCAACTCCTCAAAAAAAGACAGGTCAGGAATTTGTTCGCCAAAGCAATAGTCTTCTATATCAGTGGATAAAATTGTTGGAGCCCCTCCATTAGATTCATAGACTGCCGCTCCGTCACTTCAGGATAGATAGACCAATGTTTTGGATGTTTTTAGCTGTGTGTTTTGGGTCAGAGTCCTGTTACTCGTGACTCCAATACTCGTGACCCTACTGAGAGCAAGCTTTCTGACATTAGGGAACAAATTCCTCTCTAAAATACCTTTTATAGTCTTGAGATTTTATTGTCGCCTGCATAGATTGAAGATACCCTATGCCAGAACGCCGCCACAGTACATAAGAGGCTCAGAGGGTGCCATTAAGCATGCATGTTTTTGGAATGCGAGAGGAGGTAGGTGGAGGTGGGGAGGGGTTGGGGGGGGGTACCGGGAGAAACCCACGCAGGCACGGGGAGAATATACAAACTCCACACAGGAAAGCGGGAGCTGGAATCGAAACCTGCACCTCTGCACTGTGAGGTGAACGAGCTAACCAGTCAACGACCGTGCCATCGCTCGGAATTTCTGAACAAAATAAGATAAAAATCCAAATACAGTATTGTCAACTTGCACATTGCCATTAAAGACCTGATTCTAGGGGTGAAAATGGCACAGCAATGCCTTTTCTTTTTCCTAACCACTTGATATTTGTTGATGCTTTGTTACTACCGGTAGTTGTGTTAATATAATCTGTGTGTTGTCTTGATAGGTCCCCTTTCCAGTTCTTCAGGGGGAAGGGGTGGAATATCTCGGCCATGCGGATGAGGCTGTCATTGCCATTTCTAACTACAGACTCCACATCAAATTCAAGGAGTCGGTCATCAATGTAAGTCCACCTCAATGACTTAACTCGTACAAAAGAATTACTTTGTGATAAATATAGGACTACGGGTATGTACTCAATCCACCAATATGGAGGAACATGTACAAGGCATAAGCAGTTTGCAAGTCAAAATTTGCATTTAGCACTTGAGTCAAACATTTTGAAATGCATCATCAATCATCATTGGATGCTGCTCCTGAGGGGTGAATTTCCCTCAGCTCCCTCTGTGCAGGACTCGAGAGACAGGTAGTGCAGCAGCATCGGTGGCTCCCTCATAACCAATCCAGGAAGAACATCCTGCTCATATGTGCACCTGTTAGTGCACCGAACTGGAGCACAGTACTGCAAAATACATATGAAGTAGTCAACGTGTTTTGCAATTCACATGTAGTTCTCACGGCAACTTGTTGCCTTCATCAATGCACGAGCCACTAGTCACACTTTAGGTATGTCAGGTGGCTTGCTGCATCACTGGCAAAAATGGTTTGTTTCACTCTCTGCTTTGTGCTCAAGTCCAATTTGTGAGCAAGTAGCTGCTTTTAACATTTTTACCTTACTACAGTGTGCTCTTGTTTCGAAAGTGGAGATGTGATTGGGCTGCTGCTCAGTGCTCTTTATTCTTGTGAATACTCGAAGAGCACCACCACAAAATTCTGAAAAAGTCTACCATCCACTGCTTGCCTGTCACCTTTTAACAAAAGCTGTAAAGTATCAGTCCCCCCGCCCCTTCAAAAAACTATATATATACACACATATATATATATATATATTAGAGCTGTCAAACAATTAAAATATTTAATCTAATTAAAAACTCAACTGTTATAATTAACTCAAATTAACTAAAAATTAATCGTGATTACTCACGCATTTTTTATCGTTTCTGAATTTCCTTTTATATTTTTTTGTCCTATTTTTCCCCATTTTAAAGCTGTCATCAACATGGAATCATGAATCAGTTTTCGACGTGCAAAATGCAAATATTTACTGAAATAACAATTTCGATTTTCAATTTTACATGAACATTTTTCACTTGGAGCAGTTATTCCCACATTATGTCTCACACAATATTACTGTCCATCAACAACAGTGAAAAAAATATTTTGGCACACAACAGCTGCTTGAACAGCTCTTTTTATGGAATCTAAACAGCGCAATATAACATTATAAAGTGCACATCTAAGCCTATAATGGATTTAAGCAATGGTTGCATACTTCGTTTTTCTCAAATTTGCTTTGAACACAGCAGTCAGGCTATGCTGATTCTGTTGGTCCTTCTTGCTCGGAAGTCTCTCTACGGTTTTGTGTCGACATCATTTCAGATGCTTGTAATGAAGGCTCTCGCTGGCAATCCGTAGTGGAGTTGTTCAGTTAATTCCGTTTTTCACGGCCCCTGAATAGGGATTGTCGGTCAGCATGGAAGGATCTCTCGTTCTGTACTTTTTTGATCATTTATTGGAGCACTTTGCAGCAGAATATATATATATATATATATATGCGTGTGTGTGTGTGTATATATATATATATATATATATATATATATATATATATATATATATATATATATATATATATATATATATATATATATATATATATATATCTCGTTCTGTACTTTTTGTGTGTGTGTATATGTATATATATATATATACACACACACACACACACACACACACACAAATATCTATAATTGCTTGGTGGAATTATTTTGGGGTGTTAAATAGATTAAAGTCATAGTATGTAATTGTAGCCCTTTCATGATGAACACTGGACCCATGCACATTCGTGGTTCAGCACCCGCATAATTTTTTTTTTCCAATTGTTGCAAATTGTTTATTTAGGATTGCACCAAGCACAGGTGTAAACACATTGCTCAGCAGTGCTTTTGGAAGGATTTTGTGGGGGGGGGGTGCTTTTTTTTTCTCTCTAATGCATTTCAATGGGCGTCAGTTATATGCAATGTTTTGCTATTTACAGGCCTTTCTCCATGAATAGCAGGGGTCCGCTGTGTGGCTCTCTGAGATAAAAGCTTGGAATTATATATATATATATTTTTCTTTTTCTTTTCCCCCTTCCTGTGTGCACATGTGCGTTTGGTTTCAGCAATCATGTGTGTTAACGGCACCAATTGAAGCAATTGTCCCAGTTGGTAGTACAAAATTGGAATTGTTACTTGACCCACCATAAATCCAGCCTTTAAAACATCCTGACTACATTAAACTTCTCCTTCACGAATCCTTGACACATTTGCCAGAAATGCTGTCATTTTTAGAACAGATGGCAAGGACAAAAAAAATTAAAAATCAGATGGCCATCATACTGACTGGCCACTTTAACTAACTCTTACAGCAGTGACAAACACTTTTAATTTCAACAATCAATGACCTCTCCTCCACACTCCCATTCACAGGTTATTCTCATTCTTTCAAGCTGTTTTGTTGCCCTTTGCTCCTGTCCATGTTTGTCTATCCCTCCATGATTTCAATTTGGCAAGGTCATGTGGTCGGTCACGCGGCAAGTAGCACACTGCGTCATGCACTCTGTTATCTGGCATCCTTCAAACTCATGTTTTCTTTCCCTTTTAACTTGTCATTCCTTATTTTTCCCTGGTTTTAATTAATTTTCCATTTCCTCTTGTCTTGTGTCCTCCCTCTCTGTGTGCTCCATGTTGTTGCTGTGCTTTAGACCTACCCAGATGTGGACAATGAAATATCTGTGAGTACCTCGTGTTAAAGCACCCCTTGCCCAAAATGTGGCACGCTTTCCGTTCCAATGCAAGGATGCATTGCATCTTGTATCCATATAAAACACTGACATGCTACAGTTTCCCGCGACACTGCTTGGTTATTGTGCAGGAAATTCAGACAGATTTGGGACAACACAAGCACCTTCCTTCATGACACACATTTATTATTTAAGCGTCTTGTTGTTCCTTTGGGCAAAGTCAGGTCCATACTTGCTGCTTTGTGTGATGGAGGCCTTGAAAGTGTGATGGAAAAGGCCTTGCTTGGATTGGTCTATTCCCGACCTGAGGGTGGTCACCTCAGTCGCTGTGCTTTGTTCTCTGTCAGCGGTCCGCCAGGTTCATTACACATGCTCTTTGTCTCCCCCTACAGGTGCCCCTCAGGCTGATCGAGAGCGTGGAGAGCAGAGACATGGCCCAGCTGCACATTATCTGCAAAGACTCCAAAGTTGTCAGGTAAACAGAAGAATATATGGAGGACATGAGATGATGGGGAAATACTTTGGATCCCGTTGCCTTGTTATAAGACATCTCTTTTGGGTATTTATAGAATAATTGCTACTAAGTGCCTCTTGCTAACTTGCCACTTTCTATCAGTTAATCAGATGTGCTAGTGGTGTCGTTATCTGAAGGCTTCAATTTAAGTGGGTATGTGATATAATGGATATCAAACACTTGCCGGAGGCTTCACATTTCTTATGCATTGTAGGTGCCACTTCACCACATTCAAGCAGTGTCAGGAGTGGGTCAAGCGCCTGAGCAGGGCCATAGCTCACCCATCACGGCTCGAAGACCTCTTTGCCCTGGCCTATCATGCATGGTGTCTGGGAGGCAGTGCTGATGATGAGGATCAACATGTTCATCTGTGTCGCCCAGGTCTGTACAAGCGCACACATTCAAACACATCGCAATCGTAAATGATAATGTTCTTTTTACAACGCGTTGAGACAATATGACCTTAGAAAGGGCCCACCCCCCTGACGTATGTCTCTTTGTTCCATTTTTCTGCAGGTGATCACGTGCGTCAGAGAATGGAGATGGAGGTTAAAAGAATGGGCTTTGACACGCAAAACATCTGGAGGGTATCATCCATTAATTGCAACTACAAGTATGTCACATATGTTGCATCCATAAATAGCATGTCATCTTTCATCGTGTTAAATAACAGCATGAGAGTTAAAATGAGTGGTTTATTTAGCTATTTATGGACATTCAATGTTTGTGACTGCCGTGTGTGTGCTGCTCTGTAGAGGGGTCTAATTTTTTTCTATATGTCTGCTGTGATTAAATGTTTTCTTTTTTTTTAATTCCCTGTGACAAGTTTAGCATCTTAGATTGCTAATATGATGTTGACGTGATACAAAGTAAAACTGGTTGATTTGATTTGAGAGCTCCCCATTATAAAACACAAGCAGTCAGGATGACTTCGACAGTTCAGCATTTTTTTTCTGTTACTTTTCGTCTTCTGTGAATGAATTAGTCCTGACAGTCACCACTTTCCAATCCATTCCCTCCGAGTGGCTTTTAAACTGGCTGCATTCATTCGGGAAGTTGCTTCAGCGACAAGCAACATGCACTTCACCTCACATCGTTTGCTTACAGTATCACGGCTATGACTGTGGGAGTGGAGGCAAGATGGTCCATTCAACTATTTGTGACTGTATCCACTTGTTGGACTTGTCTAGCCTGCTTATGACAAAAGCATCTCTGAGTTGCCTCATTTAACCAAGTCTAGTCTTACCACACATACATAAATGTCATTCTTATATGCGGCAATTAGAAGAAAACAGAATTCCACATCACCGTAAGCGAGGCCATATTACCGTATATTCATCTCCCCAGGCATGTACAGTGTCTTTATACAAACAGGACAATGTGTGAATTAAACAAGCCACGGCTTGCTGAGTCACATGATTCCGCACAGTGTTCGAGTGTGTCTTCCCTCCTCCTTTGACAGCTTTAACAGTTGATTTAACTTTTTTTTTTAAACGTAAACTTTTGGCAACAAAAATATGTTAATGGAAATGCATGTTTTTTCTGCTGTTTCTTTTTTTTTCCCTCGAGTTGAATCACAAGTGGCTGCCCACTCAAGCTCTCTTGTTGTATAATATGAAGTTTCAAACTACATTTTGTGTCTTCAGGCTGTGCTCCAGTTACCCACAGAAGCTTCTCGTTCCAATATGGATAACTGACAAAGAGCTGGAGAGTGTGGCTTCCTTCAGATCCTGGAAGAGGATTCCCGTAGTGGTCTACAGGTCAGTTAGTTAATCTGCGATTTACGTTTTCAGGGACCACGATTTTATGACCCCGATCTTGATTTCCAGACACCAGAAGAACGGGGCAGTGATTGCACGCTGCAGCCAGCCTGAGATCAGCTGGTGGGGCTGGAGAAATACAGATGATGAGTACCTGGTGACATCCATTGCCAAAGCTTGTCAAATGGATTCAGGAGCCAAGGGTACTTGTGGTGCACTTGCCTGCCAGCAACATGGAGAAGCGCCCGACTCATCTGACAGTGATTTTGGTAAAGTCATTCTTTACAGCTGTATATTCTGACTATTTTATTTGACAAGAATGCAAACCCGCGCCACAATCATATCATTCAGTGATTATTCAACAAGCTAGTTTGTTTATATTTCCATACATATACCAGACAGAAGTGTGAGGATGATTCTCAATATTTAACCATTATTCAAACCGCTTATCCTCATGAGGGTCAGAGGCGTGAGCAGCCTCAATTTATACCAACTAGTAATTGATCAAATGCATTATTCAGTGTATATATATACTGTTGTCATTGTATTTATTTTGCATTTAATTTTATTAGCTGAGGGGTTTCTTTCTGCTGGCCAACAGTTTATATGGTCAACCTGATATCTCCCCCCCCCACCCCCCCAACCCCTTAACTCGTTCCCAGCAATCATTACCAACAGCACATATGAATTTTCAGTCTTCTCCTAAATGTCCCCTGCGACTTCCTTGTTCTCCCTTCCTCTGACTGCTGATTGCATCCAATAACACCATCTGCTAATAATAACGCAAATGGTGTCTTTGTCTTGTGTCATCAGACTCTTCACTGACCGGTAGCTCAGGCTGTGATGACAACACTGTGCGACAGAAGCTGCTGATTCTGGATGCTCGCTCGTACACTGCTGCAGTGGCCAACCGTGCAAAAGGTGGAGGCTGCGAGTGTGAAGGTTAGTTCTATTAATTGATCAAATTACTCACTGTGCCTGCCACATTCAGCACCGCGATTGTTAAAATGGGGATATGTAGCTGTTCAGGTGGACTCTAAGAAGTAAAACGCAGTCCAATCAAGGAAGCTGTTGTCTTTAATTTGATTATTATTTTTAAGTTGTCATGAAGCAATAACAGACACAGTTTCAAGTGTCAAATTTTGACCTTTAAATATCTAGTAACTCTCTCTAGTAGAGTAAAAAAAAATTAATAATTGAACTTGACCCTTTCTTTCCCTGTCAAAGTGTGCAGAAAAACAAAACACCTTAGCAGATTTCCTTAAGATTGTGGCATGCGAGGTGTAGGTCGATTTCTAATTTGTTTCATTCAAGTAGTTAGGCTCTACTGTATTTGTTCACTAATGTACAAGCACTTATTTTAAAACAAATTGTACTTTCCACCAGTTATTGTAGTCAATTCAGTGTGTGTTGGTATGCTTTGCAATACTAAACCCCGAACTGGCTTGTGTGTTTGTTTTAAATAGCAACACACTGTAACCAGCTAGTAAATTAAACAAGGAAAAGGAATATGACAGTAAACACATAGCAACAATGGGGCCACCCAGAAATTCCTGTTGTTCTGTTTTTCTCTGAATAAGTTTATTTACTACAAAATGGCAAAAGGCGTGTTTTGAGTTTTTCTAACCAGGTTCATTGTTGCACAATACTGGCAGCTGTTTTTGATTTTGTCAACTCTTCAAAGGACTGTCGTGTCACAGTGTGACGCTCTGCCATTTATGTACCCTACACTGCGGTGTAGGGTACATAGAAAGGAGGCAACGTATTTTGTTTTTTTTTGGGACCCTCCATAACCTTTGACTGTGCTAAAGCATAATACAAAAAAAATACAATAAAACAAATCCTATGTACCTCACTGAACTGAACTCAGGTAAACTGCTGTCTTTATGGAATGTAGGACTTGTCGCTATAATGGGAAGATCTGTGAAAGGTGAACACTTTACAAAAATGCACGACATACACGTGTGTGACATTATCATTGTTTGTGTTCAGAGTATTACCCTAACTGTGAGGTGATGTTTATGGGAATGGCCAACATCCACGCCATCCGGAACAGTTTTCAAGCCTTGAGGACAGTCTGCAGTCAGATACCTGATCCAGGAAAGTAAGTCGACCCGTTTGACCTTTTGCTTTGAGTGTCTGCTGCGGTGTCCCCCTTCTCCCTCCCCCCTTTGTGAATTGCTCTCACCCCCACCACGGAAAAGCTCCACCACAAGAGATGGAGAGGCTGCCTCGGGTCCAATCTCATTCCTGCTGAGTGGGCCAGCTGTCTGTCTGGTCACTCAGACATTGGAGCCATGTGTCATGTGTTTCTGTTTACCACAGTGTTGAGTCTTTTTGTTTGTGGCGGTGTGTACATGCAACTGTGATGTCAAATTGTTTTTCATTCAAGCTTGTTGAGATTGTTTTGGCATCTAATGACGCAGGAGGGCTTCCATCTACTTTACATAGGGGCAGCAGTGCTGCTCTTCTCCCTAAGTCAGTCTAGTGCAGGTGTGAGGAAACTTTTGTAATTTTATTGAACAAAATATAGCATTCTCATTTTTTGTATTTTATGTAGAATCTGTTATTGAACTGAGTTCATTTTTTTAATTGTCTCTTATGTTCTATGCGATACAGTATATGAATGGATAGATTGTAATTAACCAATTTGCAGGGAAAAACTAAATTCATGCCAGAAGTATTTCATGCTTATGGGCATGATTTAAAAACGGCCATATGTGGCCCCTGGGTCATTTTTTGCCAACCTCTGGTCTAATTTACCTGATTGGCCGCATCTATTCAATGTCTTGTCTCCGGGAGTTTAACTTGTGACAGTTCATATGTTGGTTAAGGGGTCTCTTCTCTTAAGGTGAGTCATCTCTTCTTTTTCCTAGCTGGCTTTCAGCTCTGGAGAGCACCCGTTGGCTGCAGCACCTGTCTGTAATGTTGAAGGCGGCCACCTTGGTGTGTTCCTCACTGGAGAGAGAAGGTCGTCCTGTCCTTGTGCACTGTTCAGATGGATGGGACCGTACACCCCAGATTGTTGCCTTGGCCAAAATCCTTTTGGATCCATACTACAGAACACTTGAGGTGACGATCTGCCCGGTGTACTTTTCTCTTTGACCACTGAAACAATACGACATGTGGTTCATATAGATCAGTGGTCAGCAACCTTTTTGAAAGGGAGAGCTACTTCTTGGGTGCTGATTACCAGGCTAATAGTATGATACACACTTCTGAAATTACACATTTGCTCAAATTATATTCAATAATGTTATTATATTATAAATTAATGACATATGTGAAGACGGTGCACCATCTATGATTTCTCATAATAATTAGGAAACGGTCAAGTGTCAATATGCGAGCCTTTATTTCCATAAATGTCTGCACCAAATCCAGCAGACACTTAAACAGCTTCTTCCCTCTAGCCATTAACTCCCTAAACAGTCACTGACATAGTCACTCTTCTTGTACAACAAATATTGTTTCTCTCTAAAATGGTTCAATGATTTTCTGCACCAACTGTACAAACTGTAATAGTATTGTATTCTACCACTGATCACTTTAGCTCTGCTTGAAACTATGGTTCACTTACATTATGAAATGTCCTTCCATACCTATTTGTCATGTTCTTGTTTATGATGATACTAATGCAGCGTGTATACCGGAGACAAATTCCTTGTGTGTTCTACATACTTGGCCAATAAAGATGATTCTGATTCTGATTCTGAAATGTTGACATTTTCTGATGGTTGATTCGACAACGTTCTTAGAAAATTATAATGTTCCATCATTGGTGAGTTATTTTTCAAACAGGCCCGCAGGCTACATATGTGACATGGTCATTATGTCGGTGACCCCTGATATAAATTGTTACATTTCTCCACATTATGATGTACTGACAACCATGTGATCCACAGGGTTTCCAGTTACTTGTCGAGACTGATTGGTTGGACTACGGTCACAAGTTTGGTGACCGCTGTGGCCACCAGGAGAACGCTGACGATGTTAGCGAGCAGTGTCCCGTCTTTCTGCAGTGGCTTGACTGTGTTCACCAGCTGCTCAAACAGTTCCCCTGCCTGTTTGAGTTCAATGAGGCCTTCTTGGTGGGTGGTCGTCATGCGCCGTTTTGCCTTTCTAATCATGGTCTGTTGTCATCAATATACAAAGGATTTGCTTGGCGTGTTTCGAGCAGACATGCACATTTTGTAGCATTAACAACACAGTCTTGCCATTGCATTCAGGTGTAATTCTTGGTTCTATTTCTTATGTCTTTTTATGCAGGTCAAGTTGGTGCAACATACATACTCATGTCTATATGGTACCTTCCTTTGTAACAATGCTCGCGAGAGAGAGGCAAGGAACATTTACAAACGCACCTGCTCCGTCTGGTCCTTGCTTCGCACGGGAAACAAGAACTTTCAGAACTTTCTCTACATCCCAAGCCATGACATGGTCAGTTTTTACAATTTTGTCAAAATTTTCTCTGTAATGGACACCAGAACCTTTCTAAAATCACTTCTGTTAATGTTCTTTCCCATTTTACTGAGACACTGGCGCGTACCCGAAAGGTGTTAACAATGATTCAGCCTACAAAATACCTAATTTCAGCTGGCAATCCATTCGGGCTGTTAAAATTCTACCTTTACAAAAACAATCTTCTTGGAGTTAGATCAATTGAACAGACTTACTTAATGCTAGTTTCAGCACATGCTAAAGAAGTTAGCATTTCTTTGCTTCTTACACAGTGGTCGATATTTAAGGTGATATACTGCCTTCTATTGGTATTATGTGGTTTATTTTCACTGTTTAACTTGAAGGTGCTGCAGCCTGTCTGCCACACGCGCGCATTACAACTGTGGACAGCAGTTTACCTCCCCACCTCCTCCCCTTGCACTGCTGTGGACGAATCTATGGAACTCTACTTGTCCCCGAGTGTCACAGGGGATGAACTTGGCTCCCGTTCCCTTGACAGGTACATTTTGATTCAAATTTCAACTCTTGGATTCAATGTTACTTGCACAATTTTCCTTCACACTGTTATTTATGAAAGCAGAATTTCTAAAACTTTTTCGGCTCCCTATGAATGTGATTTCTCCTTGGGATGCAAACATTCTCAATGAACATCTATAAATTAAGAAATGATAAAGAAAGAGATTCTGGGGCTCCCAGCTTACAGCAATTATTTTCCGACAGCGGCAACATATCCCGAATTTTTAACAAAATTGGAAGATGTCAGAGTCAGTCAGTAACTTGTGCTAAGGTAGTAAAGTATTTGTATTGAAAACACTTCTTGGCCATAAATATGAAACAGTCAAATGAAGAACAAGAAGTATGGTAGTAACTGAGTAGCTATATAAAGTAAAAGTATACTTAGCCATGTATTATGTCGATTTCTAGACTTACCAAGACCCGCTCCATGGACAACCTTCTGTCAACTTTTGAGAATGGGATGCCCCTAACACGGACATCCAGTGACCCCAATCTTAATAAGCATTGCCAGGAGGATCGCCCTGCCTTGGAGGCCACGCCCGCCCCTGACATTACAGCTGCAGGCAACTGCTCTGACGAGATGGCGTCTGACGATGGCGATGAGAACATTCCACAGCTGAGTCCTACCAAGCCATCAGATGGCTCAGGTGCTGAATGTGGCGAAGATGCACCAGAGGAGCCGTGTCTCACCACTCAGCCCCTACCGCTTCCTCCTGTGCCCCTAGCTTCTGACATTATGCAGGCTCACACTCCATTTCTTGCTCCTGTCCTGCAGCAAGATTCTACACACACAACTATCTCTCCCCCTCTTCCAACCCCTTTGCTGGAGGCCCCGAGACCCTGTAAGACTGCTGAGAGCATCACACCGGCCACTCTTAAATCAGAGCCGTGCTCACCACTGAGCCAGGACGCCATACCAGCTGCAGCCACCCTATTCGGCTCCCTGCTCGACAGCCAGGAAAATTGCCTCCTGGAGTCTGATGACCTCATGACTCTGAAGCTTCTAAAGCCACTGGTTCCCATGGAGGACTCCACTGAGACTCTTACAGATCAAGGAGAACTTTCCCATGCCATGCCTCACCCGCAGAGCAATGGTCTTACTCTGAATCATTTTGCGGATGAGGAGCAGCAAGGGGCGCATGTGTCAGCTGAGCCACGCAAAGAGGGGGTAACAGACCTTGTCAAAGGAAGAGATCAAATGTTACCTGCTGCAGCATCTCCAATGGACTGCATCCAGGGAGCCGCTCGCCATCTCATCTCTCAGAGTCCGCTGTCAGACATGTCCCTTATGGGCCCCCATTGGGAGAGCGTTCAGGGCCTAATGCAGTCCACTTGCGGCGGTGCCACTCGCGGTGGCAGCCGCTCTCTGCAGTCTAACGCCTACCAGAGTCGCCGACTTGCCTATAAGCTTCTCCGCTCGCAAGGCTTTGCCCTCGCCAGCGGTTCCCAGTGCTGCCGCAAGGAGGTTCTTTGTTGTCCCAGCAGCCCCGTGCAGCCCGGATGGCCGTCTGCAGCAAGAAGCATGGCAGGGTTCACCAGCTTGAACGCACCTGTGGTCAACAACTGCTCACTGGTGTGCCACCAGCTGCCAGCCGTATCATACCCTTCGCCCTCCCTCTCCTGCTCTCCTCTCCCGCCCCAAACTCCAGCGTACCTTGACGACGACGGGCTGCCGGTGCCCATGGACGCCGTGCAGCAAAGACTGCGTCAGATCGAGGCAGGCTACAAACAGGAAGTGGAGGTATTGCGTCAGCAGGTGCGACAGTTGCGGATGAGACTGGAGAGCAAACAATACAGCACCCCTCCCTCAGAGCCCGACATCGACTACGAGGATGATATCGTTAGTTTTTTTCCTCCTCTTCGCACTTGAGCCAGACACCCTTATTTGTGAATGTTTCAAGAAAACCTCCTTTGTGTCTTGCTACGCTTTCAGACGTGTTTACGGGAATCAGACAACAGTCCCGAGGAAGACTCTCTGTCCACCCAGAGTGAAGACCGACTGTCTGAGGGCAGCTGGGATCGAGTGGAGAGCAAAGACACAGAGGTCGGCACCCATTTCAGTCCACACTTTCATGTCTTTTCTCCCTCCCTTTCACCCTGTAATGGCTTTTTAGTCCCCTCTAATCATCTAAATGTATGTGTGTGTAGGTCACGAGGTGGGTGCCTGACCACATGGCCTCTCATTGTTTCAACTGTGACTGTGAGTTCTGGATAGCCAAGAGGCGTCACCACTGCAGGTGGGACTTCGCTATTTTTCCTTTCACACAAGCACACCAAAATGATTTCTTGTCAACAAAAAAAGTACGTAACAAATCCCTATATGTTCTCTGATAAAATCAGTGGTGTGGTTTCCTTTTTTGTTTCAATTGTTTTCTTTCAGTACAGGAAAAATGACCCTGCCTAATGACTTATAAGTTAAGTCTTCATAGATGAAAGCCCCATCATGTATTTGCGGTTTGGCATCTGTGTATTCAACAAAACACAGATTTGATTTTATATTTTAAACATATTCCCTTATCAGCTGGAAGGGAAAAAAAATCATCGTTTCGCTGTTTCGTGCTAAATCCATTAAACCTTTACTTTGGTGGCACCTTAGTGTCAAAGAACTATGTTGAAGTGAGTTAATTTTCCCCATTTCGACCAATTGTGCTTTGTCGACATCTTGTGGTGTCCCTCGGCAACCACGCTACAGACGCAAAAGGAAAATCCAAATCCACAGTCATAAACTGATAAGAGTAATAATAAATGAAGATTTTATGGAAATGAAGCAATGGCAATTGCTTTTGAAGTGTGGTTCAACAGAATTATTTTTAAATCCCGACTCATGAAACAGGCCTGGTCAAAAATGATGGCACCCTTAATACATATGTATTTCTTTGTCGCACAAACTTTTGAGCCACTTACTGCAATCAAATGATTTTCATCTCAAGTCCACAACAAAATAAGAGCAGTAAGAAAACACTTGACAATTTCTTTCCTAATGTGTGGGGTCCCATTCATTTTCAAATATGGTTGGGATATATTTTAAAATTATACATTTGTACTCTGCGTTAAATGCTAAACAACGGGCAGTGGACATGTTTGGGCCAACTAGTTGGAGCGGCCTTTCAATTTACAGAAAGTATTCTTTTTATGAATTCATTGCATGAAACTCCGGGAAGTAGTGAAATACTTATTGAGCTCATGAAGGGGTTTCTTTGGCTAGGAAAAAGGAAGGGGCCTCTGAGTAAGCCGTTCTTTGTCACATAAGGGAATGCTATCTTAGGGGATATTTACAGTAAGAGAAGCGGCGACAGGTATCGTAGCTTGTGCCAAACAATAAACAGCCTGTGACTGCAAGTCTTTCCTGACACATACACAAATAGTCGACATTGTTGGCACCTCGCTGTTGAGGAAAAGAAAAACCCTGAGGTTACAGAATAAACTTGAGTCTGACAAAAGTAACGATGAATTCAAATTTATCAGACATTGCTTTGGAATTGTGGTTCACACACAATTATTTTTTTCAAATGTGAAACAAACCTGGACCAAAATTATTGTACCTGTAACTTATTTTGGGGTTTTTTGTCTTAAGTGCACAACATGTGTAGGGTTTCACACATTTTTAAATTTGGTTAAAACATCTAAAAACCATACGTGTGCGCTCTGCGTTCTGTGCTAAAAACCTGGCAACAAGATTTTTGGACCAACTCCTCTTTCCACTGAGAGGAAATTATTCTCTTGATGAACTTATTACATGGAACTCGGGAAGTCGTGGCATACTTATTCAACCGATTACGTGGTTTCTTTGGCTCGGAAAAAGGAGGAGTCCTCTGTTTTCTCCAAAAGAAAAAGCCGTCCTTTGTTACATTGGGGGAACACAGTTGGGACTTTTACAGTAAGAGAGGTAGTAGGGAGGGTATGGAAGCTTGTGCCAGACATCCTTTGAAGTCTTTCCCGATACATACACGTGGAGAAAATTGTCGGTATCACTCTGTTGATGAAAGAAAAGCCCCACAGTGATCTCAGAAACATCTTGAATCTGACAAAAGTAAGGATCCACTGAAAATTAACCAATGAAAATAAGGGTGGTTTTTAAATTGTGGTTTCACAGAATTATTATTATTTTTAAATGGTGAAACAGGCCTGGACAAAAGTCATGGTACACTTGTTGTACAACTTTTTTGGGCAATCTGTCTTTCCAAATCACTTCTGCACCTCTCTTTGGGTATTTTGGCTTACTCTTAATGAGCAAACTACCCTAGTTATCGAAGGTGATTTCTCCAAACCACGTTTCATCTTCTTCCACAGATATTCAGTAGGATTTAAATCAGGGCTCATCAAAGGGCTCTTCTTCAGTTCGGTTGTCCAATGTTTTGCTCATAGCCATTCTTTGGGGGTATTTTTTAGCGATGTGTTTTGGGTCATTTTCCTGTTGCAAGACCCTTGACCTGTGTCATAGACCAAACTTTCAGATTAATGAATTAAACCGTTTGTAATTCAACTTTTACTTTGAGGTGACCAATGTGATCTGATGGTGACAGATGTTTTTTAGTGTGTTTCCCTCTCGTAAATCGAGGTGCCATTATACTGCAAAAAATAAAATTAAACACAGCTACTTTTTGTCGCCTCTTTGTAGGAACTGCGGCAACGTGTTCTGTAAAGATTGTTGTCATCTCAAGCTCCCCATCCCGGACCAGCAGCTGTACGACCCGGTACTGGTGTGTAACACCTGCCACGACCTGCTCCTCGAGTCCCGAACCCGCGAGATCCGCAGCCAGCAGTTCAAAAAGGCCATCGCCACAGCTTCAAGTTGAGAGGAGCGTCTCCTGTCGGGTCTTGTCCTTTTTTTGGACTCACGAGGTGTCGCCCCCAACCGGGTGTGGATCTTTGCTTCGATGGTGTTTGGGAGGTGATTAGGAGATGGTGTCTGAAAATGGGGGTGCACTGTGGTGGTAGGAGGAGGGGGGGAGTGGATGAGGGTATGTCCCAGGACAACCTCCTGGATGGGGGATATTTCGGCCTGCAGCACGGCAGCACTCTCTTGTGGTGTACCCCTTTTTGAGCTCACCGTAAGTACCGAGAACCTGCACTCTCCATGTGGTTGCGGTCGTCACACTTGAGAGGGACAATCGGTCGGCAACTCCAAGCCTTTACTTGATCTACTGGAGGCTCTCTGCTTGGAAAAAAAAGGAAAAAAGAATTGCTGCTATTGTATTTAAAAGTCTAATTTTGTATTCTTATTTTGTGCACCTGTAAATGTCGTTGTATATTGAAGGGAATCCTGAGACCAAACTTGAGCGAAAGGGAGAGATCTGCTGTCAACTTTGCCATTGTATCTTTGAATGTAAAACGGGCAATTGGACTGACTTCACGTGCGTGTGTGCATTCGGTGAGTCTCATTTGTGTTTTTCGAATTAAGTGTATGCACAGTCAATGCGGCCGAATATTCAGTGACGCTCTTGCAGCTACGTTTTGGTGTTGGAAGGCTCTGCGCGAGGCACACTAAAGCAACGCTGTCTGTGTGTGTTGGTATTTGAAGCGTGTTGGGGTGTGTTTTGGGCCACGGCATGTTTCTGTGAGCTCCTTATAGAAAGTCATTGAGGGTATTTCTGGGAAATGACTGAGAATTTTCCAAGAGGGTCTGCCATACCTCTGACTGAAAGGCCCCCCCCAAAGCCTCATTGTCCTCCTGATTGGCACTTCAAGGAAGAAAGACTGATGATTGACAGTTCTTTTGCTCAGTTGGAGAGGGCGGCCACAGTTCCTCCAATTTACAACATACTTGTTTGTGTCAACTGGGAGTTCAATTGTGCCATTATTTTTTTTTCCACCATTTTTTTTTCCTTTCCATAGATGGCAGCAGATTACTATTTGACTCCTGTGTGTTCATGGTACAGATGTTTAGCTGCTAAAGTTTCACATATACTTCTAATTATTTCACTGGATGATCATATGTCACTATATTAGCTGACCTAATGATTTGGGTTTTCCTTCAGATGGCATTAACATCTCTTTTAGACAAATGCTCTGTACTGTAACATACATCGTGAAATCTGATCCATGGTGGTGGCAAATATCAGTCATTTAATTCATGAATAACTGTTGTGAAGAATTGCACATAAAAGTCAATTCCCAGTGGCGAAGATAAAAGATTATATGATGGATCTGTTTCCCAGCTTGTTTATTTTCCTTATATAAAAAAAGGGTGAACATTTTTTTCTACAAGGATGGAACTCGGCTGCAAGTCACCACAGAGGTGCAAAGGTAAAGACATCGCGTAAAACCTGTCATGTGTTCCAGTCTAGTGATGTCACCACAGGGCTTTAATATTTAAAGAATTCGCAAAATGTACAAATGTGAAGAAGACATATGAAAGTGTATGTCGTGATGTCTCATCTTTGTATACATTCTACCAATTCAAATGCACTCATTAGCAAGACCAGAGCTGTATCAAATACTGCATTACCAATACTAGTATGAAGTTATTTTTTCCATTAAGCTGGTGGTTTGATGTGGTGTAGAACTGCCCTTCATCAAGAAGGTATTTTTGCTTTTGACGTCAACATAATTTAAACAGCTCTCTATGTGAGGAATAGTGCAGTTAAATAACCACAATAAACAATGCATCCCTCACAGCAAGATTACATTCATATTTGGTTGTGCAGGTTTAAGTATCTTGGGGTCTTGTTCACGAGTGAGGGCAGAAGGGAGCGAGAGATCGACAGGCGGATCGGTGCAGCATCTGCTGTGATGCGGACGTTGTATCGGTCTGTCGTGGTAAAGAAGGAGCTGAGCCAAAGGGCGAAGCTCTCAATTTACCGGTCGATCTATGTTCCAGCCCTCATCTATGGTCACGAGCTATGGGTCGTGACCGAAAGAACGAGATCCCGGATACAAGCGGCCGAAATGAGTTTTCTCCGCAGGGTGTCCGGGCTCTCCCTTAGAGATAAGGTGAGAAGCTCGGTCATCCGGGAGGGGCTCAAAGTAGAGCCGCTTCTCCTCCACATCGAGAGGAGCCAGATGAGGTGGCTGGGGCATCTGATTCGGATGCCCCTGAGCGCCTCCTAGTGAGGTGTTCGGGCATGTCCCACGGGAAGAGACCCGAGGACGACCCAGGACACGCTGGAAAGACTATGTCACACAGCTGGCCTGGGAACGCCTCGGGATCCCCCGGGAAGAGCTGGAAGAAGTAGCCGGGGAGAGGGAAGTCTGGGCTTCCCTGCTTAAGCTGCTGCCCCCGCGACCCGGCCCCGGATAAGCGGTAGAAGATGGATGGATGGATGGATGGATGGATGGATGGTTGTGCAGGTGCTCTTGATGTGAACAGTGACCAAAAGTGCATCTCAATAAATTATAATAATGTGGAAAACTCAATTTCACTAGTCTAATTCAAAAAGTAAAACTCGTATGCTGTATAGAGTCACAAAGCATGGATAGAATTAAATAATTCCTTTTGTTTTTAAAAATGTATGCCGACAGCGCGCCGGGTTTCTTTTGGGGGTGGGTGTAATTCTCTCTTTGCCCATCAGATGACGCCCTTTCCACAGTAGTGCCATAAACTGGCGCCACCTGTTTGTTGGAACGAGGCCAGGGCACCTTCACTAAATCAAGACGTCATGGCATGATTCCTCATTTCTCATCCTCCCGAGTGTTCCTGAGTGAGTAAACTTCCTTATCAGAAGTCATGTCCACGCTGTCCACAAACGTGCAAAGTCATTCTGTACTATCGAGAACATTACAAAGGAAGGGCTCCCTCCCTGCGATTCGCAATTATGTACAGTATTGTAATATCTCCCCCGCACGAAAGCCTTTATACGGCGTCGCCCCCCGAACACACATACACACAGACCTTTAAACATAACCGGCACGAACCCGACTTTTTAAGTATATATTATCCTCTCTGAATCAGAACTTTTCCACTGCACTCATAAAACTTGATTAATAATTCACGATGAGGGCACCCTACCTAGGTAGCTGTTGTAATTGTCATAAATTAATTGTCTTGAGTTTTATTTGAAGTCATTGTGAAACTATAATATAGCCGTATTGGTTATTGACTTAATACCTCACTTAACAGCAGCTTAATTGCATCACTGAAAGACAATCTCACCGAGGTGTTCATTGATGGGAAGGAAGATGCCTGTCGAAGAGGGCGGGGCTAGCCTCTCCATTTCCTGCGTGGCATGCTGATGGATAAGTATAAGACCCCCCTGCAACAATGCGACCACGAACGAGACATTGCGTTGCCTTCACCTCCGCCAACATGCAGCATCTCACCTTGGTGGCCGTCCTCCTGGCATCCTCGTGGAGCCTCTGCACTGGAGCTGTTGGTGAGCGAACCTGCATGCCCCATTCATGGCAATCAAGTGTTTATTTGGGCTTATTTATTCATTGCCAGCTTATTTGATTTTTTCCATTTGTTAAATATAACCCTTTTGCCGCCTTTTTATGTAGGAGTTCTCTTCATATATATAAATATATATTTAATTTGCATATTATTTAAAGTGTCATTAATGCTTACTGGGAGCATATGTAATATAAAAATATATCAACAGATCCAACATTTGGGGAAATCAATATATTTTTTAAACAGAATGAAAATTGATTTAGTGCATGAATGTTTGAAAAAAATGACAGTAAACCAAAAGAGGAAAGGACCACATGAATGAATGAGTTTCCCTCTACAGTGGCGAGCCCATCATGTGCCCACCGCACCTGTGCCGTCCATCTCTGTATTGTCCGTGCTTGACACGCGCTGCCCGACTTCGTGTCTCATCGTGCCCCTGTCCTTTTCCCGTACCCTGGACCGAGCCGGTCCAGACACCCAATGAGGGGGGAATCGATCTTCAGATTCTCCCCTCACTCTCTCTCGACGCGCGCTCTCTTTTCGCTCTCTCGCTCTCTCTTTCTCTCTTCTCTCTCAATGGTGCACCTGCGCATTAGCCAATGACGTGTGCTCCCTTTCTGCGGCAGAACCTTCTCACGGGGGTGCATTCCACCAAAGTCCATTTTACTTTGGTACTCCAGCTCTAATGTACGAGGTGTAATCTGGTCATTTGATCGGGGGCAAAAAAAGTTAGAACGTAATATTTTATCAACTCAGTTCGCCGTAAACGCTCCATAAATGCGCTGTTTATTATTTGAAATTTGAAATCCAAATACATGGAGTTGGTATTAACGTTTTAACTGCGTTCAGCAATAACATTGTTTTACTATTGCAGTGTTATAGCTATTCTCCACAACACGCACGTTTATTGTCATTTGCAATGGCGTACGAATGTCCCTAATTTTTGGTTACTTTGTGCCTCTTTCTAGTGCCAATCCTACAAGTGTTTCAGTTAATCTAATACGAGCAGTTATACAAATGAATAACAAATATTCTGTTCCATTGTGTTCAAACCCGCACAAAAACGCAATATTGTAAAAACTCATGACTGGGCATACGGTTTGATGCTCCGAATGACTTTCGCATTTATTTATCTATGCATATATATTGTTTGTCGCTGCTTTTGTAATCGATCATTTCCATGATGGAGAGCGCAATGGTGAATTGCCCTCCTCCGTTCGGCTGGTCGGAAAAAAGAAGGGGGAGGGGCCCAGGCACGTGTTTCGTTTATTCTGTGTAAATAAAGTGAGCCGGCAGCGCCAATGCAGTCGATCTTGGTTAGGTGCTCCGTGAGGAAATGTGTAGTTCGTGCGGTGGACGGGACAATTCAGCAATTCGGTCTCCATGTCTGCCGTCTGAAGTTTCCCCAACCGCAGGGGACCGGAAGTATTGTGTTGATGGGTCCCCCCCCCACCCCCCCTCCCTCCCGTAGTATATCATGCGATGTTTTAATTACACACACACAAAAAGGGGGTGGGGTTGAATGTTTGCTCTTCCTGCCGTGTGCCTTTTGCCGGTTTTTTTTCACCTTCTAAATTTCCTCGCAGATACAATGATAATCTGTTCATGTTGTTCTTCGACCTGACACCCGGCCGATTCCTTAACGTCCTCTCATTGGGCGACAATTGTGCGGACAGCGATTTGATTGGCTGCACTCAAACAACTGTTGGAAGTCACTTTTTATAGAACACGCACAATGCGCTGAGATTGGTTGTAGTAAAGTATACGTAACCGCTGCATTTACAAAAGTAAAGTTAGTTCAGTGTCGATGATGGTGTAGTGATAAACTAGGTGGTTCCCACTCTGTGATGGTATGAATGGCTGTTCGACTGACATGGCGACCAGTTAAGGATACGCAGTGTTGAAAATGGATGGATTGTTGGAAAGTTAGTTCAAAACATGTCATTGATTGGGATTGTAGAACTGAACTGCCTCATTCCGAGCCACAAATATTCTTACCCCCATTCAAGTGAATAAAATGGATAAGGGAATCTTTGCACATGGATCAGGGAATGGGGAATTGGACAACTTTTTTTTTTAATAAACCCAATGAATTCTACGATAAACGCTGATAAACATTTACACTTTTTCCATGAAAAACGGGAATCACATAAAACCGTGAAACATCCAAAGTAGTAATAATACAATGGGGGGGGGGGGGAGATTCGCAAATATGCGACTCCACAGGTACATTAGATTATTTTGTTGTTTGCTTAAAGGGGATAGTGGATCTTTTATACTTGCGTTGTATTATCAAAAATGAAAAAAAAATCTCATTTGTATATGTTGGTCTATTTTTCTCTCTCTCTCTTAAAAAAAAAGCCTAAACCTGATGTTCCGGGGGGGGAAAAATGAAGGCAGTTTTGAAATGCGAGTCAAAAATATGTTTCGGGACACAAAGCCATCTCGGATTGAAATGTGCCGTGGACCAATGTAATTCAAAGTAAAATAAACTGTATTGTAATAGTACAATCCAAAATAAAACATACAATAAACATTTGCTGTCTTTGCCATATTAGTAAAATAAATATACTCCAATCATTTCAAGTGGATAAGATCACAACCAGGAACTTGATAGGTTTGACATGAATCACAATGCCTGCCACAGCACAAGTGCTGGTGGGAGTTTGTTTTTTAGCAACCGTTATTGTGCCTGCGGGAGAGGAAAAGGTCGACATGGCAATGACTTCCTTCTTCAATGCTTCATACAATTCTAATAACAGAGCTGGAGTGCCTCCTGCAATTTTTTTTCAATGGCATGCGTGTGTTTTTTTTTTAAATATAAATATTTGATTGCTCAGATAGCGGCAGATATTTATCTCAGAGTATATGGGAAGGCAACGTGCGCTCCGATTGTAAAATATTAATAAACTTCACCGACAAACTATGTGAGAACGTGTCCCCACTCATGTAAGAGATTCTATCTGTGTTTATTTCTGATAGGAAGGAAAGATATTTGAGAATATAATAACAGATCCGGTGTGTTGGGCATTTGTATGGCTGGTTATAAGAACGGAGTTAAATATAGACGAGCACTTGACAGGTTAAGTGTCTTAAAATAATGAAATGTCCACATCATATTTCGTTTTCACTTTCTCTTTCAGAATGGTGTTATCAGTCCCAGTTCACCTGTGAGCACGAATGCAATGGTAAGCTTGGATTCAATACCTTTTATCATTTAAGAAAACGCCAAACTGAGAGCTTTTCGTCAGCTTTGAAGTGTCTTTGCGTTTCAGGGCCAGACAAGTGGAACCACGCAAACAGTGCCTGCGCTGGAAAATCCCAATCCCCTATCAACGTCGTCACCAGAAAGACCCTGAAAGATGAACGTCTGACTCCGTTTGAGTTCACAAACTACCAGCAGATCTTTCGAGGCACCATCAAGAATAATGGCCACTCGGGTGAGTGTCAAGTCAGTGGAGGGGGGTGGGGGGGTGAAGTCAGGATGCGGTGCTGATGCATTTGTCTTCTCTAGTTCAAGTTGGAGTTCCTCACCTCAGCACCATTTCGGGCGGAGGACTGCCAAGCACCTACAAGGCTGTCCAGTTCCACCTGCATTGGGGCATCAACGGCGGCCCTGGTTCTGAACACACCATTGACGGGGAGCAGTACCCCATGGAGGTACCTTACCAATCATTAAAAAAAAAAAAAGGCTCTGTGCTGGCCATTTGTGTCCACCTCTTTTCATCGACGTATTTTTTTCTTTTTTAACCATGTTAGCTGTGTTTGCAAAAATGTCTTATGGATGGGGATTGTTGTTTGAACTTACAGTTTCCAAATCTTGTACTCAATAACACTGCTGTTGACCAGTTGACCAGTGCAAATTTCATCAAAGATAGTTTGATGTGTCCTTCAATCTATTTTTGACGCTGATTAAAAAAAAATTTTAAAAAATCTTGGGTTTTTGAGATATTTTCATTTTATGTTTGCTCACTCAGCTGGACATGAGCGATTACTTGTCAAATCACGGCTGAAGAAACTCAGTCTGGCGTCGGTTATAATGCAAATTAGGCATACAGGGGCATCACCGTTTGGTAAATTCACATTTGCAAGAGAAAATGCTGCCATCTTTTATGTTTGTTCAGAGAAGAAAATCAAGTCATTGTGAATTGCATTTGTGTTCATACACCCCCACAAAAAGAGTATTTCTTCTTTTTCTTTATTTCTTTAAGTCACTGTGAGAAACTATTGAAAAAATTGTAGCATAAGTATTGAAGCTAACACATTCGAAGTGCCTTGACTGGGCAATTCTATTCCCTACCACTAAAGTAAGTGATTCACAATGGCCAACATGATATTGTGTTCAAAGAAGCCAACGCACTTACCAAATGATTATGAAACTTTTACGCAAAGGGACAGTTATTTAAGTGAAGTTAAATTATTATTTGATCCAAATAAGGGAGAATTACATAGAGCTGCTTTAACCACCTCATTCAATAGCCAATTTTACTGATTTGTTCGAGCAGCCCTGAGAGGTGTTTGATAAGTCACTCTTGTCACGCAAGCTGAATTCCTTAGATTGTCGACGCTTTTGTTCGACTGCAACTTTTTGTCCAACTAATTTTGAAATTCTTCAGACTGATAAAGCTGCGATAGTTTAGGCTAAAATGGATAAAGTGGTCACGTTCTAACTTTTGTCATGCAGCTGCATATAGTGCACATGAAGCATCACTACACGGATCTGATGACCGCACTGGCAGATCCAGAAGGAGTCGCAGTCCTGGGCTTTTTCTATGAGGTAACAATTTGAATCTCATGCTTTTTCAAAATCACAAAGTCAGTCAAGTAGAAATTCAGCCAAGATGAAATCGGCTATTTCCCATTTTCAAGGTGTCCAATAGTGCAAACCGAAAGTATGATTCCATTATCAGTGCTCTGCGAGCCATCAAAAACACAAGTAGGTACCAATGAAAGGAAGTTAAGCTTAAACGCATTGCCATAGTCCTCATGTTGTCTCTTTTTTTCCCCAGACGCCAATACCTCCCTACCTCCGACCTCCTTGGCGCAGCTGATTCCACCTGAGCACAACCTGACCTCGTTTTACCGCTATCGGGGATCTCTGACCACACCGGGCTGCACCGAGGCTGTGGTTTGGACCTTGTTCGAGAACCCCGTCCCACTGAGCTTTGAACAGGTTAGAATGTGTGAAAGGAAATCACAACGGGAACACAAATGGGGGCAGATTAATGTGAGCGTGAAATGATTTTGCTGATAAAACATAACTGTCTTCAGTCCGCAGAGAGTCAGCATTAGATGACCCGCTTTCATGTCTGCTTGAGTAATTGTTTCTGTCTCATGAAGTTACACTGATCTAAACAAAATTTATTTAAAAACATGAACAGTATACACAAATGCACATGGATAATGAATCTGTGTATATAATATAATATACAGCAACAATGTGAATAATGGTGGTCCAAGCACAGAGCCCTGTGGAACCCCACGATAAACATTTAAAAAATATTTTCAAACCCAATAATACATTCTAAAAATCACATTCCGATCAACTTTGAAGAAATATTGACGTGCTATCTTCGTCTCTCTTCAAATGCTATAATGTTTGATGTGATTTTTTTTTTTTTGCCCCCCCTTCAGCTGCGGGCTTTTTCGGAGCTCAAGTTCCGCGACGGGAAACCAATGGTGGGAACCTTCAGGCCAGTGCAGCCCCTGAATGGCCGCCAGGTGTATCGATCTGGAGGTGCAGTGCTCTTGGTCAGCTCCAACCTCCTCATGGCTGCCCTGGCTACGGCCTTGGGACTGTCCCGGCTCTATTAAGAGCAAGGCGCCTCTGCTGCACTGCGACACTCATGAACATTAAACATCATTCTTAGTTTTGCGACACCATCACTGCATGGTCTCCAAAATGGTTACACACGTCGTAGTGCATGCATGACTCACATAGGGGCCCCACCCCCCTTATGACACACATGATAATGGTGTTAAGAGGACACCTTGGAGGTGTATAAGGGTCGATATGCATGCATGCATGCAGAGTGAATCACTAGGTCATACCTTACGAATGTGCCATGGAGTACTCAGTGGCCAGTGCAGTCAGACCCCTGCCCTGATATTTCACAGCATCATCAAAACGACTCACACAAACACATCCTCATGCACTTTGGGTCGGCCATCTTCTTGAACAATGTCAAGCCAATTTAGTCTCTGCTCATATCAGTGTGAGTGGCTCCTATCTTGTGAACGGCGCACGTGATGCCTCGTTCTCTCTCAATGGCACATGAGAACTGAACAGTGCTATTAATAGCACAAGTGAGTCAGAAAAACAAGCTCAGTGTCCGAGCCAGCGGTCAAATAAGTCAGTATTTTGCCGTCTTTCTTTCTTTAAAAAAAAAAAAAAAAAAAATTAATCTCATCCCAAAGTCTGGGCAGGTGGAGCGACACGCTGGTGTTGACAATCTTCACTTTTTTTTGTGTGTGATTCTGAACCCATGCTGGGGATCACGTCTCACAATCTGAGGCCTACTGTGACACCTTAAATGTTATGATGGGAAGATGGAGGGACTGTCGCACGATGAGCAAGAGTGGGGATAAAAGGGGCAACTCATGGAAGCGGGCAGCAAAATCAAATTCATTATATTGCTGCATCACCCACAGCCGGAAGTTGCGTGGGTCAGCACATCTTCATGATTGCCGTTTGAGGATGCACAATCTAAATTCAGACGCACACTCCTCAAGCGTCCCTCCTCTCATTTCGGACTGCTACTGGGTCTGCTGCATCGAGTGCTATTGACTGTGAATTACACCCTACGGACTCCTCTCTGATCACCCTGCGGGGCCGCTTATGCGTTCTGATGGGAGATGGGTGCCATCTGCCAGCTACATTTGTTGTGATGACCAAGGAAGCTGTATATTTTTTTTTCCATAGTTTCGTGATGCATTAACGTATATTTCTAAGCCGTTCTAATGCACATGATTCACATGTATTTTACGCACTGAATGTGTCTATTGATATGAAATGCATTTTGGTATTATTTATGTATTGCAAACAGTCATATATATCGGGTTGTATGCGTTTGAGGATGTGAACTTGTGAAACATGTCATAGGTGATCTAAAGAATGTGTTAATGTTCAACAATAAATATATGCCTTTTTAATGAATAGCCTGTTTGTCGGTGCAAATTATTTCTCATAAAAGAAATTGACCTATTGTTAGCCAAAAAGAGAACCACTTTATTTACTAAACTGTGCTGTTGTAAAATTGTCAAACGGAATAAATTTAAGAATGACCTCATTTTTATGTTTAAAAAAAAAAGTCAGGAATAACAATAAGCGCAACTTTCAGAATGGTCAACACATTTTTCCTTTTTTATTTTTAAGTCAGATATGCAAGTAAACTACAACCCTGTCATAAATCTCTGTTGTCCCAGATGAGCCCCTGCCGAATTTTATTTGATATTCTAGCCTAGCCCCCCCCAGCCCCCGGTACCCATGGATCGGTTAAGCCCCACCTTTTAGTGGTGTTAAAAACAAAGTTCGTGTTGCATGAACAACTCTCTTCATGCTTAAGTCATCGTTAAATTACTGTTAGTCACCACTAATTTAGGGACCATCGGTTGTTTTTAAAAGAGTTTTTTCCAACAAGACTCCAAACAAAAAGAGTCAAAACAAATTTGGAGTACCTTTCTTGTTCTGAATGTTTTAATTGGCAGTCTGTGATGAGATTATCAAGAAAAAAGTGGATTGCCCTCACCACTGTAGCTCAATTTCTACATGAGCGGCGAATACAAAGATGGGAAACGAATGTCAAGAAAAGCGAATATGTAGAAACGTTTCCGTGACAGTAAAGGGGGCATCTTTCATTCTTGTCCCCAGGTTCAAACATGGCGCTCACGCATCCTTTGCGTGTTTCTCCGGGCTGCTTCCGAAGATTCTTGAGAGGCCGATGGCAACGGTAACCCCGTTCAGTGACCGCATGGACGCCAACTTTCATGCATTCAAATCAGCGGGAGGAAAGACTCTCTGTCACGCTTCAGTTTGTAGCCACAGGTACGTTGGAAATTATGAATATGGTTCAGTAAAAAAACACAAATACAGTATATATTTATATATTCTGCAGCGCTTGCTGATGATCTGATCATTTGAATCAGGTGTTGCAACAGGGAGACTTGGAAAACATGCAGTACAGCGGCCTTCCAGGACCCGACTTTGACACCGATGGCATTGAAGCGTCCCGTGGCTGCCTTCGAAAGTTCGTTGCATGACATCAGCTGAGCAATGCTGCCTTGTGTGGTGATCGAGGGAGGTCACCTTAGAGACGGTGAGTGAGTGGAAAGAAAAGCCACCAGGTCTGTTACTAGTCTCTTTTTGTTGCAAATAGTCCTAATTCGGTGACGCGTCTTGTTATACTGTATTTTATTCATAGACCTGTAGTGTATGCTGCAGTTTTTGTGTTGTAAACAGTTTTTCGACCATATATATTTTTGCATTTTGTTGCTTGTGTTGTTACGGGTGTATTTTGCTAACATACTTGCATGTTCATAAAGGACATACACTGTAGTCAGTTCCCACGTATGGAAATTCTGTTTTAAGGAATGATTGGACAACGCAAATATGATTCCTTACTGGAGAAAACTTGTGTGTGTGTGAGTGGGGCGTTTTTTTTCTTCATTTTAAGATAGTTACACACATCCCGGCAAACAGGCCTAATTTGAGCATTTCTCTGTCGTAGGCCTGATACTTGGATGTCTTTAAAAGATTAGCATGAGCGATAATCCTGGGGTGTGTTGAGTGATTCCTCGTCAATATAACATTGCCAGCAATCATAAATGTTCAACAAAGACTGTTGTGAAAAATCCACCACTAGATTTTGTGTGCTGTTTACAAAACTGCTAATATGACTCACACCAATAATGTTGTGTCGCATTTAAAAAATATCAAAATGTAAGCCACGAAATATGGATGGCGACAACCGTCGAACTATGTGCACAAATCCTCCCCTTCTGTCCGAGCACTGGTGTCATACAGCGGACTATTTACACAACCGCAACCACAAATCACACACGTTGTTTACAAAATCCGATCTCCTTTCGAGTTATTAATTATGTTGCCCTTCCCTTCTTTTGTTGTTTGCCACCATTAAGGAATCAAAAGGCTCTCTGTGATGGAAAGACGCAGGAAGACATCGGCCTCTCGGCGATACACGTGCAGGTAAGGACAGCTTCCTGTTCATCCCTGTTAGGACTTCTTCCCACTTATGAGTCGGGAAAGACTGGGCATCAAAGCTGAGGAAGTTGACTATCTGGCAGAAGCTACAATACCCGCCTGCCACCGCTATTCGATGTCCTCTGAACGACTGCATTCCGCCAACGTCTGTGACAAATAATGCTATTCTCTTTTGGGGAAAACAGAGGCACTTTCCTCTTTCCTAGCCAAACACCTTCATCATATCACTAAATATGTCACTACTTCCTGGCGTTCCATGTCATGAGTTCATCAAGAGGACAATTTCACAGGTTTAAAGGCCTTGACAGTAGTTGGTCTAAACTTCTTGTTGCCAGGTATTTAGCGGAGGATGAAAATGCCAAAATGTTGTCTCATAGTCGATGTGTGTACCCCAGTTTAGCTTCCTTTCATTTAAACCAAAAGTGGGTATATTGATTAAGACTCTCAGGGACAGCGGTTCCTACAGCGAACACACCGCACCCATCACATTTTCTCCACTGACAATCACAAGTTCTTGTTTTGAGGTGAAAATGAAACTTTTGTCCGTGCGGTACACGGATGTGGAGGGATGAATGAGTTTGGCTTGGGCCCCCGATTACTTCATACAATGCTGGCTGCCAGCTCTCCACAGCAGATAACATCAGTTTACATGCGGCGCTAAAAAAAAAAAAAAAAAAGAACGCCAAGTGTGTGCAGCAACTTGAAGCCTTCTGATCTCACTGGCCGGAACAATGACTTGTGGGGGGAACAAAAAAACTTTTCAAAAGGCCGGTTCCCCCTTTCAAGGACTCTTGAGCGTCAATGGCGGGACAGGTCAAAGGTTGGTGAGGTCAGAATGAACACAACGGCCTTAAAAGTTAATTTGGTTGTGTGCTCGGCGGTCATATGAGCAGCAGGGGTACTCTGACCACTATCATTGTTCCTTTTAGAAACAAGTTCTGGAATGGAATAGAAGATGTGGAGATGCGGAAAGGTTGTAAATATTAGCAACAGGCAGAATTTCTGTAGGTGTAGCTAACGTCGCAGCAGGTTTGGAGCTTAACAAGAGGGCATACGGTAAATCTTGTAAACATACTTGATGGATATTTCTGTTTTTCGTTCCTCAATGGGTTCATCCATCCATTTAGAACAGCCGTTAGCTCGTCCAAGGGGGCGGGGATCAAGTTGACCAGCTGGCTTTGAGTCAGAAGCTCACAGCCAATCACAGGGGACAAAGAGAGAAACAGGCGCCATCATCAGTGAGTCGGAACTCAACTCATGCAGCGTGCGAGTGAGCCACTACACCATTAGCGACTCTGTTTTCAATATTAATGATCGCATGATCGACGGGATCGGGTGAAATTGCATTTGAAAAGTTAGAAATAGTAAAAAGCCTTCTTCACATGCCCAAAACGATTCCTTTGTTTCATCTCCTGCTGAAGTTTGCTCACCATCCATCCAGGGGCTGGAGCCTATCCCAGCCATCTTCGGGCAGTAGGCGGAGGGAGGCTGGAGCTAGAATTGAACCCGGTACCTCTGCACTGTGAAGTTGACGCCCAGTTTGCTCACTTGTAATGGAATTAACCGGCTCCAATTTTTGTTCTGTTTTCGTTTTAAGGCAGCTCGCTGTTGAAGAGACGCTAGTCTGCTTCATGGCTCCTTTTTATTCTGAAAAAATATATATATACAGTATATGGTGTGCTGTCGGCGTGGGTCTCGGGAATCCGCTGAGGCTGTGTGACTTTGCAAAGAAGTTTTGCCTTCCTGACTGATGACATGATATGACAGTGTGACGTATTTTGTAGCGTGCAACATTGTCACAGAAGTGGCCCAATGATATGATTCAGCAGACGCCAGCCGCTATCACCGTGCTTTATGTTTGCGCTGTGCTCATAAAAAAAAAATTTTAAAAAAAGAGACTGTGTCACATTGCAAGAAATTGCAAAAGTCTGCACCAGGATGACTTGTACATTTTGGTTCTTTTGAAACAAATGCGCACCTGTCTCCAACATAGACCTCCTTTTTTTTGCCATAACTTTCAGTTTGGACACATGCGTTATTCTTCCCAGATTAGTGATTTGTCACCTGACAAATATTGCACTTGGTCGCTGTTTGTGTAGTGGTTCACTGCCATGCAGACGGCACGGGTTCATTCAATTCAATCAATTCCCATACCGAACAAAAGATGGCTAATTTCAGCGGTTCAATTCATCAGATAATACTTTTCGGCAAACTAATTCCTACCTCATTTCTGGATCAAAGATATTTTTGGATCAGCTCTTCAGAGTGTCGTTGTCAAAATGTTATTATTATTTTATTTGGAAGCTATAATTGTGAAAATGCTCACAAATACAACTGTGACATACTGAAATGAATTGAGTTTGCTACACTATTTGATTGAAATGCAGCATCTGATCTAATATGTGTAACCACTAATACAAAGCGCCTTATCGCAATCCGAGATAAATGATATCAAGAAAGTAGCAGCAGTTCCAAACACGAACAAGGTTAACATAACACAAGTTATTCTTTTCGAAACAACGGCAATTTGTTTGCTCTCGCTGGCATTGTTCTACAGGCCAGCAAGGGGTGAGGGTCTTTTTCGGAGAAAAAAAAAAAAGCCTCAGAAGAAAACGCCAGTATTTATATTGTGCTTTCCAAGAACCAAAATGTATTGTCCTCAACATGGCGGATGTTTAGAATTCCCCCCAAATATTGGGTGTTTACCATGTTTTGAAGAATTTTGAGGAAAGTTTTCTTTTTGCATTTCTTCAACTGGATCTGACCTGTCCTCAGCACTAGTAGTCACGCACGCACGCGTGCACATTATTTATTGCACCCTTGATGGTATATTAGTGTCAAAATAATCAGGGCCAGCTGGGCTTTTGCTGTGCCCCAAAAAAAAACAACCAAAAAAACCTGTCATAAGCGCGGACAAACATTTCAATCCCAAATTCTAATACTTGTTCTTTGAAATTGTGTTGATTTATTCTCTATAGTCTGTTCTTCTCATTCTCTTGGCTGCACTGCTTTTCAGTACTTGTGTATGTTGTGATTTTAACGTCCGCAGTGCTTGCCAATGTAACTAAAACTATATTCGCAATGGGACGGCTTCTCTAACTAATCAGATGTGAAAATGAGTCCTCACGGGTACAAACTGGCCGGGCTTCGATAATGTCGTCACTTTCCCGCCCTCTGATTGGTTGATACGAGTAAAACTTTGACAGATAGTTTACAGCCAATTTTAATAAGCAAAACATGTCCGAAGGGATCTGTTCAAATTAACGCTTCTGATAATCAGCGTCATTGGCGAGTATGATGCATTTCATTTCGATGTGTCATTTTTGATCATTTAATTAGGTTAATATTCATTCTGAACAATTTCAAATGACGTAGGTGGCGATTGTGTACAGTTAATGGTATTTTTCTATAGTAATTATTTTTTCCATAATTGTGATGTGGGAGTAGAAAGGCAGTAGAAAGCGATGATTGGACTAGTCAATTAGTTGCCTGAACTACGCCGTACCAATAGTTCAGGCGAAAGTTGACAATGTGCAACTGCAAATCACTTTTTGGGCCATTTTGTCCTTAGCCAATTTGCAGAGGACTTAAGACTCGTCCATCTGCCACCAACAAGTCATCTTGATAGTCTGCACAGGTCAGAGAGTTTAAAAAAACAAACATGTCGCTGTACAATAATGAGTCGACACTTGCGTGGGTTTTCTCCGGATACTCCAGTTTCCTCCCACATTCCAAAAACATGCATGGCAGGCTGATTGAACACTCGACATTGTCCCTAGGTGTGAGTGTGCCAAGCGATTGGCTGGCAACCGGTTCAGGGTGTCCCCTGCCGACTGTCTGAAGACAGCTGGGATAGGCTCCAGCACCCCCCGCGACACTTGTTGAGGATAAAGCGGATCGGAAAATGAATGAATGAATAAAGTAGAACAAGAACAACTTAGGATACAAAAATAATAATAATCTTACACGTTTATCCAATAGGTTGGAAAAATGTGACAGCTCACCTGGTGCACAGTGGTGCGCCGTCCACATCTTGGACAGTATTTGCTCCATGGTTGCGTGCTGTAATTTGGATCATAATGCTAACCGTCTCACATCACGCCCCACAGTGGCTTCTTGAAAAAAAAAAAAAAGATTTTAAACAGTCACTGATGGTCGTCAGTGGTTGATTAGCTTCGGCGCAGGCTACAAGAGTTCACATCCCACTCAGTGATGGTGGAAATGTGAATGATTGACCGAGAGTGTAAGTCTACCTTTCATCTAAAGCCAAACTGCGATAGCCTCCGGCTACTCGTATAGGATCAGTGATGTAAATGTAGGATGGATGGCTGGATATGTTGCATGAACTACATCTTTTTGGGGTGGGGGTTGGAGGGGACACCTTCATTGGGGAATTACCCTTTTGCTAGATACATTATTTTGTAAATATTTCAATGGGCAAAGATCCAGAGCCAATCTCAAGCAATATCTGCTGTTTGGTGACGTCCCTGCGCCACATACATGTAGCACAGTTTATGAAGTGCTGCCTCCACAAGTTAAAGTGCTTTTGTGATTTTATTTGTATTTATTTATTTTTTAATGGCCGCTTTTTCTTCACACAGTCTGAGCTCCGCTACCGCTAGTAGAGGCAAAGTGTTACCCCTTCCCACCGTCGCGCATCCACTTTTCGGCAAGATGATGAGAGGCAGGCTTGCGAAGCCTCTCTAGTTGCAAAGCTCGGGGTCCTCCCCTGGTTGCCATAGTAACAAAATCGCGATTTATTTATTTATTTTTCCACAAGGCGGAATCGGAGCTGGCTCATTTGCGTGAGACAGAGCTGACTTGGGGCAGAGTTTTCTGATGAAAGCGTGCCGCAGACATGAAGTGGAGACAATATTCTAAATTGCTATACACGATGCCACACCGGAGAAGACTAAATTCTTCATTCCGTTGCAGTCGATTTAATGTCAAAGTTGTGTGGCATACAGTGGCTAGAAACTCGACATAGAATCCCATAGGTCACCTCCACTTTTCACAAATGTCGGCCTTTGGTCATCTTTCACCGTCCTCGTACATTTTCAAGCTCCGTAGAGCTGCACAGAGCGCTGACCTTCGGAAAGGTCTTCCATATATTATTACAGCACCTTTCCCACAAGAACAGCTAAAAGTGCACACAAGGTGCACACAGAGCACACCTCTGAGTCCTGACATCCTTCCAAAATGGGAAGCTAAAAAGGAATAGCTTCCTTCTTCTTTCTGAACGCTGTTAATGGCATCTCAGCAGGTGGTCATTCGTTCGACTGTGGTGAGTCGTTCAAATCGCAGACAGGAGCGTTGTATACGTCCTGGCCTGTTCCGTTTGAAATCGACCGGCACTTCGGTTTCAAAGGGAATGCATCACTATCATCCAAAATCAATGTTTTTATTCATCTCAAGGAAGGGGGCGGCCATTTTGCCACTTGCTGTCGACTAAAAAGGACATCACAAGTTGCTCAGGGCGCGGGTAACTTACCAATCGCAGTTCACCGTGCGAATGTCACATGACAAAACTCAGAAGACAGGTGAGCTGCGATTGATCATTAACCTCGCCCTGAGGTACTGGGATGTCATTTTATGGCATATTCCACCAAGGCAATATTCATCAGACTACAGTGTTTGATTGGCAAGAAACTTTATTTGACTTCCTCTGTAATGTTATGATCGTGATTCATTACGCACACACACACACACACACACACACACACACACACACACACACACACACACACACGCACGCACACACAGAAACACACACTTACATTTCCAGCACTGTGTGGTTGTGGACACAGCCATCCTCTCAAATGTCAGCTTTAGCTTCATTCAGCTGTTTTCTTGCGCCGGGGGCTTCTTTCTCCTTCTGTTGAATTTGTGCTGATTTTGGAGAGTCAGAAAAAAAAGGCGCTTGTTCAGGGTTGCTTGTGCCTTTAAAGCACGAGCAAGGAATAATTGGGTTCATTGCACCTTGCTTCCCCAAGTGCAATGTACTTCAACAAACAGAAGTACACTACGGTATGGACATCAATGAAAGATAGTAACTTTAAAATAAAGCAAGTTCAACCCAAATACAGAAGACACTTAACTGGGCCAAGACCGTTGGTACAATTTATTCATGTGCAACCTAAACACTAGTCTGTGTCCTAATAGTTGATCTGGGGTCCCACACACGAAAGAATGAGCTGCTAGTCTCTAGTCCGTCAACTGTCCACCGTTCTTTCATCGGTCATCCCAGGAAGTTAAAATCATTCCAGACTGTGACTTGAATTTGGTCAAGGCGTTCTTTCAGCGGTCATCCTGGCAAAGCCCACTCAGCACCACATGCTCTGCCCCTCTTGTCCTCCAACCAAATGAATCAGCCGGTATGATGCCGCACATACAGCAGCTTTTGTCAGCATCAAAAAGATGTCCGCTGATGCTTGTGGGTACCGTTGGTGACGCGATACACATATGCAGTGGAATATGACGTGGCTTCAGCACCCCAGTTAATGACCATGGAAAGATTTTACAGGTCAGATATTCCAGCTTACTAGAGACCCTAATTATAACAAGTGCGATACAGTTAGACCAGGTTTCGACAATGAGTTCTCAATGAGGGCCGAATTAATTCACAGTTGCCAAGTCGTGAGCCAAATTGTCTCTGAGTTTGTTTGTTTGTATGCATTGGACCAGTAAATATTGTTTTCTCTGCAGATTGTATTGGTAGTAACCCATTCATTCACCAATAATGATAAGCCACTGGTGTGAAACTCAAGGCCCGGGGGCCAGATCTGGCCCGCTACATGATTTTATGTGGCCCACGAAAGCAAATCAAACATCTCAACTTCCGCGATGCTTGCTAATATCTCTACCAAAATTTAAAATGCTCCTATGTAATAAATAAGAGACATACTGTAAGCATTTTATTGTAACCAAACCCCTCATGACAGTAACTTAAAACAATACTAGATTAAACCGTTATTTTTGACTTTTTAAAAATTTGGTTTCAGTCACAACGGCCCTCCAAGGGAAACGGTAATTAAAATGTGGCCCACGACAAAAACGAGTTTGACACCCCTGTGATAAGCTGTCCACTGTAGTAACCGCTGTCCCTGAAAGGGTTAAAAGTAGTCATATTATGATTATTAGTAGAGTTTGTCGTCACAGCAGAGACTGTATAGTGGAGCCCGTGTTGATGCAGAGAGGAGGAAAAAAAAAGACACCGTGCTGATTGTGTAGCAATTTAATCCTCAGTAAAAAGTTCAAACTAATGACGCGATAAACTGCGAAACAAGATGATGAGTGTTAAAATATCCAGATGGCTTTCAGAATTACGCACGGACAGCTATCAGCAACGTTTCTGCAACCACACCGTCTGTCTAGAATATGCTAATAAAGACAAAAGAAATGAAGTACAATGCAAAATGTATTTGTATACTCTCTTGCCTGGTGCATTTTCTTTCTTATGAATATTTCATATTTCTGGTTTTGGAATAGTGGAAGAATCCAAAGAACCCGCAATTAGATTTGCTATCTTCATAAAGTTTTTAAACCGTGAGCTCGTTGAGGAAATGGGAGGGGGTGGGGGGGGGCGCAGAGAACAAAGTAAGATAATGAAAGGCAACTACCGTAAATTCCGGACTATAAGCTGCTACTTTTTTCCCAAACTTTCAACCCTGCGGCTTATACGGTGATGCGGCCAATTAATGTAATTTTTCTAACGGCCGCCAGGGGCGCTCGAGTAGAAAAGGTAAGATTAAGACCGGTCTTTATGACACTGCTTAATTCCGACACTGAGGACGGCGACTTCGATGGCTTCAGTTCACAGGAGGAAGATGAAGACGGCTCACCGTGATTTTTACAAGTACCGGTATGTTCTTTTACCAGACCTGTTATACTGTGTTGCTATTCTGTTGCTAGCGTGTTGTTACCATGTTGCTACAGTTTTACTGCCGCGTCACAGGCACCATTTGGGAAGAAAGTTATATTATTATTATTGTTAAGTTATATTATTAAAACTTTGAAAACTCTCTTTGTGTACCGTCTTTGTAAATATGTTTACATGTTTTAATGTGGGCTTATATACAGGTGCGGCTTGTGTATGTACAAAATTGGTTTTCCTCTAAAAATGTAGTGGGTGCGGCTTATAATCAGGTGCGCTCTATAGTGCGGAAATTACGGTAGTATACAACATTTTTTTTTTTTTATGGTGATGCTGCTACATTATGTCAACAGTGGAAAAAAAAAACGTGGCCGCATCTAAGATTGCTCATATGGTCTTTAAAATGTTAAACTGTGGATGATTTAAACATTTTAAATACCATATGAGCAATCTTAGAAAAACATTTACAGCAGTTTGGATGACTTTGACAGCTCATACTTTTCTTTGCAAACAAAGAAGTCCTCCAGTGAATTTGGGCCAAACAGTCACCACTTTCCAATCCATTGCTTCTGAGTGGCTTTTAAATTGTCTGCGTTAGGGAAGCCTACGTGAATTATTTCTTGATCTCGGAGAACCCGCGTGTGTGTGTGTGTGTGTGTGTGTGTGAGAACACCAGTCAGCGTCCTAAATAATTGTCTATAGGGAAGATCGCAAGCCTGTTCAGAGGCCGCTTCTGACAGGCAAGACAAGGAACGAAATCTCCCACGGGAATATTTAAAATGTTGGGTTGTCAACAAATTTCTGTATTTTTTTTTTTTTTTTTACAGTGCACAGAAAGATAGAAGCACAGAGCCACACCAGGATGCACACACAGGCATACACGGAGAGATGCAAAATTCATGAAAGGCTTTGCTTTCATTCATGTTTTAGCCAAGTATTGTATCTATTCATAGCTAGGGATATGTCGAGAAGTCACATGTCCTTCACTCTTTTCTGTGCATACTACACATATGCAAAGGATAACACCAAAAACAGAATTGAATGTATTTTTCTTTCTGATATCATTTTTTGGGTGAATAATTCGAATAAATATCCACCCATAGAAACATAGTTTTTTTTGTTGTTTTTTTTCCTAATATTGTCATTCCCACGGCCCCGCATACATTTTTGGAACCGTGTTTGGGTTTTCTTCCCCGACCAGATGAGCGACTCTCAAAACATTAGCCCCATGGATTATTAATATTTATCATTTACACATCCTGCCCTCAATTATTCTCGACAATGGGATGAGATTTTGTCTGTAACTGAAAAGAAAAAAAACAAAAACGGGGCAGTGTTTATTTGGGGAAATGGGGCGTCACTCACTCTATGAGGCATTCTTCAGACCTCACAAATAATGTTATTTTATTTTATTTTTTTAATTTTTGACTCTGATTCTGCTGCCTTGAACCCAATGGTTGAACTAGCGTTTTACTCCAATGATTCCTCTACCTCCTTGATGGTGACACGAAGGACTCCCTGTGACGGCGATGTGTAACACATTACGTAGACAGACCCAAGGCATCTCGATTAGCTTTCATTATCACGAGAATTGGAATTCACTTAGATTAGATCCCAAACTGAGTACTTGTAAGCAGGTGCGCCGTAAATTAGGGGTGGAAATTGTCGTTATGGAAGATGGCACCGAGGAGAATTAGAAGAGTATATGATTGACAGAGAAAATCTTTTCAATATGCGTCATTGATGTGGTGGGTCCCATGTGACATTTGTAGTTTTCACACTATTCTTGTTTTGATCAGTGCACACACAGCAGGTAATGTGCCAAACTAGATAGACAATCTACCACCAAATTTTTAAAATAGCCTAATCTTACAAGGAAGAAAAAAATCATCATTCATGAAAGAGATATTCGAAACATTTACTGTGACAACATTGCAAGCTGCACTGATCATCTGGTATGAATAATTGCAGTAACGCTGTCAATCAAATGACGGCCGTATCTCACTGAGCAGCGAAAGTTAGCGAGCAAATTCCGTCTTTTTCCGTCAGGGTTCCTTCAAGGTCGCAAACGCTTGCTAACAATTTTCATGGTCTGTCGGACGGTAACGTCTGGCGAACATATTAGCGATTGTTTGCAACATTAAACAAGGTCTGACCCCCCCCCCCTCAAAAAAAAACATTCGCTATGGTCGCACACATTTGAAAAACTTCACTGATCAGTAAGATACAAGCTAGCGAGTATCCACTTGCACAGCATTTAAGGGAGTGTTAAACAAGGACTGATTCAGACATTGAGTGCACTTTAGTGCTCTCGCCAGCACTTACGTAATAATATTTGATCATAGTTGAGAAACAACCCTCGATGGACAAAACGGACACTCGTATCAAAACGGAGGCAATGTGATTCGCCTCGCTTTTTGGTTAGAGCAAAATTACAAACCAAGTACAAAAGGGCAAATGAAGACTATGACCCCCCCACCCCCAGCTCCCACCTCCTCCCCCCGTGTGCCCCACTATCATTTTCATGGTCCATTTGGCAATGTTAAATCAAACAAGACATAAATTTAGCTTCAGGGGGATGCTAAGTAGGGAGGAATGATGACCAGAATTTGACCAGTCTCCTAAATCATTGTGTTTCCCAACTTTACTTGAGCCGAGGCATCCAATTCACAGTAGACAAATCTCATGGCGCAGCACCAAACAAAAATGTCACCAAAGTATGAATACTGACATGATCACTATCTCGTCTCAATTTCCTGATAAATAATACTCTCTGTTTGAAAATCTGGGCCTGTTTAATTGAACGCAAAACTGATATACAGCACTCACATGAATTTATTCGACAATGAACCCAATGGAAGAATATTCAATTGTTCTGTCTGTCATTATATATTGCAGAGATAGATCGATGAAATAAGATTTTATAATTTTGATGTCATTATACACTAGTGTCCCATCGCACCCTGATTAGGGGGGGGGCAATGGTGTGATGGGTTCTGGCTTGGAGATTCAAATGAAGCACCTTAACCCTTTCATGTGCCCTGTAACTTGACAACATGATAAGCTGTCCACTCTCGTGACCGCTGTTCCCGAAAGGGTTAAAGCAGCGTTAAAAAAAAAAAAAGAAAATCAAATCTGGTAAAAAGAAAAAAAAATCAATATTGATGAGAACCATACAAAGGAAAGCATCCTGGTTAGCGCTGATGAGATGTTTAGCAATGTACAGCGAGCACAACCGGAATGATAGAAAATGTACTTGTTACTATTGGAACCCAAAACACCATTCATGGAGTTTGACGCCAAGGTGAGGTTATCATTTTCGCGCTCACCAAAGATTCTTTTTGCAAATGTTTGTTTTGCCGCAGATGGAGAAAGCGCAGCACTGAACTGTCGACCTCGAGCCTCCACCCCATTGTGTGAACAGCGAGCGGGTCGCCCTCTTGCCCGCACGACAGGATAACATACCGTTGGTGATGAGGCTGTCTATAGGAGGTAGGGCGGGACAGTGACATCACATACGCTCAGCACACGGGGAGGATGTGGGAGAGACACCCAGAATCTTGTTTATTTTCACTTGGGGGGGGGGGAAGTTGACGTGTTAGAGAACAGGAGATAAGGAAAACAATACATCACAGCCTGATTTCACATTATTTCATAACGTTAATACAAATATGGAAAACGGACACCTGACAGACGGCTCAGTGTAATTCAAATGTACATTCTTGGCTTATTGCGAGTACAGAAGTTTCACCCCGGCGTGTTTATCGGAGGTGGTCCGTGCACAAGGCGGCGGCTTTCTCACGCCTGCTGTTCCTTACTGCATATTTCCCCCGGCAAATGAAAACCTCAAAGGTGACCACGTCTGGCATCCATAAGGTAGCTTGACATGAGACAAGCACGAGAAGTGTTTTTTTGCCTGGCGTTTTGTAAAGAACTGATCCAAGGACGTTTGCTTTTGTCGGCTTTTAACAATCCTTCGAAAATGTTCAAGGCAACCATCAGATAGTGAGCGATCGCCCGACTGGTCAACACTTTTTCTGCGTGATTCAAATTTACGTAAAACTATCCAAGCAATATTTTCCTGTTGAGACATTGCGTAACTTGAACATTTCGTATGAAGAGACGTTCGTAAGTAGAGGTACCACTGGAATTCTTGGTTTTAATGGACCCTCTCGGAGAGTTATTCACCGTTGGTGAAGCATGCGTTGATTGCCGACCAGTCCGGCGTGAAGTCTGCCGTTTGCCCCGAAGTCAGTTGGGCAGCTAGACTCCAGCTCCGTGACGACCTTGATTGGATGGATTAAAAACAGAACTATTACATTTGCATATCATTATATATGTTGTGCACGCATCACACTCTCTGTCCCTATAGTGTTGACCCACTTTGTCGCTGACATACGGTACATTTCCTACCATGTACAAGTTGAAAGCAAACAATGAGGCGCGTGTTGTCTTGTCAGATAAGAGCACGGGTGACCGAAAGTTTATCGCCTTCGCGGAGGGACGGTCCGTTTTAGCGAACGTAAACAAGAGCGTAATATCGTGGGTCAAAATGTTCTCTCCATTGATCATGTTTGTCCTAAATATTGTACTGTTCAAAAGGCCATCAAATGACGTTTGACGTTTGCTCACGTTTTGTGGTCATCTTGCCGCACGATCCATCGAGCAGATTCTAAGACTCGAGGCAAATTTCCAGGAGATCGGCATATTTTCTTTGAACATAGTGTGAAACTCACCTACAGACTTTCCCAGAAGGTCATCAGGTGACTAATCTTACAAGTGATTCTTCTGTTTGATATTGTAAAGTGGATGCTTGCCTGTCTGAAAACACAGGAAAAGCGTCGAGATGTAGCTTGTATGGCAGACTCCTGAAATGACCAAAAGGAAGAGGTAGAGACGTTGTGTCCACTCTGGGACAATGGGAACAAACCTGTGTCGCGTCACGGCACAACCATTCATAGCACGCTGCCGTTTGGCAGGGAAGGGGGGTGGGAGGGCGGCATGGGGGCGGGGGGCTAAAGGTCAAACCAGTTCAGCACAGGTCGACTTTGAGGTGAGGCGCGACAACCTGCTCCTACTCGGAGCAAAAGCCGTGCCAGCGTCAATGCGGTGTCCTGCATTGTGCTGGCACCACCATCTGCCTCTTCTGATAAGATCACAACGCTCATCAAGCCGCTCTCGTTAAGTTGTTGCTGGCACAAGAAATGAGCAAGGAAATCCCTGCGGTAATGCTAAGAACAATATAAAAAGTAACTTCGTTCGTAAAGGAACTGATCCGCATCGTACATGTAAGATAGGATCACTATTCATTAGTATACACACATCTTGACAATTCATCTCTCGCCTTACATTTGACGTCAGCCCTTAAGCCTATTCTAGGAATAGTTTGCATTTGACCTAATTTGAATGGTAAAATCACTTTGTGGAGAAGAGCAACAATGGAAAAGCCCATGAAGTGGCCTATCCTCTCCAAGGTTTGTCTTAACGCATACCAGAAAAGGATGTGGGCTGAGAGGTAAACATCGTTTACCTGGGAAGACCTGAAACAAGATGCCAAACTCATAAAATAAAAACTGTTTATACAAATCAGAGACGACATGGAATGGCTTGGCTCGTGCCCAAGTCCTTTCGAAAGTTCCCTAGAAATTATTTGATCTATTCATCCGGCCATTTTCTGTGTCGCTCTTGTCCTTATTGAGGTCGCGGGTGAACTGGAGCCTAGTCCAGCTGACATGGGCGAGAGGGAGGCTACACGCTGGACCGATCGCATGCCACCGCTAACGTCTAAGCACAATTTCAGTGCAGTTTTTCTCAAATTGTGTTTGCACCGTATTTTTTGGGGTGATGCTCAAGCACACCTAAATTGGGGCCCAGCATCCCTAAAATTTGTGAGATTTGATGTTATTTACTTTACGTTCTTTTAAAACAAGCTACAAAAGTGTCCAATCATATAGTCCTCCTCTGAGATGTTTCTATTTTAACAACAAAAATACAACGTGTCCCCCTTGCCTAAAAAAAATGGTTTGTCATATAAGTATCAGGCTTAAACCAGGAAACGGGGTTCCACCGCTCAATGCTAGCACACTATTCTGACCACAATTCCTCACTGTTTCTGCATTTAGTCATAGCCTACTATTTATGTTGTTTTATAGGCGTCGCTTGTTGTCTCGGTAGGAAAACGCTTCAGGTTGTTAGGGACAGCACCTTTCTCCTCTGTTTGAGATGGAACGATAGCAGCTACGCTAGCTGTTATGTGTTCACTTTAAAGCCAAGGTGCGACTGACAGGCTTTACATTTTAACTCATTTTAGGACACAGGGAAACCGAGGGGTACATTTGATTTGAAATGTCCAAATTAGTGACATTTATCTTGCAGCTCTAAACTCTTGATCCTAGAATCACCCCGAACCCTCATTCGTGTCGTGGGTGACAATTATTGGACAACGGATTTTCCTTCGAGGCTGTCATTGTACCGGAGTTCTTCATATTGTTCTACTGTCGCTAATGAGGCTTGTGACGTCTATTTAGACTTACCGGTAAATTAAAGTCTGATATGTGCCATGTGCCTGTTTTCCCGGCAAAAGAATTTGGGTGTGTTTGTAAAGCGGGTGCTCCTAACAGCACAATGACCACAAAAAAAAAAAAAAACAATCTGCACACATCCTCCATGTTTGTGTCTCTCCTGACTTTCTTCTGTGATGTCGCCTGTGACTCAAGCGCCTCACAAGCAGGAAGAGGAAGCGACATGTTGGATTGTGTGCAGGAGTCACTTGTACACTTATCAGAAAACCTCCTAACTACTTCTCTCCAGATGACACAATACGTCACGGGCCAATATAAATAGGTCCAATGACACAGCGGTGGGGAAACATTTCAGATTTATCTCATTGTCTTCTCCCCGGTTGTAATGAGGTTACATTGGGGAATGCGATCGGAGAGACGTGTCGGCCAGCTTTGCGGACGTGGACATTGGGAACACTGGTTTATTTTGTCAGCTGAAGACCCCCAAGGCGCTGACCCACACCAGGAGAACAGACCGCCCGTCGATTAAAACTGAAGCAATCAGAACAGTCTGTCCTCACCCTGATGAACAGCTCAAAAAAAAATAATAATAATAATCCAGCATTGAAATCACTCATAACGAACAACCAAACCAAGTAACATCCATCATCCATCTGCTCCGTTTTCCTTTATGTTGTCACTTTAGTACAGGCACAATTCTTTCTTGTCATAATTTGTGTTTTCGAAGTTAATTGCAGTCATATTTATGTGTGTTTTTCATCATAATAATCAATCAGCTTTGAGCATTTTAGCAATTAAACGCACGAGATTGACAACCAGTAGGCCAAACAATAGTGACCATATCAGTGTGACCGCATCTATCCATTCTCCATCCTCTCATCCTGTTCTGGGTCACAGAGACCTTGGGCGTATCACAGCCCCGACTTTGGGCAACAGGCAGACTACACCTTCAACTGGTCGCCAGCCAGCCTCATTTCATTAAAATAAAAATAAAAAAAGACACTTTGGTAGGCACAGAGGCTTGCATGTTTGCCCCCCCAAGTCAAGAGGTTTTGGATTTGAATCTTGGCACCAGCCTTCCTGTGTGGAGTTTCCTGCGTTCTTGTGTGGATTTCTTCCCGGCATGCCGGCTTCCTTCCACATTCCAATATCATGCCTGTTAAATTAATTGAAGACTGTAAATTGTCCATAGGTGTAAACTGAGTGAGAATGGTTGTCTCCCCTTATACTCTATGTGACCTGTAGTTGATTGCTGTCCAATCCCGGGGTGTAAGGCGTAGAAAAAAAAGTAGTGTGTTTCCGGTAACCCGACCGACCGAGAATTTCTACCTCGAACAAAAACTTTACGGTCGGCATTTTTTTTCAAACCTTTTACATTTTTGTATAATAATAATAATAATAATAATAATAATAATAATAATAATAATACATTTCATTTCATAAGCGCCTTTCAAAACACTCAAGGACGCTTTACAATCAAAACAAGAACAATAAAACCCGTGGAGATGTCCTGGAGGTGAGAGAGAGAGAGAGAGACTCTCCTCCGGGTTGAGTGACCGCTGGCGCGTTTAGCTGCCGCTGCTCAACCCGTATTGTTTTGTGTTTTTTGTTATTGTAAAGTGTCCTTGGGTGTCTTGAAAGGCGCTTATAAATAAAGAGTATTATTATTATTATTATTCAAACCACAGACAAAATTATAAATAATAAAAGGAAAGATGAATTTAGAGCATTTACATTGGTGCAAACTCTCGCGATATTCACGTTGCGTGGTTTGCCCTGTCGTCTGTCAACAACATTGAATCGTGGCGGCGGCCACGATCTCCGACAACAGTTTAAACCGCGTCTTGTGTGTCGCAGTCGCATGCTCGCACCATAATCTTAAGAAAATAGCATCCAATCGAAAAGATTCAGCGAACTATTTGACGAACACCACGGGCCGTCTAGGACGTGGGACGCAGAGGTAACGAGACACCCAGCCGGGGGGTACCCAACTCTCTCGCCGCCTTTAGCGGCGAGCGGGGGTTTCAATAACAGTAAAAATGTCTCCTTGTTTTATGTTTTATGGGTATTTTGTTTACATTTTTGAAGGGGGGCAAAAAAAAAAAAGACGTTGTCCGACCTACCGACTCTATGCTGAAATTTCATGTTACCGGAAACACACTACTTATTTTTCTACGCCTAATCTGCCTCTCACCGTGATAGGCTTCAGCTCATGACAACCCAGAAAGGATAAGCGAAACAATAAATGGATGATTGGGCATTTTAGTAATATTGCAACAGTCGTGTCCTTGTTAGCGGTGGTATTGAGAGAAACAATGTTGTTGTTGTTTTATGAAAATGCCGTTCACTAAAAAGAGAAAATGTTTTTTAAATACAAGAACTATGTCATCACATACTTTATGTAAGACAGACCTATGCATGTGATGTAATGGCGAATCAGTTCCACTTTCAGCCACTCACTATAGCAAAAATATTAGCCATTCTTTGCAGAGTATAAAGAATATATGAACTCACAAGTCAGGTCACTTGTACCTCAAGGCACCACCGTACTATTTTTTCCATCTTGTTTGTATTTTGCTGCAGTGTGGGTGCTCTGAAGCAGATGCCGTCTGGATTGTTTGTGGGAGATATTCTGTGTTTTGTGTGCTGCGTTTGGCCATCGCGAGTACAACCACACGCGAGTTAGGGCTAATGTCTTTAATGGTTCTTCAGTTGTCACATGCTTCTGCCACTATTTGCTTTTGGGTTCGCCTGCTTGCACAGGAGTGCCTTCCTAGTAACTTATTGATGTCTCAGTTACAGTATTTACTTCCTTGTTGTAAGCCTACCTAGTAAGTCACAAAAAGTATTCTGGGTGAAACAGGCACTGTACTGTATCTTGTTACCATTGTTATAAATGATAAGGACCAAAATATGGTTAGTATAGCGGATGTTCATAACACCTAGGAAGCTCCATCAGGAAGTTGAAGCTCAGCCGGTAAAAGCAGCGTGATTTTCATCCTGGCCGTGGAACAGTGAACCTTGGGAGTTTGCCCCAACTAGTCTACTTTGTGGAATTCGAGAAGACATTCCACCGTGTCCCTCTGCGAATCCTGTGGATGGGGGATCTGGGAGGACGGGGTACCAGACCCATTAAGATGGGCTGTTTAGACATGTCAGAGTTTGGTCGACATTGCCAGTAGCAAGGTAGCTATGTTTCCGCTGTCCTTTGTCACGGATTCTGTCCATGACATCTATGGACAGAATTTCTCAGCACAGCCAAGGCATTGAGATCGTTCGGTTTGGCGGCCTATTGTGTCTCTTCTTTTTTGCAGATTTGGTTCTGAGGTGGCCTGGGTATCTGATTCGGATTCCCGCTGGACACCCGCCTAATTAAGCATAGCAGCTCGTTCTACTAGGACGAACATCAGAGGATGTCCCAATGCTGCAAGAGTCACTTGGCTGGCCAAGGAACACCTCGGGATTACCCCGGAAGTACAGGGAGAGAAGTCTCAGCTTCCCTGCTAGAGTTGCTACCCCGCAACCCGATCCCGGTCATGCGAAGATAAACTCACTGTGTCGTGCTGATGATTTTCTACCACTTTGATTCATAAGTCAGTAAATATAGGAGACACTGCTCGATACGAATCGTGTGGCACTTCAAATTACAATCCTAAATATCAATACACAATAAGGTGAGAAAATGTGAGTCTGGAGATGATTGGGCTTTGTCGAAGAGAACTATCAACTGTGTTTTCTATCAGTTGTCCTGAGTTGAAAAAAAAAAAGGTGTTGCTTTTGGCCACAATGGGTCCTTTTATAGTGAGCCTGTATCCATTTCTTCTAGCCCCTCTTTCGCCCTCAGTGAATATGTGACCTGCATTGCAGGTTCAAAAGATTTCCGCCTCAGCATCACTTCACGATGTGTCGTGTGAATCATCGCTGCGGCACCTGCTGAAAAAAGTGCCTCGAGTCAGTCAATAAAGTGGGAGCTCTGCCTTTCATAAGAACCAATTAAGACTTCTACCGGGGACATCCTCTGTTCTGTAATACTTTATGCGCTCTGACAAACACTCGAGCACATGAATATAAAGACCTGACAGGACACAAACTGCTCCCTGGTGTTTTGAACGATGCATTAATGATGATGACCTTCCTACGTACGTTATTTCAATCAGCAAATGTGCAGCGAGCTCTTTTGTCTTGCCTGAGGGTTTGTTGCTTCTGTACATGCATGTGAGGTGTATATTTAGAATCGCCGTGCATAGCAGAGGGCATTGCGTGGGAGGATGAGTTACTTTTAACACTGGAAGCGCTGCAAAAAATAAAATAAAATAACCGCACATGCATATGGATGAGCGCAGGCATAGTGTAGATGCACCTGTACATATTTGTAACGTCAGACTGAGAACCCCGCACACACACACACACACACACACACACTACGAGGGAGGTAAACCTCAAATGCACTGTCACGCCCTGCAGAGGAAACCCCAGCCAGTAGACACGACTCCACACGATGCTTCCCTGATGCATTATTCACCTCTTTGAAGCCGATTCGCCTTTTCACTTCAAACTCTGATGGTCAGAGTGCTTTGCAAGGGGCCACACAAGCACGTGGGTCTAGTGTGTTGGAGATGTAGCCCACCGTACGGATGGAACAAGCCCCGTGAAATGAAAGGGAGCTATTTTAGTTCATCTAGCTCAGCCTTTTAATGTGTTGCTTTTTCTTCTTTTTAGGCAAGACGTGCTGGTGAGAGAACACTGAGCAGGGGAAGCCCTCATCTTCTCCATCTCATCGGCATGCATGGATTAATTGTTCGCACGTATTCATTATTCACCTCCCACGGGCAATGAATTATTCAGCGCCCGTATTTCCACATGAGGACAGAAAGGGGAAAATATGAGGAATGCCGTTAGCCTGAATTCTATCTCGTCCTCAGGCTAAGACCACCCCCACCCCCTCACCCCCCTGCCACCCACCCCCCTCTTACACAATTTCACTACACCACTGTGAGAACAAATTGGTAGACATTACCCACCTCCCATTACTGTGAATGTTCTTGCTTCAGGGAGTCGGGGAGGATGAAAAAAGCCTTGTTTTGATGTCTCTGCTGAAAACCATTATCATGTCTCTCGAATTGTTTTGGGGGGAGGGAGGGGGACCCATCTCTGGAAGTTTGTGTATCTGCAGATGCCTCTGCTATGTACCCTATACCGTGCAAGCGCCATCATTAAGATATATTTCTTTAGATTGAATGTATTTTTATGCAGTATTTATACTGCATTAGTATGATTTGGTAGCGGCTGGCTGGATCTTACAAAATTGTAATTTTGTCGTCTTGGATCATGTGATATGGCTTTTTATTTTTGGGGGGTTGGCCGTTCCATTTGCAACATTGCAATGACGTTCACCCGCGGTTTGGATTTTTTTTTTTTTTGATCGGAGCATGCGTTGTCATTCATTTCCAGCGGTACCTCGACTTACAAAATTAATTGGTTCTGGAAGAAATTTCTTAACTATAAAATGTTCTAAGTAGAGACACGTTTTCCATGTAAATGCCCTAATCCGTTCCAAGTCCTCCAAAAGTCAGACATGTTTTCTTAAGCATAAAAATGCATATGTAACAAATACAATTAGATTATTGCGCAATACATGAGAGTTGTGCATAATGTAAAAAACAACGAATATGGTAAAGAATAAAAATGGTCATTTCACTTTTAACTGCGTCCTCTTTTTTTGCCCTCTTAAGTCTCTCTCAGAAATGGTTTTTGCCTGGCGATTTGTAAAGAACTGATCCAAGAACATTTGCTTTTGTTGCTTTTAACAGTCCTTCGAAAACGGCCAAGGCAAACATCAGCATAGTGAGCGATTGCCCGACTGGTGAACTTTTTCTGGGTGCTTCACATTTACATAAAACTATCGGAACGCTTCATTGCCCGAGGGGCGAATGATAACGCTGCCTAGACACAGATCTATCTAAACACATGGACACATGCGATTGAGGTCTCTCTCAGCCAATGGGATGCTAGGAAGATGCTCGGTAATAGCCAATGGCAGAGCAGCTATAACTATGTTACGTTAAGGAAACTCGGAGCGGCGAGTAGGAGCCCATACTGTATTTTTTACCTTTCGTATCTTGAAATTTCTTTCTTAACAAGAAGCAATATTTTCTGTTGAGGCGTTTCGTAACTTGAAAATTTCCTATGAAGAGACGTTCGTAAGTAGAGGTACCATTGTATCTCTATTTGTGGAGTGCTCAGTGGACAAGATTTTCTGAAACTGCCTTAAGCAAACAGGACATGAGCAAAGGCAAGGGGAACTTGTTGATTTGGTGGTCTTTTACCTTTTATACTATAGCGTGTGTGACCAAGCCTTCAAGTCGTTCCAATACAGGGTAGGTCAAACCCGACGCTGCCTTCTGCTGTGATGTTTGGACAAGGGCAAGGAATTGGTATCAGTGTTGAAATCGATCAAGTTTCGGTCTGCAGCTCTCTCTTGCTGTTGGACAATCATGCGTCTTTCTCACTGTGGCCTCTCGCAGCCGCTTGTACTCAGCTGTTATTAAAACGACACAAGAGCTCAATTACGCCGTTGCTGCTCGCATTTGAGACATAAACGTCGCAATGAGACAAAAACCGTAGTCATTTGCATGATTCCGATATCCCAGGGCTCTGATGACAAATGAATGTCAGCCATATTACAACTTATTTCAAGAACATATCAGTCCGAATGGATCGAAAAACCTGATATTGGGTCCCTCTTTCTTTTGTTCAGTTTTGTCGAATGTTAGCGTTGCACAAAATGTGACTCGATTCAACGTGAGTATCCGCTGTCAAAACAAGCAAAGCGGGATGAAATGTGGAGCGCTTGAGACGAAAGCAGGCTCTTGATCACAGTCTGAGTCTTGGCAGAGAAACGCGTTGGCAGTGGGGCACAGCGGGACTTCCGAAATGTCTTCCACTCAGTCGTGCATGCGCCCACACAATCAATCTGTCATAATATTGCATCCCCCTCATCTCCCCAATGCGGCTGTACCCGACCGGTTTCTGACACTGCTCAATACACGGGAGGGAAATACGTGTATGCTTTTTTTGGGGGGTGGATGACATAATGAGTGTAAAGAAGTTTGAAGAGTTAACGCCACAATAGATACGCAATAATGCCTGTGTTGATAAGAAAGACTGACCTGAAATGACAAACCATTTCCTGCATTCCTGCCCTCGTAACACATTTACACAGCCATTTATAATGTTCAACTCGGAGCCTAATCTAATGCGAGCTAATATTAGACACCTCATGAGGTTAACTGCCAACGACGCACTCAATGATATTTTCCAAACGGGTGAGAATGTGACTCGTATGCTTTCATTGCGTTTGACATTTAAAAGTGGCTGCTGGCCGAAAAGCTCACCGTAGTGTTTCTCACTGCTTGATCCTTTTGGAACACATTTAAGCGGAAGCGATGATACAAGAGCAGCCACTCGGTGGTCCTTGTCTTATGAATATAGATGGTGAAAAACACACACTATATAAAGTGCGTTTGTAGAAAAAATAAAACGTCACCGTCAAGTTTGCGATTTTGTTTGTTCACGAATAAGTGGCGCCGAGCGGTTCGGATGTCTTTCACAATCTGTCGCCATTGTTTTCACCTCTCCCACTCTGCCTGTCAGCCACAAGCACCTCATTAGCCACGCTACTCACAAAGCTATTTCAAATCAGCACTCCTGCTCACTTGCTCTTTCGGCGATTGTACTAGCGCCCTCGTGCAACTTTTCAGCACTTCTTCGGAATGACCTCCATCCAAGACTACGCCTGCCTCTGTCCTTTCTGCCTTGTCGTTTTTTTTCTTCCAGTACTCACCTCAGCCTTCTGTCCCCTGTCCATATCCTCCAATTGCTGAGCCCAGAAGTGTACCCACAAAAAAAAATCTGTCTTTGAGGAAATGTTGTGATCCCTACTTTGTTGGCCTCTTTCCTCTCCATTTTCCTGCCTTTGGCTGTTTGTGCCTCATTTCATCAGTTCCAGTCTGTCTGAACACCCTATTCCAGCACCAGTTTTTGTTCTACAGTGAAGAAAATTAATTGGGAGTTTTTACTTGCGCATTTCTTCCTGTTTCTCTACTCCTTCTCTGAGCTCATTGTGGAGTTGTGCACGCCTGTAAATGTTTTTTTTCTTGGCATCTTCCCAGCCATCTCTTGTTTTGTCACACTGGAAGTGTGAGTTAGTCCCCAGGTTTTGTTCACTCGTCAGTTCCCTGTATCTTATTAATTGTCATATGGCCTGATTCATTTGAGTCATTTTCCTGTGCATATTGTTATTTTAACTTTAGGAGTTTTGCTTTTCCTGGAATTTTGCATTCAGTTTTTTGGGGGGGACTCTAATAATTTTTTTCCCCTTTATGACAAACAATATCTCTCTTGAACTCTCGACACAGTAGAACAGCCTTCCTCAACTGGCGGACCGCGATCCACGACCGGACCGCCGACCTCCTCTGTCCGGACCCTCGACACATCGTATAAAATAATACATTATAAAGTGATTTTTACGTTATACATTTTATATTTGTGGACTATAATCTGCGCATTACCGCGATCGCTTGTTAAAATTATCCGTTGTATTCTTTGCGTGCACTACCAGATGTATTGCAGAGGACCGCAGCAGCGCGGCTGTGTGTTGTACAATGTTTGACGAACTGGAGACCCTGGCTGAGCGGGGCGTGTCGGCGATAACGATGCGCCGATTGGCTCCTCTGAACTTAAGGTGTGCTCATACATAAGCGTCAGCACGCGTCTCTCCCAATACACACGCATTCAAAATGGATGATTGTGTCAGGAAACAGACGCATGCGCGACGCCACAATGTGCTCACAGCTTCAGTCCAGGAGAGCCGCACACAGACAATTAGACAAGACGAGTCGCGGGAGGTTTCGATTGTGTGCAGTTTTGCTCACGTCTACCCGGGGATCTTTGCAGCTGTTTAACAGCATAACACCGCAACATGGTAAATGAACATCACAATGGCGTCCTCAAATAATATTTGCATGCCTCAGACATTGCATTCACCTTTAGTGGAAAAACAGCACTGCACATTCCTGTGCTCTCCCTTGTGTCAGTATTTTAAATGGTTTTTAACTCCTCTTCTGATATTTTTGTCAGTGATTTCAGAGGGGATCTGAAAAGGGGAATTGTACAAATGAAAAGGATATTTTTGTTTTCATGTTTAGTATTTATTTTGGTAAAATTAGTATTTTGTTTAGTTTTTGTTAAATTAAGCGGAAAAAAAAGACAACTACTGTTTAACAAAGTTAAAGTAACAATGTCTTATTTCCCTAAAAGGGCTATTTCTATTATTAAGCAGGCACAACTTAACAAAATAAAAGAGTTCCTGTGCCTCAACACAATACCTCTCATTATTTGCTGTGTACTGGCAAAGTGAATAATTGTTATTTTCATGCACCCCATTATTGGTTGGTTGTGAGGAGTGTTGATTTGTATAAGCTTGGCTTGACCATACTAAATGGGCATAAAGCCCTGCTCCCCAAGACCGCCGGACCTTGGTCTTCTTTAAAAAAAAAAAGTGGACCTACAGCATTTCTAGTTGAGGACCACTGCAGTAGAACTTTAACTTATTCCACCCAGACAAATCAATTTGCCTCATGAATTATAGAATTAGAATCATCAGCGGAACAATTTAATTAACTTATATAACAAAAGATCATGTTTGACTGACATTGAGACTGCTAAGTAAAAAAATATTTATTATTGTGGTTGTTATTTGCATTGGCATACGTACTACATGGTTAATTTGGAGGAAACAGCTCTTGCTGCAACGCAGTCAAATAATGGATAGAGCAAGTCTGCTTCCAGTTCTGAGGTTCGAGGCTCAATCTTTTTTTTTTTTCTTACGAATAACTGATTTGCACTGGTTTGATTGACAAACTCCATGATGGCTAAAAACATTATTTTTTTAACTTAGTTTAGTACTGGCTATGGTCAGCTTGATGATGTCATTCATGCTGAGTCATGTTTCTCACTTTTTTCCTCTTCCTCGAGATGGCTAAGAAGGTTTGGGAGTGGTGCGTGTGTAGGTTGACATTCACATTCAGAGTAGAATATAATGCCGATTTAAAATAAATCTGTGATGAACCGACATGTTTCAATAATACAAGCTATACTCTGTTTCTGGGTCTCATGAATGGCTTAGAAAATGTGTGTAAGGTTGTCAGATAGCAACATGTCATCCAATTCTAAAAGGACCCTTGTGTGTACCCTGCGGTTCACCCAAAGTCAGCTACAAGGGGCTCCTCATGAGGACGAGCAGTAAAAGCTAGACACGGATGCATGGAAGGACAGTAAAGATGTACCTAATGTGGTGACTTTATCGTCATTTAATTACTCAAAGTAGCCAGTTGTTAAACACAAGTTACAAGGATAGCCCTTTTTTTTTGTCTAAAAGCAGCATGCTTGTTGTGATCAAATTAACTTCTATAACAAAAATAATCCGCATTGTCTGCTAAAGTGAAAATCAAACGTATAGAAAATTAAGTGGTTCTTGTCCCTAAATTTGACAATCTGTTGCCATGATTTCTCAATTCAAGTTGCAAGCATTCATTCCTGAAGACAGAGTCCAAGAGTGACGCACCAAGCATTGCTGTGTATGTTGAACACAAGGGAATCTAATTAAAAGCACCCAAAATAGCTTTTATTTTTTTAATTTTGGCTCATTTGAAATGAATTGGTGGGAAACTGACTTGAAAGTCTTTTAGCACAGGAAATGAAAAGAGAAGTGACCATTAACCTTGCATTCATGTCAGCAAGATGTCAGTCGCATGAATTGTTTAGATGAGATTGTCCCTGTGTGAAACACAAACCTGATTTAGAAGCCCTATAAATTTAATTCCACCATCCAGTCCCAGAAAGCCTGACTTGAGCTTACTAAAATGTTTCACTCGGCGGCTTTGATTATCTTTGTGTTTACGACGGTTTTCCCAATATTCATATAAAACACTCTGGATTATATTACAATGTCATGATGTTGATTTAGCAGGGGAAACAAATTCTTCAAGGAGGGAATCGCAAACAAAACTGTCAGACTTTAATGACCAAGTAAAGTAAGCACAAACACAGAAAGTACAATTAGGTCGGTTTCAAGAAGTTTATTGTCGTGCACTGTCAACAGAAACGCAACGATTGACATTTTTCAATTAAAATGACTTCCTACTAATTACAAAGTGGCGGCCCGGTGGTCCAGTGGTTAGCGCATTGACCTCAGAGTGCAGAGGTACCGGGTTCAATTCCAGCTCCGGCCTTCCTGTGTGGAGTTTGGATGTTCTCCCCGGGCCTGCGTGGGTTTTCTCCGGGCACTCCGGTTTCCTCCTACATTCCAAAAACATGCATGGCAGGCTGATTGAACACTCTAAGTTGTCCCTAGGTATGAGTGTGGGTGTGGATGGTTGTTGGCAACCAATTCAGGGTGTCCCCCGCCTACTGCCCGGAGACAGCTGGGATAGGCTCCAGCACCCCCCGCGAACATTTGAAAAGGTAAACACGTTCGCGGATTTATATAAAATATTTAATTTATAACAATTGTTGCAAATAGATATTTACAGCAACCCCTGACAAGGAAAAGCTAAAAGTCACTTTTTCATCTTGTTCAATCATTGTTGATAATTATTGTGTATCAGTGTCTTCACGTCGATGGTTATTATTCAATATTAATATGAGCAAATGTATTACTTCAAAAGTGTTTATTAATCTGGTAGACCTGCAAATGAAATAACGTGTCATCAGCCATTCAACGCACACATTAACAGTCAAGCTCCCATTCACACGTGCACGTATTTGGAGCACGAGGAGGACGTGTTACCCCCAAAGACAGGAACATCTGAATCCGAATTGGAAAGTCCAAACCTCAGAACCGTGGGGCAGACCCACTCTACACCACCATACTGCTCATTGCAGGCCAGAAAAAGTCAAATTTTAAAAACTTGAATTTTTAATGCATACAAAGTTGAACAGATTGACTTCGAGCCATGATACGTGGGAGACAGTTGACGTTACTTTCCATTCAAAAAAATGGCGATTCTTTTAGCTTTGTATTTGGCGCTACCTAGTGTCGAATTTGAATTATTGCGGTCCGACTAAACATCAAATAAACCGGGAAGACGCCCAATGAGTACGGATGACTTACAGTACTAATCAAATTGTATTATCGTGACTTATTATGCCCCCCACCCCATTACAGGGAAGAATAATAACTATAAAATCGGTCCTCGGTTTACGAGGTTTGTTTCAAGATTACAATCGGCGTGAACTATATGGTGTAAAACTACACATTAACAACATATCGCTAAATCAGAGCGCCATCGTTGAACTTACTGTTTTTCATGTCATTATTTCATATTTATGGCCTAGAAGTGTATTTAATACATATATTTATCATGACTATTCTGCTGCGTGCGTTTCACGAAGAAAACAAACGTATCTGCAATCGGTGCATTTACGTACGCTTTAATTTATCGTGCTGGCAAAATTCAAGAATTAATTAAAACAGCATTGATGCACATTTCAACAGAGTAGGACTGACTTTAAAGGAGTTTGACACCATACCCGTTTTACCACAGATCAAAATAATTCGCAGTAGACTACGGGGTAAAAGGAGATTTTTCTCGCGCAATAATTAAACTAACTGAAATTAAATTGAAGTCGTTTTTTTATTAAACATATTAACGATCGAGGGACATCATTGACTCGTTCGGTCATTAGGATTTCAACTGGCACCCTTAATACACAGAGAAACACGACGACGTCATGCGGTAGGACGAAGCTGGGCTCGCCTTAATACACAGGCACAACACGGCATCGTCAATTGTCAGAATCATTACACAACATTACATGGGGACGTTTTTCCCTCCCCCGCAGCCTTCGTTGCTCAAAGGTGTTTGGATCGGAACCAGCAATCTTGCTTGAGTGCTTGCTTATTGGAGTCATCTCGTTGAGTGACATTGGGGAAATGTACCCACAGGACACGATTCATAATTTCATTCAAAATAATGTTGTCATGGAGAAACCAAAGAGGTAACGTGCGCACACTTATTTCGAGGGAAGGAAAAAGAACTGGATATTCCTGTCTGTTTTTCTTATTTATTTTAATCACCCAAAATCTTTTACATTACCTACACTGAAAAAAAAACTATTAAAAAAATAGTGAATTGAATAGACTCAATTTTATTTTGTCACCATTTTTTTTCAATGCACTTTTTGCATACTGATGACATTGTTGACCAATTGGAGTAATAGCGTGTTCAAATGTATACATTTGGTTGGGCACACAGGTGGCTTTCTTGACAGTTTGAAGCTTATTTGGCATATTTTCAAAGTATTTTGTTTGTGTGTGTTTGTGTGTGTGTGTGTGTGTGTGTGTGTGTGTGTGTGTGTGTGTGTGTGAGAATAATAAAAAATACAGAATAAATATATTACAGTGCCAGTTTTAATAGCAACGCTTCGAGAACTAGCTTGTTTTATTAAACGCTTACGGGTTATTTTTGTGCTATTTTTTCAGGTATGTGTCCAGCTCAAGGCAAAATAACGTAACAACAACAGTAATTGAGCTGCAGCATCCAGCAAACTACCTGACAAAGTTCTCACTTGAATCAAAGTTGCCCGATAGTGAGTCTTAACAACACACCATTGAATTGTGATGCATCCTTCGAGTGTCGATTGTACTTTTCTCACCTTCGTTATGTTTTCCAGTCAAATCACATGTCAGGAATGTGTTTTGTACCAGCGCCTCAAAGAAGCCACTAGTGTCAGCGGGGTCATTTCTGCTCCCCGCTGGCCTCCCGGCAAAAAGGATGTTTACAGCTTCACCAAAGGTGTCCAAGCCTCCCCTTTGTATTGTTGACACCAACAAGGGGCACAAGGAGTTTCATAATAAACTCTCCGGACTTGTGCCTGTGTACATCAGGAAAAAGGTATTTTCATACAGAGAACATTTACCATCATACAAAAATATATTGGAATCATGTTTAGGATAGGGCTCTGATTGAAAATCTACTTTTTAGAAACGTGATATTGGGGTTTTTTTGTATTGAAGGATTATGGTGAGATACCCGCATATCTACTGCGGCGCAAAGGTAAGCACCCAAAGTCTCTAGAGGAGAAAAGTATGATTGAGGTGACGAAACCAGAGGAGCCGGAAATCGAAAACCTGACAGACGAGGAGTGTCGTGAAATCATTGAGGTAATTGATCACAATAGAATGCCAGATTTTTCATGCATTTTCTATTACATGATATTTGCAAAGCCAGCCCGTGTGCATTGTGATGTAAATATCAGTCGACAGCAGGTGGCAGTACAGGACAAAATGTCAATCCTCTTAATGGATAAAAATGTGTGATTTTTCTGCTTAGATCTTATTCCACAAATGCAATACTAATTAAGAATATGGTGTTTAGACTAATGTCTGCACATAGAATATATTGTTGCAAAGAAATCTTGATATGATAATGATATGTGACATTGCATTATTGTTGTTTATTGTTTTTTAGTAACCAAACAAAACAAAAAAACCCCAAAATAATCGGTTAAGAAACAGTAACCCGAAAATGGTTTTGAATTTGAATGTCTGAGTGGGGTTAGGTGTCTTAGATTACCCTGTTCTACATCATGAGTAGTAGGCTTCAGGTCTTGCGGATTTTGAAATATGCAGGACAAACATAGTACAATAATATTAAAATTTTGAGTGCGTTGGATTTTGCGAAAAAACATAATAAATGAGTTATTGTACTTTATGTTGGTTTCTTGATAGGCAGTTTTGTGCCATCCTTTGTCATCATGGGTGTTTGTGGGTGGGCAGTGTCGCAAAATCACATGGAAAAAAACAAAAGACGCTTGTGGAATTATCGTTTTAGAAGATGCTCACTGGGCTGACATCTCACAAGATTTGTGGTCATTGTCCATGAGGATGGTGGTTTGTAGTCCCACATTTTGTTTTGACATTTTAAACATTTTCTTTGGAAAGCATTCACCTTTTGAGGCTCCACTGTGTTACCACTGTCTACCAGGACTCAGTATAATTGAATATATAAAGGCTGAATTTTGTTTATTTTTTTATTGAAACTCAGACTGTGGAGGTTGATGTGATATGTGGCATAAGACACAAACCCTGTGTGTCACTTTTTCTTTTTTGCTATGTTCAGCAGTAATCCTTTTTTTCTCCACAATCTTAGGACCTAAAGAAGAAACTTGGAAAGCTGAACATGTCCTACCAGCGCCTCCCATTTGTCATAGACACACCGATGTTGAAGAACCGTAAGACGCGACTGGAGGGGGAGATGCAACAGCTGGAGTCTGACATCGAACTCCTTGAAACATTGGTTTTCAACAAGTAACGCAAGAGCCCGCTCCATGTATTCACCAAAATGAGCATGTGCATGCCAGATTTTCTTTTCTCTTTCCGTGTGTCAGGTTTATCCAATTTGACACTCAGGAATAAAACACAAAGAGGAGACAGGAGACTCACTTCTGGTACCAGGAGGGAACGAGGAGAAGCGTTAGGTTTCAGTTCTCGGCACGTCACCCTAACGATCTCCCCCTTCTCCCCCTCATTTATTTGGAAATCTACTACATAGGTGTGTCCAACCTAAAGGGTGGGGGCTGTTGAAGACACACTGAACTTGTTTGACTATGTGTGTGTATGTGAGTGTAAATTACGTACATGTGTGCAAATGTTACAAAAACATCACATTGCAGCTGGTGTTGATGGCTCCATCCACTGTCCAACCTTGCTCCTGTTTAGTCTTAATACTTATCTCATCCCAACCACGTCCTCGAAGAGGTGGTTGCGTCCCTAAACTTCCACACAGTGCACTAAGCATTCTTGAGTATAAATGTGAGTATATAATGGATAAAAAGGATTATAAATGTGAGTACATTATGATTAATATATATATATATATATATCTTTATTAAAAGCATAAGCGTTCTTCAATTAATGATTGCAGGCATAAGCGTTCTTCTTTGCAAGCATAATCAATTTATCATTGCAGGCATAAGCGTTCTTCATTGCGAGCATAATCAATCAATCAATATCAATATAACATTAAGAATAACATTAATAACATTAATAATAAGCGAATGTATGATAACTAAAAATAATCAACCTATCACCGTGCCTGCGCGGGTTTTCTTCAGGTACTCCGGTTTCCTCCCACATTCCAAAAACATGGTATGTCAGGTTACTGGAACATTCTCAATTGTCTCTAGATGTGAGTGTGAGCGTGGATGGTTGTTTGTGGACCCTGCCTACTGCCCGAAGACAGCTGGGAAAGGCTCCAGCACGCCCTGCGGATCAGAAAATAGATGTGCAATATTGGTATTCCCAACGCAGGGGTGGCATCCAATTTGGGTCAAGTTGTTGATTTTGGTGGTATCCGATTGATATAAAAGTGAAAGGATGTTGACTTTCTGACCCGTTTCATACTCTACTCATACCCAACTTTACAGTGACATCGATTTTGAAAAATTCGATTGGCAAACAATTTGAATAAAGTTGGTTTGAAAAGTCCTCTGTAGCCATTTTGGCTGTAGAGGCTAAACTAAGTTTTGGTCAAGTTGGTGTATTTGGTGGACTCCCATTGGCACCACAGTGAAATGGCAGTGAGTTTCTCAATTGTTTTACACTCGACAACTTTGCCAGCTTCCAAATGAGATCCAATTTGGAAAAAAATTCAATTGGGAGAAATTTGGTTTGAAATGGCTTACATAGATATTTTGGTTGCAAAGGCTATGCTAACATTTGGTCAAATTGGTGATTTTGGTGGGCTTGCCATAGCCACAAAAGTCAAATGGCATTGATGTGGAGTAAGGTGTTTTTAGCAGAGAAATAAACAACCATGTATAGTTAGGTGTTTTGAGCCCCCCAAAAACGGCCATGTGTAGGAAGGCGTTTTTAACAGAAAAAAAGGCGTTTGTAACGAAAAAATGACAATGTAAAGTGTGTTTTTTTTAACCAAAAAACGACCATGTATATAGTAAGGGTTTTTAACCGAAAAAGGACCATGTATACTACTGTATGCCGTTTTTAACCGAAAAAACAACCTTGTACAGTAAGGCGTTTTTAACCGAAGAAACGGATGGCTGTGTATAGTGAGGCATTGTTAGCTAAAAAAAAGTACCATGTATATAGTAAGGCGTTTTTAACAAGAAAACGACCATGTGTAGTAAGGCGTTTTTAGCCCGCAAAAACGACCATGTATAGTAAGGTGTTTTTAGCCGACAAAAAGGACCATGTATAGTAAGGCGTTTTTAGCCGTCAAAAAACGCCTTACTATACATGGTCGTTTCTTTTGGGCTAAAAACATGGTCGTTTTTTCGTCAAAAAACGTCAAAAAGCGCCTGACTATACATGGTCATTTTTTTGGTCAAAAAACGCCTTATATACATGGTCTTTTTTCGTTAAAAAAAATCAAAAAACGCCTTACTATACATGGTCGTTTTTTCATCAAAAAGTGCCCGACTATAAATGGTCGTTTTTTTAGTAAAAAAACACCTTATATACATGGTCTTTTTTTCGTAAAAAAATAAAAAACGCCTTACTATACATGGTCCTTTTTTTCATCAAAAAGCGCCTGACTATACATGGTCGTTTTTTTAGTAAAAAACGCCTTATATACATGGTCTTTTTTTCGTTAAAAAACATCAAAAAACGCCTTACTATACATGGTCGTTTTTTTCGTCAAAAAACGGCTTACGATATACATGGTCCTTTTTTTCATCAAAAAACGCCTTACTGTACATGCTCGTTTTTTTCGTCAAAAAACGCCTTAATATACATGGTCTTTTTTTTCATCAAAAAATGCCTTACTATACATTGTCCTTTTTTTCGTCAAAAAACGTCAAAAAGCGCCTTACTATACATGGTCGGGTTTTTTTTGTCAAAAAACGCCTTACTATACATGGTCTTTTTTTCGTCAAAAAACGCCTTATTATCCATGGTCGTTTTTTTCGTCAAAAAACGCCTTACTATACATGGTCGTTTTTTTTGTCAAAAAACGCCTTACTATACATGGTCATTTTTTAGTCAAAACGCCTTACGATACATGGTCCTTTTTGGTCAAAAGCATTAACTACATGGTCGTTTTTTTCGTCAAAAAACGCCTTACTATATAGATGGTCTTTTTTTTCATCAAAAAATGCCTTACTATACATTGTCCTTTTTTTCGTCAAAAAGCGCCTTACTATACATGGTCGGGTTTTTTTTGTCAAAAAACGCCTTACTATACATGGTCTTTTTTTCGTCAAAAAACGCCTTATTATCCATGGTTGTTTTTTTCGTCAAAAAACGCCTTACTATACATGGTCGTTTTTTTTGTCAAAAAACGCCTTACTAGACATGGTCCTTTTTTTCGTCAAAAAACGCCTTACGATACATGGTCCTTTTTTGGTCAAAAAACGGCTAGCTACATGGTCGTTTTTTTCGTCAAAAAACGCCTTACTATATACATGGTCTTTTTTTCGTCAAAAAACACCTTATTATCCATGGTCGTGTTTTCCGGCAAAAAATGCCTTACTAGACATGGTCGTTTTTTTGGTCGAAAAACGCCTTACTATACATGGTCGTTTTTTTTGTCAAAAAACGCCTTACTGCAGTTGGTCCTTTTTTTCGTCAAAAAGACCTTACTATACATGGTCCTTTTTTTCGTCAAAAACACCTTACTATACATGGTCGTTTTTGTCGTCAAAAAACGTAAAAAACCGCCTTACTATACATGGTCGTGTTTTCCGGCAAAAAACGCCTTACTAGACATGGTCGTTTTTTTGATCGAAAAACGCCTTACTATACATGGTCGTTTTTTTTGTCAAAAAACGCCTGACTGCAGTTGGTCCTTTTTTTCGTCAAAAATACCTTACTATACATGGTCCTTTTTTTCGTCAAAAAACACCTTACTATACATGGTCGTTTTTGTCGTCAAAAAACGTCAAAAAACGCCTTACTATACATGGTCGTGTTTTCCGGCAAAAAACGCCTTACTAGTCATGGTCATTTTTTTGGTCGAAAAACGCCTTACTGCAGTTGGTCCTTTTTTTCATCAAAAACACCTTACTATACATGGTCCTTTTTTTCGTCAAAAACCGCCTTACTATATATACATGGTCGTTTTTTTTGTCAAAAAACGGCATACTATATACATGGTCGTTTTTTTTGTCAAAAAACGCCTTATCATACATGGTCCTTTTTTTCATCAAAAAACGGCTTCTATACATGGTCGTTTTTTTGTCAAAAAACGTCAAAAAGCGCCTTACTATACATGGTCGTTTTTTTTGTCAAAAAACACCTTACTATACATGTTCTTTTTTTCGTCAAAAAAACGGCTTCTATACATGGCCGTTTTTTTCGTCGAAAAACGCCTTACTATTCATGGTCCTTTTTTTCGTCAAAAAACGCCTTACTATACATGGTCCTTTTTTTTGTCAAAAACGCCTTACTGTACATGGTCGTTTTTCGTCAAAAAAGCGTCAAAAGCGCCTGACTATACATGGTCGTTTTTAGTCAAAAATTGCCTTACTATACATGATCGTTTTTCGTCAAAAAACATCAAAAAGCGCCTTACTATACATGGTCGTTTTTTCGTAAAAAAACGCCTTATTATACATGGTCTTTTTCTTCAAAAACGCCTTACGAGATACATGGTCCTTTTTTCGTCAAAAACGCCTTACAATACATGGTCCTTTTTTTCGTCAAAAACGCGACACTATACATGGTCGTTTTTAGTCCACAAACGCTTACTATATATACATGGTCGTTTTTCGATAAAAACGCCTTACGATACATGGTCGTTTTTTTGGTCGAAAACACCTTACTATTCATGGTCGTTTTTTTCATCAAAACGTCTTACTAATCATGGTCGTTTTTCCGTCAAAAGCGCCTTACTATACATGGTCATTTTTTTCATCAAAAAACGCCTTACTATATATAGATGGTCGTTTTTTTCGTCAAAAAACGCCTTCTATACATGGTCCGTTTTTTTGGTCGAAAAACGCCTTACTATTCATGGTCCTTTTTTTTCGTCAAAAAACGCCTTACAATACATGGTCCTTTTTTTTCGTCAAAAACGCGACACTATACATGGTCGTTTTTTTCGTCCACAAACGCCTTACCATATATACTAGGTCGTTTTTTTTCGTCAAAAAACGCCTTACGATACATGGTCGTTTTTTTGGTCGAAAAACACCTTACTATTCATGGTCGTTTTTTTCATCGAAAAACGCCTTACTAATCATGGTCGTTTTTTCCGTCAAAAGCGCCTTACTATATATACATGGTCGTTTTTTTAGTCAAAAAACGCCTTCTATACATGGTCGTTTTTTTAGTCAAAAAATCGCCTTACTATACATGGTCGTTTTTTTCATCAAAAAACGCCTTACTATATATAGATGGTCGTTTTTTTCGTCGAAAAACGCCTTCTATACATGGTCGTTTTTTTAGTCAAAAAATCGCCTTACTATACATGGTCGTTTTTTTCGTCAAAAAGCGCCTTACTATACATGGTCGTTTTTTTCGTAAAAAAACGCCTTACTATACATGGTCTTTTTTTTCGTCAAAAAACGCCTTACGATACATGGTCCTTTTTTTCGTAAAAAAACGCCTTACAATACATGGTCCTTTTTTTGTGTCAAAAAACGCCTTATTATCCATGGTCGTTTTTTTCGTCAAAAAACGCCTTACTATACATGGTCGTTTTTTTTGTCAAAAAACGCCTTACTAGACATGGTCCTTTTTTTCGTCAAAAAACGCCTTACGATACATGGTCCTTTTTTGGTCAAAAAACGGCTAACTACATGGTCGTTTTTTTCGTCAAAAAACGCCTTACTATATACATGGTCTTTTTTTTCATCAAAAAATGCCTTACTATACATTGTCCTTTTTTTCGTCAAAAAGCGCCTTACTATACATGGTCGGGTTTTTTTTGTCAAAAAACGCCTTACTATACATGGTCTTTTTTTCGTCAAAAAACGCCTTATTATCCATGGTTGTTTTTTTCGTCAAAAAACGCCTTACTATACATGGTCGTTTTTTTTGTCAAAAAACGCCTTACTAGACATGGTCCTTTTTTTAGTCAAAAACGCCTTACGATACATGGTCCTTTTTTGGTCAAAAACGGTTAGCTACATGGTCGTTTTTAGTCAAAAACGCCTTACTATATACATGGTCTTTTTTGTCAAAAACACCTTATTATCCATGGTCGTGTTTTCCGGCAAAAAATGCCTTACTAGACATGGTCGTTTTTTTGGTCGAAAAACGCCTTACTATACATGGTCGTTTTTTTTGTCAAAAAACGCCTTACTGCAGTTGGTCCTTTTTTTCGTCAAAAAGACCTTACTATACATGGTCCTTTTTTTCGTCAAAAACACCTTACTATACATGGTCGTTTTTGTCGTCAAAAAACGTAAAACCGCCTTACTATACATGGTCGTGTTTTCCGCAAAAACGCCTTACTAGACATGGTCGTTTTTTTGATCGAAAAACGCCTTACTATACATGGTCGTTTTTTTTGTCAAAAAACGCCTGACTGCAGTTGGTCCTTTTTTTCGTCAAAAATACCTTACTATACATGGTCCTTTTTCGTCAAAAAACACCTTACTATACATGGTCGTTTTTGTCGTCAAAAAACGTCAAAAAACGCCTTACTATACATGGTCGTGTTTTCCGGCCAAAAACGCCTTACTAGTCATGGTCATTTTTTGGTCGAAAACGCCTTACTGCAGTTGGTCCTTTTTCATCAAAAACACCTTACTATACATGGTCCTTTTTTTCGTCAAAAACCGCCTTACTATATATACATGGTCGTTTTTTTGTCAAAAAACGGCATACTATATACATGGTCGTTTTTTTTGTCAAAAAACGCCTTATGATACATGGTCCTTTTTTTCATCAAAAAACGGCTTCTATACATGGTCGTTTTTTTGTCAAAAACGTCAAAAGCGCCTTACTATACATGGTCGTTTTTGTCAAAAACACCTTACTATACATGTTCTTTTTCGTCAAAAACGGCTTCTATACATGGCCGTTTTTTTCGTCAAAAAACGCCTTACTATTCATGGTCCTTTTTTTTGTCAAAAACGCCTTACTATACATGCTCCTTTTTTTTGTCAAAAAACGCCTTACTGTACATGGTCGTTTTTTTCGTCAAAAAACGTCAAAAAGCGCCTGACTATACATGGTCGTTTTTTTCGTCAAAAAATTGCCTTACTATACATGATCGTTTTTTTCGTCAAAAAACATCAAAAAGCGCCTTACTATACATGGTCGTTTTTTTCGTAAAAAACGCCTTATTATACATGGTCTTTTTTCTTCAAAAAACGCCTTACGAGATACATGGTCCTTTTTTTCGTCAAAAAACGCCTTACAATACATGGTCCTTTTTTTTCGTCAAAAAACGGCTTACTATACATGGTCGTTTTTTTCGTCCACAAACGCCTTACTATATATACATGGTCGTTTTTTTTCGATAAAAAACGCCTTACGATACATGGTCGTTTTTTTGGTCGAAAACACCTTACTATTCATGGTCGTTTTTTTCATCGAAAAACGTCTTACTAATCATGGTCGTTTTTTCCGTCAAAAAGCGCCTTACTATACATGGTCATTTTTTTCATCAAAAAACGCCTTACTATATATAGATGGTCGTTTTTTTCGTCAAAAAACGCCTTCTATACATGGTCCGTTTTTTTGGTCGAAAAACGCCTTACTATTCATGGTCCTTTTTTTTCGTCAAAAAACGCCTTACAATACATGGTCCTTTTTTTTCGTCAAAAAACGGCTTACTATACATGGTCGTTTTTTTCGTCCACAAACGCCTTACCATATATACTAGGTCGTTTTTTTTCGTCAAAAAACGCCTTACGATACATGGTCGTTTTTTTGGTCGAAAAACACCTTACTATTCATGGTCGTTTTTTCATCGAAAACGCCTTACTAATCATGGTCGTTTTTCCGTCAAAAGCGCCTTACTATATATAGATGGTCGTTTTTTTCGTCAAAAAACGCCTTACTATACATGGTCGTTTTTTTAGTCAAAAAATCGCCTTACTATACATGGTCGTTTTTTCATCAAAAACGCCTTACTATATAGATGGTCGTTTTTAGGTCAAAACGCCTTCTATACATGGTCGTTTTTAGTCAAAAAACGCCTTACTATACATGGTCGTTTTTTTCGTCAAAAAGCGCCTTACTATACATGGTCGTTTTTTTCGTAAAAAAACGCCTTACTATACATGGTCTTTTTTTTCGTCAAAAAACGCCTTACGATACATGGTCCTTTTTTTCGTAAAAAAACGCCTTACAATACATGGTCCTTTTTTTGTGTCAAAAAACGGCTTACTATACATGGTCGTTTTTTTCGTCGTCAAACGCCTTACTATATATACATGGTCGTTTTTTTTCGTCAAAAATCGCCTTACTATACATGGTCGTTTTTTTGGTCGAAAAACACCTTACTATTCATGGTCGTTTTTTTCATCGAAAAACGCCTTACTAATCATGGTCGTTTTTTCCGTCAAAAAGCGCCTTACTATACATGGCCGTTTTTTTAGTCAAAAAACACCTTACTATACATGGTCGTTTTTGTCGTCAAAAAACGTCAAAAAACGCCTTACTATACATGGTCGTGTTTTCCGGCAAAAAACGCCTTACTAGTCATGGTCATTTTTTTGGTCGAAAAACGCCTTACTGCAGTTGGTCCTTTTTTTCATCAAAAACACCTTACTATACATGGTCCTTTTTTTCGTCAAAAACCGCCTTACTATATATACATGGTCGTTTTTTTTGTCAAAAAACGGCATACTATATACATGGTCGTTTTTTTTGTCAAAAAACGCCTTATCATACATGGTCCTTTTTTTCATCAAAAAACGGCTTCTATACATGGTCGTTTTTTTGTCAAAAAACGTCAAAAAGCGCCTTACTATACATGGTCGTTTTTTTTGTCAAAAAACACCTTACTATACATGTTCTTTTTTTCGTCAAAAAAACGGCTTCTATACATGGCCGTTTTTTTCGTCGAAAAACGCCTTACTATTCATGGTCCTTTTTTTCGTCAAAAAACGCCTTACTATACATGCTCCTTTTTTTTGTCAAAAAACGCCTTACTGTACATGGTCGTTTTTTTCGTCAAAAAACGTCAAAAAGCGCCTGACTATACATGGTCGTTTTTTTCGTCAAAAAATTGCCTTACTATACATGATCGTTTTTTTCGTCAAAAAACATCAAAAAGCGCCTTACTATACATGGTCGTTTTTTTCGTAAAAAAACGCCTTATTATACATGGTCTTTTTTCTTCAAAAAACGCCTTACGAGATACATGGTCCTTTTTTTCGTCAAAAAACGCCTTACAATACATGGTCCTTTTTTTTCGTCAAAAAACGGCTTACTATACATGGTCGTTTTTTTCGTCCACAAACGCCTTACTATATATACATGGTCGTTTTTTTTCGATAAAAAACGCCTTACGATACATGGTCGTTTTTGGTGAAAACACCTTACTATTCATGGTCGTTTTTCATCGAAAAACGTCTTACTAATCATGGTCGTTTTTTCCGTCAAAAAGCGCCTTACTATACATGGTCATTTTTTTCATCAAAAAACGCCTTACTATATATAGATGGTCGTTTTTTTCGTCAAAAAACGCCTTCTATACATGGTCCGTTTTTTTGGTCGAAAAACGCCTTACTATTCATGGTCCTTTTTTTTCGTCAAAAAACGCCTTACAATACATGGTCCTTTTTTTTCGTCAAAAAACGGCTTACTATACATGGTCGTTTTTTTCGTCCACAAACGCCTTACCATATATACTAGGTCGTTTTTTTTCGTCAAAAAACGCCTTACGATACATGGTCGTTTTTTTGGTCGAAAAACACCTTACTATTCATGGTCGTTTTTTTCATCGAAAAACGCCTTACTAATCATGGTCGTTTTTTCCGTCAAAAGCGCCTTACTATATATACATGGTCGTTTTTTTCGTCAAAAAACGCCTTCTATACATGGTCGTTTTTTTAGTCAAAAAATCGCCTTACTATACATGGTCGTTTTTTTCATCAAAAAACGCCTTACTATATATAGATGGTCGTTTTTTTCGTCGAAAAACGCCTTCTATACATGGTCGTTTTTAGTCAAAAATCGCCTTACTATACATGGTCGTTTTTCGTCAAAAAGCGCCTTACTATACATGGTCGTTTTTTTAGTAAAAACGCCTTACTATACATGGTCTTTTTTTTCGTCAAAAAACGCCTTACGATACATGGTCCTTTTTTTCGTAAAAAAACGCCTTACAATAATACATGGTCCTTTTTTTGTGTCAAAAAACGGCTTACTATACATGGTCGTTTTTTTCGTCGTCAAACGCCTTACTATATATACATGGTCGTTTTTTTTCGTCAAAAATCGCCTTACTATACATGGTCGTTTTTTTGGTCGAAAAACACCTTACTATTCATGGTCGTTTTTTTCATCGAAAAACGCCTTACTAATCATGGTCGTTTTTTCCGTCAAAAAGCGCCTTACTATACATGGCCGTTTTTTTAGTCAAAAAACACCTTACTATACATGGTCTTTTTTTAGTCAAAAAACGGCTTACTATACATGGTCGTTTTTTTCGTTAAAAAACGCCTTACTATTCATGGTCGTTTTTTTTCGTCAAAAAACGCCTTACTATACATGGTCGTTTTTTTGGTCGAAAAACTCCTTACTATTCATGGTCCTTTATTTCATCAAAAAAACCCTTCCTATACATGGTCCTTTTTTTCGTCAAAAAGCGCCTTACTATACATGGTCATTTTTTTCGTCAAAAAACGCCTTATGATACATGATCCTTTTTTTTGTCAAAAAACGCCTTACGATACATGGTCCTTTTTTTCGTCAAAAAACGCCTTACTATACATGGTCCTTTTTTTAATTAAAAAAAACGTCAAAAACGCCTTACTAGACATGGTCGTTTTTGTCATCAAAAAACATCAAAAACCGCCTTACTATATATACATGGTCGTTTTTTTCGTCAAAAAACGGCGTACTATACAAGGTTGTTTTTTGGGTCGAAAAACGGCTTACTATTCATGGTAATTTTTTTCGTCAAAAAACGCCTTACGATACATTGTCCTTTTTTTCGTCAAAAAACGGCTTACTATACATGGTTGTTTTTTTCGTCAAAAAACGCCTTACTATATACATGGTCGTTTTTTTCAACAAAAAATGCCTTACTATACATTGTCCTTTTTTTGTCAAAAAACGTAAAAAAAGAGCCTTACTATACATGGTCGTTTTTTTCGTCAAAAAACGCCTTACTATACATGGTCGTTTTTTGTCAAAAACGCCTTACTATACATGGTCTTTTTAGTCAAAAACGACTTACTATACATGGTTGTTTTTAGTCAAAAAACGGCTTCTATACATGGTCGTTTTTTTCGTCAAAAAACGCCTTACTATACATGGTCGTTTTTTTTGTCAAAAAACGCCTTCTATACATGGTCTTTTTTTCGTCAAAAAACGATGGTCCTTTTTTTCAACAAAAAATGCCTTACTATACATTGTCCTTTTTTTGTCAAAAAACGTAAAAAAAGAGCCTTACTATACATGGTCGTTTTTTTCGTCAAAAAACGCCTTACATGGTCTTTTTTTCGTCAAAAAACGCCTTCTATACATGGTCGTTTTTTTCGTCAAAAAACGCCTTATTATACATGGTCGTTTTTTTCGTCAAAAAAACGCCTTACGATACATGGTCCTTTTTTTCATCAAAAAATGCCTTACTCTACATTGTCCTTTTTTTCGTCAAAAAGCGCTTTACTATACATGGTGGTTTTTTTTGGTCAAAAAACGCCTTACTATACATGGTCTTTTTGTCATCAAAATACGGCTTACTATACATGGTCTTTTTTTTCGTCAAAAAAGGCCTTAATACACATGGTCGTTTTTTTCGTCAAAAAACACCTTACTATACATGGTCGTTTTTTCCGTCCAAAAACGGCTTACTATACATGATCGTTTTTTTGGACGAAAAATGCCTTACTATACATGGTCGTTTTTTTCGTCAAAAAACATCAAAAAGCGCCTTACTATATATGGTCGTTTTTTTCGTTAAAAAAACGCCTTACTATACATGGTCTTTTTTTTCGTCAAAAAACGCCTTACGATACATGGTCCTTTTTTTCGTCAAAAAACGCCTTACTATACATGGTCTTTTTTTTCGTCAAAAATCGCCTTACGATACATGGTCCTTTTTTTTCGTCAAAAAACGGCTTACTATACATGGTCCTTTTTTTCGTCAAAAAACGCCTTACTATATATACATGGTCGTTTTTTTCGTCAAAAAACGCCTTACGATACATGGTCGTTTTTTTGGTCGAAAAACGCCTTACTATTCATGGTCGTTTTTTTCATCGAAAAACGCCTTACTAATCATAGTCTATTTTTCCGTCAAAAAACGCCTTACTATATATACATGGTCGTTTTTTTTCATCAAAAAACGGCTTACTATATATAGATGGTCATTTTTTTCATCAAAAAACGCCTTCTATACATGGTCGGTTTTTTTTCGTTAAAAAACGCCTTACTATACATGGTCCTTTTTTTCGTAAAAAAAAACCTTACTATACATGGTCCTTTTTTTCGTCAAAAAACGCCTTACTATACATGGTCGTTTTTTTCGTCAAAAAAACTCAAAAAACGCCTTGCTATACATGGTCATTTTTTTGGTCAAAAAACACCTTTCTAATCACTGTCTTTTTTTCATCAAAAAACGGCTTACTATACATGGTCGTTTTTTTCGTTAAAAAACGCCTTACTATACATGGTCGTTTTTTTCGTCAAAAAGCGCCTTACTATACATGGTCATTTTTTTCGTCAAAAAACGCCTTACGATACATGATCCTTTTTTTCGTCAAAAAACGCCTTACTATACATGGTCTTTTTTTCGTCAAAAAACGCCTTCTATACATGGTCGTTTTTTTCGTCAAAAAACGCCTTATTATACATGGTCGTTTTTTTCGTCAAAAAAACGCCTTACGATACATGGTCCTTTTTTTCATCAAAAAATGCCTTACTCTACATTGTCCTTTTTTTCGTCAAAAAGCGCTTTACTATACATGGTGGGTTTTTTTGGTCAAAAAACGCCTTACTATACATGGTCTTTTTTTTCGTCAAAAAAGGCCTTAATACACATGGTCGTTTTTTTCGTCAAAAAACACCTTACTATACATGGTCGTTTTTTCCATCCAAAAACGCCTTACTATACATGGTCGTTTTTTAGTCAAAAACGCCTGACTTCATATACATGGTTGTTTTTGTCAAAAACGCTTACTATACATGATCGTTTTTGAATGAAAAAATGCCTTACTATACATGGTCGTTTTTAGTCAAAAAACATCAAAAGCGCTTACTATACATGGTCGTTTTTCGTTAAAAACGCCTTACTATACATGGTCTTTTTTCGTCAAAAACGCCTTACGATACATGGTCCTTTTTCGTCAAAAACGCCTTACTATACATGGTCTTTTTTAGTCAAAAACGCCTTACGATACATGGTCCTTTTTTTCGTCAAAAAAGCGACACTATACATGGTCCTTTTTAGTCAAAAACGCCTTACTATATATACATGGTCGTTTTTTTCGTCAAAAAACGCCTTACGATACATGGTCGTTTTTTTGGTCGAAAAACGCCTTACTATATATACATGGTCGTTTTTTTCATCAAAAAACGGCTTACTATATATAGATGGTCATTTTTTTCATCAAAAAACGCCTTCTATACATGGTCGGTTTTTTATCGTTAAAAAACGCCTTACTATACATGGTCCTTTTTTTCGTCAAAAAAAACACCTTTCTAATCACTGTCTTTTTTTCGTCAAAAAACGCCTTACTATACATGGTCGTTTTTTTCGTCAAAAAAACTCAAAAAACGCCTTACTATACATGGTCATTTTTTTGGTCAAAAAACACCTTTCTAATCACTGTCTTTTTTTCGTCAAAAAACGGCTTACTATACATGGTCCTTTTTTTCGTCAAAAAACGCCTTACTATACATGGTCCTTTTTTTCGTCAAAAAAACTCAAAAAACGCCTGACTATACATGGCCGTTTTTTTAGTCAAAAAACACCTTACTATACATGGTCTTTTTTTAGTCAAAAAACGGCTTACTATACATGGTCGTTTTTTTCGTAAAAAAACGCCTTACTATTCATGGTCGGTTTTTTTCGTCAAAAAACGCCTTACTATACATGGTCGTTTTTTTGGTCGAAAAACTCCTTACTATTCATGGTCCTTTATTTCATCAAAAAAACCCTTCCTATACATCACATATGTCAAAGTGCCGGCCCGCGGGCCAGATCCGGCCCGCGAGAAGGTTTTCAGTGGCCCCTGGGATGATGTTGATTTATTATTAGAACCGGCCCGCGGACGGCCGCCAAGCCGAGCCCACAGATCTTTTACGCACCAATACTACATTTCCCACAATGCAACGGTGCGCGCCAAGCAGTCGGGCGCTTTATTTCAATATTTACTAGTGCAGCAGTCGTTCGGATAACAGTGACGTTAGCTTGCAGATATCCATCAAAAATGGCAAAACGGAAGGTGGACACCGAGAACCGGGGGTTTCAAACAAGGTGGGAGTCAGAGTACATGTTCACGGACGTAGCTGTAAAATCTGTGTGTCTTCTGTGTGGAGAAAGTGTGGCCGTATTGAAGGAGTATAATCTGAGACGACAGCATGAAACGAAACGCGGACAAAAACAATAATATGGACATCGAACAAAGGCTACAGAAGGTTGAGGAATTAAAACGAAGCCTCAAATCTCAACAGGCCCTGTTCAAAAGCCAAATCACAAAGCCAGGCTGCTGTCAATGCCAGTTTTATTGTGGCAGAAGAGATCGCTAAATCAGCCCGGCCATTTACGGAGGGGGATTTCATTAAAAACTGTATGCTTAAAGTTTGTGACGAAGTTTGCCCTGAAAAAAGCAACTCTTTTTAAACGTGAGCATGAGCAGAAACACCATTGCCGAGCGAGTAGAGCAGTTGTCCATTAATCGAAAAGAGCAGCTTGTGAAAAGGGGAAAACATTTCATCGCATACTCCTTGGCTGTGGATGAGAGCGCCGACATTTCTGACGTTGCCCAGCTGTCAATCTTCATCCGCGGAGTGGACTCAAGCCTAAGCGTGACAGGAGTTTTTGGCGTTACGTCCTATGCATGGCACAACTACGGAGCATGATTTATTTGAGGAGTGAATGATCGAAAATTGCTATTATTTGGGGGGTTTTCTGTAAATGTAGCCCAATTTTGCTAAAAGAGAAAATATGGGCTATTGCTGGTGCTTCTTTTCATTCAATGTTGATGGGTATTTTTATCCAAAGAAACTTTGTCTTTTGTGCCTGTCGAAAATTAAAGTTTACTGACAGCCATAAGAAAATGTTGCTTTATTTATTTGATCATATTGAAATGAAGTTGATAGGTTTTCAGTAGATTCAATTCCATTCAATAAACTACATGCGGTAGGTTTAAAATTTTTCAATGAACATTCGATCAGTCCGGGCCTCGGCTTGGAGCAAAATTTTTTATTTGGCCCTCCGTCCATTTGACTTTGACACCCCTGCTATACATGGTCCTTTTTTTCGTCAAAAAGCGCCTTACTATACATGGTCCTTTTTTTCGTCAAAAAGCGCCTTACTATATATGGTCGTTTTTTTCGTTAAAAAAACGCCTTACTATACATGGTCGTTTTTTTTGTCAAAAAACGCCTTACTATACATGGTCTTTTTTTCGTCAAAAAACGGCTTACTATACATGGTCGTTTTTTTCGTCAAAAAACGCCTTACTCTACATCTTCGTTTTTTGATCGAAAAATGCCTTACTATTCATGGTCGTTTTTTTCGTCAAAAAACGCCTTATTATACATGGTCGTTTTTTTCGTCAAAAAAACGCCTTACGATACATGGTCCTTTTTTTCATCAAAAAATGCCTTACTCTACATTGTCCTTTTTTTCGTCAAAAAGCGCTTTACTATACATGGTGGTTTTTTTTGGTCAAAAAACGCCTTACTATACATGGTCTTTTTTCATCAAAATACGGCTTACTATACATGGTCTTTTTTTTCGTCAAAAAAGGCCTTAATACACATGGTCGTTTTTTTCGTCAAAAAACACCTTACTATACATGGTCGTTTTTTCCGTCCAAAAACGCCTTACTATACATGGTCGTTTTTTTTTCGTCAAAAAACGCCTGACTTCATATACATGGTCGTTTTTTTGTCAAAAAACGGCTTACTATACATGATCGTTTTTTTGGCGAAAAAATGCCTTACTATCCATGGTCCTTTTTTTCGTCAAAAAACGCCTTACTATACATGGTCCTTTTTTTCGTCAAAAACGCCTTACTATACATGGTCGTTTATTTCATCAAAAAACATCAAAAAGCACCTTACTATACATGGTCGTTTTTTTCGTTAAAAAACGCCTTACTATACATGGTCTTTTTTTTCGTCAAAAATCGCCTTACGATACATGGTCCTTTTTTTTCGTCAAAAAACGGCTTACTATACATGGTCCTTTTTTTCGTCAAAAAACGCCTTACTATATATACATGGTCGTTTTTTTCGTCAAAAAACGCCTTACGATACATGGTCGTTTTTTTGGTCGAAAAACGCCTTACTATTCATGGTCGTTTTTTTCATCGAAAAACGCCTTACTAATCATAGTCGTTTTTTCCGTCAAAAAACGCCTTACTATATATACATGGTCGTTTTTTTCATCAAAAAACGGCTTACTATATATAGATGGTCATTTTTTTCATCAAAAAACGCCTTCTATACATGGTCGGTTTTTTTTCGTTAAAAAACGCCTTACTATACATGGTCCTTTTTTTCGTCAAAAAAAACCTTACTATACATGGTCCTTTTTTTCGTCAAAAACGCCTTACTATACATGGTCGTTTTTTTCATCAAAAAAACTCAAAAAACGCCTTGCTATACATGGTCATTTTTTTGGTCAAAAAACACCTTTCTAATCACTGTCTTTTTTTCGTCAAAAAACGGCTTACTATACATGGTCGTTTTTTTCGTAAAAAAACGCCTTACTATACATGGTCGTTTTTTTCGTCAAAAAGCGCCTTACTATACATGGTCATTGTTTTCGTCAAAAAATGTCAAAAACCGCCTTACAATACATGGTCATTTTTTTCGTTAAAAAACGTCTTACTATACATGGTCGTTTTTTTCGTCAAAAAACGCCTTATTAGACATGGTCGTTTTTTTCGTCAAAAAACGCCTTACTATACATGGTCTTTTTTTTCGTCAAAAAACGCCTTACGATACATGGTCGTTTTTTTCGTCAAAAAACGCCTTATTATACATGGTCGTTTTTTTCGTCAAAAAACGCCTTATTGTACATGGTCTTTTTTTTCGTCAAAAATCGCCTTACGATACATGGTCCTTTTTTTTCGTCAAAAAACGGCTTACTATTCATGGTCGTTTTTTTCGTCAAAAAACGCCTTACTATATATACATGGTCGTTTTTTTCGTCAAAAAACGCCTTACGATACATGGTCGTTTTTTTGGTCGAAAAACGCCTTACTATTCATGGTCGTTTTTTTCATCAAAAAACGCCTTACTAATCATAGTCGTTTTTTCCGTCAAAAAACGCCTTACTATATATACATGGTCGTTTTTTTCAACAAAAAACGCCTTACTATATATAGATGGTCTTTTTTTCGTCAAAAAACGCCTTCTATACATGGTCGTTTTTTTCGTCAAAAAACGCCTTACGATACATGGTCCTTTTTTTCATCAAAAAATGCCTTACTCTACATTGTCCTTTTTTTCGTCAAAAAGCGCTTTACTATACATGGTGGTTTTTTTTGGTCAAAAAACGCCTTACTATACATGGTCTTTTTTTCATCAAAATACGGCTTACTATACATGGTCTTTTTTTTCGTCAAAAAAGGCCTTAATAAACATGGTCGTTTTTTTCGTCAAAAAACACCTTACTATACATGGTCGTTTTTTCCGTCCAAAAACGCCTTACTATACATGGTCGGTTTTTTTTCGTCAAAAAACGCCTGACTTCATATACATGGTCGTTTTTTTGTCAAAAAACGGCTTACTATACATGATCGTTTTTTTGGACGAAAAATGCCTTACTATACATGGTCGTTTTTTTCGTCAAAAAACATCAAAAAGCGCCTTACTATACATGGTCGTTTTTTTTGTCAAAAAACGCCTTATGATACATGGTCCTTTTTTTAAACAAAAAATGCCTTAGTATACATTGTCCTTTTTTTGTCAAAAAACGTAAAAAAAGAGCCTTACTATACATGGTCGTTTTTTTCGTCAAAAACGCCTTACTATACATGGTCGTTTTTTTTGTCAAAAAACGCCTTACTATACATGGTCTTTTTTTCGTCAAAAAACGGCTTACTATACATGGTTGTTTTTTCGTCAAAAAACGGCTTCTATACATGGTCGTTTTTTTCGTCAAAAAACGCCTTACTATACATGGTCGTTTTTTGTCAAAAAACGCCTTACTATACATGGTCTTTTTTTCGTCAAAAAACGGCTTACTATACATGGTCGTTTTTTTCGTCAAAAAACGCCTTACTCTACATCTTCGTTTTTTTGATCGAAAAATGCCTTACTATTCATGGTCGTTTTTTTCGTCAAAAAACGCCTTATTATACATGGTCGTTTTTTTCATCAAAAAAACGCCTTACGATACATGGTCCTTTTTTTCATCAAAAAATGCCTTACTCTACATTGTCCTTTTTTTCGTCAAAAAGCGCTTTACTATACATGGTGGTTTTTTTGGTCAAAAAACGCCTTACTATACATGGTCTTTTTTTCATCAAAATACGGCTTACTATACATGGTCTTTTTTTCGTCAAAAAGGCCTTACTATACATGGTCTTTTTTCGTCAAAAACACCTTACTATACATGGTCCTTTTTCGTCAAAAACGCCTTACTATACATGGTCGTTTTTCGTCAAAAACGCCTGACTTCATATACATGGTCGTTTTTGTCAAAAATGGCTTACTATACATGATCGTTTTTTCGTCAAAAATGCCTTACTATACATGGTCCTTTTTTCGTCAAAAACGCCTTACTATACATGGTCATTTTTCGTCAAAAACGCCTTACTATACATGGTCGTTTTTTCATCAAAAACATCAAAAGCGCCTTACTATACATGGTCGTTTTTCGTTAAAAACGCCTTACTATACATGGTCTTTTTTCGTCAAAAACGCCTTACTATATATACATGGTCTTTTTCATCAAAAACGCCTTACTATACATGGTCGTTTTTCATCAAAAACGCCTTACGATACATGGTCCTTTTTTTTCGTCAAAAACGCCTTACTATACATGGTCGTTTTTTCGTCAAAAAACGCCTTACTATTATACATGGTCGTTTTTTCCGTCAAAAAATGGCTTACTATATACATGGTCGTTTTTGGTCTAAAACGCCTTACTAATCATAGTCGTTTTTCGTCAAAAACGCCTTATATATACATGGTCGTTTTTTCATCAAAAACGGCTTACTATATAGAGATGGTCAGTTTTTTCATCAAAAAACGCCTTCTATACATGGTCGGTTTTTTTTCGTTAAAAAACGCCTTACTAAACATGGTCCTTTTTTTCGTCAAAAAACGCCTTATTATACATGGTCGTTTTTTCGTAAAACGTCTTATTATACATGGTCTTTTTTCATCAAAATCGCCTTACGATACATGGTCCTTTTTTCGTCAAAAACGCGACTTACTATTCATGGTCGTTTTTTTCGTCAAAAAACGCCTTACTATATATACATGGTCGTTTTTTTCGTCAAAAAACGCCTTACGATACATGGTCGTTTTTTTCGTCAAAAAACGCCTTACTATACATGGTCTTTTTTCCGTCAAAAAACATAAAAAAACGCCTTACTATACATGGTTGTTTTTTTCGTCAAAAAACGCCTTACTATATATGGTCCTTTTTTTCGTCAAAAACGCCTTACGATACATGGTCCTTTTTTTCGTCAAAAAACGCCTTACTCTACATGGTCGTTTTTTTCGTCAAAAAACATCAAAAAGCGCCCTACTAAACATGGTCGTTTTTTTCGTCAAAAAAACGCCATAATATATATATATGGTCGTTTTTTCGTGAAAAAACGGCTTACAATACATGGTCGTTTTTTGGGTCGAAAAACGCCTTACTATTCATGGTCCTTTATTTCGTCAAAAAACGCCTTACTATACATGGTCCTTTTTTTCGTCAAAAAACGCCTTATTATACATGGTCGTTTTTTTCGTCAAAAAACGCCTTATTGTACATGGTCTTTTTTTTCGTCAAAAATCGCCTTACGATACATGGTCCTTTTTTTTCGTCAAAAAACGGCTTACTATTCATGGTCGTTTTTTTCGTCAAAAAACGCCTTACTATATATACATGGTCGTTTTTTTCGTCAAAAAACGCCTTACGATACATGGTCGTTTTTGGTCGAAAAACGCCTTACTATTCATGGTCGTTTTTTTCATCAAAAAACGCCTTACTAATCATAGTCGTTTTTTCCGTCAAAAAACGCCTTACTATATATACATGGTCGTTTTTTTCATCAAAAAACGCCTTACTATATATAGATGGTCGTTTTTTTCATCAAAAAACGCCTTCTATACATGGTCGGTTTTTTTTCGTTAAAAAACGCCTTACTATACATGGTCCTTTTTTTCGTCAAAAAAAACCTTACTATACATGGTCCTTTTTTTCGTCAAAAAACGCCTTACTATACATGGTCGTTTTTTTCATCAAAAAAACTAAAAAAACGCCTTACTATACATGGTCATTTTTTTTGTCAAAAAACACCTTTCTAATCACTGTCTTTTTTTCGTCAAAAAACGGCTTACTATACATGGTCGTTTTTTTCGTAAAAAACGCCTTACTATACATGGTCGTTTTTTTCGTCAAAAAGCGCCTTACTATACATGGTCATTGTTTTCGTCAAAAAATGTCAAAAACCGCCTTACAATACATGGTCATTTTTTTCGTTAAAAAACGTCTTACTATACATGGTCGTTTTTTTCGTCAAAAAACGCCTTATTAGACATGGTCGTTTTTTTCGTCAAAAAACGCCTTACTATACATGGTCTTTTTTTTCGTCAAAAAACGCCTTACTATACATGGTCCTTTTTTTCGTCAAAAAACGCCTTATTATACATGGTCGTTTTTTTCGTCAAAAAACGCCTTACTATACATGGTCTTTTTTTTCGTCAAAAATGGCCTTACGATACATGGTCCTTTTTTTTCGTCAAAAAACGGCTTACTGTACATGGTCGTTTTTTTCGTCAAAAAACGCCTTACTATATATACATGGTCGTTTTTTTCGTCAAAAAACGCCTTACGATATATGGTCGTTTTTTTGGTCGAAAAACGCCTTATTATTCATGGTCGTTTTTTTCATCGAAAAACGCCTTACTAATCATAGTCGTTTTTTCCGTCAAAAAACGCCTTACTATATATACATGGTCGTTTTTTTCATCAAAAAACGCCTTACTATATATAGATGGTCGTTTTTTTCATCAAAAAACGCCTTCTATACATGGTCGGTTTTTTTTCGTTAAAAAACGCCTTACTATACATGGTCGTTTTTTTCGTCAAAAAACGCCATACTATATATACATGGTCGTTTTTTCCGTCAAAAAATGGCTTACTATATACATGGTCGTTTTTTGGGTCTAAAACGCCTTACTATTCATGGTCCTTTATTTCGTCAAAAAACGTCTTATTATACATGGTCGTTTTTTTCGTCAAAAAACGCCTTACTAGACATGGTCGTTATTTTGGTCGAAAAACGTCAAAAAGCGCCTTACTATACATGGTCGTTTTTTTCGTCAAAAAACGCCTTACTATACATGGTCTTTTTTCCGTCAAAAAACATAAAAAAAACGCCTTACTATACATGGTCGTTTTTTTGTCAAAAAACGCCTGTCTATACATGATCTTTTTTTCGTCAAAAAGCGCCCTACTAAACATGGTCGTTTTTTTCGTCAAAAAACGCCTTACTATACATGGTCTTTTTTCCGTCAAAAAACATAAAAAAACGCCTTACTAAACATGGTCGTTTTTTTCATCAGAAAACGCCTTACTATACATGGTCTTTTTTCCGTCAAAAAACATAAAAAAACGCCTTACTAAACATGGTCGTTTTTTTCGTCAAAAAAACGCCATAATATATATATATGGTCGTTTTTTCGTGAAAAACGGCTTACTATACATGGTCGTTTTTTGGGTCGAAAAACGCCTTACTATTCATGGTCCTTTATTTCGTCAAAAAACGCCTTACTATACATGGTTCTTTTTTTCGTCAAAAAACAAAAAACGCCTTACTATACATGGTCCTTTTTTCGTCAAAAAACCTCAAAAAACACCTTCCTATACATGGTCGTTTTTTTCGTCAAAAAACGTCTTATTATACATGGTCGTTTTTTTCGTCAAAAAAAGCCTTACTAGACATGGTCGTTATTTTGGTCGAAAAACATCAAAAAGCGCCTTACTATACATGGTCGTTTTTTTCGTCAAAAAACGCCTTTCTATACATGGTCGTTTTTTTGTCAAAAAACGCCTTACTATACATGGTCCTTTTTTTCGTCAAAAACGCCTTACTCTACATGGTCGTTTTTTTCGTCAAAAAACGTCAAAAAGCGCCCTACTAAACATGGTCGTTTTTTTTCGTCAAAAAACGCCTTACTATATATACATGGTCGTTTTTTTCATCAAAAAACGTCAAAAACCGCCTTACTAGATATGGTCGTTATTTTGGTCGAAAAACGCCTTACTATACATGGTCCTTTTTTTCGTCAAAAAACGCCTGACTATACATGATCTTTTTTTCGTCAAAAAGCGTAAAAAAAACGCCTTACTATACATGGTCGTTTTTTTCGTAAAAAAACGCCCTAATATACATGGTCGTTTTTTTGGTTGAAAAACGCCTTACTATTCATGGTCCTTTTTTTCGTCAAAAAAAACCCTACTATACATGGTCGTTTTTTAGGTCGAAAAACGCCTTACTATTCATGGTCCTTTTTTTCGTCAAAAAAAACCCTACTATACATGGTCCTTTTTTTTTGTCAAAAAACGCCTTACTATACATGGTCCTTTTTTTCGTCAAAAAACGCCTCACTATACATGGTCGTTGTTTCGTCAAAAAACGTCAAAAAATGCCTTACTTTACATGGTCGTTTTTTTCGTCAAAAAACGCCTGACTATACATGATCTTTTTTTTCATCAAAAAACGCCTTCCGAGACATGGTCGTTTTTTTCGTCAAATAACGCATTACTATACATGGTTGTTTTTTTCATCAAAAAACCTCAAAAAACGCCTGACTAGACATGGTCATTTTTTTCGTCATCAAACGTCAAAAAACGCCCTACTATACATGGTCGTTTTTTCCGTCAAAAAACAACTTAATATACATGGTAGTCTGCGATTGGCTGGCAACCAATTCAGGGTGTCCCCCGCCTACTGCCCGGAGACAGCTGGGATAGGCTCCAGCACCCCCCGCGACCCTATCAAGCGGTTCGGAAGATGAATGAATACATGGTTGTTTTTTTCGTCAAAAAACGCCTTACTAATCATGGTCGTATTTTCCGTCAAATAATGCCTTACTATACATGGTCGTTTTTTTCGTCAAAAAACGCCTTACTATACATGGTCGTTTTTTTCGTCAAAAAATGCCTTACTATACATGGTTGGTTTTTTCATCAAAAAACGCCTTACTATACATGGTCGTTTTTTTCGTCAAAAAAACGCCTTACTATACATGGTCGTTTTTTTCATCAAAAAAAACTCAAAAAACACCTTTCTAGAAATGGTCATTTTTTTCATCATCAAACGTGAAAAACGCCTTAATATACATGGTCATCTTTTCCGTCAAATAACGCCTTAATAAACATGGTCGTTTTTTTCAGCTGAAAACGCCTTACTATAAAACATAAAAAAACGCCTTACTATACATGGTCGTTTTTTTTGTCAAAAAACGCCTGACTTACACCTTACATGGTCGTTTTTTTCAACTGAAAACGCCTTATTATACAAGGTCGTTTTTCTTTGTCAAAAAACGCCTTACTATACATGGTCGTTTTTTTCGTCAAAAAGCGCCTTACTATACATGATCTTTTTTTCGTCAAAAAACGTCAAAAAAACACCTTACTATTCCCGGTCGTTTTTTTCATCAAAAAACGCCTTACTAATCATGGTCGTTTTTTCCATCAAAAAACGCCTTACTATTCATGGTTGTTTTTTTCGTCAAAAAACGGCTTACTAATCATGGTCGTATTTTCCATCAAATAACGCATTACTATACATGGTCGTTTTTTTCATCAAAAAACGCCTTACTATACATGGTCGTTTTTTTCGTCAAAAAACGCCTTACCAGACATGGTCGTTATTTTGGTCGAAAAACGCCTTACTATACATGGTCGTTTTTTTTTGTCAAAAACGCCTTACTAATCATGGTCGTATTTTCCGTCAAATAACGCCTTACAATACATGGTCCTTTTTTTCGTCAAAAAACGCATTACTATACATGGTTGTTTTTTTCATCAAAAAATGCCTGACTAGACATGGTCATTTTTTTCGTCATCAAACGTCAAAAAATGCCTTAATATACATGGTCGTTTTTTTCAGCTGAAAACGCCTTACTACACATGGTCGTTTTTTTCGGCCAAAAAAAGCCTTACTATATACATGGTCATTTGTGTGGGCTAAAAACGCCTTACTATACATGGTCGTTTTTTTGGGCTGAAAAGGCCTTACTATACATGGTCGTTTTTTTCATCCAAAAACGCTTTACTATACATGGTCGTTTTTTTAGGGACTAAAAACGGCTTACTATACATGGTGGTTTTTTTCGGCTGAAAACGCCACACTATACATGGTCATTTTGGAAGTGAAAAAAACCACCTTCCTATACATGGTCATTTTTTTCAGATCAAAAACGCCTTACTATACATGGTCGTTTTTTTGTTGTCTAAAAACGCATTACAATACATGGTCCTTTTTTTCGTCAAAAAACGCCTTACTATACATGGTCGTTTTTTTCGTCATAAAACGGCATAAAATGCCATACAAAACATGGTCGTTTTTTTCGGCTGAAAAGGCCTTACGATACATGGTCATTTGTGTGGGCTAAAAACGCCTTACTATACATGGTCGTTTTTTTGGGTTGAAAAGGCCTTACTATACATGGTCGTTTTTTTCATCCAAAAACGCTTTACTATACATGGTCGTTTTTTTCGGGACTAAAAACGGCTTACTATACATGGTCATTATTTTCGGCTGAATACGCCACACTATACATAGTCATTTTTTGGAGGTGAAAAAAATACCTTCCTATACGTGGTCGTTTTTTTAGGTCAAAAACGCCTTACTATACACGGTCGTTTTTTTCGGCTAAAAACGCCACACTATACATGGTCATTTTTTGGAGGTGAAAAAAATACCTTCCTATACAAGGTCGTTTTTTCAGGTCAAAAACACCTTACGATACATGGTCGTTTTTTTCATCAAAAAACGCCTTACTATACATGGTCGTTTTTTCCGGCTGAAAACGCCTGATTATACATGGTCATTTTTTTCGGGTCAAAAACGGCTTACGATACATGGTCGTTTTTGTTTCGGGTGAAAAACGCCTGATTATACATGGTCATTTTTTTCGGGTCAAAAACGGCTTTACGATACATGGTCGTTTTTTTCGAGCTAAAACTCCTTACTATACATCGTCGTTTTTTTCGGGCTTAAAAACGCCTTACTATACATGGTCGTTTTTTTCGTCAAAAAACGCCTTACTATACATGGTCGTTTTTTTCATCAAAAAACGCATTACTATACATGGTCGTTTTTTGGGTTGAGAAACGCCTTACTTTACATGGTCGTTTTTTTCGTCAAAAAACGCCTGACTATAAATAGTCGTTTTTTTCGGCTAAAAACGCCTTACTATATATACATGGTCGTTTTTTTCATCCAAAAACGCTTTACTATATATACATGGTCGTTTTTTTCAGGACTAAAAACGGCTTACTATACATGGTCGTTTTTTTCGGCTGAAAACGCCACACTATACATAGTCATTTTTTGGAGGTGAAAAAAACACCTTACTATACATGGTCGGTTTTTTTGGGCTGAATAGGTCTTAGTATACATGGTTGTTTTTTTCATCCAAAAACGCTTTAGTATATATACATGGTTGTTTTTTTCATCAAAAAACGCCTTACTATACATGGTCGTTTTTTTCATCAAAAAACGCCTTACTTTACATGGTCGTTTTTTTCGGCTAAAAACGCCTTACTATACGTGGTCGTTTTTTTCGTCTAAAAACGCCTTACTATACATGCATGGTCGTTTTTGTTTCGGGTGAAAAACGCCTGATTATACATGGTCGTTTTTTTCGGGCTAACAATGCCTTACTATACATGGTCCTTTTGTTCGTCAATAAACGCCTTACTATACATGGTCGTTTTTTTCAGGTCAAAAACACCTTACTATACATAGTCGTTTTTTTCGGCGAAGAACACCTTACTATACATGGTCGTTTTTTTCGTTGAAAAACGCCTCACTAAACATGGTCGTTTTTTCCCTCAAATAACGCCTTACTATACATGGTCTTTTTTTTCGTCAAAAAACGCCTTATAATACATGGTCTTTTTTTCCGTCAAAAAACGTCAAAAAACGACTTACTATACATGGTCGTTTTTTTCATCTAAAAACGCTTTACTATACATGGTCGTTATTTTCCGATGAAAACGCCACACTATACATGGTCATTTTTTGGAGGTGAAAAAAACACCTTAATATACATGGTCGTTTTTTTCGGCTGAAAAGGCCTTACTATACATGGTCGTTTTGTCAAAAAAACGCCTTACTATACATGGTCGTTTTTTTCATCAAAAAACCGCCTTACTATACATGGTCGTTTTTTTCGTCAAAAAACGCCTTGCTATACATGGTCGTTTTTTTTCGTCGAAAAACGCCTTACTATGGCCATGGTTGTTTTTTCCCTCAAATAACGCCTTACTATACATGGTCGTTTTTTTTCGTCAAAAAACGCCTTATAATACATGGTCTTTTTTCCGTCAAAAAACGTCAAAAAACGCCTTATTATACATGGTCGTTTTTTTCGGCTGAAAAGGCCTTACTATACATGGTCGTTATTTTCCGATGAAAACGCAACACTATACATGGTCATTTTTTGGAGGTGAAAAAAACACCTTCCTATACACGGTCGATTTTTTTCGGGCTAAAAACGCCTTTTCTATACATGGTCGTTTTTGTTTCGGGTGAAAAACGCCTTCCTATACATGGTCCTTTTTTTCATCAAATGCCTTACTATATACATGGTCGTTTTTTTCGTCAAAAAACGCCTTACTATACATGGTCGTTTTTTTCATCAAAAAACATCTTACTATACATGGTCGTTTTGTAAAAAAAGCGCCTTACAGACGCTCCCAGGTTACGAACGAGTTACGTTCGGACGATTGTTCATAAGGTATACATGGTCGTTTTTTCATCGAGGTTAGCTGCCCGAAAAACATCTTACTATACATGGTCGTTTTGTAAAAAAAGCGCCTTACTATACATTTTTTTCGTCAAAAAACGCCTTGCTATACATGGTCGTTTTTTTCATCGAAAAACGCCTTACCATGGCCATGGTTGTTTTTTCCCTCAAATACCGCCTTACTATACATGGTCGTTTTTTTTCGTCAAAAAACGCCTTATTATACATCGTCTTTTTTTTCGGCTTAAAAGACCTTACTATACATGGTCGTTTTGTCAAAAAAACGTCTTACTATACATGGTCGTTTTTTTCGTCAAAAAACGCCTTCCTATACATGGTCCTTTTTTTCGTCAAAAAATGCCTTACTATATATATGGTCGTTTTTTTCGTCAAAAATCGCCTTACCATGGCCATGGTTGTTTTTTTCCCTCAAATAACGCCTTACTATAAATGGTCGTTTTTTTTCGTCAAAAAACGCCTTATTATACATTGTCTTTTTTTTCGGCTGAAAAGGCCTTACTATACATGGTCGTTTTTTTCGTCAAAAAACGCCTTACTATACATGGTCGTTTTTTTCTGGACTAAAAACGCCTTATTATACATTGTCTTTTTTTTCGGCTGAAAAGGCCTTACTATACATGGTCGTTTTTTTCGTCAAAAAACGCCTTCCTATACATGGTCCTTTTTTTCGTCAAAAAATGCCTTACTATGTATATGGTCGTTTTTTTCGTCAAAAATCACCTTACCATGGCCATGGTTGTTTTTTTCCCTCAAATAACGCCTTACTATAAATGGTCGTTTTTTTTCGTCAAAAAACGCCTTATTATACATTGTCTTTTTTTTCGGCTGAAAAGGCCTTACTATACATGGTCGTTTTTTTCGTCAAAAAACGCCTTACTATACATGGTCGTTTTTTTCTGGACTAAAAACGCCTTATTATACATTGTCTTTTTTTTCGGCTGAAAAGGCCTTACTATACATGGTCGTTTTTTTCGTCAAAAAACGCCTTACTATACATGGTTGTTTTTTTCGGCTGAAAACGCCTTACTATACATGGTCTTTTTTTCGTCAAAAAATGCCTTACTAATCATGGTCATCTATTTCGGACTAAAAACGCCTTACGATACATGGTCGTTTTTTCAGATTCAGATTCAGGAAACTTTATTTATCCCCATGGGGTAATTGGCCTTAACAGGCACGCTCTGCACAGGAAACACGAAAAACAATGACGAACATGGGATACAGTGCAAAGGGGCTGTCGCTACTCGCCGTATGTACAGCACCCCGAGAGCTTAGATGAGAAAGTAACACCTTAGGGAAGGAGAGAGAAAAAAAACATGCTCGAACTATCCTCTACTGAGGATAATTTAAGTCTAGGAAAAAAAAAAAGACCCAGCACATCAAAAGCATATAACAGTTACAAGTCACAAGACATAACGTGTAATGAGGGGGCGGATGGATGGGGGGGCGAGCTGCCAGCGAGCTGCCAGTCCATTCTAGCGCTCAGCAGATCAGATCACGTCACGGGGAAAAACAGGAACAATGAAGGCGGTGATTCCAAGGATGTGTATGCGTGTGTGATTGTCTGGTTGTGTGTGCATATCGGGCCGCAGCTGCTTCGTCAAGGTCCATGGCCGAGAAGGACAGGGTGATGGTGGGGGCACTAGCTTCGGTGCGTACTTCCATCCAGGGGAAAAGGATCCAAATAACGTTGTTTTGGAGGGACAGCCGCCAAAGATTCCAGTCAGCCTTGAGTCCGTGGTCGTATCTCTTCACTGGAGCAGAGCAAAAAAGCGTCCGCCTTCGTTGAGAGTCAAGCAGAAAAAAAGAAAATATTTTTTTCTGAGTAAAAACGCCTTACTATATACATGGTCGTTTTTTTCGGGGCTAAAAATGCCTTACTATACATGGTCGTTTTTTTCGTCTGAAAACGCCTTCCTATACATGGTCATTTTTTGGGGGGGGGAAAACGCCTTACTATACATGGGTGTTTTTTTCGGGGGGAAAAAAACACCACTATACATGGTCTTTTTTTGGGGGGGGGGCGCCTTACTATATAATAGATGGCCGTTTTTTTTCCAGCTGAAAACGGCTTACTATACATGGTCGTTTTTTCGGGTTAAAAACGCCTTACTATACATGGTCATTTTTTGGGGGCTAAAAACGCCTGATACATGGTCGTTTTTTCGGGGTGGACTGCTTACTATACATGGTCATTTTTTTTGTCGGCTAAAAACGCCTTACTATACATGATAATTTTTGGGGGGCTAAAAACGCCTTACTATACATGATCATTTTTGGGGGGCTAAAAACACCTTAGTCTTCATGGTCATTTTTGTCGGCGCAAAACGCCTTTCGTTTTATTGGCAAAAAACGACCATAACTTCTCAGCTACCGTTTTTTTCGGCACCATTAAGTAGGACATTATCATTGCCATCTTGTGTACCTAAAAAAACAAACAAAAAAAACGACACTGGATGGTCATCTGAAAAAGTGTATTTAAATAGTGTATATATAATATATACAGTGTTATTCAATAAAGCCAATAACTTATATCTTATTCTGAAGTCTCAATGACTTCTTACACTCAGTCAGTATGAAGTGCAAATGTTGGGGGGAAAAAAGGCTAATCATCAAAAGCAGAAGAAATGACTGGCTGAATGACTGACAGCAATTCCATGTCTTTCTACTACCTACAGAGTAAAGTGAGTTAAATGTGGAAAATACTTTCGAAAGTACACAGTGCACTGGTCAGACAAAAGCCAAACTCCATTGGACTGCTGCAGCGCACGATCTGAAGGAACAAACGGAACACAAAACATGAACGGCACTTCTGCAAAGTGACTGCCGAAGAGCAAACGCGTGACTCCAGTCTTGTGTACAACCCCTAACAAAGAAAATGTCTAAAACAGTGCAGCCTTATCTTTCATGAAAACACGTATTGGAATGCCTAGTCTACAATGTGACATGCATAAAATTAGTAACAACACATTTAATTGTGACAGGTTGGATACATAACGAGCGTAGAAAAGTACAAATATGGAGTTGGTTGCCTCGAAATGAAGGAAGGAACTTGATGTCTACTCCGTTTGATGCCGCTTTCGTGAGGTTTTGTTGTTTGCTGTGCTATTAAGTCAGTATCTCTTGGTCAGTTTAACACAAGGCACATGTAAAAGCCCAGTCCCATCAGCTTGTTACATTTTTTTTTGCAATGAAAAGACACGATCAAGCAAATGTTATGTTTAAATGTTTAGTGAACTTGTCCTTTTGCATTCTGAGAATGTCACCTGCTGTTGATTGCATCACATAGTGCCCAAGTCAGCAAACATTGATTGACGTGCCATAGTCACCAAAAAAAAAAAACAACAACCAAAAAAACTGAATGAATCATTCCTATAGTTTTGTGTCCTAGCTGACATTCTGGAACAAGGCACTGACAGCTTAAAAAGAAGCAAACAAGAGACTTGAAAGGATGTTTCCCGAAATGTGTAAGGATAAGCGGTCATAATAGGCATAGCTGTGGTGGTAATTTGTTACTCAGGTTATCGAGGGTTGCAAAGGAAATCGAGGTAAGTCAGCTGTTATACCGAAGAGAAGTTTGTTGATCAAGAGCACCGCAGAGCAGTCAAAAAGTTTCACGCGATAGTCACCAGTAGCAGTTATTTCAACAAGGCTTTTCTCCTTTGTATGTTAGGCTGTTGTCAGCACTTGTGATCCTTTGAGGCATATCAAGTCACTTGGGTGTTCACATTAATATGTATGCAAAATATATACATCAGAAGAAAAATATGGTCATCATAAGATCTCTCACTTGGTCCAGTGTTAGTGTGTTTTTGGGTCCATCTCCAGTCAAACGTCTTTTTAAATGGTCTGCTTTGGTCTTTGTGAGTAGGTGGCAGTACTGCAGGTGGAGCATCTTAACCCTGCTCTGAGCTCTCTGTCACTTGCACAGAAGAGTACATGGGCCCAGATGTCTGGCGCGTGAAAAAGGATGCAGCTCTTTTGGGCTTTAAGCATTTGATTTCTTTTCCTGGAGAGACAAAAAGAGAATAGACAAAAGTTGAATTAACTCTTAGGATGCTGACTTGTCTCTGCATTGTGATTGAGGAGGAAGACTCACCGTTGTCAACATAGTTTATGGTGTTAAGCGAATGGACCCGGCTGCACACCACGCTGCTCTGCCGGTGCAACATCCCACGCCGCCCCCCGCGTCCATGCTTGTCACCGTCATCTTTGCCAGAGGCTTGTTGTGACCGACTTGAATCACCATCTATTTCTGCTGCAGCTCCTCCCTCAGACACTGACCGAAGCTCCACGCAAAATTCGATGAAGCCACTCATGAGCTCCGCCTGACCAACAGATGTACAACATACAGTTCAGCCGAGCCTTCATTTTGTGTGGCCTATGAATGCATCACCTACACATGATGAAATCAAGACCTGACGGGATGATGTAATAGAGGGATAATTATGCAACACCACCACCACTAACACACATTTTGAAAAAGAAAAAGCAAAAATGTGTAAAAGTGGTTAAAATCACTGCGGAATAGGTGAGTTTTAAGAAATGAAATAAAGGGTTGGAGGTCAGTGCAGCTGTGTTACATCTGTGTGTACACACACACACATTTTTTTGGGTTTGTTTTTAAACTTGTCTCTGCTACGCCTGTGTTTGACATCAGTCAGTACGTTCAACACCGATTGAAGTCTGGACTCGGCCAGCCATGAACTAACGATGGACCTGGACAAAATTAATGAACATAACATACATTGTACTTACTTGTTTGGAGTAAATTTTCAGCAACTTGTTCACCGGAGTACCATCTTCGTCGCCATCAAACTCAAGCCATAAGATGTGCGAGTCCCCTTCCTCCTCGGGGGAGCTGTGGTCCCAGGAAAGCTCATAGAAGCGCAGGCCGAGAAGCACATGCTGCAACGACATATATCCAAGAAGAGCAGTCAGTGTTACGGGTGGGAAATGGAAAGTGCCTTATGTATTTCACAAAGAGCACCCACTTTGTCCTTGACGTCCATCACATAAACTCCCTCCAGTGAAATGCCGACTGCGACAGCTTTGCGTTTGACCCTCTGCAGGATTCCTTGGGCAGGTTTGTCAATCTCCCCATCAAAAAAAGCACACCTGTTTGAACAGTTCCTAAAGTTGTCAATTCTCTGAGATGTCACTTAAAAAAAAAAATTCTTACCCATAATAAGGAAGGGAGTGACATGTTCTCAGGTACTGATGTATAAGCTCTGAGTCATGCTGACAGTCTCCAGATATGTTGATCTTTCTGTACTCTTCCAAGAGACTTTGCTCCAACCCTGCCTGACGGCTTGACTTCCCTCTCAGCGTGGAGAATAATCCTCCGCTCGCCATGGCCACATGTGCCGGTAGAAAAGAAGACAGCTTCTTCTCTCTGCGGGTGGACGAATTCAGGATCAATGATAGAACACTTTCATACTGTATTTGAATAAACAAACATTGCTCCAGGCACTCAGCCCCGGATATTTTCATATACAATAGTATTCCATTAATAACATACATATATTTTTTTAGGCAAGTGCATAGCAGTACCTTCTGAGTGTAGGGAGAATTGCATTACCCAGTGGGGAAGTGGAAAAACTACAGTTTTATTAACTATTTGTGACAACAAAAAAATGCTACTCCTCACAAATATATAAAATGAATACTATTTTAGCCTGCGTCAAGAGTTAAGTATTATTATCTCAAAAACACACAATTATTCCAAAAATTCCCGTGTTAAAGTGATGTGTCAGGCCTCTATTTTAGTGCCTCAATCCCACCCTCAGAAAGCATTATTACTATAGGGAAAAAGATACAGTCATCCATTGAGATTTGAAATCTGTATAAAATAGTGGAGTGATGCAGTGGTGAGTGCACAAAAAGGCAAACCCTCCTCCTCACACAAAAAGTGTTGGCCTTTTTCCAAAATGTCTGTGAATTTCCATCACGGGGCCCGGGGGAGTGTGCGGGTTCTGTAATTAGTTTTCATGAGCGGCCGACCGTCTGTCACCACTTATATAGCCATGACAAATTCCATGTGCATCATCATGTTAAAAAAAATACCATGTCTTATCACGTGATCTTTCATCACAAAAATTACCTTTGTGTATGCAGCGAGATCCAGCTGTACTAATAGAGTACAGGAAAATGACATGTTTTTTTTTTTTTTACAACAATACTTAACTATTTAAATTGAGATGTGTATCTGTGGCAATAAAGCAAAGTCTCTGAAACGTACGAATGCAGTCAATGAATTGGACAATTATTGCAAACGCTCTCAAATTTTGTGGACCTCAAATTGCTTTCACCCAGTGCAAGAGGAAAGTTGCAATTGATAATCAGATTTGGGACTCTTCAATTGGCTGGCCACTAGCACAGAGTGTACCCTAATCAGATGGATGAACATTATCTGCGTTGAGGGACAGGAGATTAGTGCATTCATATGCAAGTGTGAGGTGGCATTTCTGAATCGTGACAAAAGACTCATTCATAGCAGAAAAGCCCGAAAACGTCTGTTGACTGCTAATAGCCCAGCCTTTACTTACCGTATAGCAGAGGTCAATTTCTGCCTTTCCAGGCCTGTCCCCTCATCAAGAGCAAGAGATAAGCCTCCAAGAGAGGCCCAGTGTTCAGGATCACAGGGGTATCGTCCAGTGATGATATTGTGCTTGGCTTCTTCATATAAAAGTCGGAGCACTCCCTCATCTTCTATCTGAAGGACATGGTTGTGATTGATTGAAAAGAAAGAGACATTAAAACTGAATCATGTTGCTATACACACTGATTTTAATACAAAAATCACACACACACACACACACACACACACACACACACACACACACATCCATCCATCCATCCATCCATCCATCCATCCATCCATCCATCCATCCATCCATCCATCCATCCATCCATCCTTCCTTCACTGGGGATAAAGACCAATAAGTACCTGCAGCTCTTTAAATTTGGGATAAAACACGTTCCGACGATACTGGAGGCAGGGCTCATCTGAAGAGTGAAAAGGGGAAATCCTTGAGTGCAAGAAGGTGAGGTGATATTACTGAGTAAATTGGATAGACTTGTCATACTACTTCCACACTATTAAACCCTCCTTTTTCATTCTGAGCATGAAATCACATTTCACAACATCAGCATTTAACATAAGACAAAAAAAAATAAAGGCTTTGGGCCCAATCTTTCACCTTGTGAAATGTCTTCCTCTGAGGCTTCCGTGAAGCGATACAGCAAGTCTTGCCACTGGCGACACACCTTGTACGGTTGGTGCCTTGCCTTTAACTGCAGCTCTGTTGAAGAAAACAAGAGGCACACAAGATAATCAGATACATCTGTATTTGTAAAGTTCCTGTGTGGAGTAAAATAAAAGCAGTTAAAATCACAAAAATTCTCAATTTGCATTTCATTTTCCCTCATATGATTCATAAGTTATAGAGTCTTTGTACAGCATGTAGGTATGGCTTCACAGTTCATACCCTGTCCTGTCCAGACTCAACAGCTAACTTCAAAGAGGAAAAAATAGTTTTGACTTTAAACAGCTGCTGTGACACGAGTCTTGGAATTGTTGTCACACTTTACTTGGAAAAATCATGCTTCAGATCAAATATCTTCTTTTTGTCGCTTCTGTGCTACACTTCCGCAAACGTGGCCCAGTAATTGCAAATAAGTTGTGTGTTCGCAAAAAAAGTCAAGCATGAGAACAGAACAATGAAAGTTTGGCAAAGCCACATTTTAGTTTTTTTTTTTTTTTATTTACAAGAACTCAGCTATTAGTGAGTCTCAAAATTCTGAATTCTTGTTCTTATGCTCACTTAAAAATGGTCGATTGGTTAGCGTGTTGACCTCACATTGCAGAGGCCGTGGGTTTGATTGTGCCTCCGGCCTCCCTGTATGAAGTTTGTATGTTCTCCCCTGCCTGCGTAGCTTTTCTCCGAGTACTTCGGTTTCCTCCCAAATTCCAAAAACATGCATGGCAGGCTGATTGAACACTCAAAATTGTCCCTAGGTGCAAGTGTGAGCGCGGATGGTTGTTCATCACTGTGTGCCCTGCGATTGGCTGGCAACCAGTTCAGTGTTACTGCCCAAAGAGAGCTGGGATGAGGCTCCAGCATGCCCCAGAAAATGGATGGATGGATGAAAATAACATTGAAAAAAAGGAAAATGTTCTGTAAATTTAAAAAATTAAAGTGAGAACAGAGCTGACAAGGATGTATGTACAGTATGTTTTTGTTACCAAGGAGGGGAGAAGACAGCCAGAAGGCAAAGGCATCCTGTGCACACTCAGGAACATGAAGAGCCTCTCGAACAGAACGACCCAACTCCTGCACGGTAACATTGCCGAGCCCTTCTATTGATAAGTGCACCACGCTGTCACCAAACAGGTATATGAGCACATCTTGAGCTGGGAGGAAAACACAGTTACGTATAAGATGTATCTCCTGATGAGTATTTCACATGATGATTTATACATAGCACATACAGTGGGAGAGTGTAGCAGAAGAAGCTACACTTCCTCTTTGTGAGTGGTCATCTGACGACTCTGGGGGGAAGCTACACACATCTCCTTCCATCTCAAATCTGAAACACAAAGAGAGGTCTTGAGTCAGACTTCCACACGCTGAAAACCCGTGTGCATATCAATGCATTATTTAAGCCAGGGATTCTCAAACGTTGTGAGTCAAGTCGACCCCTTCCAGCAGAGAATTATTTCGCCCCAATAATACCAACGCTAATAAATGCCGCTCGATGGCGGCACATTACCGTATTGCAGAGTATTAACAATCCCTGTGGCGGCTGGCTTGACTTCAATTTTTCGAGTGGAGGCTGGCCTGACCGCAGCAAATGGCTTGATGTAGGCTATGACGATTAGTTGTGCGATGACGTTATTTCAAAACAGGGAAGCACCATCTCCAGTAGATTAATTAACTTATATTTCTTTGACTGTCGACATGGAGACGGAAATAAACACCCCGGTTGAGTAATGATAACTTATTGACGTGGACTTATCGTTTATTCTCAATGTGTCACTGTTCGTCTGCCCATCAACAAGGGATTCCACAGGACTTAGTTCATCGCCATAATACTTCCAGCTAACTTGTGCGTAGCGTTATTTAAGGCCGGCAACAATGGCTAGCGATAGAAACATTGGGAAACGAATTCTACCGAGTATGTACACGGTCAAACAATTGTTCAAGGATGAAGCGTTCAGACTCAATCGATTTAAGGTTTCTAAACGAGGTGCCAAGAGAGTACAAAACAATCTTTTCATGTTACTGCAATAACATTCCGCCAGCTGGTAGGCCTTAGACTTAAAAAGACAAACAAACAACAATAAACAACATTAAAACTATTCGCGTTAATGATGTTAGCATGCCGCCTAAACTGTTAAGTGCTAGCGGAAGAGCAAAATTTCGTAGTGGTCGACCAACCTGTCAATTTGGTGTAGTTGTTGCTCCACTCCTATGTCGTCTGTGGGCATGAAGTAAGGTAGCTTAAATCATTAGACACTTTCGCATACCACCGATTTACTACCTCGCCGACAGCTTGTTTCAAACTAGCTTTCTGGACAAGCACGATTGTTACCGAGCGCTCGAGTGACGAACGAATCTGTTTTTTTCTGAACGGCTCACTACTGGGCGTGACAGCGCCGTTCAAACGCCAAAAATCGTGTTCAAAACTGTATGTAACAGAACACGTTACAACATAACCCGAAATAAACGCATAGAGTGCGGGTTAAAGGAATGATTCAAACGTAGACTAAATTGGTTCGGAAATGACGAAGAGAAAATAGAGTCAGATTGCTTCCGGTAGGCAGTGGACATGACGTCTTATATCACGTGATACCGACGTCGGTGCACCTATTAATTATGCAGTCAGATGAAGTAAACCGATATAGTCTTACAGTAAGACGGAGTCAAAGTGGAAATACGCACGAATATAGAATAAAATAAATATAATACTGTACATCAAATTGTATTGGTCAGTACAGACTCCCAAACATGTTTTATTAAAGCCTTTTTAATCAAATAGCCTTTTTAATCAAAAAGCTATTAATTCGTCTCCAATTAATTACGCCACAAAATGTAGTCAGAGAAAAAAAAATGACCTAACTCAAACGTTTAATGAATGACTGGTGAGTCCCCCAATAGACTTTGTTATTCTCCATTAGGAAATACAACTCATTTTGATTTATTTCATTACAGCACAGTATTATTGTTACCTTTATTTACAATGTTATACGACAACACAATACAGTAAGAGGAATTAGTTCTGTAATGCAGCTACAATTTAAGACTGCAAGGGCAGCAGGTGTCATATTAACAAATGAGATTAACAGGTCTAACCCAGGGGTCACGTTAGAAGACACTCTTAATGGCTTCCAATGCATTACTGAAGTAGTTTAATCTGTTTTTTTAATCCCATTGTTCACCATTACAGGAGCCACACATAATGCATCATTTAATGGTGCATGACATGTCTGATAGTTTTAAAAAAGGACATTTTAAATGAAATTGAAATACATTTGAATTATACCTGTCAAAGTAACAGTGGGAATAAATGAGTCTACTGTATAGTAGGACATTCAAATTTTAATTCTTGAGCCCCCTCTGTTATTCTACTTTCCCCCACAAAAATACTTGAATCAGTACTTTTTTTTGTAATGATAATTCCAAACCATTGTGCTATGGCACATCTAGTGATAAATAATGTATCTTTATTCATCTATCCATACCAGAGACTTATAGTGACAGCAAGAAGAATTAAATGCACGTCCGCTAGATGGCAAAAATGACCTGTGTATTATATTTATTATTATTATATGTTTGTGACAATTTTACTTGGTGGTGTAATGTGTGTGCGGTGAGCCCGTATACTGTAGGCTAGGAGAAACTACAAGTATTTGTGGGAGTAGAGCAGAAGGAAATAACAAATATAATGATCAAAACTGACTACAGTGGTTATGTATGTGTGTGTGTGTGTGTGTGTGTGTGTGTGTTTTTGTAAATGCAAATAAATACCATGTACATAAGAGACAAACATTCAATAGAGACATTCTTACAGAGTACTGTAATGTGTTGAGATATTTTGAGTTGTATTATTCATGTTTCAATTGGTGTAGTTGACAAAACGAGCAAAATGCATGTTTCTTGTCTATATTCTGCTGCAAGGCATGCATTCAATAGAGAATGCATAGATTCACTTTATACAATTTGGAGAGGAATGTGAAATATTTTGATGTACTTTAATTTGATGGTCCACTGCAAATACAAATTCTACCCCCCCCCCAAAAACACATTTTCATACTATAATATCATCTCCTTCTTAAAATAATGGGCAAAGTCATATTTTGACCACTCAAAATGGTTTGCCCTTAACATCTTTTCAGGATACTGACCATTTCTGCTAAAACCGGCTAAATAAATCATTCTAATTGGTTCGATTTTTTAATGTTTCCTGAAAAAATAAAAACATGAATGAAATATAAATAAATAAATGACATGGGCCACTATTTTAGGAAGGAGACAATATTATTCAGGATTTTAATGTTTTTCATTCCCTTCGTAAAAAGTATATACACATGCGTGACCAAACCCGATGTTTAGGAGGAAGCTGGGGCTGTTGTGCCTGCAGGAGTGCCCTCCTGCACCTGGTTTTTCAGCAACAGAAACTTGAGAACAGGATCAAAGTACTCCATGAAGGTGTCCTTCAGTCCTTTCTCCAGTAAGTATCCTTCAGTCTCAATTTCTGTGTTCTCATTCCCTGCTACAGCCTCCATAGCGGTCTGCAGGAAGCGCAAACTCACCAGCACGGAACCCTGGGAATGAAGAGGCATCAGGAATAAATATGATCGTTTTTGTGCATGACAACAATCAATCACCAACCCTGCACACTTTATTGCCAGGTGTGTCTCTCGAAATACCTGCAAGAGGAAGACTGACAGTACTCCAGCCCCAATGGTGTTCATCAGGCCCATGTAGTAGTTGACCAGGGCCTCCCTGCAGCCCCGCAGGTAGATGTTGAGCTCCTCTGTTTCATACTCATAATTATAATGAGCGGAATTGTTGGTGAGGTGATACTGGATGCACGGTCGAGGAGAACTGGGATTACAGCAACTGAATGGGACGCCGTCGACCAAATATCGGCCATCCACATTGCTTTTGACGCGCCTGGGAAAATGAATCGTTTGCTGATTATCCATTTCATCCATTGTGTAATGCGTCTGTCACACACACACACACACACACACACACACACACATGACTTACACTTTCACTTCCTTGGAGTTGAAATCAAGGTAGCGGTTGCTGATCCACTGGACCTCAAACCAGTCCTTGTGGTCGTTGTTTCCACAACACTGAAAGTCCATCTGCAAGCGATCGATGTTCTGCTTCTGGAAGCAGCGTCCTGGGGTGTCTGTGTCTTTGTAGAAGCGGATGCCATTTCTCAGGCCCACCTTCAGAGAAGACTCCAGATTGCCTTTCATCGCATAGCTCATGATGACGGCTAGCAGCATGAGGACAGTGAAGAAACAAGAGACGGCAAAGTAGGGCTTCAAAAAGGTCTTCCAGCGAGGAAATCGGCCAGCGTCCAGGGCATCCTGACAGATCTTTGATGCAAAGTAGTTGATGCCCAAGGAGGCCAGACCAACTATCATGAGGGTGTTGGGCACGATATGTATGTCTGCATTATCCATTACCTGTACGAGAGTCACATAAAATAGAATGAAATTACAGGACTCCAAAAGCCACCATACTCCAGTTTATAAATTCAAGACTGTCGAGCATAAATCAAATAAGAAAACAACTTTTTTTAGTCCATATTTCTGGTTTGAGTTAAATGTTTATTTGGAAGCTTCTACGTTTACAAATTCATTTATGCATTGGATGGTTTGCATATATTCAGCTGTTGTTGTGCATTTGAAATATATCAATGCAAAGTATACTGTAATTAAAATACATGTGAAAAGACAAGAAAATAACGATCCTGTTAAAGTTGAGGGATTAATGTGATTAAGATGATCAGGATATGGCTCATCAGATAATGAGTAAGGATTCAAAGTGGGTCACTGGTCTCCACATTTGAAGGACAAGATTTTAATGTGACATTTAAATTAAGCTTGGTTGACATTTTACCCTTTTTGTGTTACAATTCCTATTGCAACAAATTGGCTGGAAAATCCTGATGCATGTGATGTTTTGACCAATGGAATTAATAAAATTAGCACTTCTACAAAACCTATAAGTACAAGTGTTTGTGGTTTCCCGTGTTAAGCCCCGAAAAGTCAAAAACACAAATACTTGTGCAATACTGTAAATCGGAAACAATAAATGGCCTACCTCTGCCCTCCTGCGTAGCTCTGCCTTGAGGATGCCCCCAAGGGTGAAGGTGATGGCCCCAGCTACTGTGGCACACCAGGAGAGGAGCCACAGTCCCTGAGCCAGCTTTACCCTTTTCTGAAAGGGGAACTTCATCTTCATCACCACCATGGTCGCGGCGGAGGGCTCCGAGTCTCACCGGGGGGAGTAGGGGAAGGAGAACGGCGACAGCACGCAGGGACGAGGCTGTTCTCGTCTGATTGGTTGAAAGAGTAAGAAAGCGGAAAACACCGAGATTCAAATCTGCAATGTGAAAACAGGTAACTACAACAGCAATGCAACTGATGTAAGAACGAACTTACTGGACCAGATACAAAAATAATTTGTGTGAAATCTTTGAGGATCACGTTTCTAAAACGCTACATCTACAATAACACAATTTACAAGCATTAATGCATTCAACTTCACCTTAGTTGTTTCCCCAAAAGGTGCTGAAAAAAGTCCACAAATAAGCAATCGACCACTGTGTAGCTCCCAGGGTGCCACACAGTGGATTTGGCAAACCTGAATGCTGGGAGCATCTTAATGCTAATGCCTGCCTATCCTATTAAACTGGTCAGGGAATCCAGGCTATTGTCTGCTCAGCATTTCATCACTTCAGGAACAGGAATTGACAGTCTCTGCATCATTGAACACTGGCAGAAGCCACCTATTTTTTTTTTAACCTATAGTATGTGGAACCTTCAACATTACTTCTGTGAAAACATTCGATAAAACAACACAACTGTTGCTATACGCAGACTTCGACACACCACTGCATAGAAAAAAACCAAACACATTTCAGAATATCCATTATGAATACCCGCTGCACCCGTGCAGGGTCAAGGGGGTGACGTATCTCAGCTGACGCTAGGAGAGCGGTGGGGTTGTCCTTTTCAGCTCACCAGTCGATGACAGAGCTGACACAGTAACAACCAAGGTGAATTTGAATCTGTTCACAGAGGATGGATAAGCAAAAAAAAAGAAAAAAAAGGCACATCACTTGTCCATCACATTCCAAATCAATGTTTAATAGTGTCTTTATTTGTGGTATTGGATTACTTTAATTACATGGCCAGAGCGGATGACTTATCTGGTGCATAATTCTCCTGACAGGCTAGGTATTGTTACTATGACAGAGGAAACATATTTGCACAGAACAACACCAATGCTTTCATTTCTTCAGATTGCATTTATACAGAATATCGAAAAAAATACAACATACAGAACAAAATGCTCATCCTGCCATTTATCATGCTTCTAAATCCCACTTAATATTACAATTGGACTACTTATTTACAAGCGTCTTTTAAGGTATTTTAGCATTTTGCTTCACTTTAGGGTGGCGCGGCAGTTGTCTGGTTCGCACGTCCACTTCACAGCGCAGAGGTCCAGGGTTCGATTCCAGGCACCGGCCTGCTTGCATGTTCTCCCTGTGCCTGCGTGGGTTTTCTCCGGGTACTTCGGTTTCTTCACAAACTCCCAAAAATGCAAGGCAGGTTAAGGGAGCACTCTAAATTGTCTCTCGGTGTGATTGTGAGCGCGAATGGTTATTTGTCTGTGTGTCCCCTGCGATTGGCTGGCACCAGTTCAGCTGCCCAAAGACAGCCGGGAGAGAGTCTAGCACACCCGCGACCCTCGTGAGGATCAGCGGATTAGTAAATAAATGGATGGATGGATGCTTCACTTTCAAAGGTAATGATTACATTTTTTCTGTACATTAATTCTACATTCAAAAAATACAATGGGATTTCAACAAAGCAAATAGGCCATATTCATATTCTCAATTCTGCTAAATGGACTGGAAAAGAAACAACCTAGTTAAACTGCATATTATTAGGAATACACATGCATTTGTCTTTATGCTCAGTTTAGTGCGGTCAGTGAATCTGATTAAATGTAGACTTTTTCAATTGGATACATTGCATCACTGTGACCTACATTAACCCCAGAGTTGTCAGCACAAACCAAAGTGAGTATTATTTCTGGTTCTTATTTGCCTTGTTTGTTCTTATGGTCCAGGTGTTGCACTTCATTGAACTATCCTGCTCGGTAAACTTCAGCTTGTTTTTGAGCTCAGAATGTGTGAAGAATTTTTGGGGATCACAGTTGTGTTTGCTCCCCTCCTAACACCTCCTCCGCAATCCCTCCTGTCCAGCCGTGCATTTCCGACCTGCTCTGACATATTCCTTCGCTGCGCTGAGGCTCACACATGAACTGGTTGAGCATCTGTTCAACATACTGCAGACTGCACGGAGCGCTATCGACCTCTGATGACCTTCCATCCCTCTTGTTGTTTGTTCTCCAATGATGAATGATCTCATTATCCATATCGTCACTCGCTTCATCCCCAGAGTGGTGGAGGTCCATCATGGCCTCCGTGCCTCTCAGCTCCTTCGGCATTTGATGGCAAGCAAGCGGGATTTCCTCCAAGCTCGCTGACCTGATCAGCATGGTCGAGCCGAGGTTCTGACTGGCGGTGATCCGAAATGCGTTCTCACCTGTCATACTTGAGAGGCAAGCATTGGCTGGTGGGGCAGGTAAAATCTCATTGTGGATGGTGAACTGGAAATGAGGTACCTGCAGAGGTCGGGGAGATTGATATCGGACAATTTCCTCACCACCTGACTCGCTGTCTTTGTCCGTGTTTCCTTCCCTGTGCATCCATGCTTGACTTCTGTTTGAGCCTGTCAGTATAAATCGTGGGATCTCTTCCCCGATTTCTGACCAGTCGGACTCCTCTTCCTCGGGAACCGAACCCAGGCATTGTTCCTGCCCTGCGGCCTTGACCTTTTCATAGTTTTGGCTGTCCATGAACTGGATTGGAGGAGGCGCCAGAGGGAGCATAACCTGACTGATGGCATCATCCGGATGAAAATGGTCGTTGGGTTTGTCGAGCGCAGAATTCACCTGAAAATGAGATTAAGCATTGAGTGCAAAGGAAGCATTTCGGCACATTTACAATATAATGACTTCCGAACCACAAGCCACATTTAAATTCTGCCTTAATAATAATAATAATAATAATAATAATAATACATTTTCATTGATGATGATGATGATAATACTCAGTTTTGATTGACATTGTCACGAAAGTTGTATGTTTATTATGGTGCGGTTTGCAGTGGTGAGAACACATAGAAAGATTTCAGAATATCAGAGAGTATCTATCGGGACTATTTCGCACCTCTCATGGAACAAAAAAATTACATGCCTCTTAATATTACACAGTGATGTTCGACATCACTGCAAGCTTCAACCATAAAAATGTAATCGTTGAAGAGATCAGATTTAATTTAAGAGTCTGGTTTGTGTTTTGCACATTCCAGCACCACTGTGATGCTCAATAGGATAAGCGGTACAAAATGGATTTATTGACGGTTTTCAGACAGTCTTGAAGGCAAAAAGAGAGTCTAAAGCTTTCTGGATACAGTCCCATACAGCTCTTGCTGTAGTCCTCGTTACATTGTGCGTATTGAGTGTACCATGTCTACCGAATTTACCAAGGCAAAATCAGGCTTATTGTTTTTATTTGCACCTTAACGGTTAGACATACAAATGAGAACCAAATAAGAAAATAGAAATACTGCACTGATGGATGAGCGCCCCTCCTCCCCCACCACTTAACGTCCACTGCAAGTCTTTAAGGTCTTACATGTAATGTGTCGGTATTGTTGGCATATTTTGCACCAGCCAGTTGTTCTGTCAATGCTGAAATTCGTCGGCTCAACCTCTCGCGCTCTCCTTCCATGCTCTTTGTCTGTCAAAAAGGTGGTATGAATAAAATGTCAAAGTGCATGGGACAATTCATATTTGGGACCAAAAAATAAAAATAAAAATTACCACAGAGTTGAGTTTTTGCTCCAACAGGCTATTTGTTTGTTGTGTGGATGAGCAGTTCTCATGGAGTCTATGAACAAGACAAAAGGAAACAGAGAGATCTCACAAAGATTTCCAAATAACAGCGTGCAGCTGTCATTTGAATGTCTGTTTACATTTTAAAACTCTCCGTGAGGTTGCTCAGTTCCACACGCGTCCTCTGCAGCTCCTCTTCCAGAAGCTTATGGCTGTTTAAAAATTCTCCAAAGCACTCCATCTGGACTGGAGACTTCAAAAAACTCTGTTGAAGACCTTTGTGATCTTCCTGCAGGATCCTGCAAGGGGAAATGAGACAGACGAAGAAAAACATGCGATGTATTGGCATGTTTGCGTGACCTCTTATTCACTGACTTGTCCAAATGCTTACACTTGCGACACCAAGCTCATTTGACCACACTTACATCATCTTGTCCACTTCATGTGTTGGTTCCTGGATTGAGAAGGAGGAGGAATACACTCATAAAGACATCGCTCAAAATAAGCACTTATCACAAGTAAGAGAAGTAAAAGAACTGTCAATTAGGTCACGATTCCCAATCAGAGTGCGATGAGAGATTATCAGAGGTATAAAGTTATCCAATTTCACTTGACTAATTCGGTACCAGCTGTTTTCAGACCCTTCTATACCCTAAAAAATATATATAAATAAGTAGCAGGGTTTGAATGTGTGGAGTCTGAAAAGACATTTAAATATGTCTTTGGGAGTGAATGAGTCTGAAATGGTCTGAAAGTTAATTTGATTACAAATATATCTTCGCTCATCTATTTATGGGAGCGACCTATAATGACCGAAAGAACAATTCCCATCGATGGCAGATGTTACATTAAACTCGAGTATCCACTTCTTGCCATCCATCCAACAGCTTGCTTCTTGCCAATCTGTCCTCTCTGTGTTGACTAAAAACAGACCCAGATTTCACACCGAGTCAATTTGTGAGTACATTGAGACCAGATCAGCATTATTTTTTAGTATTCTTACTTTGGGTGATATTTTTATTTGGTGGGTTGGCATGACGATTTCTTTTTTTTCTTTTTTCTTGTAAAATGGGTGCTTTGGCTCAATTAAGGTTGGGAAAACCATAAAATGTAATGTGACAGCAATGAGATGCACACTGAGCAATCAATATGGGGTGAAATTATTCAAACCCTTACATCACCCTATAATCAAGCAAGCTGAACATGGAAAATATTGATTTGACTTTTAGGATACAGCAACAAAGGGAACTTAACCCTTTCGTGCACAAATCATGATAACCTGTAACCTGATAAGCTGTCCAATGTAGTAACCACTGTCCCTGAAAGGGTTAATCAATGAGTGACTTTATAGGGGACTCACTGGAATTCGGGAATTCCATTTGAACCCCGGGCAAGTGTCAACTTTATAGAGCATGGTACCTTGTTTTACAAGATGTTGACGGGCATACTTGCGGTATTGATGGGCCGGTGAAGTCGGTTTGTTCCTCATCTCGACCGGAAGGACTGGTCATCTTCTTTGTTGAATCTAATTTGCAGGAAAGAACTCCCTTCTTCTGGTGTGGAGGCAGACTGGCAGCAGACTGTCTATTCATGTCATTGTGCTTGTCCTCATGTTCCGGCTGATTTTTGGAGAGGCGTTTGTTTTGATGTGGCTCATGATGACTTAGATCCCCATGGGGGTTTTCATGGGTGTGACTATGGCGGCCCTCATGCTGGTGATGACTATTTGGACTTTTGTGGTCGCCCTGGTGATGCTGACGGTGAGCCCCGGTATGATCGCTGCTGTGGTGTTGGCCGTTTGGACTGTGATGGTCTCTGCGCTGGTGCCCTGCACTTTGTTGTTCTCCGTGACTATGTTGATGCAGATTACTGTGGTGATTCTCACGGTTTGGACTGTGTTTGTCTCCATGATAATGGAGACTGTTTGGACTGTGGTGAGCTCCAGAGAGGTGCTCTTGATAGGAATTCTGGCTCTCTTCGTCATCAGGTTGGTGCACGTCCTTGTGGTCGTCGCCGTGTTGATGCTGATGGTGGCTTCCACGTTGATAACCTGGCCTATGATGGTCTCCAAGTTGACCGTGTTGGGCTCTCTGGTGAGGACGGTGCCCTCCATCTCCATGGACGCTTTGGTTGTGCTGCTGGATCCCACTGCGTTGATCTCCATGGTGACGATTAGGATGATCACTGTGAGGAACACCGTGGCGATGTTGGTCCTTTAAACTGTGATGCTGAACAAGGCCACTGTGGTTTCCATGGTGATGTTTTGAGTGTGGCTTGTCGCTTTGGTCACAGCTGTGGGCTTGGTTTCCGTGACGTGGTGTGGTCGGGCGTTTTGAATTTGGTTGATTGCTACGGTGATGATCTTTGCTATTGCGAATTTGATGAGCGGAGGCTCGGTTGTGGTGCTCCTCACGGCGAGGAACATTACCATGGTTGTAGTATCCATGGAGATAATGGGAATGATGTTCACCCTGCGGGTAAATAGCCGGGTCATGGTAGTCGGTGCGATGGGGATGAGTTAAACTGCTGTAGCGGCCTCCGTCGCGGTTGCCCTCGTGGTGATTGCGGGGAGAACGTTTGTCATGACGATAACTGGAACTGTCGGAATCTCCATAATTGGGATAAAAGACAGGACTGTAGCATCTACGATGACGATGAGGACTTTTATCGCGGGGGTTTCTGTGATTACTCTGGCTGTGTCGGAGGCTACGATGTTGACACTGTTGAATATGATCTTCTTGGTTCTGACGGCGGTGCCGTTTACAACATGGTGATCGTGAGCAATGCTGAGAAGTTTGAGACCATGAAGGATGTCTTTCCAAACAGTTTATGTCAGTGCAGCTTCTGGGCCTAGCTTGCATGTGATCGGGTGAGTCCGGAGAGCGGTGACTACGATGGCGGTGGTGGTGCTGGGACGATTTTGACTTTGAAAGATGAGCATGAGAAGACCGGCGGGAGTCAACCGAGTCAGCGCTGACGGGCCGACTCCTCTGCTGTCGGCTCCTGTCTGTTTTGATCTCAGACTTACTGGATCGGACAGAGGTGGGTTCTGTGCTGCTTGGTTTCTGAGCATCTGTGACACCCAGCGTGGTGAGTCTCATTGGGCTGAGCACTTGTCGAGTGATCTCATTGAGGAAGGCGGAGAACTTCATTTTCTCCTTCATTAAATTCTTTCTGACTTCGTTTTTTTTCTTCTCCCGTTCTTTCTCGTTTGCGTGCCCCTCTTTTTCTGGGGGGCAAGTGAGGGCCTCCATCGATTTGGATTTGCGGAAACTTGCACTCTTGTGTGTCTTCTTCTGGGTGCTTTGTTTGGAGCCGTTGTGAGAAGACTCTCCCTCTGCCCGTTTCTGCTCACCTACATGACCCCTGCTACCAATCAAAGGTGCTGTGTCGTCTCCATCGTCGTACTTCTCATAAATGTCTGTACAAGACTGGGAATGTTGAGGCCTCCTAAGGAGGAATCTGTCTGAACCTTCGCTGCTGCTCTCGGATGACAGACTCGAAGAAGATGCCGAGGAGGAGTTGGATGATGAAGAACCTGAAGAAGAGGAGGCCGTTGCTGATGAAGAGGAGAAAGTGGATGAAGAGGAACCATATGAAGATGTGAAAGAAGTTTCGGAAAGGGAGAGACGGCCATGGTTTGGCCTGTGGCGGTAACGATGAGAATGATGTTGATGATGAGGGAGGTGATCGCTGAGCAAGCTGTCCTCTGCTGTTGAATGAGTGCTATTTCAAAAATAGAACATGGGTTTTGAAATGACGAAATTACAATAACAATAATAACTGAAATACTTAGCAATTGAAATTAATAGCAAAGTGCGGGCTGTATGTACTATAATTTACTCACTCTTGGTCATCTTCTTCATCTGACTGACGGAACGTCTGCTGATGATGATGCAGGTGACGGTGGTTTTGTTTGGAGTGATGGTGGTGTTTCATTTTTTGAGATTGGGCATCTGTTTTTTTGTTCTTGACTTTCTGTTGAGGGTCACACATTTCTCGTTTTTTTTACCCTAAAAATCGTCCGTTAGCCTGATAGAAAGGGGGGAAATTAGTTGTCAGGTGGAAGCCATTTACTAAAATTTAAATGAATTTTATAAACATTCAACTTTTTTTTTGCTTTCCACAAACTGCAAACAAAGCGGTGTGGACAAAATGTCCACAAACATCGCTCTGCTGCAGAAAACAATGAAACATGAGAAAGGATTTTGCAAACACTACACATGCCAACAAGTCATTCACTTAGATTCAAATAAATAACTTTGACCGAGTGAAGCTGAATTCACTTGTTTGTATGTAGATTCAATTACAAAGCAGTCACGGGGTTCTGAGATGAATCAATTCGTTTTCTTTACTCAATTCAATCAACCAATTCATTCATAAATGTACTGTGTTTACTTACAGTTACGGAGCAGCCACCGGGATGAAGCGCAAAGAGATGTTCACTGATACTTTGTGCCAGAAGCTGAATGACATTGTGTGTCATTCCCTTTCCATTTAAACAGTGAGGCATGTGTAACACACACACACACACACACACACACACACACACACACACACACACACACACACACACACACACACACACACACACACACACACGATTCAATAGTGTCACCCAATGACATGGGTCAGTTGTGAGGGTAGAGGTGCGCTTTAGTAGTACAGAATGAGAAAAATTGATTGTTTATCTATGAGTCAGATAAAAAAAAACACACAATACATTAATGTCACTGTTTGGATGTCAAGATGATGTTTCAACAGCGAATAGCATCATGGGAGAAGAAAGGAGCGTAGACTGCAAACAGCAATGCTTACTGTATGAATGTGGCAACCTATTGATCACGATGCCCCTATTATGTCGGTGCAATTGGCAAGCTAACATTCAAAGTTAGTGAGAAATGCATTGAACTCCAATAGAATAGCAACCCAACCATAAAATGTGGCATTAATTAAAGTTGCAATGTTGAGGAAAATCCAAAAGGAATTTACCACAAGCCGTGTGACAGACAAAACACTCTGCAGAAAGTATATTAATAACCACCGCCAAGGGCACCTTTCCCTGCATCAATGGAACATGGCTCGGATCCACTCGATATCAATGCGAAAACCTCCAGTAACGGTTTGGCTAATGCAATGGAAAATTGGAAGAGCTAAACAAAAGAACCCATGTGGTGCAAACATGACGTACTTGTGAACATTCCCAACTAGCCTTGACTAGGGTTCTTAAAAGTCAAACCACAGACCAGCATGAGTCAATGCTTCATATGATCAAATGCATAGCACACAATGCAGCATTCTGGATATGGTGGATTATCGGGAGACAAACACCGTGGGTATCAAACATATGTACACTTGTTTAAATGCCAAGTTGTAGTGATATTAAAAAAATGAGACCGGTATCATTTCAAAACATTTTCCACCATTAACTCATTCTCTCCCAGAGACGTTTTTATTTCAAAATACTTCTCTATACATTTAAAGCCATCCATAACCTTGCCCCCCATCTCTCAGATCTTCTTCAGATTTCCATTCCCTCTCGCTCACTCAGGTCCTCATCCTCCCTCCACCTCTCTATACCCTCTGCCCGTCTGAGCACAATGGGGTGCCGAGCCTTCAGCCGCTCTGCCCCCAAACTCTGGAACTCACTTCCACCCAATATTCGCAACATTGACTCTCTTCCCACTTTCAAAACCCACCTGTTTTATGTTATGTTCAATAAAACCAAACCAAACCAAACCACCTATTCAGACTCGCATACTCTACTTAATTTATCTCTTGTTTTATTTATAATTTTATCTGTGATTTTAATGTTTGCTCTTGCTTGTAAAGTGTCCTTGAGGGCTATGAAAGGCGCTTACAAATAAAATGTATTATTATTATTATTTTACATGTGATTTCATACTTGGTTTAGAATTGGCTGGTACTGAATGAGAAATAACCTTGACTACTTGATTGCATTTAAAAGACACACACACACACACACTATGAAAGGCGCTTACAAATAAAATGTATTATTATTATTATTATTTTACATGTCATTTCATACTTGGTTTAGAATTGGCTGGTACTGAATGAGAAATAACCTTGACTACTTGATTGTATTTAAAAGACACACACACACACACACACACACACACACACACACACACACACACACACACACACACACACACACACACACACACACACACACACACACACACACACACACACACACACACACACACACAACTTAATTCCACTTTTTTCATTGAGTCATAACACATTGGCTGATATGCTTGAGGGAATTTCAAGTGTGTTTTCCAAATGTTGAAACCAGGGTTGAACCATTTGGCCAAACTTGAAAAATGTGTTTGCTGCAATCGCCACTAAAACACCAAATGCATTGTACCTTCTGTGAAGCGTGTTGGTGGCAGCATCAGGATTTCAGGCAGTTTTTCTTCAGGTGAAACTTCGGCCTTTCACAATGTGGGGCGGGGGGAAATTATAAACAGCCAGTGGACAAAACATTTAGGCTTATGCTAAAAATAAAAAAATATGTCAGGAATAGCCTACTCAAACACCTGAACTTTATTTGGGGTTAATCAGAGGCAGAAACCCATTTAACATTTCCTCTTAAAAAAAATTACATATAGGTCAGAACTGCGGTACAAGATTGAAATGATTTATCTCGGTCTCTCACTCTCTCACGACAAAATCCTGGCATTTGGATGGCAAATCCAGAAAAGCAGTGAATGAGGGATTTGAAGCAGCCTGATTAGCGACGCTTCTATTAAGTTCAATAAATTCCCCCAGAGGACATAAAACTCTGGATCTAACAGACTCGAGCTGCGAAAATTATTTGAGTGCCACTCTCTTGTTCACCACAGTGAGTTAATTCCTCCATGCCAGTTTGACCTCCTCGTCTTGCCATAGGATAACAACGAATAAAATATTCAGCGTAATTAACTGTCAATGGTTCATTATTTTAAAGCTTATATTGTAGGCTGTAGTAATTAGAGCTTTTGGAGTGATGTTGCTCTTTTTGAAGTGGTTAATGAATAGGCACCACAATGACAAAATTCTGCAGTATTCCCATTTAATGGACAATCAAAAAAAAAAAAAGAAAGAACCCAAAAGAGCATAAAGATTAACATAAATTAAGTATTTAAAAGCACTCAATTTTCAAATATATGTTCATAATTAGGTGTGTTTTGACTCCAGTTTGGATGCACTGCACTTTTGCAACTAATGTGGAAGCGTTTTTTTACATTCACAATTATATACACCGTGGTTTAAGATTCCATAATATTTGCTATTAGTCAGTCTACTGGTAAATATAAATATTGCTTCCATCAGACCTATTCACCTGAATACACCTTTGTTGGTCCTTAATGGGAAGAACTTTCATGAATGAATGAATGAGTTCCTGGTGGGTAAATGTCTTTCTCTGCTGGCCAAATCGTGTACTACAGTGCCTATATGGGTTTGCGACACAAGGTTGGGTAATAAATGGTAATCAATGCCTGATTTCAGTTTTTGCCCACACGGATGTGTGGGTTTAGAAGAGGATCTAAATTTGGGTCTGAACCAGCTGAGGCACGTCCAAGTTTAGCCATTATGATAATCAAAGTAAAGAATCCCAGCACACCAACCAAAAGGAACATGAAGACCCGCTGTTTCCACGTCAGAGACGCCCGTTTTGTGCCTGTACAGTTCCTGAAAGACAACCAAGTCAGAGTCCATTATACATTAACTACAATAGTTTAATAGAGGATCCCATACTACGGAACTTACTTGAGAATTTGCGCAAACCAGCCCAATGTTGGTCGTCGTCTGTACTTGTCATCATCAAAGTCAATCTGTGTAACAGAGCTGTTGTCCCTTGTGTCATAGATCTTTCTTGGCGATGACCCTGAAGAACAATATTTTGTATTAATTGCCAATCTAAAGTACTGCAGGATTAAACCAATTAAAAAAAACTCCTAGTCTGCTAGTCAGTGAGACAATGGCTGCATCCTCAGATCTCAATGCATAAAGGAAGGTCAGCAGTATTTCATTCTTTTTTCTCTCTCTCTCTTTACCTGCGTGAATAGTAATTGTGTCGCATGTAGTGGCTTCTGGAAAGCTGACTACAGAGTGATCTTGGCTATGCGGATCCCCATTCTTATGCGGAAGCCCAAAGTTGTCCTCTGCTGGGGATGAAACAGGCGCTTGGCTGAGGCTGGCATTGTGGGAGTGACTGTGGTAAATGTGACTTTGTTCTTGTGCTGGAACCGCAAAGAAAGAAAGCTAGTGGGCCAATCAGGAAATTAAAACTGCAAACAAAGCGATGTGGACTTACCATCGAATGAGGACCAGTCAGTGTAGTCTGTAACATCGTTTGCTGTAACTTCCTGAAGGATATCGACTGGCTCGTCAACCTGGATTGGATTATGAAAATATACACACTGTAGTATGGACACATCAAAAAGATCAAAATCAAAAGATCATTTCCACTCAATTGAGTCAAACCATATCTACGATGTTGCTCGTGATGAAAATGCGTTTGACACTCCTGATTTAGCCTTCAGTTAACCTGACAAGGATATTTTTGGACTGTGGCAGACGCTGGAATCCTACGCATGAACGGTTAAAACATGCAACCTCTACACACGAAAGCATGAGCCTAGAATCAAAGCCAAGCCCTTTAATCACTGTGGCAGACACGCGAAATGAACACATTTGAAATTATATGGAAATTGTTTTGAATATTTGATTGATTTCCCATCTCAACGTGATGCAGTATATTTGTACATCGCTGGAAGGCAAAATTGAGTTTTACCATTGTTGTACAGGATCTCATTAGAAGGTTTAGAAGGTATGCCTAATGGAGTGGCTCATGAGAGCACATTTCATCCCTACACGAATGAAAACTCAACATTTCATTCTCAGTTAATATGGTGTACTCTGTTGGTCCTACTCCTTACCAGTGGCAACCCTAAACCCGCTCTAGCCCAGTTAACAGAAGACAGCTGCTCTTTAAGCACATCAGCAATCGGGCTGGCCAGATTGGAAGGGGGAAACACTGGACCCTGGCAGCTGGGACACTGGTAACCCGCTGGCGCCGTATGGAGGGGCAGGCGGGATGCCAAGTTGTTAAGACAGGTCCAGTGAAAAACATCTGGGAGGGAATCAATGGAATGGTTACACAATTCAATTCAAATAATGAGGAACATAGCAACGTGAATGATGAGGTTGGTGCAATACAATGTAAACAGCAAGATATGAATGGGTAGTAGCAGATTTCATTCCCACATTATTGCTTTTCTTTCACACAGCTCAAAATGGTCTGCTACTGATATAGAATGAAGAGGACAGAAATTTCACCATAGCAGATGAGTCTGACGGTGTCTTCAGCAATCAGCGGACTATTGCACAGAGGACAGTTTGGATTATAATCACTGTCCTGAAGCCATTGCAGATATGACTGTACAATGCACTGAAAGGAGCACAGGGGAAACAAACCTCATGATGTCATTATGATTATGAATATGGAAATGTTTATGCATCCTTTTTTCTCCCACTGACCTTGTTGTGGTTGGAGACGAGGCAATGCTCGCACACATTTACACGATGCTCAAAGCAGAATAAATTGGTCACCTTTCTCTTTGGACACTTGCACAGACCCATAGCCCCCTGTGGGGAAAACAGAAATGTCATTTTCCCTTCACCAACATACAGAGAACATGGTAACAAAACTTAATTCTGCACTGTTGTTGACATTGTCAGGCAAGTGGACGAATACAGTACTCAATGTATACAGTATTACTTTGGTACTACTCTAATATAGTGTCATGCGGCAGCACTACTCAATCTAATCTTCAAAGCAAATATTACTTTAACTTATCCGTTTGCTCTTTTTAACAATTACCTTTTTTTATTTTAAATCAATGAAATTTAATATACTGATACGGTTAACATAAGCCATATTGCATGCCTTCAGTTTAATAATACATTTTAGTAACTGCAATACATTTTATTAATACTACGTTCACATCGCCTAGGCTTCGCCAGCGTCTACTTGCCTTAGTTTTAAATGTACCCAACGTGTCAACGTGACATTTAGGCATTGGCTCCTCAGACCATGTCCACTTAGCATGCTAAGTTTACTAGCTAATAGAGCAGAAGCAATCCGAACGTTAACTGTCAACGGCAAACTTACCTGTAACACAGACTTCAATCAAGTCCCGGTGGCTTTAGGGAACGTTGTAAGGATAACATTCACTCTGTTTTATGTGGAAATTTGAAAGAACGAATGATGCGAGAGAGCTGTCATGAATAAACTTCCTGCTTCTGTTTTTGTGCCACGTCTCTTCCGCTTTGTGGCCACTTCCTATTTTTGCATGTCAGAAGAACGGGCGCCACCTATTGCCGTGGAGTATACAGTGCGTCAAGTGACGAGTTTTTTTTCTTCCGAAAGGATAATGTAAGACAATTTCTAGAGAAATTGTGCGTGAATGCTTAATAGCTGAAGCCGCACTGAAATGCTGTGGAATTAAGTGAATTGTTTCAATGTACATTGAGCGAAATGCAGTATGTTAATGTGTAAAATGTGGAATTTTTGGAATGTTGGATGGAATTTGGAAAATAGTTCTCAAGATGTCCTAAATGAGGTTTAAAAAAAGAAATCATAACATTCTCATTAACAGGTGAATAGTTGTAATCTGGTTCGAAATATGTGAAGAAAGTGGCTCGACAGTTGTAGAACGTGATTAATGAAGAATATGTTGATCCTTCTGCTGCGGAAGTCCCTCGCTGTTCATGTGTAGGCATCATTGCTGGTGACTACACTCGGTTCGAAGCACAAGACAGGAGACGATTCTTATTTTTCTTTGTGTGGTCGCTATCACTGAGTCGCTAAACACCTGGCGTGCCACAGTGCACCTTCACTGCCAGAAGCGAACTACAGGGAAGCTCCACCCCCTTTATTTACATACACCCCAGAACATGTATCCCTCCACACAAACTAGTACCAACATTAAACTATACAGTAGTGCTAGTGGTATACATCGTCACCCAACACCCCCACTCGATGGTGCCACGTACACTAACATTGCATTAGTTACCAAACATATAGGGTCTAAACTTTTCAATTTTTGCCCTTGTAGCAGATTTAGTAAACACGTCTGCTACCATACTATCTGTTGGACAATACATCAAAACAATTCTTTTCAGCAAAACATTGGACCTGATGAAATGGTATTTAATGTCCACATGCTTGCTCCTTTGGCGATACACTGGATTCTTCGCAAGGTGTATCGTTCCTGATTGTCCTCGAATATCTTCGTGGATTGTTCAAATCCTGGGTGGAAGTCTTTCAAAACTTGTGTAAGATATAGTGCCTCCTGAATGGTAGCCGCCAGTGCAACATATTCAGCCTCACAAGTTGAAAGTGCAACTGTCTGTTGTTTCTTTGTCTTCCATGAGACAATAGCACCCCCTTGTGACAGACTAAAGCAATAGCCTGAGGTGCTCTTTCTGTCCTCTTTATCATTTGCCCAGTCGGCATCGGAGTAGCCTACCAACTCTAATTGTGCTTCACTCTTTTTGTAACATAGCACTTGGTTCTTAGTTCCTTTTAAGTACCTATACACATGTTTTAATGCTGTCAAGTGCTTTTCTCTTGGATCAGACATATACTGAGATAGTCTACTCACAATCCAGCTAATATCAGGTCTAGTGCAGGTCATGATGTATATGAGGCTGCCCAGCATTGCTCTATATTTCCTCTGATCAGTTTTGTCCCCTTCTGGAGCCAGGTCACATTTGATTTCACTTGGAGTGGCTCTTGCTTTGCATTCAGACATGCCAAACCTTTCCAATATTTTCTCAATATATCTGGATTGGTTCAATGTGATTGAGCCCACATTTTGTTTGAAATCAATCCCAATGAAATGAGTGAGGCATCCGAGATCTTTCATCCTAAACTTACTCTTGAGTTTCTCTTTGATCTCGCATAAACACCTCTCATTGCTGGCAGCCACAATGATATCATCGACCCACACTAACAAAATTACTTTTTCTTTGTCAGACATTTTGGTGTAAATACAGTGGTCTGCTTGACTCTGTACAAACTCGTTCGCAAGTAAAAACTCATGAAGCATCATGTTCCAATTTCTCCCAGACTGTTTGAGGCCATATATGGATTTGTTTAACTTACACACAAGTTGTACACCATCCCTTTGTTTCACACAAAAACCTTCAGGTTGATCCATGTATAGTTCGCAGTCAATAGGTGCATGTAAGTATGCTGCCTTCACGTCCATTTGGTTTAACAGCAACTCATACTGTGCAGCAAGCTGCATCAGTAGTCGCAGTGATGTCAGATTAGCGGTCGGCGAAAATGTCTCAGAATAGTCAAGTCCTTCTCTCTGACTGTACCCTTTGGCTACATATCTTGCTTTATATGTTTCATTTGAAAAAATCATTTTGTTGTCATTCTTCGCAAAGTTGAACTTTGCTCCTTTCGAAGTTGCTGCATCCACAGAAAGGATATTCTGCGGGTATTCTGGGATGAGGAGAGCATTTGTGAGCTTGACACTCACTACTCGTCCACTGCTGTCGGCCAGCTTGATTTGCGCGTCCCCCTTCTTCTCGACACTTCCGGTGATCCGTCTTCCATCAGCCAGCTGCATGATGTGATCTTTAGGCGGAAACTCTCATCAAATCGGATGAATGCGGTCTTGTCGGTGATTATGTGGGCAGAAGCACCGCTGTCCACGAGTAGTCCATATTGCTGCGCTCCTTGGGTCGCCATTCACTCACCCGAGCAATAATGTTTCTTCTTCTTCCCTCGAAGATTTGGCTTGGTCTCTGCCACGGAAAACTTTTTCCGAATCGTCCATAACTGTAGCCACTTTATTGTTCTTATCAGCTTTTGTCGTTCGCTTGTGTGGTTTCTTATCCTTACTCGTGCAGTCTCTTGCTTTATGCCCCACTTTCTCACAAATAAAGCATTCTCCATTGAAGACGTATTTCTTGTCTTTTCTTTGGGCTTCGGCTTGAATGACTTGGCGGTCATTACTTCATCTGGTCTGGGCCTGCTTCGGTAGCGGAGGGTGCATTCAAAACTTCTCAGCCTAGTCTTGAATTCAGCAAGGTTAACACTTCTCTCGTTTGAGTCACATGCACAGAAAATTGGTTGTACTCATCAGTGAGTCCTTTCAACACCATAGCCACCAATAGTGCATCGCTTAGGTTCTCTTTAGCTCTTTGTAGCGCGGCCACTAGCTTCTCGACACGTGCTAGATAGCCCGCTAGCTCTCGCCGTTATCCATTAGCATATTGGTTAGCTCTGTGTACAGCCCGACAATTCGCGGCTTTTCTTCGGATTCAAAATGGCGTCTCAATAGAAGGTTTAGAAGGTATGCCTAATGGAGTGGCTCATGAGAGCACATTTCATCCCTACACGAATGAAAACTCAACATTTCATTCTCAGTTAATATGGTGTACTCTGTTGGTCCTACTCCTTACCAGTGGCAACCCTAAACCCGCTCTAGCCCAGTTAACAGAAGACAGCTGCTCTTTAAGCACATCAGCAATCGGGCTGGCCAGATTGGAAGGGGGAAACACTGGACCCTGGCAGCTGGGACACTGGTAACCCGCTGGCGCCGTATGGAGGGGCAGGCGGGATGCCAAGTTGTTAAGACAGGTCCAGTGAAAAACATCTGGGAGGGAATCAATGGAATGGTTACACAATTCAATTCAAATAATGAGGAACATAGCAACGTGAATGATGAGGTTGGTGCAATACAATGTAAACAGCAAGATATGAATGGGTAGTAGCAGATTTCATTTCCAGACTTTTCTTACCATCTTCTGGTGCTTCATACAGGATGAGTGTCAGTGTTTTATCATCCAAGCAGCCGCTTCAGTTCAGCATATGCCAGTTCGTTTTTCCACACGGTTTCTGTTGCGGCCTGTTCGCTGGAGCACAGGGAAACCGTAGCTACATCACACCCGAGGATAGCATCTTTTAGCCCGATGGTTTTCAAGTATGCTAGGAACCTCGCCTCCCAGATGTGATAGCGGGCCTCATCTCCGTCAAATTGCGGTAATCCTCTCCCATGGAGCGCCGCTGTGCCTGGAACCCACCTGGGCCCATAACCTGTTGATCCTTCTGCTGCGGAAGTCCTCGCTGTTCATGTGTAGGCATCATTGCTGGTGACTACACTCGGTTCAAGCACAAGACAGGAGACGATTCTTATTTTTTTTGTGTGGTCGCTATACTGAGTCGCTAAACACCTGGCGTGCCACAGTGCACCTTCACTGCCAGAAGCGAACTACAGGAAGCTCCACCCCTTTATTTACATACACCCCAGAACATGTATCCCTCCACACAAACTAGTACCAACATTAAACTATACAGTCCCGGTGGCTTTAGGGAACGTTGTAAGGATAACATTCACTCTGTTTTATGTGGAAATTTGAAAGAACGAATGATGCGAGAGAGCTGTCATGAATAAACTTCCTGCTTCTGTTTTTGTGCCACGTCTCTTCCGCTTTGTGGCCACTTCCTATTTTTGCATGTCAGAAGAACGGGCGCCACCTATTGCCGTGGAGTATACAGTGCGTCAAGTGACGAGTTTTTTTTTCTTCCGAAAGGATAATGTAAGACAATTTCTAGAGAAATTGTGCGTGAATGCTTAATAGCTGAAGCCGCACTGAAATGCTGTGGAATTAAGTGAATTGTTTCAATGTACATTGAGCGAAATGCAGTATGTTAATGTGTAAAATGTGGAATTTTTGGAATGTTGGATGGAATTTGGAAAATAGTTCTCAAGATGTCCTGAATGAGGTTTAAAAAAAGAAATCATAACATTCTCATTAACAGGTGAATAGTTGTAATCTGGTTCGAAATGTGTGAAGAAAGTGGCTCGACAGTTGTAGAACGTGATTAATGAAGAATATTTATCACAGGCTTGTTTTAATTTCGAAATGTTTAATTTGTTTAATCTTTTCGGAGACTACAATATGTTTTCCCTAAAGAATTCTGGTAATATCCTTCGAATTTACAATGATGGATAACCATTTACCTGTATTGAATATGGACAAGTATAGGTTAGGTTGATTGAAGACTGTAAATGGTCCATAAATGTGAATGTGAGTATTTCTGGGTGTTTGTCTATTTGTGCCCTGCGATTTGCTGGCGACCAGTTCGGGGTGTACTCCACCTCTCGCTTGAGACAGTTTGGATTGGCTCCAGCACGCCCAATACCCTCCTGGAATCGATGGGTGGATGTTTAGATTAAAGGGGAAAAAATAGAATTGTGTGCCTTTCAAGTTTAAAAAAAAACCCCATCAATTTATTAATCCAATGAGTTATGCTAATTTTTGCTCAGACATATACGGCCATTGTGCCAGGGATGACGCTACACAGGGCCAAGGGAGTTACTACCCTGTCAGAAATCTGTGTATCCCCAGCAAAGCCCTTCCAGCATTTTGTTTTATATTCTTAAATAAATGTATAAATTATTTTCTCAGACCCCCTTTAGAGAAAATAATCCCGCTGCATTGTGTCATATCGTAATCACACGCAAAACAACATCTCTTTATGATAAATACTGACTACATTAACAAAATATGACCACTGTGTCTCAATTGTATTTCGGGGTTCCGCCAGCAGATGGAGGACCTACTGGTTCATCAACGTAAGAATGGCCTGGACAAAGAATATGCAAAGGATATGCATTTTGGTTTTATCCTTAGCACACATAGAGAGTTCCTTTTACCCACACAAAAGTGGTTAAAAGTTTTTATGCTGATTTTTTTTCAATGGGTGATTATTTGAATGTAATTAATCCGCTTGACTTCATTTACATAAGTTAACGTGATTGAAGAGCCTTTTTTTTCCTGGGTAACATTTCATCTTCTGATGGTTATCTCATCATAGAAATAAATTGATCTTTGCTAAACGTGGTATGTTCATTTAAACCAATGAGATTGTGGTAATGAGCAACATTTCTAGTCACTCCAGAGGCCTGTGCCTGCCAAATGTCCAAAATGTAAATGCAAATGAGGGGAATGAGATAGTGAAGGATTGTAAGTATAGGAAACGATGGTCATAAAAACACTGGAAAATCCCTGATAGACACCTCGGGTGTTGTAAGAATTCAAACAGCGTTGCTTTAAAAGGAAGGGACCATAATATCTTGGAAAATTGCAGCCATTATTAATCCAATTATTTTTTTTTCCCAGAATGACACCAAGAAATGCCTTGCCACATGTAGATGCAAGCTTTTATATTTGTTCAAAATAAATAACAAATTCCAAATTTTAAGTGACATTCATCTGATTTTTACAAGTTGCAATGTTTGGGGAAGGATTGCATTTGCACTAGAGAACCATCTCACGTAATTACATAAGAGATAAGATTTTTCTTTTCTTTTTTTTTTTATCTGAGGCCAGATGAGCATGAATTAGAAGTGTAAGGTCAAGGACACATAAATCAGTGACAGCTTTAAAGGGCATCTGTAAAGCATTTGGACTATCAGATGGAAGGCAAATGTGAAGACAAATGACACCAGCACTGGAGGACAAATGAGCCCTGCAGCTGTGGCAGTTGGGAGTGAAGCGCAGCGATCAGATAGGTTGTTGGTTCGGGACAGAGGAGTGGGGGGCTGGGGGGGGGGGGGCGAGATGGAGGAGTCAATGACTGATTGGTCTGGCTATTATCGATCAGGTATCAGCTCTATCTACAAACTTATATTCAAGCCTGCTTCATGCAGCCTTGAAATCTGAAGTAGTATTAACAGTCAAAAAATGATCTGTTATAGCCCAATGACATACTGAAAAAACAGGGACAGCAGCAACAAGGAACGTGAACCAAGGAGCATTAATGACATAGGTAACAGTGTCGGAGATGCAAGATATTCCCCATCCCTGGCACCCATGGGGCTTGTCAGATGGCGATGAATCTGTCTACAGGAAGGAGGTACACTGGCTGGTGTCCTGGGGCAAACCAATAACCAATAACAGCCAGATAACAAAAGAGATGATTGTGGACTTGATGAAGGTTCACAGACCCACAGTGCCGCCTCACCCTCACAGACTCCTTCCGCTCCCTGCGCACCTTCACCTGAGACTTGAAGTGGGAGCCGACCATCAGCTCCCACATCAAAAAGGCACAATCTTCTCCTCAGCTATCAGACTCATGAACACTAAATATACCCGTCTCACTTAAAAACTCAAAACTAAGGTCTGTTTCACATTGTTTATTTTCTTTTTTCCTAATCGATATTTCATTTGACCATTTGTATCCTGCTGCATCACCGCACTGACATAAAATTACGAGTTGTGAACGTTCCTTTCACTGACAATGGTGATCAAATCGCTTGTGATTTTGATTAGTTCCGAAAATTGTTTGCCGCCCTGGTGTGTATCAATGAAGGGCGAAGAGAAAGACTCAAGCAAACAGCAGAGTGTAAGAGTAGGCCTGAAGAAGGGAACTGCAACCGTGGCTAAAGCGAGACCCCCTGATGGGCCAAGGAGAGTATTGAATCTGACAGAGACAAATGGAGTGTGAGAGACAGAGAGAAAGAAATTCAGACATGTGCCTGCTGACCTCAACTGTTTTTTGTTTTTAACAACTAATCAATACAGGCAATTGTGTGCGTCTGTGCATGTGTGTGTGCGTGTGGTTGTGCACACGGCACACTTATTTGTGCCTCTCCCAATAAAGATCAGAAACTGTGACATTACCTCAGCCCTGCCTTGCTGCCCCCCCCCACCCCCACCTCACCCACCCCAACCTTTGCACATGCTTCTATTTAATTTTGTAGCCCGTAATCTTATAAAAGACGGGAGAGGTCTGATGCACTTAGACCGGCCTAGTCAATTGCACTCAATGACCAAAGTGGCAGATAAAACATCACTTTCACAGCAACGCGAGCCACTACAATTCCTGACACTTTTTCAAAGCAACGATTGATTTGGTTATTTCTGAAAAACTGTTCACTCCCAAGCAAATAAACTAGTCGGAATGATTTGTTTTCAGGACATGCTTATATATGATAAAGGCGAGGTACAAACAATGTATACGGAAGAGCAAGAGCTGCTCTGGGCTGTTATCGTTTCTTCGGATTGAATGTAATCACCGTAAAGTCTCAAGGGGGCTTCAATTTACGAGACACCAAATCTACACGTTAAATCAACGCTCCCCACGCACCGAGTTCCTCCTTGAGAATGCCACAACACTTGTATGAATATGTCAAAAATATTGCGGGGAACCTTGAGCGGAATGGTAGCCACCCCGCCTGTAATTGATTGCAAAAATAATGGAACATAAAACAACACACTGCAGAAACACTTCAAGGACAGTTGGTTGTGAACAGTTATTTGTTATTCAGGCTCTGAGGATAACAGAAAGGGCATCGAGGTCACATGTGGTGAGAATTCTAACCCCACCCCCACCCCACCCCCCATGTTTTTAAATGAATCATTATGTAATTAAATCAAAGAGAAAGCGTTCATTCAAAATGGCACATGGGTGGTTTGAACTGTTGCCTTTATGATGCCACTATGGCGTCACCTCTCGAGCAGTTTGGCTTTTATTGGATCTTACATCATGTTTGGACGGACTGAAGTTTAATAAGCTTGCAAAGTCAACAGCCTAAGGATTGGTTCAGGGAAATAACTGATAGAAACCACTCGGGGAAATGGCAGATCATTTCTAAAATAAAGAAGAAAACAAAACAGCCAGTAGCGTACCATTATTATTATTATTTCTTATTTTAGGGGAGAATGTCAGAGGTGTGCACATATGCTGTTGGGGGATTCCAGTGCAACTACACAAGGAGAGCACGTTTGACAAATTTTATTGAACCGAAAGAGCATGTGAGCGCGAAGAGATACCAACAATGGAAAACGATGCGACAAAAGGTTGAAGTAAAAAAGACAAAAATAAATAAGTTAGGTGGACAGAGCTTCACCAGAACATGCGCAGGGCTTGCTGTGGACAGAGATGAACATCTGACCATCATATCTTTTTATTATTCATACATTTTATTCTTTTACACTGACTTGTTGGGCACAATTGAGGGGCTGTTTACATGAGACAGATGACGAATAAAAACCGTGTGGTTTTTGTAAACTGTCTACATGACAAATGCAATTAGGAACCTGAGAACAGGCTCAATTTCAACCAGCGTTTCCATGCGTAGAATCAAATTATCTTTGAAAACAGGATGTGCATGCACTAAATGTTCAGCATGACAATGCATAAGTCCAAACAACAATGAGGGAACACTCGTTTTGTTGGGTTTGCAGTCTTCTGATTCTCGTTACCCCTCTCTTAGGAGTACCTACACTTAATGAATCACAGAAACAAACTCTTTTCAATATCCAATAGGAACAGGGCTCAATTTTTAACATTAAAAAAAAAAAGCTCTGTTCAGCACATTGTTAATGGGGCTATCGTTCATTCTTCCCGCTAAACCCTGCACACACATTTGTCAGCCGCTTCTCCTCCATAAATGGTGCCATTTATGTGGACCACATGCTTGTGTGTACAACACAAAATGAGGCAGATGTCGGAGAAAATACTTATACCTGTGCAGGAAATGAGGTTGTGGCGACATTACAGGAGTCGCAATTATGGTCACAGCTGGGCTGATGCCTATGAGACACAAGGACATATCAACCTGCAAACAACATAAAATATGCAATACAGTGCTATAAAATGACAAAATGTTTGCTATAAAACAATACCATACCGGCAAAATATATACAGTCCATGCAAAGAAGTTACTGTATTCCAACAAATGAAGTGAACGCAATATTGGCCTGGAGCAATTTCGCAATCAAATGTAACATTGGATCGTGTAGAGCACAGGTGGCAAAGTCAAGGCCCCTGGGCCAGATCTGGCCCGCCACATCATTTTATGTGGCCCGCGAAAGCAAATCAAACATGGCAACTTCCATGATGCTTGCCAAAATATGTACCAAAATTTAAAATTCTCATATGTAATAAATAAGAGAGACATTTTAAGCATTTTGTTGGTGCTAAACACCTCATGACAGTAACTTAAACAATAGTTGCATAAGCTGTTATTCTTGACTTCTATATATGATTTCAGTCACCCCTGGTGTAGAGAATGATTGCTCAAATTTTCGAACCTTTCAAAAATACAAATAGATACAGTAGACATAGGACAGGAAGGAAAAAAAAGAGGTATGACTTAGTTATTCAAAACAAAATAACAAGGAAGATGGGATTATAAAAATTTAAAAAACCTTGAATGAATGGGCCCAGCGCATTCACATCTTGCCAACCCCCCCCATTTTTTTTAATTCCACAGCTTGTTTTAATTCACTAAGCAGTGACATATTATTCTAATAAAATAATTCTTTTTACCTTGGTGGTGTTTTGTTGTGCCCAACAAATAGTGGAATCATTCAGATGCATGAGTCATTTGCAAATACACACAAAATGAACTGCAGTGGAGCCCCTGCATACTCACTGTTCGGCACTATGATTTTTTTTTTCTTAGGGCAATGTTTTAATTTTTGATGCACTTATAATGGCTGTAATGACGTTAATTTTTGCTATTCTGTGAATAGTGGGGGTCCATTGGACGATAAAATGACTGCAGAATAATTTACTACATAACAGTTAAGTATACTTTAAAAACATTTTTTTAAACAAAACTCAAAATTACAATCGCATGTCATTGGGATGTGACAAACATACAGACAAAACTTGCCGTACAGTCACTTGCCTACATTTTTTGCGACAGCAACTGCTGCAGTTTTCCTGTAACTGAATTACTGTGGTGTTATCAAACGACTCCCCAAGACCCCTTAAAACGTTTTTGTTCCTTTATCAAATTGTAAAGTAGCTATTCACTCTACAGAACGTTGTACCCATCTAAAGCACTGTTTCAGTCTTTGCGATTGAAGAACTTGAACTGAACTTATGATTATCCACAAGTGATTTTTGCTCCAGTAGATTTGGGGTATCTAAGGAAAGAAAACCTCAAGCAAGATAATAATTGAAACAACAACACACAATTAGTCTGGAAAAAAAAAAGGAGAGTAAATATTTAGGGTTTAAAGGCAGCTCTTACCTACTGAATCCACAATTGAAATGTTCACTTACCCTTACCTATTTGTTCCCTAAATTATTTGTTTACATAATTATCAACGCATAACTGTACTTTTATTAGCCCTCTCTGCGCAATATCCTTGGTTGGCCTCATTTCAACTGACATATTTTTCATTTGTAATTTCCTATTGGGTTTTTTATTCCTCCTCCCAGTACAATAAGATTTATAAGGGACAGTTTTAAATTGTCAGTCGTGTTGCCAGAAATAGGTTACTTCGCTACCCATTCTTCAGGTCACAGTCACTTAAGCTCTCACGTGACTGACCATGGCAAGAGGATATTCTTCCCTCTCTAAAAATAAGATGTTTGAGACAGCAACACACACACAGCAAAATGGACAAACATATAGGGAAACAGTGCCATTATATATGCAGTAAAGTCATTATTTATACCATTCCCAAAATTCAAGGTTTTTTTTTTCCATACTGAGAACTTACATGAGAACGTGACAAAAGATGAACAACCCATCCTTGGACCTATATATAAACGATCGATTTTCATTATTGTTTTTCATTTTGACTAAACATTCCCAATTTCTTTTTGTACTTTTCCACAATAAGCCTGTCCAGAGTTGTAATAGTGGATTCGAATGTTCTCCATTTCGCTAGAAACTACCACGTACACAATGTTTAAAATGTAAACTCAAACGTGAATAGTTTTCAGAATGGAACATCTGTGAAAATGGGGCATATTCACATGATTATTATTACTGCATTATATATATACCGGTATATATATTTTAAACAAGTCTTCTTGCAATTTCATTTCCAGCCAGAAAATATCAATTTGACAAATACAAACTCAGTAACTCAAAATTTGGCCAGGGGTATCGTTTTGGCCTGAACTGTACCTGAGTTAAAAACGTAAAATAAATAAATAAAAACATCCACTCCTCTGGGAAGACACTCTGCAATATGCTGAATTGTATTTGCAGAAGGGCCTGGCTCACAATCTCAATAATTGTTCATCCAAAGCTACAAGGAGAGACTTAAACATACCAAGATAAATTCATCCATCCATATTCTGAACCGTTTTATCCTCACAAGGGTCACAGGACGTGCTGGAGGCTATCCCAGACGTCTTTGGGCAGTAGGTGGGGGACATCCTGAACAGGTTGCCAGTCAATGGCCAAGGGCACACATTGACGAACAAGCATCCGTGCTGCCACTCACACCTAGGGTGTTCAATCAGCCTGCCATGCATGTTTTTGGAACGTGGGAGGGAACCGGAGTACCCGGAGAAAACCCACGCAGGCCCAGGGAGACCATGCAAACTCCACACAGGGAGGCCAGAGCAGGGATCGAACCCACAACCTCTCCACTGTGAGGTCAATGCACTAACCACTGGACCACATGGCTTCCCCCAACATAAATTATCAATTCAAAATATTCCAAAATGTCAGATGTACCAAAGAACAGTAGGTAATCCAACCCCTGATTGATAATGATTGAGTGTGGCATCCAAAGGCTTTACTGTATGTAGTGGACTTCCACACAGCAATCACTTGCTGTAATCTAACTGCTTTTTGTGGGAAGCTTCCGAAAGACTAAGGATTACTGGTAAACAATCATTTTTCAGTGTTCTTTAATTAATTGGTGTTTGGTTGGAATGCACACGTTGGTCTTGAAGGGCTGCAAATCTAATTAACTTATGGTGCTCTTCGGGGGGAATGTTTGTTGCCATTACAAACTGCTTACGATGCTTCTCAGCACCTGATCCTCGCTCAGACCTACAATGAGCCTGTGGCTCGGGAAGAAAATGTCGGCGATGGTTGTAAGGCAATCAAATTAACGTTGCCCAAAAATCAAGTTCATGAAGGAAAATGACTAAATTAAACAAACTGAAACACTTTGGTGGCATTTTATTCTTCTTAAGTTCTTATAGTTTGTGGTTTTCTTGCTTTGAAGTGTATTGAAGTGTTTTGTTTATCCAAGCCAAATACATTAATATGATTCATGTGACACAAGTAGAGATGACACTAATGCACTGGATTTCTCATTACAGCACAATAATTGCTTAGTGTGTACAAACAGAGGAGAAAATATAGCCATTGTCACTCACACACAGTACAGTCAAATGCCATTAAAAAAATGACAAATTGTGTGCACTCTACCCACAAAAAGAAAGAAAGTGGTTCACAGCTCTCATTATGTATCCGTACAAAAGAACGGAATACATTTTTTTTTTTGCAATTCCTTTTCAACCCGTATTCAACTAAATGCAGTACAAAGACATTTACGAGATACAAAGAGATGAACGGGAGAGTTGTTTGACAAACATTCTCTCATTCTTGAATGAAAACCATTTGTGATTAACAAAGTTTGCGAGATACAAAGAGATGAACGGGAGAGTTGTTTGACAAACATTCTCTCATTCTTGAATGAAAACCATTTGTGATTAACAAAGTTTGCCGCCACATTTACAAAATGAAATTTAAAACTCTTCCATGCAAAGCGAAAGCCATACACCAACAACACTCAGAAACGTCGCTGGCTTCGCTGGACTGACGCTAAATGGAAAAGTGTTTTGTGATCGGATGGGTACACATTTAAAACTGTTTTAGGAGACACTGGACATTGTGTCCTCATGGCCATTAATGCTGAAAGGTACGCAGAGGTTTTGGAGCAACGTATGCCGTTATCCACGCAACATCAATCCAAATACAAAGCCACACTATGCGTGTTACCACAGGATGGCTTAGTAGTAAAAGACCTGCTAGCAGTCCAAACCTGTATCCCACCTATAATGTGTAATGCATTGAAAGAGCGAAATGTGAAAACCGGACTGTTAAGAAACTGAAGTTTAAACATCAAGCAAGAATGCTTCCGCATTGGTGGCCTTAGTTCCTAAACGCATTTCAAAGCGAAAGCATGTCTCTGTCCCAGCTTTTTTGGAACATATTGCAGTCACATCAAATTCAAAATGAGTGAATATTTGAAAAAAACAAAATAAAACAAACAAAAAAAAAACACCTTACAAAGTTGATGAGTTTGAACATTAAATATCATGGTTTTGCTTTCAATTGAATATAGGTTGAAAAGGATTTACAAATCATTGTATTTTTTTTGTTTTGTTTTGGGGGTTTTTTGCATCTTACAAAACATCAAAACCTTTTGTGGATTTGTAATTGATTCGATTGGATTTTGCCCCTCATAACACAATGGTGAGTATTTGTACAAATAACTTCATTTGTATTTTCTGACTGAGCACAATTATTTTCCATCCATGTTCAAATTACCAAATGATGGTGAAACGCCCAGCTCGCCCTCAAAGTCCCCCAGCAATGTCTCAATTTGAGTTCTTCATTTGAAGTGAGGAGTCTCACACTTCTCATACATACAAAATGATCTCTACTCAGCGCCGTTTAAAAACCTCACACGTTTGTGGTTTCATACATACAAAATGATCTCTACTCAGCGCCATTTAAAAACCTCACACATTTGTGGTTGCCGTTGGTTGATTGCACTTCGTTTGTACTTTTGTAAAAATGCATCCACGAATAATGATTTTTTTTTCATTTCCAGAAGTCGTGTCGTCGTAGGCATCATGTGAAATGACAATGTTGAGTAAGAACAAAAGATTAGAAAACCTTTATTGATACCATCTGATGTCACACAAATCCATTTGATTTCACATCGACATTTTATGCAAATTTATGGCACCCTTTACCTTCGACAAATTCAGAGAAAAAAAATGGTGTGACCGTGGGTATGGTTATATTTATACAAATGATGCAAAGGTATGTATTAGGGATGGGCATTTCTTTGATCAACTGTTGGAGGTAATCAATCATTTTTTAATCAATTCAATGGCATGATAGAATCTCTCTCTCTGAATGTTCTGTACATGTTTTCCAAGAACTCTCTTTCTCATATTGACAAATACTGCCATCGGAGGAGTTGCCCTATAGTGTGAATGTAGTTGAAACTCCCCACAATTGGTGGCATTTTTCTTCTTTACACCATAAACAATTTTAGACTGAATCAATGGCAGTCCCTGCTAAACAGTAAATCCATTAGTAAGCACATTTCTCATTTCGAAATGAAGGAATATCAACATACTTTTCAATAGAACGATCCAGGCCAGTGAATTGCTATTTCTAGCTTTTGGGTGCAAGTAGAATGATAAATTGCTCTGACATGTTGTCGGAGTCCACAGTAAAACTGTGGTAGACAAACAATCAAGGAAGCACAATTGGTTTCCCCTTGGAAAGTAACATGGTAGTAAACAACATTAAGCCCAAGGCCCAATTCACAGCAATTTGTGAATGACAAACATATTGATGCATGGGTGAACTTCAACATGACAAAGCTATCAATTCTGTGTCTTTGTCAGTGCCTGGAGAAGTAACTTTACCCACCATCGTATCTCTCATTACATTTATTCCCCTTCTTTCCTAAGTGCTAATACATTTTAAGTGCCACTCGGTCATAAAAATGTCAAATCGAGTCTTTTACCCTCCGAAAAACAAACACCAATAAACCTTGCTTATCACACCCTCTTTGAACGACTCCACCCGTCTATCCACTTGCTTGCTCGTGGCTATAAATCCAATGCCATGCCTCATCCCCCCCGCAATTTGTCTCATACGGGAAGCTTATGAGAAGCCCCCCCCCTACTTTCAGAATATGGATGTCTACAGGTGAAGTGTAATCAGCAGAATTCCCCAAATGCCTAATTTAAGTTGATGCCTTGTAGGTGTCAAAATTACATACACTATACTGTAGAAACCCGGAGACTTGTATTTCTCTTTAAATAAAACAACTCACTTTCTCAAAAGTGGTTTTCATAGATAATGACAAATGTGAGGTTGTACAGTTTAAAAAAAAAAATGTCGGTGAAAATACACACACACAAAAAACATGAATAAGAAGCTGTGCAGCATGGCATATCGAAAAATCAAGAGTTTAGAAACAAAGAACACACAATTCAATCAATACCAGATGTAATTATCTACACACTCTGTCATCCCATGACATTAGTGCAACACATTGACGCTTGAATATGAATGATCTGCGATTTGACCAAGGTTGACCAGTGACGGAAAGATCTCCAACCTACCCAAAACTGAACAAGGTTAACTTTAAGACAAGTGGTTCTTTCTTTTTTCTTTTTCTTTTTTTTTGAATTATAACAATTCACAGCTTTACAAAGCCCTTTCCCTGGATAGCTGGTCGGGCACAACGATAGAATTGAGGCTTTTGGAAGAATGATTGGATCAAATCTTCTAACTTCAACTGATGCACGAAAAGGAGAGGAGAATCGGAAATGTCTGTTGAACGTAACTTCCATTTGGATAGCGGCTGCTGTTTGAGAAACGAATAAGTCAGTCTCCACTATCATCCCAATCTTTCCACAGTGTTATACATTCTTTGCTTACATGTTACAGAGAGGGAGCATACACAATTAAAACATACATGGGCCATTACTATGATGTCAAGAAATGGTCCACTGTGTTACACAAAGGATATTATGTCTGCTCTCTGCAGTGAATTGTTCTCGCACAGTTTCAGGTCCGGATAATCCTATACTGTATTTCCTAGTGCAGAAAACCACAGGTAATATGGAATGGGAGACCAGAAGTCAAAGGCACAGAAGGGTGCTTCTGAAGTTGTCATGTGGAGGAATATTGTGCATCTGAGAGAGTTTGCCAATGATTCTGTGGTCAGGAACTGGTGCAGTACATCATGTGTAACTGTAGTCTATATCTGGGATTCCTCCTTCTCTATAACCCCTGTTGGTGCTTTGCCTTGCATTGGACATGTGATTGGCACCTTTGTAGAGGCCCGTGCCATTCGATGGGAATATGGTATGAATGATGTAATCCTCTTGTAGGGGTTTGGGCTGCATTGGCTTGCAAGCTGCCATTGGTGTCATCTGTAACCCCGGACCGCGGATCTCTAATATAGTATTGTCCTTCTTGGTTCCCGACTCAATGTAGTCATCATAATTCTTGCTTTTGCGGGAGCTTTTGCGAGTGTAATGGTCTCGGGAACACAAGTGACCACTCCTGTGACCATACCAGCAAAAGATGGCAAATATAAGTGCCAAAGATACAATTGCAGTCGCTCCACCAATAATCCCTGTCAGAGGCAGCACAGTCAAAGGCAGCGAATTATCATCTTCGTCTTCCTCCAACGGACTAGGATCGGATGTTTCAGCTTTTGCGCACACCTGAGCTTCATCGGCGTCAGCTTCTCCTGGAATCCCCTCTTTATTCTCCGAACTGGCAGGCATGGGCACCATGCAGATGATGTAGCTTGAGCGTGGTTGCAAAGAGGTCAGCAGGTATTCCCGGCGATCGCCCCGGACCAACGTCTCGGTGATTGAGCCCATGGCATTACCGATGCCTAGTCGGAGCCAACTGAGCCTGAAGGATGAACTTGGCTGTGCTACACTCCAGGTAACACGGACACTATTATGAGAGAGGGGCTTAACATTGAGAGCCAAACTCTTTCCGACACCACTGCTGCTGAGAGTGTAGTCCAAGCCAGAGTCAGGAAGTCCCAAACCGGGTCGCTTTGACCGGAGGGTGAAGAGGGACCCCTGGGGAGGTGTGTTGGTGGTAGAACCCTCTCCTCCACCGAGACCTGCTCTGTCTTTAGTCCCAGCTGACCTCACCACTTCACATTCCTCCATCTCAGTAGTCAGGTCTTTCAAGGCCATTTCACGAACCCTTTCAGGCCCATGGCAGGTGAGACCTCTCACTGTGATTGAGTTCCCACGGGCATGCAACCAATCATATAGCCAACGTAGGTTACAGCCACAGTGCCAAGGATTACCTCGCACCAGGAGTTGACCTAAGTTATCCAGGTCTTTGAACAGTCCCCGCGGCAGAGTTGTTAGGTTATTTCCAGAGAGGTCCAGTCTTTGTAGCCTGCGCATGCCATCCAAAGAACCTCGGGGCATGTGAATCAGGGCATTCTCCTGCAGCGAGAGACGCTGGAGATGGGCTTTAGGAAGGTTGACAGGCGGGGTCTGGAGGGAGTTACGGACTAAGGACAACTCTGTCAGGTTGGAGAGACGTGAGAATGTGTCATCGGCGATGCGCTGATTTGCCAAAAGATTCCCATCCAAAACAAGACATCTCAGTGAGCTGAGACCACGGAAGGCATGTGTCGGGATGGTGGAGATCCGGTTGTCGTCCAGACGGAGTTCTTCCAGCGAGGCAGGCAAACCTGAGGGAATGCTGGATAGGTGATTCCGGGAAAGGAAAAGTAGGCGCAATCGCGGGTTGTCTGCAAAAGCCTGATCCTCAATGCTGACGGTGGAAATAGAGTTGTCGTCCAAGTGCAGCTTCTCCAGAAGGGGCATCCGTGCCAGAGCAGTACGAGGAATGGTGCGGATGTTATTGTCTTGCAAATGCAGCTCACGGACAGATGGTGGCAAGTGTACGGGGAATTCATCCAGTTCGTTATCATAGAGGTAGACGACACGTACAGTGAGCTGGCGTTCCAGGGAAGTAGGAAGGCCTGGGTTATTTATCTGGTTGTTTTGAAGGTAAAGGACCGACGCGGAAGCAGGCAGTGAGGGGATGGAGCTCAGGCCACGATCGTTGCAGTAGATAAAGTCTTCATCGCATCTACACACAGATGGGCAGACGGCGTCTTTTTCGCCAATGTATCCTTGTATCGTGGCTGCAGTGAACTCAAGCACACACACGGCCATTGTCAAACAAAGCAAAAGCAATGGCAGTCCAGCCTCCAATTTAACAACACCAAAAGTTGCCATGATGGTGAGTAAAGGGATTGTTGATGTTGTGGTCTTTTTTTTTTTAAGCCTCAAACTGCTGCAGTGAGGTGGAATCCAGTGACCTATAAGATAAAGAGAAATTACAGTTAGCAACGATGGGAAAAAAAAATCCTGATTTGTTGTCACCTGGAATAAAAACTTCATGTGGAACATCTAAACTAGTGACAAATATTTTGTACGAACAACACCATTGTTCATTTCATCAAACATCTGTCGTGTGAACAAATCGTCTGTTGCGGAATTCTATCATCATTGTCCCAAGGATTAATAGCAAAGTAAACAAAGATAAGAGCACAGTTAATCATCATTTTTCAGAAGGCCACACCTGCAGTCATAAAATCGGAGTTTAGCTGTCAGGCTTGCTATTGTATATCATCTTACAAACAAGGTAATACCTTCCCCCGATATTGAACTGGATAATTTTCATTGTCACGTCATTTTTATATTCCGTTAGTTTCGGTTTCCTTTAAATGCCGCAATATTCTTCCTTCAGCCCACTTCCACTCTTCCACGGTGTATCAGACCTAATCATTGTCATGTCAGTGTTGTTTTTCCTCATGTAACTTTCCCTGACCAAGGCTCTCTGTGTACACTCAAGGCAAGACAGGTCCCGGAACAAAGCCAGACCATCAAATTAAAACTTACTGCAAATGGCCTTTTTGACTTAAGTAATCATGACAGAATTGGACTCCCCCCTTGTATTTTCTATTCCACTGAAAGTGCAAAGCGGAGAGAACAGCAAAGTCTTAAAATTCAAATTGACAAATTCAGTTCTACATTTAGAATTACGTTCCCCACGTTGATAGATATGAAGACTTAAGAATACTGTAAATTATTTAAAAGAACTTGAGAGTCTCCAGGAGTTGCTAGCAGATGGTTCCATTAGCCAGACAGAGCTCAAGGCACTTTTCATTATCTAAAAAGGAAGACAATGCACAAGAGTTTAATTTCATCATTTAGGTGAGCCGAAGGCTATTTCTGATTGAAAAAAAAAGTCTACATAATGAAGTGTCACATTTAAAAAGTATGCATAATTAAATATTTCAGCTGTACAATGTAATGTCAAAGGGAATGTGGATATCCTGCATGGGCAGAACTTAAAATAAATTACATTTTCACAGGAGTCGAAAGTAAAATAAAATGAAAAAGAGAGAGAGAGAGAGAGAGAGAGAGAGAGAGACTTCACTAGTTCAATGAAGATTTACCCGTAAGTGGTGGAAAAAAAATTGCACTTCACCATACTGAGAAGTGTTATTATTGCTTAACCAAACAACTACATATCCAATTGAACGGTATACGTTGATATAATTCCTCTTCGAAAGTGTTCATTAGAATGCAAATACATACAATGCTGATACAGAAATTGCCGGCTTACTTTTAAGATGCAGCTGTTGCTTTTGAAAGTGTCTTATGATGAGATGGTTATAGATGAAACCTCTTTGCCAATTTCTATTTTAGGTCCTCAAAAGTGGTCATGATTTTCCATTTTATTTTTCTTCTGACACTCCACCACAGACTTTAAAGGTACCATGAGCCCTCTTTCTTGTGAGGAGGAGTGGTGTTGCCGCTCATTGAACCATGTAGAGTATAGTCTGTTGCTCATATCTAATGGTATGATTATGCACAGGACTAGATAAGGTGTTTACTTCTTCCTACTCCTTTGAACATACAACTGTGATGATGAGTGTTTTTTTCTTTTACATACTTTTTAAATTTTCCTTTCATAAATTTTGCTTGCCTTTTGTCAATCTGTTACCGTGTGTAATATATATGCTCAATAAACAATAAACAAACAATTATTACTTGCAGTCGGTGTGCCTATCTAGACTCTGCACAATCGTACCTGTGAGCACGATAATTCAGTTTCGATGCAGTGCTTTGAAAACTGCTGTAGTACAACACAGGGACAATGACAACTTGAGCCCTTTAGAGTCGTCAACAACCAGTTTCTTTCGTCAGACCTTTATGGCCCACACAGCATCAGACACACTCACGTTGTAGTATTGATTCCTTCATAAATCCGAGTGATCTAACAGAGTCAGTCAGCGCTCATGTAGATTATCGTATACTCGAGGGTGTAAGTAGAACAGTACGGTAATTGGCCAAAGGAATGTCAGCTCTGTTGGGAATTTACATTAAAATACTCAAGACATTTTAAGTGTGTAAATGTGTGTGTGTGTGTGCACACACACACACACACACACACACACACACACTGTACAGTATATATTTTACCTAATCAGCAATTTTATGTAATCACATTTTTTAGTTTATTTTGGGCTTTGTTTTTGGGAATTGTTTTTTCCAGTTTGTGTATTTCGCTGAATTTATTTTCCTGTTTTATGGAATATTTGTATTCATTTTTTGGGAATTTTCCATTTTTTTAATATATCTTCCTGTCATTTAAAAAAGTATATATTCGGCAAAACAGAAAAATAAACTTGTTCTAAACGGAAAAAATATATAACAGAAAAAATAAAACTGAAAAAAAAGAATTGCTCAGAAAGCCATTGTGGGACATAGCAGTCTTTCAAAAGGAACGGGGAATACTCAAAATTAACCAGTGATTCTCTGATTATGTGTTGCAAAAAAAATATAGAATGACTATTTTTTGCATCTATATTTGACCTCTTGCATTTGACAATGTTGATGGGAATGCACATGTCAGCTCTTTGTGATTGCGGCTTTGTACGGTATTTGGATGGTTGTGGTTCAAATGCACTTGAGTGATTGACTGACCATGCATGATGAATTTGTGGACACTGACCCATATGTGGACAATGTGCATATCCAGTTTCTGTCTACATTTCAGCTCCGTGCACATGGGGAGCAAAGCAGCCCGGGATGTGGGGTAATATGCTCAGCAGACAGACAGTCGCCTCAGGGAGAATACAGGACACAGAACGACCCCCCCAACCTAATACTGCAACCCAAGACTGGATCAATTTACAAATTAGTAAAAAGGCAAAAAAGTGGAGAGAGTGAGCGAAAGAAGCTTTGAGTGAAGACCTTTGAATCCTATTCACCATTAAGACCCCCCGCACCCCATAGAGAGACAGAATGAGATTTTAGATGACAAGAAGGGTCAGGAGATCCAATTTACAGACAGCAGGGAAAAGATAATAGCAAGCCTGCAGCTTATCTTACATGCAATGTTTATGTATTTTCTTGTTGATGGACAGATTGTACATGGGGAAAGGAGGACAGAAAACATGACAGTACAGGTGATGACAGAAATAAATCAAGTGATGTGAGATGGGGAAACAATAAAGCCAAGAGTGTGGCCCATTCATTTGGTTTGTGTGCATGTGTTTTTTCTTCTTATAATGGCGTAGCTGTTTTGCAATCATGGACTGTACTTGGAGGGTAGAAAATGGCTTTAAATTGCCAGAAAAACAAGGCATAAATGAGGACGACCATTTTTCTCCCCTGAAGCATGATGAAAGTCTTCATTTTCATTCATTACATTCAAATATTAGGAGTTGTGTATTCATTCTGTGCCTGAACAGTTTTGCCATTCATTCTCTGTATTAAAGGGAACTAAACGCTCTACATGAGCGCAGCTTTGTGTTTTGGGGAGAGTGTGTGTGTGTGTGTGTGTGTGGGGGGTTCTCATTGGTGAGTGTGCAGCTCCGAGAGCCCTTAAGTGACTTGATTTTTAGTTGAAGAGCACTGCAACATTCTTTAACTGAATTCTCCTGTAACTTGTGCTGTCAGTAGTGCCACCAGTCGACTTCTGTGTTTTCCCGACTGCTGCTGCCTCTAAATTCTTGCGGCTCGGTTTTTCTTCCCCGAGACGGGTAGATTACAGGTAAATCTCTCAAAAGGGACATGCCGCGCTGCAGAAAGATGCGTACAATGAGGAGAACTAATCTGACATTGCCTGGGAGAGGATTTTATTCAAACTGTACTACATGTAAACGCAATACAAAAGGCGAGGATGCTTCCATGCTTCCACATGGCCTCAGCGTGCGCTCATCATGTTTGTTAGCTTCTTAGCTGTTGGGATTATGGGTGGAGGGATTGGATTAGCTCGATTGAAAACAACAATTTCAGGACAAATAGGAACAACACAAGAGGCATCTTGGATGGTCCGCCCATATTATAGACCACAAAAGTCAGGGATTTGGGGTTGCCACGGTTATGGCAATAAAGTAAAATAACTACATGCTCGTGCTTTAAATATTAATAAGGTATTTGTGAACCTTCAGAATATGCCAGTTTGGCCACTAGCCTTGAGATTACAGACAACTTTTTTTTTTTAACTTTAGATCTGTCACTACTGCCAGGGATCATATTTCACTCTTTGATCACCCCCCCTCTAAGTCTACATCCGGAGCTCATTTGGCTCGTATGTGCTGTTGGTGCTAACATAAATGAGAGGAAATTGTTTATTCTGAAGACGGTAAAAAAACAAACAAACAAAAACTATTTTAAATAAATGCTGTGGCAATGGTACAGTGTCTTCTCCCGTCAAGCCAAGTTTGTGGTTATCGCGCGTCAAGGTGATATAAATATGAAGATAAAAGAAAATAATATTTTGAAGTTAAGGCTATTCTATTCAATTTGCGTATTTCTATCTTTCCTATTTGTGGTTTATCAACAAACTCATCAAATTTTGAGATGAAAGAGTACTTAGCTGATGGGAGTGATGATACAGCCAACAATACACAGGTTGTTTTTTTTGTCCAAAAATATACAAAGCACCCATGTCTCTTCACCATGTCTTTTTTTTTGTTCAATTTACTTATCACTTGGATTTAATTTGGGAACAGTCAAAACTGTTTTTGTGCTTCATTTCCTTGCATAATTTTCTCGTTTGTTTTACGTCTACAGAGAGATCTTTCTTGATGTCGACTCTCTCTAAAAGCAACATTTGGCTGATCCCATTTTAGACAGCCTTTAAATCTTCCAAACTGAAATCTTAAGGAGAACAAATGGCTCCTCTTCAGAGGCTGAAACAATAAATGCTGGCAAATAACATTCTGTTACAGTGTCCTTCTGTCTAATCAAATGTGATCCAAACGGAAACGACAGCAGTAATGTGACTTGGAAAATTAATAGCAGAGTCATTAAATCAATAAATCTAATTCAAGTACATTTGCAGGAGCTTGATTTCCGCGTGTGAGACTGTCTTTTTTTTTTTTCCATTTCAAGACCCGAACATTATCTTAGCACAATGTAGAAGCCCTGCGGCGGAGATAGCAGTAGATTAATAAACATATAAGCTTCCTTTTGGGCTCAGAAAAGATCATCACGAGTGTGGCAGTGACCTCACAGCATGGGGCCTTCTCCTACATCGACTTTCATCCGTGCAACTTTTATTTGCTATTTTCATCATCGTTTTCTATTTGCTAATCTTAAATCTGCCTCACACGGTGGCTAAGCACTCAAAACACACATCTTTCGTAGCGCACTTATATTTATGAAATCATATCACCTCACTTTCACCCCCCACAACATGAATTAAATTCAAATAAGATCAGGGGAGAATTATAGACTTTTCCAAATCCTGCCCGTGTGATCAAATAATTGAAGGATAAAAATAGATTAACAAGTCCAGTTATCACGGGACACAGTTTAGCTCAATGCAAGCTTGATGTTAGTCTGCTGCACTCATTTCAATTTTTATTATTTGGAAAGAAACTTTATTCTTCAAGTTGGAGAGAGAATTATCTTTCCTTTGCGGACAGTTTCAGCTGTCACTTCAGCCTTCGTCAGAACTGTCACACTTCCTTGTGTGACGTGCCGAAAAAAACGGCTGGAAAACCTTCAAAATAAGGTTCCTGACCCGCTGAAAACCGCACCTGCTTTTTTTTAGACACGTCATCAATGTAAGAGAATTCTCTCTTCAAAAAAACAAAAATCAAACCAATGAGGTCAAAACCGTGTTGCTACAGTCATCTTTAAGCATTCAATGATTGTATTTCTTTGTCAGAGCAAGAGAGCAAGAATATTGCCCTGAGGGCATTTGTTGTGTTCACTTTGGCATGAAAACAGACCCATTGTTGTTCTTTTTGTTTTGTTTTTTTGCATCACAGCACAAAGAACACCATGTACTGCATCAGCACTGTGAATACTCGATGATCTCGGAGATCTCCAAAAGCTCGTCGTCGAACGACATTCACGACTCTCGCCATCTGGTTGAATGAAGGCGTTCTCTTTACAGCTTGATTACAATCACAACTTTTCTGTTGAAACTGTATTTCCTCTTTTTGTAAAACAACCAAAAATATTGCAGGGTGGCTGAAAATTAGTAACACTCTGATACAATTTAGTTCATAATAATTAGGTAACTTGAAAATATTAACCCTAACTTGTTGAAATCTCTAATTCGATTCCCATGGTGGTTGTAGCTTGCGCCGTATTGATTGACAGTGGCAGTATTTTAGTCACCATATTTTGCATACCACACAAGGGGAATTACAAAATACACCGACCACAATAAAAATCTTGTTACATGAATTCTCACGCTGTCCAAAAAAAAAAAATCTGAACACTACAGTGTTACCTTTACTTACGAACGTCTCTTCATATGAAATGTTCACGTTATGAAACGCCTCAACAGGAAAATATTGCCTCTTGTTACGAAAGAAATTTGAAGATATGAAAAGGTAATAATGCAGTACGGGTTTCTAGTCGCCGCTCCGAATTTCCTGAATGCGACATACTAATAGCTGCTCTGCCATTGGCTATTACCTTGCATCTTCTTGGCATCCCATTGGCTAAAAGGGACCTCTTACCGTATGTGTCAATGTGTGTAGATGGAGAGAGAGATGTGTCGATGCAACGTTCTCGTCATTCGCTCCTCGGGCCTTGAGACATTCCGACAATTTTACGTAAATGTTAATCATCCAGAAAAAGTGTTCACCAGTCCGGCGATCGCTCACTATGCTGATGTTTGTCTTGGACATTTTCGAAGGATTGTTAAATGCAGACAAAAGCAAACGTCCTTGGATCAGTTCTTCACAAAACACCAGGCAGAAACCACTTCTGAGAAAGAACATGAATAAAAGAGGGCAAAAAACGATGAGGACGCAGTTAAATGACCATCATTTTCTTCGTTTTTTTTTTACATTATGTACAGCTCTCGTTTATTGGGCAATAATCTAATTGTAACATGTATTTCTTACATATTTTGATGCATTTTTATGGTTTAGAAAACATCTTTATTTTGGAGGGGCTTGGACAAATTAAGACATTTACATGGAAAACGCGTCTCTACTTACAAAATGTTCTAGTTAAGAAATTTCTTCCAGAACCAATTAATTCCGTAAGTAGACGTACCACTGCATCTGTATTTGAGGTGCGTGCAAGTACTTTGTACAACTAAATGTGGACAGCCAATTTTCACTATATGGGCTAATAAAATCCCCAATCCCATTTTTAGATTCATAATAATCCAAGGATATAAACATTTGAATGTAAAATCTGCACCAACATTACAAGCAATTAACATAATTTTGAGAAAGGAAAAAAAAACAGCCATACCTTTCTTTCGGTGCCATTTGCTCTACATTTGCCAGCCACTGCTCCTCCCCACAAGCGATTCTTTTAAGTGTGCCAGCTGTATCTTCTCCAGCTCCTGTCGACACGTCGTCCATAAAGTGTGATACACGAGGTGTTGTTTGGATGTGTGTTGCCACTATCAGCCGCAGAAGCTCTCTGGAGTCTTTTTATTTTCCGTTTTTATGTCAATGAGATGCTGCCGCTGGTGTCAGATGGGCGCTCTGTAGAGAAAGTGATGGCAGATAAAATCACAAGGGGATCACAGTTGACCGTCAATGTAAATCAAGTGTCAAAATGTCACATTCCGGAATTAAACTGTAATGGCATTACTGATCTCTCTGCAGGCCATCGCCTGTCAAATGCACTATATTGCACATGTCACATACGGCAAAGTAGTTCTTAGGTCTTTATTTTTTGGGGGCGGGGCGGGGATTACATGATTTAGTCTTAAACTTTCATTACGCTCTCTTGGAAATAAATCAGTGTTCGCCAAAGCTTTGCGAATGCTTATTGAATTTTCTCAATGTGATTTTTAATACCAATTATAAAAATAAACTGTCAGACCACTTGAAAAGTCATTAGATTTTCCATCAAACGTCATGTTGCTCTCATCACCGCTTAGTTGATGAAAGCCTCTTCATAAAAGTCCGACCAAAGTGAGTTCAAAGAAACACTTCCGAGTCAGTTACCTTTGCTAAAATGTGACGGTATCACAGTATTCAATCAATGTAACCTTCCTCAAAGATTTGGCCTCTGACTACAAAAACACCTATTATGCAAATCAAGCATTTGCCACTCCTACTCGCGGGACTTGAGGTGTATCTGTTACGCTCTACGATATTTCGTGACCGTCTATTTCGTTTTTTTGTGTTGTGCGTGTGTGTGTGTGTTCGCTCTCCTCTTGCTATTTGCTGATTGGTCGCCCTTGTTCACAGCTTGGCCCACCAATCAGTGCAGGTGAGAGTGACCCCAATTAGCAACTAGTTTCAGGTGTGCCGCCACCTGCAAAGATTAACCACTGGCGTTTAAAAGGGCTTCGTTGTTTTCAGTAAAAGGAGGGCGTGTCCTATGTTGTATTGTCTTCCCTCGTGTGTTTGAGCTACCGCTGCCTCTCGATTAGTGCAGCCAAATTAGTTCCCCGCCATCATCGTTATCTATCCGGTTCATTCGTGCCCACTATTCATTCGTGTGTTCGGGAAATTTGCCATCATTTGTTTTGTTTTAGTCATTTTCCATTTTTATTCGATCTGCACTAAGGTAATGGGGATTTGGGAGTGTTTATTCCAACCCTGCCCTGTTGTGTCATGTGTGTGCTACTGGACTTTCAACCATTTATCTACGATGCTAAAAGTGTCAGCAGCTTCACCCCCAATATGTAAAAGAACGGAACAGTGTCTGCTTTGTGAAAAATTCCACCCGGAGCAAGTATGGAAAGAGACGAGAGCCACATTGAAATGAAGTGAAGCAAGCAAGAAAGAAGACTTAACAGAAAAGGAGATTTAAAGGAGATTTGTCATGTGGTATCACAAAATAAAATCATGTGGATCGAAATGAGAAAATATGTATTTCATTGTTTTTTTTCTTCTTTTATTCTGATGATTATATTGTGTTGTTTTGTAAATTAATTTATAAATAAAGTTGATTTGCAAACTGGGCGTAGTGTACCTCAGTGAGGCTTAGTTCAGTGAGTGTGGGATATACTTGGTTACTTTTTTTTGGGGGCTATTATTTACAGCATTTATGCTAAAAGCAGCACACGAGTTTGGGGGGAAAACGGCGGGATGCGTTTCACTGGTTGTTGACCTTGATCAATAAATGCAGCAATCATATTCAACAGACTGATCAAAAACGAAGGTATCATTGTTACTTGGAGTGAAGTTGAACATCCGCAGCGGTTGAAAACATTGCATAAGCCATCTCTCACCACAAGCCCTCTACTTGATGCTGTCACCACATCCACACACACCCAAACTGACCTTTTGCTTCACCACTCTGACTCACAAGCAGGGTTGCGTGTTTCCAATTTTCTTCTCGAAATCTCCCATTGGATTTCTGCCAAACGCCTCCCGATTGACCTTGACACTAACCTGCTGTTCTCCTCCCAGAAATCCTACCATTAACAAGAGCCGTCAATCACCATGGCATTGGCGCGCTCAATCCCGAGCAGGTCGCTCGAGCTGAAATTGCAGATGTGCCGTGTAGGAAAATGCGCTGACTCAGACGAACTCTTTGTCTGCCACCTGGGGTTGCCTAAATGAATTCGATAGTTGGAAAAAAATAACTTGCTCTTTGTCGACAGCTACGGAGTCAACCACACGAAGGTCACATGAAGAGGTTTTTTTGAATTTCACATAATATATATTTTAGGGCGTTTTTGGCTGTACATCAATCCACTTTACATTCATACTTGTTGGACTGCGTAATCGTTCATGTGTCATCCGTAGGTTCCCGCTGTCCATATTTGCCTCGAAAGAATGTGGGTGTGGCATGCTTATTTGTGGGCACATTTTTTTACATTGTGGTTCAAGATGATTCTAATTCAGGTTGAATTAGAAGGGAGCGAACGTAATGTGCCTGTTTAAGGGACAGACCGTTAGTTTATATCATGTGTGTCAAACTGAAGGCTCGGGGGCCAGATCCGGCCCACCGCGTTATTTTATGTGGCCCGCGAAAGCAAATCACGTGTGTCAAGTTCCATGATGCTTCCTAAAATCTGGACCCAAATTGTCATGGGTAATAAATAACGTTGATATTTACACTCACTTGAACAATTGATCGAACAACAAACAAATAGCTGATTTACTTGTAATCCTGTCAATTTTTCAAGTTATCCTACGATGCGATGATCAAACAATTATTCGGTTTCACTGTCGTAACAGCCTTCCGAGGGAAGACGTAACCCCAGAGTGGCTCAAGATAAAAATGCGTTTGACACCCCTGGTTTATATATGGTCGTTTTACGGCGGCTGAAAATGTTAAGGGTTTTAACAAACGTTAACTTTCACTGGAAATCGTTTTGGGTTTTGTTTTGTTTTTGTTTTTTCTATAATCAGTCATTCTTAAGCTCTCGGAGTGCTCCAACTACCACCATAATGAGCTATACTGTATTAATTGTTTTTGTTTTTTAAAACAATGGCATAGTAGGTATGAGTGTGCATGAAAATAATTGCAAGTCACTGTCACGTAATTTGCAGTTGGATATTAACACTGCGCCTCAATATAGGAAAATTGTACTAAAATGTGAAATACAAACGAACTACACTTGAGCAGTGATTCTTTCGCGTACTACCAGAATGAGATTGAATTCCACTAGCGGTACGTACTTGTATCCCACGTTGAGAAGTACTGCTATAATCCATTCCGAACTGTAACTATTTGCAGTTACTGTGTTTTCTGTTTCTATGTCGAAATGTCTGCTGTGAAAAAAAGAGATTGAAAGAACAAAGGTAGTGGCGGCGAGACGCTTTCACAGCAAGCGCTACTGTGAAAATGAAAATATCTTTAGCCATTTTATTTGAATAATGGTGACATCTCCTGTGCCGGTGTGATTTACAGGAAGAATGGTAATTACCTATAAAGTCTCCGAGGAACCTCTCTGCGTCTGCATGTTTAAAAATGGTGCCAAAGGAGTGTTGTGAGTAAGGACAGCATGAGGTGTGTTCTCCCGGCTATGAAACGTGACCGCATGGATGCTGCCGCTACACAGCATCTGGGATGCACGGTTAAGTATGCATTGTGCTGCTCAGTCTCGCGGAAAAGACGTTTGGTGCTTTAACAGCCACTGGTCACATTCAAGCATCCTTGTGTCGCAGTCTACGGTCATACTATAATATATTTATTCGCTATTATGTTTGCTGTTATGCTTGGGCTTGCGATTATTAGCGGTAAGTGGCAACTCTGCATGAAGGGCAGAGGAAAAAGGGGAACAGATGCTGGTGGTGTTTAACACCCCTACACCCCACCCACTTGGCTCCCGATTCTCCAATTCCAACTTTACATTTAATACAGACTCCAGAGCAATGATTCAATTACGAAAGCATCCGACCGGCCATTTTCATGAGGGTCATTTTAAGCGTCGCAAGTAAGTGGAGACTAGCCCAGCTCACTGAGCGACGACACTGGACCGATGGCCAGTCAATTGCAGGGCAAATATAGACAAATAACACTTCACTTTCCAATTCACCCATATGGGAAATTGGGAGTCTTCTGTTAAACGTGCACTTCTGGGAGGATTGTGTGTGCTATCTGCTATTAATAACATGACATCGGTCCCTAAATTTACATGTACAAAAAGACATCGGACAGTCCTGTAGTTTTCCTGGTGTAGCCTACTTACTGAAAGTGACTGTTGGGTGCCCCACAGTTTTTATTCCTACAGTCCAACCTCATTACAATGTACCTCGAGTGATATAACAAATCTGTATAACGGTCGTCCGTTGTAACCATTTCCAATAAAATGCCCGCCAACTACTCTACTATAATGCAGTATGAGCCTTTATAGATGGAAAAACATGAACATGTAATACAGAACACATGAACACATGAAACAAAAACAACTTTAGCGTTCCTGCTTCATCTCCAAAAAGATTCATTCAGCAAATATTAGCCGCCGTAGGCAGCTGCCGGTGCCACCGACGTCTGGTCGACTCCCTTTCGAAAGTGAGAGACAATTTCAGCCTTCACGGACAGCGACATTTCCTTCCGTTTACCAGAAACAGTCACGTTGCGAGGTGGTGGGAAGACGCCAAAAAGCAGGCAAGAGGGAGGGAGGAGCAGGGTGAACTTGACAAATTGTATTAAAGAAATACGGAGAGAACTAAATCTAAAACAAACAAAGTCATAAGAACCAAAAGAATCCAAAGTATCAAACAAAAACCATGACTGAAGCTAAAAACTAACAGTGACCGAAACGTGACTGAAACAAACATACATAACGACCAACAGGTGTGCAGATGCAGGGGGAGCCCTGCAGTGCCACCTGTTGGTCACAAACAGAATCATGACAGACCGCGCGGTGCCTCCATGAGTTACGGCGGGAAGTACAACAATGAACCGAGTTGGTCAGTCGCGTTGCTCAGCAACAGAAGGGAATCGTGCGTTGTACATTTCGTTCATAAGCAAGATAGCGGTGGCAGTTAGCTAAGGCCTTTACACAATTTGGTGGGGAGAATCTGGTCGTTACAATGAAGTTTACGTTATAAAAGGCGTTCCTTGTAAGCAAAATCGGCATGAAAATGTAAATGTGGTATGTTGAAACGAGGTTTGACTGTATTATAATATTATAGCTCTCACTCATAGCTACTTTGACTTTCTATGAAATCACTCGGGGTGATTGGCTGGGATCCATTCTAAATAAAGTGGATTTCTGATATAGCGAGGAGGTTATCAGGACCATTTGCGACTAAATTGAAAAGACCAGTCCTCGTCTATTTCGCTGCCTTTCTCTGCTTAAGGCTCAACTTTAATGGCAGCATGACTTCACGCAAAGAACCACCTATTGCTTGTAAATTATTTACAAGAGCATTTCCAGTGAATGGAAGCAAACGCATCAATGAACAGAGTCCATTGAAACCTATTTCCAAGTGTCACTGGGTAGGATAATTTTGAAATGATTTCCACGATAACTGCATTTTAGATAATTCCATACATGTAGTTGATTTTGCTGGAGGTCGGGAATCATCCGGTTATTATTTCATTAAATAGATAATAAGATATCCTTTATTTGTCCCACACTGGGGAAATAAGACCTATCAAAAATAATGCTTGTACAAAGAAAATGAGGCTCTGTTTTGCAGTTTTTATTATATAATTAGACAACTATATCATGCTATTAGGAGTTTTTTTTTACTGTTTTGCATGTGTGTATAATGCAGTTCAGTTCTTAAAAGCCAATAATTGTCAGTTCTCAGGCCTCGTCTAGGAATTCCTTACAGTACAAAGCCTCTCAACTCAATTCATGTTTATTTATCGAGCGCTTTCACAACAGCTGCATCCATAATAAGGCACTTTACAGACTAAAATACTGTGCATAAACTCCAATGTTGTTGCTCAAAAAAGTGGGTATAATTTTCTCGTGTCTCGCTAAATATTGAGAAGTGTTTCATATTATTGTGAAACAGATAAAATGCCAAGGCTAGTAATGTGTGGTAAAAGTCCCCAGGAATACGACAGAACGATGCCAATGGGAAGTCCAAAATTGTCACTTGCGCACCCGCCGAGAATCTGGCAAAATAAGCACAACTTATTGAACTGTAACTGCTCCCCTAAAATACATTTAGGATAAATATTAGCTACCGCGAGTTTGAGACACGTTGAGGAAACCACTCGCTGGGGTCAGTTGAAAATGGGATTTAATCATCCTGGAACATCTACAGAGTCGCTGGGGGTTTTTTTTCTCAGACTCCAACATCTTTGCGGTGCCGTTAATGAGCTACAGTGTGTTCGATGGCAATGTTATGAAATCAAATATTGTTTGGAGGACATGTTCAAGAGCCGGGATAATCTGTATTTCTTAAACGGCCTGCTCTCTAAACTGAGGATTTTGTTGCACGGGTCTGTTATTACAGCACATCCTCATAAAAAATTCAAACGTTCACGCCTGCTGTAAGTGGTTTGTAACTCACTGTGATTTTACAGTGATAGATGTGCACAAAGCGACGCTGAGATGATTTGACACCCCACACACACACACACACACACACACACACACACACACACACACACACTCCTCTCACACACCGAGAGTGATCAGACTTTTAATGTGGCAGCACATAATGTCTATTCAGTGACGGAAGTGGAGGAGAGCAGTGTAGTCTGCGGTGTCAGAGATGACACATTATGGAGGCAAAAAAAAGCACAAAAATGTGATGAATTCATATGAGCAGTTGGCTCGGACATTTCTTTGTCATTGGCCTGAAGTGTACTCGTGCCTTCTTATTCACCGATTGGCTGTTTGACTTTTTTTCCTTTCAGCTCCTTCTCAATGACAAGTGAAAGAGCATTCTCTGTTCCCATTTTAACGAAGAAGCACATCTGTCCTCATAAGGCTTTCACATAGTTAATTAAGAGATACGAAGATGCGGTGTGCAATGCTAATTCTACTTTGTCTTTATTGCAGATTTTTAATTTTATTCAGCATCAATCATTGAGACTTGGTTTACCTATAACGTAGCTCTTTCTCTATCGAAGCGCACTCCGGCACTCATGACTGTCCAATTTGCTCTGTTTTTGAGCCCTCCCCATCGGTTCGTCCTCCGCTGCGCTCATTCACGAGAGCTTTTTATTTTCATCCTCAATGTTGTTAATTCAGGGCAGACAAGAAGGGAGGAGAAGGCCGAATAAAGGGGGGGAAAAATATGAATAAAGAAGGCAATAAATGAGATGGTACAGGGAGATGATAAAATACAGGAAATAGGGTGCAGCTTTCACCCAAACACAAATATTGGCAGGGACTGAGCCTCAGGAGCTGGCCAGTGAAACTAATGTAAACATGAAAGGAATATAGAGTGGAGAGTTCATGGAGAAGCTGTGGAAATGAAAGGAGGAAAAACAGATGAGGAAGAAGACAAACGAAACTTTGAAGCAGTACTATGTACGAATCAATATACGTTTCAAGTTTCAATGCCATTTTTGAATAGTCTCGTGTTACCATAGCAACCTGGATGGTGATGATGATGATGATTGTCAATTTCTCAATTTGGGGCTTGGTGACCGAGTGGTGAGTACATCCGCTGAAGTGTTTCCGACCTGTGGCCTTACTGCATTGAAGAGGACCTACAGCGCAGGGTAACTAATTGTGCGAGTCAAGGGACTCCAATTTCCCGACCAGCTCATATCTGGCGTGGCGCACAGTCTAAATTTGCGACAGCAGATGAGTACCAGTACCGAGCTATCCCCACCAACAGTCATTCATGTGGCCCCTCCACAGCTATGTGCCAGCCAGTTGGATGATTTCAAAACTATAGTAAAAATTCTACCACTAATAATCACATACTGCTAGTACTACTACGACCATTCTGACTACTACTACTAATAATAACAATAATAATCCATCCATCCATCCATTCATTCATCCATTTTCTGACCCTCTTATTCTCACAGGGGTCGCGTGGTGTGTTGGAGCCTTTCCCAGCTGTCTTTGGGCCGTAGGCAGGGGACACCCTGAACTGCTTGCCAGCTAATCACATTGCACACAAATAACCGTTCACACTCACAATCACACTTAGGGACAATTTAGAGAGTTCCATTAACCTGCCATGCATGTTTTAGGAATGTGAGAGAAAACCGGATTACCCGGAGAAAACCCACACAGGCAAGGTGCACACAGGAAGGCCGGAGCTGGAATCGAATCATGCACCTCTGCGCTGTGAGGCCAATGTGCCAACCAGTCGCCCACCGTGCCACCCTAATCACAATTCATCCATCCATCCATCCATCCATTTTCCGAACCGCTTGATCCTCACTAGGGTCGCGGGGGGTGCCGGAGCCTATCCCAGCTGTCTTCGGGCAGTAGGCGGGGGACACCCTGAATCGGTTGCCAGCCAATCGCAGGGCACACAGAGACGAACAACCAACCACGCTCACATTCACACCTAGGGACAATTTAGAGTGTTCAATCAGCCTGCCATGCATGTTTTTGGAATGTGGGAGGAAACCGGAGTGCCCGGAGAAAACCCACGCAGACACAGGGACAGCATGCAAACTCCACACAGGAAGGCCGGACCGGGATCGAACCCATGACCTCTGCACTGTAAGGTGGACGCGCTAACCACTGGACTACCGGGCCGCCCACAATTCATCCATTCAATTAATTTATTTCGACAATGATTCAGAATGCTCGTTATTGTCATATTCATGAAAGAAATATCATCCATGGATGGATAATCTTTTGACTTGTGCTCTGATTGAAATTCACCCAAATTGCATTAGGCCAGTGGTCAATCTATTGGGAACGACACATGCTCTCCACACCACAGCTCCCAGCCAAATTCCCAAACAGGCAAGGCGAGGATTGGGCCTGCATTTCCGTATACAATAACAGAGCCCACTGAGTAAATGTGTGATTTCCGGACTGGAAGTACATCATGAAATCAGTGATAAACCAAACTTCACTCATCAACAACTAAATACACTGTACCTTGTTCATTTAAAAATACATATATTTCCGAACCGCTTGATCCTCACTAGGGTCGCGGGGGGTGCTGGAGCCCATCCCAGCCATCTTCGGGCAGTAGGCGGGGGACACCCTGAATCGGTTGCCAGCCAATCGCAGGGCACACAGAGACGAACAACCATACATGCTCACATTCACACCTAGGGACAATTTAGAGTGTTCAATCAGCCTGCCATGCATGTTTTTGGAACGTGGGAGGAAACCGGAGCGCCCGGAGAAAACCCACGCAAGCCCGGGGAGAACATGCAAACTCCACACAGGGAGGCCGGAGCTGGAATCGAACCCGGCACCTCTGCACTGTGAAGTCGACGTGCTAACCACTGGACTACCGGGCCGCCCTAAAAATACATATAGTACAGAAATTGTGAAATATTTATTATGATCCTCTTTATTACACACTATATTTTGTCTTCAAGGAAAGTAACATAGTGACCACCGTGCATGGCGTGGCAGTGCCCTAGCACCCTCGATCGACCGGCCGCCACTGGGCATACAGTCGTGTTGTGTTAAAGCTAGCAAGGATTCCGACGTTAATGCTTGGAGTCAAATGTACTGCTTGTACAAACTTGCTAAATTCCAAAAGCTACAGTGGCAAGTGTTAATTCACCTATTTTTTTTTATCCCACGTATCCTCATGAGGGTCATGGGTGAACTGCAGCCTATCCCAGCTTTGGGCAAGAGACGGGGTACACGCTGCACTGACCGCTAGCCAATCGCACGGCACAATTAAACGAACAAGAACCATACTCTCTTTCACATTTATGGGCAACTTTGAGTCCACGATTAATTAATATGCATATTGTTGGGTGTGTGGGAAGAAGCTGAGAACGCCGAGACGTTAGCACGGAAGCTAACCGCGAACAGACGCTAAGCAGCTGGAAACCACCACCAGAGACCTACCAGCAGAACGCCAGCGAGCGTGAGAAAGCCGAGAGGCAGCCAGCAAAGCCACTTGCCACGTCAGCAACACCAAGCAGCAAGCCCACTGGACACGTCACCAACTAGCATACAACCGGCTAGCAACGAGACCCGACAAAATGCCACCCAAACAGAAGCAAGACACAAAGCACGATGAGGACTTCCTGACCCTCACTCAAGTAAACAATTACTCCAGCAACAAAAGAGCTTTTTCGGCGCTCTTGCAACAACAACAGGAAAATTTCAAAGATTTGTTAAGATGATAATAGACTCGACAAACTCACGACTTGACACTTTTACCAGAGAAGTCAAGAAATAAAAACCAGCATCAACTTTACCCAAAACGAGGTAGACGACATTAAAAAAAACATTTTCTGTCAAACTGGCAGTTCCAAAGACATGCAAACAGAAATCTACAAAATATGTGACAGCATGCTAGTATTAACAGACAAGATGGACTACTTGGAAGGACAGTCAGAAGAAACAACTTGGTAATTGATGGAATTGAGGAAACACCGGGAGAAACGTGGACTGAAACAGAGGAAAAAGTTCAAAAAATCCTCAAGGAGAAGCTGCTGTTACAGGGGCAAATCGAGGTGGAGAGAGCTCACCGCACAGGTAGACATGAACCTGGAAGACCTCGACCGAGGCCAGTTGTGGTGAAATTTCAAAGATACAAGGACAGAACAAGGATCCTACAAAAAGCAAAATACTTAAAAGGCTCCAACATCTACATCAACGAAGACTTTACAGATGCCGTGCGACAAAAGAAAAGAACTCCTCCCAAAATTAAAAGCTGCACGTGACAGAGGAAACTGCCTACTTAAGACATGACAAACTTATCATCCACCCCGCACCAGTACTCCAACACAACAGGCTCGAGTTCAACACCATCATGCGGCATACTGAGAACTGTTCACCACTTTCGATGACAAAAACTCTGACCCGATTGAAGCAGGAAATTCACATACCAAAAAAAATGGACTTCCAATCCCTTTGAAGACCCTTCCAACCCTTTGATGACTTCAACCCTACTGACTACAAGACATTTGACCCTGAGAACAACTTGGACCCGGACAACAACTTTTTCAAGACCGACCGACGCGAGGAAGCCAGCGACGACCGATCATGGGGAACCAGTGACGACCGCGAAGAAGCCTGAAAGCGACCGCGGGAGCCAGCGACGCGAGGAAGCCAGGAGACAACCAGCCAGCGGCGACAGCAAGGGAGCCAGAGATGACCGAGAACAAGCCAGCGGCGACTGCAAGGGAGCCAGCGACCGCTAGGGAGCTGGGAGACAACAGCGAGGAGCCAGCGATGACAGCCAGAGAGCCAGCGAAGACAGCGAGGGAACCATCGGCGACGCGGGAGCCAGCGATGACCGCGTGGGAGCCAGCGGCGACCGCGAGGAGCGGCGGCGACCGCGAGGAGCGGCGGCGACAGCGAGGGAGCCGGCGGCGACAGCGAGGGCCAGCGAGGACGCGAGGAGCCGCGGCGACGCGAGGAGCCGGCGGCGACAGCGAGGGGCCAGCGAGGACCGCGAGGGAGCCAGCGGCGACGCGAGGGAGCAAGCGGCGACAGCGAGGCAGCCAGTGGCGACCGCGAGGCAGCCAGCGACGACCGCGAGGAGCCAGCGGCGACCGCGTGGGAGCAGGAAATTCACATCCCAAAAACATGGACTTCAACCCTTTGAAGATACTGACTATAAGCCATTCGACCCGAGAACAATTTGGACCGGACAATAACTTCTTCAAGAACAAACAAAGGGTAACAAACTCCGATTATTACCTGGATGAACAATTCAATACTAATATTAAATTGGAAAATGCACTTTCAGTAATACACTTAAACAGTAGAAGTCTCTATAAAAACTTCACAAAAATCAAAGAATACCTGGCTAAATTCAATAAATTTAAAATAATTGCCATATCAGAAACTTGGCTTGACGATGATAAAATAAGTGAAATGGAAATAGAAGGTTATGAAATGTTTGCAATTAATAGGAAAACAAAAAGGAGGGGGTTGCAATATATGTAGACAAAGCACTTAAATGCAGTAAAATCGAGAGATTGACAAAGACAATAGAAAACCTAATGGAATGTCTAACTATTGAAATAGATAATAAAAGGCATCAAATATCATCATAAGCTGCATCTATAGGACACCAGGATCATGTATTGATACATTCAATAAAATACTAACAGATATGCTCAGCTACAACAACGATAAGAAAACACGAATAATGTGTGGTGACTTTAACATTGACTTATTAAACCCAAATGGACATAAAACATCTGACTTTATAAATACTATGTACAGCAACAGCCTTTTCCCAGTAATCCTGAAACCTAGCAGAATAACAGTCGAAACGGCCACATTAATAGATAACATTTTTATAAATAAGATTGATCAAAAATGGAAAGTGGACTACTCATTAATGATATAAGTGACCATCTACCTGTCTTTGCAGTTTTACATAACTATTTTGATAGAAAAACAAAGTCAACAACTCACATATCAGAAATAAGACTAAGAACCCAGCGCTCCATCGATGCTTTTAAACAAGACCTAGAAAAACAAAACTGGACCGAGGTCTACTCAAGCGAAGACCCAAATACAGCGTTTGAAGTATTTCAGTCGACCATAATCTCCTTAAATGATAAACATTTTCCATTAACTAAAGTCTCCAAAAAGTATAAAGACCCAAGCAAGCCGTGGATAACGAAAGGCATAGAAAACGCATGTAAAAGAAAAACAATTTATATAAACTGTTTTAAAATTGAGAACTGAAGAAGCAGAAAAGAAATATAAGACCTATAAAAATAAACTAGTAAATATAATAAGAACCAGTAAAAGAGATCATTATCATGCACTATTAGAGCAGAATAAAAGTAATACACAAGAAATATGGAAAATACTTAATCAAGTAATCAGAAATAGTCCTAAAAAGTGGATTATCCAGAGTATTTTATCAAAGGCAAAAACACAATTCTGGAAAAAACTGCAGAAATAGCAACTGAATTTAATGAGTACTTTGTCAACATCGGCAGTAACCTAGCAAAACAAATTCCTGACCCAACAAACTTGTTTGAAATAGATAGATACGTAGAAAAGAACTCCTCCACGATGTTCCTTACTGCTGTAAAACAAGAAGAAGTATTAAATATTGTAAAACCTTTAAAAATAAAAAGTCAACTGATTGCTTTAATATTGATATGACAATAATAAAACAGATTATAGAATATGTAGTGCGACCTTTCACGCACATATGCAACCTGTCATTCAAAGCTGGTATCTTTCCATCAAAAATGAAAATTGCTAAAGTTATTCCAATTTATAAAAGTGGAGAAAGACATCTGTTTACAAACTATAGACCAATATCACTACTACCACAATTTTCAAAAATATTAGAAAAACTATTTTCTACTTAGACTTGATAGCTTTATACAAAAACATGCGCTGTTAAGTGAGAATCAATATGGCTTCAGGGAAAACCGTACCACCTCAATGGCAGTTATGGAGTTGGTGGAAGCAATAGCCACTAATATAGACAACAAAGAATTTACTGTTGGGGTTTTCCTAGACCTAAAAAAGCTTTCGACACAATAGATCACAGTATATTATTGAAAAAACTAGAAAGATATGGCATTAGAGGTATAGCGTATAAATGGATAAAAAGTTATTTAGAAAACAGAAATCAGTATGTGCAGCTCAATAATAAAAAACGAATCAACTGAAAATCACTCATGGAGTTCCTCAAGGGTCAGTGCTTGGTCCAAAACTATTCATCCTATATATAAATGATATCTGCAAGGTCACAAAACAATTTAAATGTGTCCTATTTGCTGATGATACAACTTTCTACTGCTCTGGAATAAATCTGAAACAGCTCCTGACAACCGTAGAAAACGAATTAAACAAATTAAAAAACTGGTTTGACAGAAATAAATTGTCACTTAACCTGAAAAATCAAAGCTAATTGTTTTGGCACAAGACCAATCAAACACCAAGCTAAAATTATGGTAAACTCAATTGAGATAGAAATAGCGAATGAAACCAAGTTTCTCGGATTAATAATAGACTCAAAACTATGTTGGAAGCCGCATATCGATAACGTAAAAGAAAAATAGCCAAAACTATAGGGATCCTCTACAAAACCAAGGAAGTGCTAAATAAGAGATCCTTGTACACATTATACTCTTCATTATTATTACCATATATGAACTACTGTGTGGAAATATGAAATGCTTGCAAAACAAACACACTCGATTCTAAAACTACAAAAAAAAGCAATTCGAATTATTAATAGATCAAAATATACGGAACCCACAAATCCATTATTTATCAAATTAAATACGATGAAATTTTATGACCTGGTTGACTACAAAATTGCACAATTAATGTACAAAGCACACAATAACCTGCTCTGCCAAAACATTCTAAAGTTCTTTGAAATTCGAGAAAGCAGCTATGATTTAAGAGGTACCAACTTATTTAAAAACTAAAAACAAGAACAAACATCAAGCAAAGAAGTGTATCTATCAAAGGTGTTAATCTGTGGAATAATCTCAAACGGACCTGAAAATGAGTAAATCGCTTGCTGAGTTCAAAAACAAATTCAAAAAAATAGTACAAACAACCTACATCAATCAGAGTTAAAATGATAAGTTCTAAACGTTAAATATAATGATAAATTAGAACTAAGTTGATAAATAGGAAATATCCATTATGAATACAAGAGAAAATTGACACAAGAGTGCCAGGGTGTGTATGTATAAAATCCGATACACACCAAAAGTTGTAAAATATCATGGTTAAGGGTAAAGCATGAGCCTTAATAGAGACTTCTATCTTCTTATTCACTTTCTCTTCTGATTGATATAAAAACTATTTATTAGATATAAACACATAACACGGGGTAGGACTAGATAAGTTCTTTACTTCTTCCTATTCCCTTGAACATAACTGTTTTAATGATGACTGTGCTGAATGATGACTGATTTCTCTTACCTTATTATTACTGTATATGTTTTATGTTATGTTCAAATAAAACCAAACCAAACAAACAAACAAACCAAAGCTGGCACTCCACCCCCCCCCCCCCCAAAAAAACCCCAACCTCCTACACAAGTACGAGAACATGCAAATTCCACTCCTAGATTTGAATCCTAAACCTCTGCACTGTGAGGCAACGTTCAAGCCACCAGTGTGCAATGCTGATGAAATGCAACCACAGTGTTCCTTACTTACTGTTGCTTTCAGAATTACAATGCAAATTGTGAAAAAGTGACGCGGAGTTCCGGGAAGAGAAACAAACCGAGCAGAAGAGGCACCGGGCAAGACTGGCCATATTAAAAGTCATCATCTTCCAACATTAATTAAAAGTTAACCACAGATGAATTGCCTTGTGATAAATTGTTTCCCTTTCAATAAAACTGTGCGTGCGTCCCAGAGGGGATAGAGGCCACTAAATCTGTCATCCGTGTTTTTCATGCCCTCTGCTCTTGACAGTAATGAGCCAGGCGAGTTTGATTGGCTTTTCAGCGGCTGATGAAAAGTAGTTCCTTCTAACGCATGGATTTACTCTGACATTTCAGGTGCACAAATCTAATATGCTCATCATCGTGGGGCGAAATAATGATTTTTTTGAAGACTTTTGCATATTTTTGGTGATCCTGCTAAATCAGTCTTGTTAATAAAAATAAAATCATTATAGTCATTTCGGGGACAGAGGTTACTACAACTGACAACTGTTATCAGGTTACAGGGTGCATAAAAGGCTTAAACTACTTTACCACATGACCACTAGTGGCACAACATTTACTCACAGACAATAACATTACTTAAACACATACAGTATTATCTAGTGAGATCCAAAACATGAGTTTTATGCTGTTATCGTGGTTTCCTGTACTGTCTTGGAGAACTACAAATCGTCATTCTGAGGAGTAGTTTGTAATATTTTGCTATTTATGTAAGATTTCAACGGCACTGTAATAAATGTATTAACTGTAATGATGTCCATCCATTCATTTTCTGATCCTTTTTATCCTCACAAGGGTCGCGGGGGGTGCTGGAGCCTCTCTCAGCCGTCTTCGGGCAGTAGGCGGGGGACACCCTGAACCGGTTGCCAGCCAATCGCAGGGCACACAGAGATGAACAACCATCAACGTCTAGTTTAAACAAATCGTTGACATAATAATGCACCTTTCTGATAATGTCTATTAAAACTGACCATTGAAATATTTAGAAATAAGTGAGACTGCAGCTGTGGTGTTCATAATCGAAAACATGTTCACCTCTGCAAATGTGCACGTTGGATGCACTGAGGTTGAATTGGTATGAGACAAATTGAAGAGTCTCCGTCGCAGGCCCTTGGCTGGCCGGTGTTTGACAAATTCTGCCCACAAAAGCTCCACTAATCATCTGAGCCTGTCAGGGACACGCCCCTCGTTCCCAGAGAAGGAACCGTCATATTGCTGGTCTTTCAGGTAACCTTCATGTAATGAACGCTTACTGAATATATACAATTTCCCTCACATATATAAACTGAAACACGGCTTTACTGCTGCGATTGTGTGCAAACCTGCCCGAGATGACGCTTTCTTAAAGATTTCTGTATTCTACAACCATCTCACAAACACACACGTGCACACGCTCATCGTAATGCTGTATAAGCGTAATTGATGCGATGACTGGAAATAAACAGGCAATTTACGTGCTGGACAGCTCACTGCTCCACAAGCGTACACATCGCATACGTGGTGGACAGTCTGACAATGGAGCAAGGTGGAAAAAAAGGGACAAGGTCAACATGCCGGGGACAAAGAAAGAGAGGAAATTAAGCAAAGAGGCACAGAGCAAATCCAGAAAAGAAACTAATCTTCGGGATGACTCACTGGACAGACAGCCTCGTTTGATGACAAATTTACAGCCCCACAAGAACACGGCAGATTATATTAGCACTTTCTGGCCATTTGTGGTTTTGGCTCCTTCAGAACAAAACACGTTCTTTCATGTCCTGCATATTCTTGGCACACTCATTCTCACCAGCCACCAATTGTCATGCTTTAACCCTTTCGGGGACAGCGGTCAGTTACTACAGTGGACATCTTATTATATTATCCGGTTATCACAAAGCAGTACCTGAATCTGGAACATTTAACATTTTTTTTTTTGCCATTTCAAGAATTGATTACCAGGTATGAATTCACAACGCATCACTAAACAGGATGTGTACGTGTATGCGCGCGTGTCTTTATGATGACCTGTAACAGCACTAATTATTAAAACGCGAGCTGTCAAAACGTATGCTTGGCTCGCCGTGTTCTGCACTTGACTGCATTAATCTAATCCCACTTGGTCCTGTTAGCATCTGTTGGGAACAGTCATCCCGCATGAATATTAAAAGCTCACGGCCAGTTCTGTATGCAACAGAGTTAATAATAAACGAGGTCTAATAATTTAATGGATCTGCATGCTGACATATCCCTAGGGCTGCCCTTACAGTTGGTGCAAGCGGTAGTAATAAGGAAAATGCATGAAGCATCGAGTGGGACTTGACAAATGGAGAGCAGCAGAAACAAAGACAGGAAGGAGAAACATTACTTTCCTGTGGCAACCTCCACTGTGGATGGAGAGAGAGAGAGAGAGAGAGAGAGAAAAAAACAGGTTTCCTCAAACGGCCTCAGATTATCCACAATCCCCTGAGTCCAATTTTATGAAGCCAGCAAAAATCTAATTTGATCAAGGTGACATTCCAAAAAACCTCTGAAAGGTATAATTGCAGTTCTGTACATTTTTTTTTCCACTACCTTCCTTGCAGTCGGTAAACGTTCAGTCAACTACGGTACTCAATAGAGCAAAGACCTCCCTGAAGGTTGAACTGTTGACCTTGTGTTTGTTCGACCACACTGTAGCCACTCGCAGAGTCTACAATTAGCAGCATGTACATGGACAAGAATGCGGGAGGAGATGAAAATGAATGAACATCCATCCATTCATTTTGTATAATTGATTACCCTGTTCAGGGTTGTAGACAGCTGGAGCCTATATCCCGGCTGGCTTTGGATGAAAGGAAGACTAAACCCTGGAGTGGTCACCATTTAATCACAGGGCATATGCCGAGATTGACAACCGTTTGCACTGAAGTCAGGTGAGTGGATCACTACACCAAAATCATCATTAAAGTGCCTGATGAGAGAAAATAAAAATGTCTTTTAAATTTGATACAGCACAGAGAAGAGAGTCGTTAACAACCCTGCCAAATTTGAATGAGAAAAATACAAATCATTGAGTATATCCAATCAAGGTTATGCCTGCACATCCCTACATGCTCGTGCCCCCAAAATACAGCGGATCGGCTTAAAGACTCAAACGGCTGAAAGATCTCCTTCCGACTCGCCGCGGAGCTCAGTGGCAATGTGGCGCCCATGTCGAAATTTTATGCGATGAGTTACATGCACTTTAAAAAGAAATTGAATTGGATCATTTTGAACGTTGCCTTAAAATAATGGGATTAAATGACGCACCATTTGAAATATAAAATGGATTTTTTTCTTTTTTCACTTCATGACAAATCGTGCACGACTTGCAACATCCATCCATTTTCTGATCCGCTTTACCCTCACAAGGGTCGCGGGGGTGCTGGGGCCTACCCCATGTCTTGTAAAAGACAAAAATTGAAAAAATCCATTCTTCTTTTAAGTCATGTAAACGTATCACCAATATAAACAGTAAAAGTGATTTTTTTTTATGTTGTAATCTGATTTTTTAATAAGCACTCATACAGTATGTAAATGTATTATATTATATTATATTCATACAAGTGGACAGCAGAGTGATTATAATCATTTATGGTCCAGTTTTATTTCTTTGCACTGCAATTTCTGGAAGCCGGCGCGCATGATAGCAGGGTTTGCTCCACCTAAATGGAGCAAGGGCCATAATTATTAATTGCATCTCCAGCAATGACAGTCCAAAATGGCTTGTCTGAAAATGTAGTCCGGTTTCTTCAGGGATTATAATGTACAAAAAATGCTTATTAAAAAGGATCAGGATACGTATTTGGTCTGTAAATTTGCTGCAGGGATTTCTTTGCTTGTTCTCCATCCACTGATGTATGACGAACTCCACTTCGTACCAACGCCCACTGCAGTGCTTCTACTTCATTGACCGTAGTGCAATATTCCATTAGCCATCTCGCAGTTTGCACTAGTGGAAGTGAGATTACCTCCCTTTATGTCCTTGTATTCTTGATGCAGCTCTGAGCTAGAAAGCTTCTCCCAGTTCACCCCCTAATATCACGAGAGTTTATTTTCTCTTATTTGTGCACTGGAAGTCTGCCATGGCCTTGTGCCTAATTGTGATTGACCCACTGAAAAAGTACATAGGAGTAATTTTTCCAAACGGGGGTCGGAAACTCTTGTTATGTCACCAAAATAAATCTGACAATCGTATTTACTGCAATTTTCTAAAAGGCTCATTAATCACACAGCGCATTGTGATACACAGACATACATATTTCACGACTGACATCTGTATATTAAACGGCGTCAACCCTCCGAGAGATGTTTTCGGTGCGACTGAGCATCGCTTCATTTCACTAAGCGCAAGTCTGAAGGAGAAAAAAAGGGGAGAGTGCTGCTCAGGGGGCAAGGGAAGGAGATGAGGTGTTGGTGTCGTGTGGGGGAGGAAATGAGTAGCGGCGGTGAGCACGTCCATCTGGGCTGCTGGTTACAGCTCCCTGACAGGGCAGCCACGCTGCAAGACGTGTCGCTGTAATGCGATCTAGTGCGGGTGCTGCAACAGGCTCTTATGGCTGCGATGAGCCGGTCTTGCGACCCAGCTTTGGGTTTTAAGCAAAGCAAGGCTGGCAGCACATAATGCCATTGCAGCACATGAGTCAACATTGACTACATGCAATCTTTTCTTTTTAGCACTCGTCGACAATTAAGCGTTGGGAAATGAAGGAACTGTGAGTACTGGGCTGCTGTTCAGTTCTGCTAGACTGACAGAAAGGTTGGATGAAGCGCGAGTACTCAAGCTCATCTCTTTGTTACAGCTTCTTCCTGCTACAGCTCCAGAGTCGTGTAGCAACAAAGGACACACACACTATATTTGGTGGATAACAAACAATTCTGAATCTATTGTTGTCATCCCCTTAAAAAAAAATAATAATCCAGTGGTGACTGCATTAGTGCCTTATTAGAGCTAGAAAGATACGGCTGTACACTCAATGGCTCCTTTTGCTTTCTTCTCACAACACAGACAAGGTTATCTTCGGTGACTGTATCCCCTTCGCTGAATGATAAGAACAACACAAAAAGTGAAGCTAATCATGCACGCTCAGTAGTTGTTTGACACAATTTAAAAATTGTTGTTTGTGCCGAGTCTGACCCCCTGTCGAGCTTGTCTTCCTTATACAGTTTAATGCGGCCCTAATCCTTAATAAAATAAGTCCTGTTTTGTTTTGTTTTGGCGGTCCAGAGGAACTCACGCTGGGCATTGAGATGACACATTCGGCATCTTAACCCCGAGTCAAGTTTTCAAGATGCCCTTGATTGTTTTTGTACCCGTCTATAGTTTTGGCTTCAACTTGACTGTTCACGTTGACTGATGATAATCAGCATCCTTTGAAGACTTTTGTCAGTTTTTTTGTTTTTACATTATGACTCAACATGATTATGAGAACTGCAGGCAAATGCGTTTGGTTCTTTGCCCACTTCGAGTTGGCCACCTAAAGAGATTTCCTGTAAGGTCTTTATCATATGGCTCACCCCAGCATAGAGATGCCCCAAATATAAAGTTTCATGCTTCTGATCCAGCCACATTTAGAGCATATTGGACTCATGTTGTAGTTCAGCACCTCACTCGTGAACAATTTTCACTGAGCTTTCTCTGATGGTCTGTGAATTATTCATTTCAAACATGATTGACTAGCGGATTGAATTACGGGACAGATTGATCGGTGGGCTCGTAAAAAGCAATCCCAATGACCACTGAAATCTAAGTGTGACGTAAATGACTGCAGGGGTGAAGCCACTTTAACGCTGCTGTGTGCTGAAGCAGCGCAGTGCAATTCTGCGACAACGCAAGCCCGAATGTTACTTTAGTTTTTGTGAAAAATTTTTTCACGAAACGGGAAGAGAACTACTGTCTGCATTGCTCGTCGCCGTAAACACAAGATTGATGACACGTTATTTCATAGCAGATGTGCATCAAATTAGATTCAAAGAAATAATACGGCTTTCATGAAGATAACAAAAGTCCACTTTTCATTGTTCGTAAAAGACGGCATTGTCAAAATCTTTTTTCCTGTGTCACTGCATGAACGACATCAGACCGGGAGGACAAGGGCAACCCGGCAATTTTGGAGACTCGGGTGGTAAACAGAGGCGAGACGCCGGTGGATCTCACCTGAGACTCATTTCTCCTGCGTTGCTTTGTTGAAAGTTGCCGCGGTACTGACAAGGATCGAAAACTGCAGTGATTCCAAACGTGGTACGCGTACGACGATCATGAGAGAATCACGACCTACGCGTCGGTCCAGCTGTATTTCACTTTGAAACTCAATACATTTGCATTTGACCTTAAGCTGCTTTGAACTGTTTAGTTTTTTAGGTACAATTTGTATTTCATATACATGCATACAGAAATATCGTGCATCATCTGAAAGGCATGAATAAATCAACGATGTGTTATGTTGTGACTAATGCACGTCGTGCTTGATCTCAGATCTCACGCTCGTAACCCAGAAAGGATCTTCGGGGAATCAATAGCTGAGGCTCAGCATATGAAATACAAATAATTTGTCTTTTTTGGCGAAGAAAAAACATATTTTTTCTTCACCAGCCTGTCTCTTGATGTGCCTTCAGTCTCTGACCCAGAAAGTTACAACGCTCCTCAAAGTTGGAATTTCTACTTGTAAATTCAGAGCAAATCGATGCAGCCGAATGTCTTTTGGTACGAAGAAGTCTCATGTTGCGCAACTGCGAGCTGCATATTATGAAATGTCATGAAAAGTATATTAATTTTTTTGTTGCTATACTTGATTTCAGAATTCATCGCAGCATGGAAAATCTTCAATATATGTCGTCATTGTTGAAGTCTGAATATCACGCCTATTGAGGTCATCGGCCGTGCTGATGGGTTTTTTTTTCATCCTCAAAAACACTGAGGTCTGAGCTTGGCCTTGCCGTGTTGTTTCTCGCCTCAAGTCAGATCCCTCAGAATGAGCATCAGCAATTCTTTCGAGCCCAGCGCGCCGTCGGGAATAGCTTTACCAGTCAATTACGCTAAAATGAACAACTCTGTGTCTTGTTCTCTAACACGATTTCCATTTTCACTGTGGATGGATCAAATATTTAATCGATGAAATAATTCATCAAGCTTTTGGATGAGAAGCTTCCGGTGAATAGTTATTCTTCATCTTAGACATTGTGAACAATTACATGTTACTAACTACGTTTCGGTCCGTGCCCCAGTGCGCGTATCAATGTCCGGAAAAGTTGCTTGGATGGCTTTGGCGCAAACTTTTTCACTTCCAGACTGCACACCTGCAAGAGATGTCACACCAAAACAAATCTCCAGGCTTGAAAGATGATCTTAAATTAGAGTTGACTGGTAAAGCGTAACCGCCATTGCAGCTCCGCAGTCCCGCTCTGCAAGGCCTTGTAACAAGAGTCCGGCCAGCGTCAGTTTGCTCCGGAAGCCCTTTATAGCAACAAACTAGTGTCCTAAGCTCGTGAAAAACATGAATATCCTTGGGACCCTTCTATATGCTACTGAGCGATGCAACTATGGCAACAAAACTCACAATGACTCACTTTCAATCGACCAACGCCATCAGTTGTGCATTCTCATAAAACAGGAACATTTTTGCTGCTTCAAGAGGAGTTCGGCACGGTTGTCACACCGCAGAGGTATCTCATTAAATGAACACTACAGGACATCGATAAATTCAGCCTCTGTCAAAACAAGACCCGCAGTCAAGACAAAACTGAACTCCCTACAATTTCCAGCCACTTTTGCTCTGTTCCATATTGTCAACACATCGTGAAAAACGGACAATCACAAAAGGCGCTGGTCTTGTCCGACCGCCGTTTCAAAAGCCATTCGCTGTCTTCCAAGACAAAGAAAAAGAAGAAAATATTCACATTCCAAATGCTTTCGCTTTAAAATGAATTAAACCGAGCACCAGTTATTACATTTTTTTTTTTACCGATCAGGTCTCTGACGATGAGTTAATGGGTTCATTGTTGCCGCTCCGAGATAAGGAAGTAATAATGGTGTCTCTGTAAGTGTCTTGTATCTCCAATTATCACCAGTCTCAGCAGGCGTCATAGAATAGTTTCACAGTTTACTACCAAAACGCCGTCGCATGTTTTAAAAGTCGTCTTCTGCGATGTACTTATTTGCGACGGTGAAGTGTTTCTTTCGCCATGTTTTGCAATAACGTTCATTCTAATCAGTGGAAGATCAACATTCATGTATTAGATTTCTATCGATGGAAATATGAGTGGTAAGGCCCTAACAAAATGTGCATTTGTGTGTGTGTGTATGCGCGTATCAGTGCAGCAAAACAATTGACACCAGTGTTTTTTCATCAGGGCTTTATCCCACAAGGTTCAAGTCTGCCATGTTGCGTCCTTTATTTTTTTTCTATTTGTGCCTTTGGGTGGACATGTCCTCCTTCTGCACTGAAGTAATCCTAGATTACACTTCGATCTCCAGTGTGTGCATGTCATTCCCGCCCGTGGTTTTTTTTCTCCACTGTGTGTTCTCTTTAATCTCGTGTTCGTTTTCTTTGCAATCACTGACCTCTTCGCTTCCTGCAAATTGTTGTGAAATTCCTCAATCTCGCTTCAACAAAACACTAATAAGATCTCGGATTTCCCCTGGTTGCGTACAGTCGACGTCAATGACAGATCCTGACCCAAATCGCTTTCCGATGTGGGGTGACAGAGTGGAAAAGAAAGGCTTTATACTCCCGGGGAACGCTCGGAGAAGGTGAAAATTATGAAAGCGTAATCACGGCAAACGCTATTCGCCAGTTTGATTTTCACATATTCAAGACTCATCTTGGCATCTGCCGTGTGTTATCTTGTGTGAAGCGTGAGAGTTTTTGCACGGGCGTGTGGGGGGCAGACAAACGCTGTTTGTATAATGGAAGGTGCTGTTTGCATATTGCAGGATCATTACAAGAGCCCTCTTTTTACTTTGTGCTATAAACCCTGAAGCATGAGTCTTTAATAGAGGAGATGAGAAAAGGCCGACGTGAGCAAGAAAACAGTCATAACACAAGAGGTACTTGTGGCATTTTGAAAAAAGTAATGAATAACAACTTTATGAAATCATGACCAATAGGGAATGTACGCCAAACCACCACAATATTATGACCACTTGGGCAATTCAGAATACTGAATACAAGCGAAAAGCTCGGCCTTGCAAATTGCCAGAGGTGTCGATTAAGGCTACCGAGATTATAAAATAAATAAATAACAGAAAAATGAAAGCTTTCTTGTTACATATTTAGAAATATGGCACAAAATTATGATCACTCTCGCAATGCAATCCAATGCAAGCGCATCATCAAATTCTCGCTTGTTTTTTTTCCTGACAAAAATATATACATAACTGAATAAATAAATACTACTCCCACTAATTCTAAATATTTAAGAGAGTATACGCTAAGCGGCCACAACATTACGGAAGTTGAGAGATCTTGTGTGAAAAGTATAACAGATTCCGACGACAATGACGCACACGTGCCAGTCAACAGTGTCAAAGCGATATTTGTGTGATTTAACAGTATGCCGCTGATTGCGGTTGTAACGTGCGGCATGGTAGAACTGCACTGCATCATACCGAGAGCTGTTTGCAATGCTTTCGTGAGCTAGTTTAACTGGTTAACCACCAAATTAGACACAGCTATCAATTCTACATCACTATTACGAAAGACTTAACAACGAATGCAAGTTTGGTTATCAAAATATTAGCTTGTGCAGCCGCTTATACTGTTATCATGGATCTAGTAGTGCTGTCACACAATTAAAAGATGTGCGATTAATTAATTAGGGTCTGTAATTCATTAATCTAATTAATCTACCGGTATATTTCAATCTCATCTCAAAATTACTGAAAATTTTTCATTTTAAATTCGTGACATTATTGAGGCAGAGCAAAAGATAAAAGAAAAAGTGTTTTTTCAGCAGACTTGGACAGATGCAGTCCTAGCCATTTATTTTCTGCTGTATTTGAGACTAGTCTACCTGCAAACTTTAGTTTCGACCATGGGGGAGAATATTACTGTTTTGTTTGTTTTTGTAATTAATGGGATAATTTGACACCTCTAGTATCTAGATCAATTTTTACTCCAGTGTAGTTTTTAAAATCCATTCTTATCTATGCCTTCCCATTTTTAACCCTTTCAGATTACTACAGCGGTTACTACAGTGGACAGCTTATCATGTTACAGGGTGCATGAAAGGGTTAAAGGTCGATTTCACAGCATCTATCTGCCTTGCACTCATAACATCGACTTTGCCGGTTTTACTCTGCACAAACCTTTGCCGTCTTTTAGGATATCACACAATATATGAGGAACAGCGTGCTCACGTGTTAAAGTGAACCAATCAAGTACATGCGGGGGGGATTCTCAGCTCCAGCACGCGCGAGGCAGTCACGCTCAAGTGTGCATTTTCTCAAGTCACTTGGCAAAAATGTGCACTTGGGTTGGCATGGCCACTGTACCCTACTGGCTGCCAGCTGTCACTCACATAGATGGAAGATAAAGAACAAAAGGGGAGGGGTGGAAGATGAAGAGAGCGGTGAAGATGCGAGGACACGAGCCCCGAGGCGTCCTCTCGCTCTCATGCTTTCTCATTTTCTCTTTGACGATAACAAAAAAAAAAAAAACATGGCAGCTAGAAGGAGAGAGGTTGACTTCTGAGGGAGGGCAGGAGGGGGGAATACAATGCTGAAGGAAAAAGGGGAGAATGAGACTGAAAGTAAAGAGAATAATTTCTCACGTTAATGGCAAATGGGATCACTAAATATGCGGGTCGTAGCATCGTTATTCAAATGGATGTATTGAAATCATTTGAGAGTAAGCACACAGTATAATGTGCGTTTTGTGCGTGCTGCTTTGCTTGCAAAGGACAACAGGTTTACCCACAGCCTATTAAAGTATTCATTACATCACGCACCCAACTAATTAGGGTAGACTTTCCCCTTTGTGCAATCAGATGCTGTGCCCCCCCACCCCCCTCGACCCCCCAAAAGCAAATTTTTGCTGGCTTTATAACAAACTTGCAATGAATCATTTCAAATGCTTTTTACAGCATATTTGCTTAATATTGCTTAATAAGCAAGACTCATACACATGCTCATTTGGGCGGCGACGTGACAGCAACATGCTAAACCAAAGACAAAATAAAACGGAGAAAATTCAACACACCATTTTTTTTTCAGTGTAGCATCAACCGCTACCTTAACTTGTTAGCTGCCGATGCTATCACTGATAATATACTGCATCGCGAATTACAAAGAGAAGCAGGCAACGAGAGTCGTTTAATCGCAAATACATTATTAAGAATATTTCCTATACAAAAACAGCAGTACGACCCACTGGAAATGTTAGCACGGTGTAATCAGTGCGTAGTGAATCGTTTAACTCCTACGCACAGCACTGTAGTCTTGGAGAGTGAGGCCACATTCATTGTTCCGCGGTGCAAAGGCATTTATAAATAAATGTATTGTTAGCGCTAGCATAAGTTAAACCGTCTCTTAGATTTGGGCAGAGATCGTTGTAGCAATATGGGAAAATGACGGGACCTTTGTGGTAAAAATGCACCTCGAAAGTCACATAAAACTAGCTGTCGAACTATCCTTGCGTAGCTCAACGTAACCTTATCATGCCTGATTTTTGCCAAGACTTCAGCATGTCTCCCACGACTTGAACTCATTGCGATGTCGGAAAATGGATGTAGCAAAAGTTACAATAAGTCAGCATGATCAAGTGCAGGGTTGAAAGATATTGAGTTATTGTCTCCAATAATAAATCGGACGTGAGGCATATTTTTTCTTTAACCTCAGCTTTCGATGTTCCTCTGTATAGATTGTTAGAAGCAAGAGAATGAAACTGTTAAAACGTACACTGAGATTTCGCCACAGGTGCAAATGCGACTAAATACCACATGAAAAGTGTTTTGTTTTGTTTTTCCGACAATAATAGTACCGGTAATGATAAGGCCAGAGGAGGTTTCTGCGTGATTCACTGGAGTCACACAGTGTCAGATAAATTATAGCGGTGTGTGTCGGGATGTTTTGACACAAAAATCCTCCGTATTTTTTGCTACGAAGACTTCCCATTTAGTATGAATCTTTACTTGAGTCTTGATTATCGCACATCTGGGCATGCCGATATGAATCGAATACTTCTCACCTCTCAGGGTCGATTAATATTCAATAGGCTAAAAGTTTAGAATTGAGCTTTGTTCAACATCCACGTTGTGCATTATATAATCAAACGTCAGCTACAGTAAAAGCATGATTTCATTCGATTCCGATGATGCAACACGGCTTAAATAATTTATAGAATCACTGACAAAGAGTGTTTAGGAAGCCAGCGCAAAGCTTGATTTGGTTCATACGCCGCAATGAAAATAATACGCCAACACTACCGAAAGCTGAACTGAAATGTAACACTTTCAAATACATTTTCAAAAGATACAATCGATTCTGTACCAATAGTGATGATGACATCACACACAAAAAAGTTGAATAAATCACTATCTGTAAGAGGCAATGCCTAAAACCACAGTAAGTGGTTATATCAGCATTGCAGCTGGGGGAAGGACGTGCACATACTGCAAGAGTGAAACAGGGCAGGGGAGGGAAGGTAGCTGATGCTTGCTCTTTTTTTCCCAGAAATTGATCCATCTCTCATCTTTGTGAGATTCAACTTAAAAATCGATCCGATCAGAGTCTCAAGTGGTCTACGTATTTGGTCGGTGCGGCTGTAACAGCACACGGAATTTATGGGTAACTGTCAGCCCCAGTAGTCCTCGACCATTTTTGTCAGACATGTGCATGGATGAGTCTGCATTTCTGTTGGACAAAATGTTGGGAGGCGTGCCCACTTTCAGCATCGACGGACTTCACTGAGGTCAAGTGGAAAATTTGGTCTGCAGATGGGAACTCCGTAGTTACAATTTGGAGGAAAAAAAACTATTCTGTTGCTGGTCATTTGTGGGGATGTCCGGGTTAGACATTCACCTCAGTCATGGAGCAGCTCTTGTCTTTCATTTGCATGTACAGTGAATTTGTCAAACTCTGTTACAATTTAACTTAAATCCACATACGAAAAAGGTCAATGTGAGGTCAAGAAGAGAATGTCATGCATCCAAACTTCTGATCAAGCCTTTATAGAAGACTTTTAAAGGCCCTGACGGCACAGCCGCTGTTGCAACCAACGTTTCTGTGATTCAATGAATAGCTGTCTCACAGTTTCGATCAATATTGAGGAAGCATATCTTTTTATTTAAAACAGAATGAATGGGCTATGTGCACAGGTCTGACAGTGGATCTAAACTAAAAGAATCTTGACGTTACTAAAACTTATGCTCACTAATAATCATCAAACTAAATAGAAGACTGTTTTGCCCATTTTTATTCATTTACCCGGGAAGGATTTAGGTTTGCTAATAGAGCCACTCCCCAAATCTGCCAAATAAATAGCACTCATAAAACTGACGTCTGCTGCACAGGATGGCGGCAGGTTGTACAGTACATGTCTGAATAAATCTATGAAAGGCAGCATTGCCAAGTCTTTTTCTGCAATGAAATATACTAATAGGGAAGAGGATGTGATGCCTCGACTCCCATAGAAAATCAAGCAATAGGCGATTTATCATCAGGAAGAAAAAATGAATTCTGTGAAAAAGAGAGAGGGCTGTTTTGAAAAGAAACGCTGCTCTTTTGGCTGGAGGTCTAGCCCAACTTGTACTTCAATAAGCTGTTTACCCTGCAAATGTGCAGCAGATGAATTTGTCACCAAGGTCTAATATGGAAGCTGTCCAGCTCAGCACAGACGCCTGTAGCAAGGGTAGCAACATCAACCTCCTTTTCCTCTCTCTCTTCCCATCCTCCTCTCCCTACGACTTTAAAGCAAAGCGGAAGAAAGCAGCGTTTCTGCTGCTGCAAATCGCCCAGGAACGGCTTTTATTTGAACAGCAAAACCAGTGAATGCAAATGCGATGACGAGCCACATGACAACATCCGCGTCGCCCTGAAAATTAAAAAAACATTCACACGCAGATTGTAAAATAAATCTTTCAGTGAGTTCCAGAAACGTGTGGACAATGGGATGATATCGCACTTTGCCAATTGACCGATTCAAATGCTGAGATATTTTTGAGCCCTTGAAAATGGTGACACACTATATAAAAGTAATTTCGTAAATTATAAGCTATTTAATGAAAATTGAAAGCCTCCACCAATCACACCTTGGAGTGATTCGATTCAAAGCTGATGTGGTCGTGAATAAATCCTACATTGTAAAAACTCTGTGCCCAACTAATTCATCTATCCATTCTCCATACTTATCTACTGTATATCATGTTATGGACTGCAGAGAGCTGGAGCCTATCCCATCTGATTTGGGCCGAAAGGCTGACTACACCCTGGACTGATCACCAGTCAACCACATTCTAAAAATAGTCAGAACTGTACTGTATGGAAGTCAAGCGAGTGAGCATTACACAGTCTGACTCTTCTTGTCAGGCAAGCACAATAACAGGAACAGAACATTTCTATCCGGACTTCAAGATCTATCTATCTATCTATCTCTCTCTCTCTCTCTCTCTCTCTCTCTCTCTCTCTCTCTCTCTCTCTCTCTCTCTCTCTCTCTCTCTCTCTCTCTCTCTCTCTCTCTCTCTCTCTCTCTCTCTCTCTCTCTCTCTCTCTCTCTCTCTCTCTCTCTCTCTCTCTCTCTCTCTCTCTCTCTCTCTCTCTCTCTCTCTCTCTCTCTCTCTCTCTCTCTCTCTCTCTCTCTCTCTCTCTCTCTCTCTCTCTCTCTCTCTCTCTCTCTCTCTCTCTCTCTCTCTCTCTCTCTATATATATATATATATATATATATATATATATCCATCCATTTTCGAGGGCACACAGAGACGAACAATCATTCACGCTCACAATCACACTTAGGGACAATTTAGAGTGTTCCATTAACCTGCCATGCATGTTTTTGGAATGTGGGAGGAAACCGGAGTACCCGAAGAAAAACCACGCAGGCACGGGGAGAACATGCAAACTCCACACAGGAAGGCCGGAGCTGGAATCGAATCCGTACCTCTACACTGTGAGGTTGACACACTAACCACTCATCCACAGGGCCGCCTATATTGTATAATGTGAATGTGTGTTTTTACCACAAACTGCACTCTCAATCTCCAGTCCAGCAATCAGAGACTTTACAGCGACAACTGTGTAAGCATGTCAAATGACGTGATAGAACGATTATATGAAACGCAGGCTTGCAGTTAATAAGGAAATCAACAGTGCCCATAAGATTGCCGGCATAAGATAAAAAGAAACTTCTGGGAAAGAAAAATGTACATTGAGCCACACACACATAAACATGTTTCAAATCTGGTATTAGATTCTAAGTTAAGATAATAGGAGCACTCGGATCACATATTCTCTCTTATCAGCTCCATTTTAAATATAAATATTTCAAGCGAGCCATTCATTTAATTTTAAAATCCAAGGATGGAGAGAGTATTGATATCCATAGACTGCTCGGATTTAATATGCCTAACGTCACCCACACTAACCATCCATTTTCCCTGGCAACAAAGGGCACTTGAGTTGTGAAAATGACGCTGATGTCATGGATAAAATGCCTCTGATGTTATGGCTTAAGAAGGCAAAGAAGTTGAGATATTCCCAGCGTGATTAAGAAGCGCTGACAAGAGGGCAGACGGTTTGCAGTTTGCTAGCGCTCAAACTGCATCCGTTCTGTCTGATATAGTCAAGTTGCTTTGAGGCAAGCTTGACACTTACTAAATGTACAGAAGGTATAGAGCACCCTTGTAAGTGCGGCGCTATCTTGTCCCTCGGAAACCTTGAAAGCACAATTTTCTTTTTTCCATTGTGTACAACCATGTCAAACAACTTGTAGGAAATATGCCACGGAAAAGCCACCTGGCCATCGATCAAGCGTCAAAGGTGTCACTAACTCGAGTATCTTTGCAGTTTGACGGATGTATTAACAGCCAATTCCAAAGACAACCAATGATTTTGATTACAGCTCTTCCTTTGTTTACAATAGTCTGTAATCTCCAACAGGATGCCAAGTAAATAAAAATTGATAACATAGAATAATTCTGTCAATAATTGAAATGTAATACGTCGAGAATGCTGTCCAGATGTTCTCAATGTGTTTGCAGAACACACATAATTTCAAGTATCATGATGTCAAAGCACACATTTGTAAAGTACACAACCTCATGATCCTGTTAGCTGCTGCTGCTATTGCTAAAATGACTGTCGTACTACGCACGCTGCATCACATCATATAGAGTTGTTTAGGCTAGAAATGGATGCCCTCGTATGCAGGTTGTAGGATATTGCCTACAACCTGCGGTTGAGCCTAGTGTTTGCTAGCTTTGTTTCAACGTGCCCAACTGAACCGCAACTACGGAGGATTCGAACTGGACTTCGATGAAAACGAAAGCACAGTAAGTTGCCAAACCCATCGAGTGTCTCTGGAACAGCAGGTGTGAAAGAACCCGGAGTCACAAAATGAACCGAAATCAATGCTGTGCCCGCTCTTTTATAATTCACATAAACCAGGAAGTAGCCTAGGACTACATAGAGGCTAACACGAACGCAACGCAGCACATTTTTGTTTCATTTTGTTAACAGTTCAACCTTAGCGGAGGTTTTCGCTCGACTGAGTGTTGCTTTAGTAATGAGATGCAAAGACAAGACTGACTAATGACCGGGTATCTTTCATTCTGAGCTCCTCTTACAATTGCAAATTTCAATTGCTTGCAAATCTATTGATGTATGAATAAAGCATGCAAATCAATTCAGCAGCACTCTGCAGCATGGCAGCCGAGGTGCAGCTCAGGATTTTATTTTTTAAGATCCCAGTAATCAAAGCTGCTCTCTGTGGCTGCCAGTCCCCCACCCAACGTCCAAGGGTTGCCCGTCGGAGAATATCTCATCCAACTTTCACAAGATGGTCACCTTTGGAGACGCCATCTGTTTGTCTAACACTCCGTTCGCTATGTATGTACACGCATGTTAAGTCAAGTTATTTCAGCATGCTTGCTTCAAGCTACTGCAGTCCTTTATTCACACACAATTCTTTATTCCTATTTTTTTTAATTGGAAGCGCTCATTTGACCTGTCAATCATGATATAGAGCTTTTTGTGTTATATATATATATATATATATATATATACACACACACACACACACACACATATATATATATATATATATATATATATATATATATATAAACATATATATATATATATATATATATATATATATACACACACACACATATTTATTTATTTATTTATTTTTGGCATGGATTATGATAAAGACACAAAGCAAGATGCACTGAAACTGACGTTTCCAATTAGGTGCGATTTTTTTTTTTTTTTTGCTGAATCAGCAAACACAAAGCCCCTCCCTGTTGATCTGATTGACCATCGTTGTTGATTTCATCCGTCAGTGTCATAAAAATCGGACGGTTTTACAGTCTTAATGAGAAGTTAATGGCGAGAGGGAGCGGAGCGCTGCTGCAGGACTGATTTATGCAGTCATTCCGGTAACGTCCATCACAGCAATCAAACGGGTACCTGCTTTTGGGGGCGTGGCTTTTAAGGAGAGGCATGAACCGAAACACATGTGACTAACCGGATTCGAATTTATACCTATACCAGTGACAGGTTGACGTCGTTTGGGTTTTTTTTTCAACCAATCTCTAACTTTCCTTCACCAAACGGGCTGCACTCAAACGTCAAGTTCTATTTTGATGATTCGGTGTCATGCATCTTGTCTGCTTTTTAAAATGAACGTAAACCCAAGAACGGGCCTATTCGGATCACGCTGTCAAACCCGACAGCTAACCCTGCGCCCTCAATCAAGTGGTCTGGCACAATCAAAAAGAGTCGAATGGATTGTTTCACGGACAGAGCCGGGGCTTTTTTTTTCCACACAGCAGCAACACACAAAAAATCTGGCAAATAGTGACGTCTGTTTGAATGCACAAAAGAAGGTGAGAATTTGGTCAGCTGAAATGGCGAACACAATATTGGCAGTGCACGCACGTCAATCAAGTTATCACCTACCGGAGCGGGAAAGGCGAGGACGCTGTCGCTCTCTTTCTGTCTTGCGTGCAAAGATTCTCGCGTCACGGGTCCCTAATGGTTCACCGGAGCCAGCAAGCTCGGCTAGTTGTATTCCCATATGTTGTCCCCGGCTCGATTAGGAGTGCTCCGGTGCATCGGCGTGATCGCGAGCTGCCAGCTTCTCCTGTGTGGCAGCGATGCTCCCTCCGCCCCTGAATCTCCTCGATGCGGCACTGGACTGCCTACATACTCGTAAAAAAAATAAATTAAATAAAATGAAAAAATACGTGCACTGGCCAACTTCTTATGGCATTTGGTCGCCGGAGCCAGCCGCGCTCGGTCATGCGTGCCCTTTTGGGATTGCAAAAAAAAATATGATGGCGCTCTATTGTCACAGAGGAGAGGTGGGGAGAACGCTCAAGAGACGCAGAAACGTGCTTTTATTTCCCTCCGAGAGAAGAGGCAGACTGAAGCCTAAAGGATGGAGAGGATTAATGGTGAAAGAGGCACACAGCTCTCTCTCTCTCCCCCGCTCCCCTTTCTTTCCCTCTCTCCCTCCTCTCCGTCTCTGTTTTCTATGCCTAGACACATACTACTTTGTGAATGAATCGGAATCGCATCACACTATAGGATTTGCATTGACAGACACACACGCACACGCGCGCGCGCGCATCACATACACATACACACGCACACGCACACGCACACAAAACCCAGTTGGGTTTTGTTCCGCAATTGTGCTTTTGTTTAATCATTACACATACCTCCAAAGTGGCTGCACATCTGCACACAGTCTCGCAAGTGATGTGGACTACTGCTCACTCAAGGTGTGACCAGGCAGACTGAGGCGGTGTGCAGTACAATTCCCACAGGATGGAGCTCTGGCTACCACTTGGATATGACGCCTCGCATGATTAAAAGCAAGACCTGTCATCTTGAAAGCTTGATAGGAATCGGCTTGTGTAATTATATGTTGGGAGGCCTTTTCCCCATCATGTGATCTATTTTGATTTGCTCGATAGTGTTCGTTGTGAGAAAACAAACAAAAACAACAAAGTAAGTTTATGATTTTGGGAAGACAAGCAAAAATACTGCACAAAAGACGATAGTGTACAACTCTTAAAGCTCAGAATGCCTCTGAAAGCACAATGCAGAGCATCAGCATATCAATGATTCAGCAGGTCTAGAAAATGAAAATGGAGCTACTCTTGTGCTTGTGGTGCATCTGTCAAGTTGATACGGGACATTAGGGTACAACAGCGTAACGACGAGGATAACATTAGCCACGTGAGCAGCCGAAGTGACTTTTTGCAGTGAGTCAGTGGGAGATGGAGCTCGACACAAAGCCGTGACCCAAACAAAGTTGAATGGCGCACTGAATCATCATCAACTGGGCAGAGTGAAAGAGCTACTTTGACTTGATTGTTGTCACAATGTCTTAAAAATGTGAGGATTGCGTTGCTTGTGTTCAGGCGCGCCGGCAGGGATTTAAGGCCCCATGAAAGACAAAGGGAAAAAAAACCCAACAACTTTGGGACCCACCAATTGAAAATAATTTAATCTAGAGCCTTGCCACAGGCTCTGGCCCGAAACAGTCGTGATGACTTTCTCCCTTTACACTGCCCCTGCTTGTGTTTGTCGAGATGAGTCACTTTGTTGCATCAAATTGTGCGAACTGAACGCGCCACTTGCGATAAGACAGATGGGCTGCTTTAAATCAGATAATGATGACAGTGGAGCACCAGTTAAATGCTGCGAAAACTACAGAACGCTCTCTTGTCGTCAAATAATTTTTTACCCCAATTTCTCTTCCAACGGGAATGAATAATTATTTTTTTTCCCCAACCTCTGCTAAACCAGGGCACATCATTTGCATTCAAAACATCTCACGACACACCACTCAACCACAATGTCACGATGGGCGTACTGTACTGAAATGTACAGAAAAATTGACCGCCTCATCTCAAATTACAAACACATTTCCTTTGTGTGAAATTGGGGCCAGTTGAACACAAAGGTATGATTATGTTTGATGAATGTCATGTAGTGGAAGAGCACGTAAATGGTTTGCTTGTCACTGTACCTTGCTGGAATAGATAGACCTACATGATCAACGAGACATAACTTGTAGTGGATAAATAATACATGGAACTTTTTATTTCAGAACTTGACACTCTGGTCTAAAATCTATGAAGTTCATGATGCTTTGTAAAAACAAAAACAAAACAAAACAACAACTACCTTCAGGTCCACAATAATTGAAAAAATAGCATAACAAACAACAGCAATCGCCAACAAAATGCTTAACCCCCCCACCCCGATGACTTTATTGTTTTGGCTTAGAAAGACGACTGATGCGTTGCCGTTGTTGCATTGGCAGATGTCCGAAACTCCTTTCCTTGATTCTTTTGCAATCGATTGGATGTCAGTCCATGAGCCACTGTGGTAGTAAATATAATTTAGCGTCAACAAATTGTAATTAGACCTCTAAATAGCCACCTGAGTGTCATTTGGCATTGCATTTTGGTTTTGGGTTGGTTTCTTATTGAAACATGAGCCCGTGTCTGACAACGAGACCAGAGATTTGTTTGCAGTATGGTAAATATGAGGAACTAAGGGGTGACTGAGATGATCACGTTCAAAGTCACCTTTCCCCTCTAGTCTGGAGGAGAGCTCAGCATGCAGGACCCGGCAAAGGAGGGTGTAATATTTGACCGCGCGTGTGACTGATTTAGTTCATTATTCTCTTCCCTACTGTCACCATTTTCCGTCTATGCCGCTTTTGCCGCCTTATCTCCCCTCCCTTTATGCCGTCTCAGTGGGAGCAGGAGTGTAATTATGCAGTCAGACACTGTTACAGTGTTTACAGACGCAAAAGTGCCTTAATTTATTCCAACTGTTAGCAGTAATTCCCCGCTTTAATTTATAGCTCATCCTCCCGTTGGGTAAATGGGAGAAGCAGATAGTGGGAGCAAGGGGGTGGAGCTTATATGGATGTTATTTACAGGGATGGCGTTCAAAGCTTCACTGTGCTTTTTAAAGTCATAAGAAACATCATAAAGTTACTTTTTTTTTCGGAAGAATGGTGGCAACACTACCTGTGAGTGACTGGCAAACAGCCCAGGGGTGTAGCGCGCCTTTCGCCCGACGATTCCTCTCCTCGCGACCCTGAACAAAAAAAAGTCATTTAGAAAATGGACAAATGGAGGCGGTTCAATGAAGCCTGCACAAGAACAACATGGCTGATTTTACTGCATTGCTGTCTCGTGCCTTTCATGGTTGTGTATCATCCACGGAGAGTAGTTCATGAATGTCAAAAATGTCCGACTTCGATAGCCTTGTTGTCCTCCATGTGGTGGTATTGCTCAAATCCTTTGCCAAAACGGATGTCTTGCTAAGACATTTATGACGGAGGCGTTGAACCATGCCGGCAGAATCATGCCAAGAAATGACAGTTTGTCATTACTGTCAGTTAATTAACACTTTGAGGCACCGCTCGGCCAATAACTCACCTAATACAATGACTCAATATGACGTGTAAATTTACTGCGGTGTTTTCTTGAACTTTGAAGCCCCCCCCCTCCCCCACCTTAAAACTGTGCACGACAGGAGTAAAACTCTGGCATCAATAACCTCCATAGAGCCCATTCACAACTGCTACAATGGTTCTTATTGACATTTTCGAAACCGCAAGGAGGTGAGACACAATACCTTAATGAGCGGGCTAAAACACTTATGTCAAGATAGCCAAGAAAAACAACCGCGGAGCTTCAGGCTCCGAAGCGGGGCCTTCACACAGCATGAGAGTACATTATTGATATTTGAAAAATGAACACAGCAGACGTGTTGTTCAATTGAAAACATAACTTTAAAAAAAAGAACAAAGTTGAGCCTGTGCAATGTTTACGACACAACAAACGCGAGTTGGTTGAAAGCCAAGCTAAACTCAGATTTGTCATCATCACGCATAAAACTAACAACGCCGTCCTATACGGTACACGGGCATGAAAACAAGGACATCCAAAATTAGAACAACACACTTGATGAAACCAAAGTCAAAATCACAAAGGCCTTACAATAAAAGCTCCAAGTCGGTAAATATCAAGAGATTCAAATACATCAAGTAATGGAGAACAATAATAAATTATTAATTGCTCATTAGCTTCAGTGGGAGAGTTAAATGTTGTCAAAATGCATGTCAAAGAAAATAATTGAAAATGATTTCCCAGGTTAATAAATCGCAGCATAGCAGAGCGTTGCCTCGACGGCATGAGTATCGGCTTCCTGTCGGTGAGCAGAATTAGAAGACAGTAACATCTCATCTAAATGACCACTTAGTAAGTGGTAGCCCACAATCTTCCAGTCCTGCCATGACAACATTGCTTTTTTGTCAGTGAGCATATTGATGAACAATAGCAAAAAAACAAAAAACAAAAAAACATGAAAAGCAGGCTTAGACACCCCCACAATTCATTTTTGTAATTGCATACATGTAAGTTCCTGACTTAAACATGTACGTCTGGGGTGTCCAATTCCAAGATTTCACCATATAAATGTATCATCAATTTATCATCCATCCATGCATCCATTTTCTAATCCGCTTATTATTCTCACAAGGGTCGTGGGCATGCTGGAGCCTATCCCGGCCGTCTTCGGGCAGTAGGCGGGTGCACCCTGAACTGCTTGCTAACCAATCACTGGGCACACAAAGACAAACTACCATTCACACTCACTATCACACTTAGGGACAATTTAGAGTGTTCCATTAACCTGCCATGCATGTTTTTGGAATGTGGGAGGAAACCAGAGTACCCGGAGAAAACCCACACAGGCACGGGGAGAACAAGCAAACTCCACATCTGAAGGCTGGAGCTGCAATCGAACCTTGCACCTATGCCCTGTGAGGCAAACGTGCTAACCACTCCTCCACTGGGCCTCCCCATATTGTGCATACATTTTCTAAATAATAATAATAATAATAATAATAAGTTATTCAGTTTAATAGCACTTTGAGTTCCTACGGCTGTATCCGCATTGACGGCACAAACAATTCCGCCATTTCAAAGACAGTTTCGTGTCGGGATTTTCACTTTTGATATTGTGTCGTTGTAGCCCAAGGGGAAGCGTTTAATGAACCACATTATAGCGTGGGAACACTATATAGTTTATTTGCCTTCTCCTCAGACTCCATCCTTACAATGAGCCGATTTTGCACAATCGTAACCATCTTAGCACTACATTAAAACTATACTATAAAAGCTTGTAAGATCTTTCGCGTGGTGGCTCCGTTCTTCTTTATGTACCATACGGTACCCGCGTTCATGCCGTAGTGGCGGGATACTGCGGCATAATCGTTTCTTCTTTGTTCATTACCATGAGGTTTAACTTCTCCTGGAGCGCCATAACCTTCTTCAGGCGCTTCGGCTGTCTGCCAGAAGCCTTAAAAGGAGCAGCGCCGTTTGGGCGGCATTTTATCATGATTGAAAGAGCACAAAAATATCCATGTAAGTGGGAAAAGGTCTATTTTTATAGTTATGTAGGATTCAGTACGAGCCGCGTTTCCAAAAAGCGTATGGGATGGACTAACAAGAACAATAGCTCTTCCCAAATGGTGCATTCGCAATTAGCAAAATAGTATTTACAAGGATTCACTGCTAACAACACGGCTTCGACATCAGCATTCCTCCAATTAGCTTTCTGATGCTGGCAGAGGCACCGAGAGCTGTGTTGACCTTGAACATTATTTGTTCATTAACGTTCAGGATCAGCAGGGTTCATTGATCTGACAACAAGTCAAGCGGTACAAAAACAAGAGAGACTTTGTGCATCGCTAATAGTTTCTTGCTTCAATTCAAAAGGATGGTTGCTGCTCACCTGGTGAGGCAGTAGCTTATAGTCTGTTTGCCGAATGAAATCAAATGCCCGTAATAATACAAACGTTGAAGAATGTGAGAAATTAACTAGCTTTTTAGGTTTTCTGTCGTCAAGACCACCAACTGGTTGAGTGGTCATAATATTGATGGACCAGACAGGACACCTCGTTTGGGCGTAAGGTTTTAGGAAAAGATCTGACATTTTAACAGGATGGCCGGAGTCCGGTGTGTTTTTGTGTTTTTTGTGGTGTAATTCGGCAGCTTGGTGGTGAAGTGCTGCCGCGATGAGTGAAAACACAAACGATGCCTTGACGTTTCCGAGGAGGCTCACGTCTCTCTTTGGACTCTGAGCCGGTTGAGAAGTAGCAGCTCCAACCTTGTTGTCATGGTAACAAAAGGCAGCTTCTGCATCAGCCCATTTGCAGAGTGGGGGGGGGGCAGGGTAGTCGGGGGTTTATTGACATAAAATAGGACCTCCTTTCCCGACAAACAAATTTCAGTGAGATGAGAAATATACTGCGGTCTGCTGCGTTTCTTGGTCCTTGCTATGCTCGTCATATTACAACTTTTTTTCCCAAAGAATACTGACCTTTATCTTTAGTTTCGTATATCAAATGATCATTCATTTACTTTATTAGCTAGACTCGGTAAAAAGGCATCAGTAAGATAAAAATCTCACCTGACACTAAAATACAATAAACATATTGGTCAAATAATATTTTAAATGTTTTGCTGAGTCGAGAGGTCAGGAATTGCGTGGAGCATGAATAATTAAGATGCGAAGCGTAGTTTAGATTCAATTATTGGTCTTATAATAATAATAATAATCCAGGAAAATATTAAAAATTATTTACAGTAAGCTTGACAAAAGTTTGAAGTACATTTCAATTTTTCCGTCTGGCCTCAATATAAGTATTCTTCCAGTCAGGATGCCTTTTGTGAGTCAATAATGGGCAAAGAAGTTCATCACATTAGTACACACATTTGTTGAATTGACGTCGGGTAATGAAAAGCGGTCAAACTGAGGTGAGTAAAGAGTTAGAATTGTCGTTGTTGGAGTTGTATCTCCGTTGCCTATTCATGGAATCAACAAAGCGTTTAACCCAACCACAAAGGGTAGTGGTCCATTACAGCGTGATAACATTCATCTGATTCATTCACACTACATTGAGCAGAGTGGAATCAGTCAACTACAGCCCCAGCAGCTGTCAATGGCCCGCTATTGCCAATAAGTTATGCTCAGCACATTTTGTTTGTCCTTGTGGGTCGTTTGATTCTATTCATTCATGTGATGCATGCCTTTCAATTGTGCAATGAGAAGAAAAAAAAAGAGCAATGGAAGCATCACATAGGATGTAGTAACAGGATGAATCTGTTGCAATCCAAAAGAGGATCTGTGTTAAAAAAAAATATCTTAAAAACCTCAATAGCACATATATTAAAAAAAAATATATATATATATATATATATATATATATACACACACACACACACACACATTGCAACATACCGTGGGCAAAGCAGTCAAACATTTTTTTATTTTATTTGGGGGTGGGGGACAGAAGATTGTCCCATACCTTTTGTTAAGACACCTGGGCATTATTTTAAATTGAGAAAAGAACATGCATATCGTTCCTTAGATGATGACAGTATCCTGTAGGATTTTTTTGGTCACAATAGTAACTATAATAAAAATTGCACAGTGTCAACAGCACACTGTCACGATCGAGTGGGTGAGGTATTTAATTTTTTTTTCCTCAAAGAATGAAGCATGTTAATCAAAGAATGCATTTTGATGATTCCAATTAAGGGTGTGATTTTCCACATTGCTGAGCTGACTTCACTCAGGCTCGCGACATACGGCACAGTACCATTATAGCGGCGCTGTTGAGAGATAAAATCAGCACATATTGCTTGTGCAAGAGCCGAGAGTTTTTTTTTTTTTTTGCTCCTCATAGATCACCCGTAGTGTCCTCACAGACAGCGGGTGCATCAATGGCGAGCCAAAACAAAGAAGTGAGTGCACTGGCACAATCAAATTCCCATTTCTCTTCCTCAATGGCAAAAGCTTTTAGCGGAGCAGACGAGGAATATGATTTGTGAGTTTTTCAAAAGCTTGTTTGTTTAGTTGATCATTTCCCTGTAGGGGTAAAACATTGTTGGCATGACACAGAAACCTAAATTTTGGGGTTCGGGATTGAATTTCAAATATTCTCCGGGTACTCTAACTGCCACCTACATGCTAAAAGAACGCCCGTGTCCTGAGGTTTCTAAATGTTAGTGTGACTATTTGTATGTTTACGTGCACTGTGATTGACTAGTTACCAGTCCTGGGTATCTTCTCGCTCAAAGCAAGTTGGGATAGGCTCCAGCTTGCCTGCAACTTTAATGAGGACGAGAAGGCCTTCTAGAGAAAACGACCGACATTTGATATACACCAAACATCAACAACATAAGGAGGAAGAGAGCACAGAAAATAATGGTTTCTGTTTTCCTACTCATTTCAGTAAAAGTTACACAAGAGTGTAAAACTATTCATGTGCAAGAACTGGAACATGAAACGAACAGTGAAGGACTACACAGTGTAACCAAATTAATAATAAAGCCACCATAGCACAAATATTACATATTCACACATTTTTTTGGCTCAATCCTCTTGCAGCATGTAAAAGAATCTAATTACAGTGCTTCACTGTTTTGCGCAAGGGCAAGAATGCATTCCAGGTCTCCTTCAGCACCTTTGACATCTTCAGCACATATGAGGCGAGGCCTGACCGATCGCTGCGGGCGCTCCGATAGCCGCCGTATACATTAGCGTCGGCTAAAGAGCAGTTTAGAGACTCTTAATAAGAGCAGTGCACGACTCCACAATAGAGTTATTGTATTTTGCCTGAAACGCCGTTTGTGTGCGCCGAGCGTCAGTCTTGCGTGCGCCTGTAAATGCACTCATGCATTTCAAGGGCTTGACCCAGATCACAGAGAGACATAATAACGAATGACAGGTTGTCCTTTTGAAAGCCCTCTGTCCTAAAAGGCAGACTGGCCATTGCCTGCCTCAGTATCTAAATAGCCTGATGCCTAAAGGAGGAAGTGCAGTACAACAACACTTAACTTGAAATTCCATCTTGTGCCCGTTTGAATGCACTCTGTGCTTGCTAACTGCTCATCACGATGTTCATTAAAGCTCCCTCTCTCAAAAAGAGTGGTTTTATGGCTGCTCAAAAATCTAAATGTGTTGTATTTCATGTTGTGTGTAAATGTGTTGTGTTTCAAGTTAACATCTTTTTTTGGGAGGGGCAAGGGTGATTTTTAATTTAAAGTTGACTGCTACTAAAGTGCTAGCTTAATATGTCTTACCAGAAAACGTGATCTTTGTGAGGCGATGAATTTATCAATTGAGGGATGAACATTTGCTTAGATTCCCGAAAACAATCAACTAAATGATTCATTGTGACTTTCAACTATTATTTTCAATGGATAGGAATAGCTTCTCTCTGAATGTATTGAGATATGGTTTGAAACTGTAACTAATGTCACAATGTTCTTTTAACGTTCTTTCAAAAACAGGGAAAAAAGATCCTTTGAATTTACTTAATTTGAACATGTACATCAGTTTCTCGTGTTTTCCATGAAAAACAAAAAATTAATATGTGCCATTTTCAAACAATTTAATCACGAGCAACCGATGATCAAATCCTCCTTTTTTCTTCAGTGTTTCCATCTCGTTCAGGCTGACTCAACAGTGCCTCGTCTGTTACAGCTAGGTACTGCACTTCATTTTGCCTCCATTGAATTGACATCACAAAAACTACATACGATCATTGTGCCCATCACAAGTATCACTGAATATCAGACTTCATTGTGTTCTAAATGTATCTCACTCTAAATATAGCTCAAATTGAACACAGTTTGTATAACATGTGCAAGCCTCCTTGGATCATATGTATCCATAATAAATGGAAACGTGTCTGCATGTCATTAAAGATGCAGCCGAGCAGCTAATCCCAAAGACTTTAACGGCACTCTTCGGCAAACAAAGATCATGTTTTATTCACGGTATGTCATGTTGTGACACAGCGCACTGTTTTCACAAATTCCACTGCTTGGAGTTATTCCAAGCTAATGGGCCTGAAGTCATCCTGAGTGGTGTCATGTGAAGGACACACGAGCCATGTGGACTGGAAGTGGTAGTACATCAAAGCTTGAACATTTCATACATTCGCAATGTGGTCTCAAGAGAAGCAACCCAATGGGATGGGGACAAAAGGATTTTTTTTTTTCCTAGTGAAATGGTGGCGACAGCAACCCTGCACGGCATCAAAAACTTGAGATGATCACTGAAATTATTAAAAAGGTATCGCTATTAAGCGTCTATAATTTATAATTTGAGCATAAAGATCGTGTTGCTGATAGTGGGCGCATGTCGCACCTGTACTAATCCATGTTGGTGTCCAACTGTTACAGAATAATATATGCTACGTGACAGCTAGTCTTTCTCTCTCTCTCTCTCTCTCTCTCTAAGATCTGCTGAAGTCTGTTACGGCTTCTTGCAGCTTCCTGAAGCGTTTAACCTTGTCAGAGATACGCTGGATCTATTAAGATTTCTTGAAAGGGTTGAGAGATACAGGCTCATTTGGAATGACTTCCATTTTTAATAAACTGCTCACAGCCCTGTGAGATCCGATAGCAAGGAGAGAGAGAGAGAGAGAGAGAGAGAGAGAGAGAGAGAGGTCTTATAATTTATATTGGAGAAACCCCAAAAAATTATTCCACCATCCTTTGCATTGTGATGCGCTTATTTCTATTCTATGGGAGAGATTTTCTTTCCAAAGGCAGTCTCGTAATTTTCTTTCAATGTTTACCTTGCTCAGGCCGGCACCACAGACGGCGACAAAAGGCTCCTGAAGTGTACAATTAGTTTTCACGGGTGATGAAATTCAAATTTTGAATCGCTAGTGAACGGTGGACGCAATATTGGATTGGATTGGATAAACTTTATTGTCAAATGTACTGTATGTGTAACATACAGCACAGATGAAATTTCTTCCCTCTCAACATGAAACAAGAGGTCACATATCACAGATGTAACATACTAAAACAACAAATTACATACATTACATTGTGTTTTACAATAATACAGTAACAATTTATAATTTCCAAAGTAACCCTGGCTAAAAAGTAAAGTGTGGTAATGACCATTCCGCGACCCCCTCCCCCCACCCCAATAAATTAATTGGAAAATTTTAATCAAGCATATTTTTATTTGAATGAAACTAGCTGTACTTCTTGATAGTGATGACAACACTACATCTCCAATTTTAGGTCAATCGGCGGAGGGTTTGGGAGCAGAAAGGGGCGGGGCCACCTTTCTTTGAACTATTACATCTCATTAACTGCTCGGTCAGTATTCGCAAAACAGGTATTGTTGGAAAGGAAATTCAACAAGGAATCCAAATCTACCATAAGACTTTTAGTGCATATTTTAATGACTTTACCTTTTGACCTATAACTCGACCTTGTGGATCACACCCCAAGAGTGTTTGCAAAATGCAGAAGTGTAGACAGTAAATGGGGCAATCGTCACAAATGGCCTTTCCAATTTACACACTCTCGACTTGATTCTTGCAATATTCCTGGACAATCATGCTATGTGCTTGATGTTATACTAAAATACTACTGTGCAGTATACCCATGTGGAAATGTTGCATCGTGATAAAAACCACAAAAAAACAACAACAAAAAGAAAAACTCCAAGAGTAGCGGTGTTTTCCATAACTGGAGATCAGTAGATGTGTGGCGTGGCGTCAACAAATGTTCACAGCTGTTCAGTTCCGTCACATTTGGTTGAGTTTCTCGGTGTGTCCTAAAAGCACCTCAACTGCAGTTGTCATGTTTACTTTTTCAATACTTTTTTTTTCAAGAACCTTGTTTAAGTGGACTACTGACCAAGAAATTGGCCTGTTAGGCTTGCTGCACATCGAATGACATTTTCAAATGTGACTGAACTGGGTAATTCCTGGGAAAAAAAACACACAATTTTGGACTTCTACCCACACACCAGGCGATTTGATTGAGCCTCGCACCCGTGACTTACTAATTTCAATGAAAAAATTGTGATCGGGAAACAAGATTTTGAGGTGCCACAAATACAGCATTTCTGTCCATTTGTTTTTTACTGAACCGCGAACAACATGGAGGAATGCATTTGCCCTGGCCACTGTACCGATAAATGAAAGACAGCATAGGGAAATGATCAGCCCAGTCATTGACTGCACTTATTTCAGCCACACAGACTCCCCACACTTTGCTTTTTAGCCACTGGTAAATATGAGCGAAAGAGCGAATACTGCAATAGGATACAGTGACTATCTGGATCTCACTTTATGCTCTGGAATGTTTCATTTTGCCCGATTTGTTGTGAAAGGTCGTAATAGGACACTTGGTGACACTGGTCACCAGTGAAAATTTTCAATCACAGCAAAACTTGTAGCCAGCGGTTAGCAACTCATGATAATAGCAGTACGCGCAGTGGAGCGCAACAGGTCGGTGGCGTTCAGCCGTGTCACTCTCTGTGCAGCGGGAATTACTTTCAGCAAATAAGATATCAGCGGCAGTTGTATCAGAACGCCACGATGCCTTGAAGATGAATGTGTGAGCGGAGGTCATGAAAAACCTCATTTGAAGCAGAAGCTGGGAGATGATGGAAAAAGAAAGTCAGTGGGAGGAGTCATGGTGATCCAGCGGGCAGGGTGAGGTCAATTGAATTGAGAGTAAAAGATGTAGGGAGCCTGTTTGGAAACTGCGAGAGTTGGGAAAAACCTTTTAGGCTTCTGAATCAATTTACTCTGATAATCGCTTTGCGAAAGGCTCTTTTAGTGCAAAGGAGAACATGTCTATGGTAAAGACAAATAGAAAGGAAAAGCTTTGTGTCTTTCTGTGGCACATTCCAGTCCATAAACTAGTATTAAATATGAATGGCACTCGGTAGGGCAAATCTTGACCAACAAATTGGGTCAGCAGCATCAAATTTGCACGAGAAAATCATCAGTGCAAAACTAGAACAAGCAAACATCGCCGATTCTCTTTCCGTGACTGATTAATCTTGTTTTCGTTCATTTCACAAAATCACAGCACAATCTCAGCGGTCAACATTGAACAGCAATGAAGTCAGAAATGCACACACATACACGTATATTCAAGAATTTTGCATGACCGAATTCACTCTAAAAATCCAATACTGGCTCTGCACCTTTCTCTCAATCTCCAACAAATCTCCTGCCGTCAGAAAATTTCTCTTTTTTCACATATAACAGCATCCTCAGCTAGGCAATTACAACACGGGCAGCGCCGATCAAAACCCAGCATTGTTATCTTTGTAATGGAAAATTGTTTGATTTAGCTCTGCATTGGACTTCATCGTGTCAACTTTTTCCCTTGATTTTAAAGGACAAACAACTCAGTGCCATGTAGTCGGCTACCACATGAGGATCTTTATGTCAAGATCTGTTCACGTGGGTTGGCTGCCACAAAAAAAAAAAAAAAAAGGTTGCCTGTGTAAATGCCACTGGGTCCGAGGAGAACAAAGGTTGCAGGGCGAAGGAAGTCATACGCACACACTGCTCGTCTTCAAACGCAAGCTTTCTATCCTCTGATGCCCTCAGCAAGTCATGCGAATAAAGTGGCTCCTTTTCCCCTGCAACCATGCCACCCGCACGGACGAATAGCCCAAAAGCTGCCAGGGGATTTGAACTGCGGACCTCTTGGACATACTAATTAATGGCAGCTTTAACTTCTGTTGGCCCTCGGGTGATAAACTAATTTGTAACACGGGGTTTTCAAAAGGACTTATTGAGGGAGGTTGGGCGCTCGACAGGAAAATGAATTCATCAAGTTCATTATATTGAGAAATTATCATATGAAGTCCGTGCAAGAATTACATTTCCATCATAAAATAAAAAGAATATGAATGTTTTGTTGTCTGTTTGTGATTACCTCTCATTCACTCTTGATTTCACCTCTCCTGTTTTTTTCCAACATAATGGTGCTTTGTCAGCTGTCTTCACTTCCCCAATCACGACTTCCTGGTTTGTTTGTTTTGTGTGGATTTACTGAGTCACGCCCACCAGAAGCAACTTTTTTTTCTGGGCCATGATATGCATTTTTTTGTATAAAAAAAAACACATGATGCAAAAATAGAGACTGCCTCATCACATGACAATAGTGGTAAAGATGGTTCAGAAACTGTATGGATGGATGTCAACAACATTGTCTTGTTAACTAGTTTTAGGTAGCCAATCGCCTATTTGGAGTGGGGGGTTCATTATATGATGAAAGCATACACGAAAAAAGTATCTTTGTGTCTGCTTTATTTTTCAGGTAGTCATTTGGCCACAAAAGAAAGGCAACAAGACGATTGATTTCAAAAGGCCGTAATGAGAAATCAACCCAAAAGGCATTGGCCAAATTTATGGAGTCATAATAAAATCTTTTCTTACTTGGTCTTTTTCTGTTAGTGAATTTCCCGTCTATCTCCTGGTGTTTAATTGCATCTCGTACTGTCAAGCCTTAAACTATAAGATCGCACTCCTGTTTCAAGTACGATGATGTGACAAACATTTTTCATGTGATGTACATACACGAGCCAAACAGACATTAAAAAAAATGAGACTGCAGTCATGCAAATATAGCCACTGTGTAGATTTAATTACAATTAAGTTATATTAGGTGGTACTTTTTAAAATGACATTGCCAGTGTTCATTTTTCTGATTAATTTGTAAAAATCACGTGGTTCTCTGACCTCATAGTGGGTACATCCTGCCCACACATTTAAGTTCCTTGAATGCTAATGGATTGTTCACAGTGTTTGATGTTTCATTTCTTTACACGCAAGCTCCGAATTCGTGCCAGGAAGCAACTTAATGGCATGGAGATCCTGCTGACTATGTTCTCAAATGATCCATCCAGATCTGTCTTTGTCATGCTCAATATACTACTTTATTATCCACTCAATATATTATTAATTATCCACTCAAAAATTAATTTGATTAAAGGCTGCACGACACATTATATCAGACACTATATCACTTAACAATTGCTCGGAGTGGCTTTCGGGATGTTAGTGCCAAGAAGCCTACTGACCCCCGGTGGAGTGGAGTTTATGGGGCTCAGTGCCATGGACGGCATCAGTGCACACAAGACTTGAAAGCGAACCATTCGAGCGTTGGGGGCCCTCAATGAGAAACACTTGACTGTTTAAAATTTCATCAGGCGTACACGTCAGTTGTTAGGACATCGCATGTAGTCGCGTAGCTCAGAGTGGATCTTATCAGAGTTTCTGTATCCACCTTTAAGTTGAGACAAGAAGACTTTAATGTTTCACCGCTGATTTGGGATCGTTTTCAGAGTGGTTCATGAAAGTTTTATGAGTAAAAGTGCTTCTTCTTGTGAGCACTTTTGTCCTTCGATGGGTGCCGGTCCGAGTAAGAGATGGCTGGAGTGGTAACAGCAGCCTTTTGCTGCCTACGCAGTCCGCTGGAGATGTTGTGCACCTCCAAAGTGTAGCACAGAATCTATTGGCAAGCCAACAATCAATGCGCGCGCTGCAAAGCATGTCAATCACTTCCCGCCGGCTCGTACTACGATGTCACGTTTGGTGTATCTGCCGATAGTTGCAGAACGACCGATCGAGACGGATTCAAAACCCACAGCAAAAAAGTGAAAGCAGGTGTGCTCACCCCTGCTCAACTATTTCCTATTGTATACAGTACTGGCCATAAACGTGCTTCGTTAAATAGGATTTAAAACACACTTCATTCATGATCCAAGTACTGTACCCCTTTAGTCGCACTAATCACCGCATGGAAGATGATAAGTCACTAAAGAACATTAATGAACCTTTGAGTACGGTAATGACTTCATCACCATCTGTTCAAATATCACTCGGACCTCTTTCTTCTTCAGTGATTCTTCATTCGAATGGATCCAGCTGCTGAAAAACACCAAAGAGAATAAACGTTCTCATTCATATGTGTTTAAATACAATCGCTTCTTCCTCCGGCCTCTTTCGTGCCACAAACTGCACACAGGAAGGCCGGAGATGTGAACGGTGAACCTCAAAATGGAACCTGCACAAAAACACAACACCACAAAAGAAACAAAATCTGGTGATATTATAACAAACATGCCATGAATCTTTAACAATAACGGCAGGTACACATTTACGCAAAATAAGATTCCCTCACCCCAAGATCTCTTGTGTTATGCAGGGGAACCGATACTATTTGCTCTTGCGCTCCCCCTACAGGTATTGTGTGTCATTACAAGGGAGGGTGGTAACCAAGCGCCAGAGCCATGAAAGGTCAGAATGAATGTACTATGGAGCACACATTAAACGAAAACCTGCACCCAACACAGGCAACTTAATGTATAGTTAAAAAGGTTGAGCCAAAACTAGACAAAGAAAACATCTATTCCAAAGTAATGTTTATTTTGCAGCAAAACCGATGGTCTTGGTGCAAATAAATCCCATTTACATCAATGACAGTGCATCGCAATACAATAGTCAAGTTACAAAAAAGAAAAGAAAACAGGACACTGAAAATCATTTAGTACAAAACTATCCACACCACTCAACAGTTTCAGTGAAATGCTCAAAAACTAAGGAGACTAAGGCAGCAAACAACTTAAGGAACAAAATCATACAATGATGCTTCATTTGGTACACGGATGACACCACAAGTGATCTCCCCGCACCACACACATTCACACACTCATTCAGTCCTGGTACAAAAGCCCATTTAATACGCACCCCATTACCACAGCTTTAAAGTCAATTACACATAATAAATATCAGTGAAAGCACCTTTAAAGCTGAAATGGATTTTATTGATAAAATGACTGTGCAACATGTAAAAAAAAAAACACGAGGAGACTAATATACCATGAAAAGTTTCAATTATGAAAACTAATTTGTCTTTGTAAATCAAAGTATATACAGCAGATCTCAGAGTGGCTTCCAGAGATCTAAATGAAAGTCATAATTAAGTGTCTCATTGTGATCATTTAAAAATGTGATTGTTTAAAACCAGAGCTGTAAAAACATTTCAGTTGAAGTCCACCCAGTAAGTCACTGGACTGCGGCTGCACTTCTCTGGCAGGACAAGAGTACGAACACATACCTCGATATTTTTGATCAAGCCAAATGTAAGATAATTTTTTCACAACAAGATATGCATGCTTGAAATTGACCAGTACTTAAGGCAAAAACATTTACAGCAAGTTAAATCACAACTGCCCTCACGTTTGCTCCACTAGGACATTTGTGAAAGCAGCCAACACTGAAAATTAAACTCTTCTTTTGGTACAATTTTGAAAAGTTGATGGTAAAATATTTTAAGCTGCAATGAATTTAAAAAGTCTCTGAAAGCAGACAATTCATCTTCAAAACAATTTTTTTTTTAATTGCGTGGCTTTTCCTATATGCGACGTTAAAGGTTCTGAAGCTTTGTTTTGATCATTTACATTCTCAGCCCAACGTGCAAACTTTTATTGATCAGCCTAAAACGGAACCCCTCCTGCCCCAAAAAGGAACCAGAACACTTGTAAAAGCAGATGCCAAACTTCTGCCCTCATCAGCTGTGAAATTGCACCCCCCAATATTGATTATTATTAAAGCAGCACGTTACAGATGTAACCATTGCATCTGCATTGTGTAAACGTGTGTATTCACTCGCTTCAATTCTGACAGACTCGTGAATATGGCTTCTGCTCTAAATGGCTCGTTTTTCCCTTTAACCCTACAAAGCCAGGCTGTTTTTTCGACGGTGGAAACAGACATATCTCCATTTTGAAACGGATTTTAGTGTCTGAGGTTACTGATGGATGCCGAGGAAATACTAAGCGTGTATATTTCATGCATTTCCTCGAGGCCACATTCTGCATTTCTGTGCATCTTCGCATCCCAGCGAGAGCTTGATAGCGTTAGTAATTCACAGGAAAATGTGGCACAATGACAAATTGTATCCCCAGTCACATTGTAATACAATGGAATTCAACTTTACGTTGAAAACCATCTTAGTTAAACCAACACTTTGTTTCATCTGTACATTTTTTTTAACTCGTCTGAGCAAGTCTGCATGACATATTCTTGATGTGTTTGCTAAACCAGGGCTAGCTCTGCTTTGGGCTGACAGTTTGCTTTGGCTGTGCTTTTGATGCTTTTGCAGAGGCAGAGGAGGAAGTGGAAGAAGAGGAGGATGAAGAGGATGAACTCCATCGGGTCTCTACGCCTGTACTTGTCATTTTGAGTTTCCGCCGTTTTGCAAGGGGGGCATTGTCAACGCTCTTTAGAAAGAAGCCCTCTCTCTTACCACGGTTGAAAGCCTGGCGACAGGAAAATGACAAAAAGTGTGAGGGAAAACTCACTTCTTTTTTCCCCGAGACATTTGCCAAACAGTGCAACTCATTACCTTGTAAGTGGCGTTCACAAAAGTGCGCACGGTAGGCCCGCTGGACTCAAGCACATCCGGAGTGCACAAAGGTGTGGTGGACATGGACGCTCCACCCTGTAGCCAGCCATTTTCTTTCAGATCGGAGAGCTTGAGTCGCCTTTCGGGGTCCACTGTTAGTAGTCCTTCAAACATGAGCGATTTGAAGGGTTGAGGTCGTCACTTTATTTGTTCTTTTTATTTTTTTTATTTCTACATGTGGCAAAATGTGTGAATGGGATTTGCTTGAATTAAAAACACACAAAACCGTTGAACATATTGAACTGTTAATTTCAATAAATGACACGTTCTTAATTAAGATTTCAAAAGTATGCCGACCACTAAGAGTAACAACTCTAAAAAGGGTGTGATGAAAATAAATAAAATAAAAGAACCACATCGTCTAAAAATGAATTTGAAATCCACATTCCAGGCAGAGAGTGAAAGAGTGGCTTATTTACCCAAAGCTGATTTCATACCTTTAACAAGTTCTTTAGCATCTTCTGACACACCCTTCCACGGCTCCCCATCCAAGGAGAAATCACCTTCTTTAATCTTATGCATGATATCGGCAGCATAAGACGACGTCATCCCCACCTGCTCGCTCTGGAACGGCACCTGGCCTGACAGCATGGTGTACTATAAAAACACGCAGATGGAGATCAGGGTCCGGGCTAATCTGACAGATGTCTCGCAATCAGTCATTTTTACGTCGAGATTACCAGAATGACCCCAAGACTCCAGAGGTCGCAGGCTTTGTCATACCCTGCACTCTCAAAAAGTTCGGGTGCAGCGTACTGCAGTGTGAAGCACGGCGTCTGCAGCGGGGCGCTGCCAGCAGGACACAATCGGGCGAATCCAAAATCGATGACTTTGAGAACAGAGTTCTCGCTCTCATCTGTAAATAACACGTTCTGAAAGGGAAAGAAATAGAGACTCTTAAAAAAAAATGTCTTGTTATAAATGTCCTCTTCCTTTAAAAGCAAGACAAAAGTTTACTTTTATTTGCGGAAACATACTGTATTGTATCTTAATCTACTGCGATGAAGGAATCGTGTTGATTATGGTTTTGCAAATCCAGCAAGGGCTCCATCAAGCGCAAATGTTTGAGCAGCGTTTTTTAATTTTCATTTATACTGTCGCACCTCTGGTTTTAGGTCTCGGTGCACGACTCCCGCCTCGTGCATGAAACTGACAGCTGAGACCAGGCTCTGCAGCAGCTGGCTGGCTTCTGCTTCGCCAAATAATTTCTTCTTCTTGATCCTTTCAAGCAGCTCGCCTCCACGTAGAAGCTCCATCACTAAGTAGGTGTGGTACTGAGAGAAGAAGAAGACAGTGTAAAACAAATTACTCGGATATGCAGTATAGTTCAGCTCCCAAAGGATTGAATTAGAAACAAACTAATTTGACGGACACTAGCCGGACAAGGAAAGGTGTGATGTCAAAACAGCACAATTGTAGCCTGTCAATGAATTTAGCAAAGACAACACCGAGGGGTCAAAAATTGAGGGTCATCCGGCACATTGTGTTCATTCTTCTTGCGGCCATTTTTGTTGTTGTTTTATTTTGTGTTTTTCACATTCCATTTGTGACACTCAAGTGACATTTTTCGTTCAACTAATAAATAACGGGCGGCCCGGTAGTCCAGTGGTTAGCACGTTGTCTTCACAGTGCAGAGGCACCCGGTTCGATTCCAGCTCCGGCCTCCCTGTGTGGAGTTTGCATGTTCTCCCCGGGCTTGCGTGGGTTTTCTCCGGGTGCTCCGGTTTCCTCCCACATTCCAAAAACATGCATGGCAGGCTGATTGAGCACTCTAAATTGTCCCTAGGTATGAGTGTGGGCGTGGATGGTTGTTTGTTTCTGTGTGCCCTGCGATTGGCTGGCAACCGATTCAGGGTGTCCCCCGCCTACTGCCCGAAGACAGCTGGGATAGGCTCCAGCACCCCCGCGACCCTAGTGAGGATCAAGCGGAAGATGAATGAATGAATGAATAATAAATAACGGCATCGTGTCCTTCCCCACTCTAATGTTCGGTACCTTTCGATACCTCAGACTAAACTTGATTCATTCATTTTCCGATCCGCTTATCCTCACAAGGGTCGCGGGGGGTGCTGGAGCCTATCCCAGCTATCTTCGGGCAGTGGGCGGGGGACACCCTGAACAACAGGTTGCCAGCCAATCGAAGGGCACACAGGGACGAACAACCATTCGAGCTCACAATCACACTTTGGGATAATTTTGAATTTTAAATCAGCCTGCCATGCAAGTTTTTTGGAATGTGGGAGGAAACCGGAGTACCCGAAGAAAACCTACGCAGGCCCGGGGAGAACATGCAAACTCCACACAGGGAGGCCGGAGCTGGAATTGAAACCGGTACCGCTGCACTGTGAGGTCGACACGCTAACCACTTGTTCACCGGGCCGCCCAGACTAAACTTTAAAAAATAAAATAAAATAATACATTTTGGGACGGGCACATATTGGTCATTGCACAATTCTTTGCCAATTTACCTGATCGGTATAGACATCGTGGAGCTTAACAATATTTGGGTGAGCCTCACATTGCCTCAAAGCAGCAATCTCCCTCTGTGTGTTGACCTCCATTCTGAGGAAGATAAAACATTTGCTTTATTTACTGAAATACATGAAAACAAAGAGAGGTAAAAGTAGGCATATGGGAATAGCTGCACAGTGGGCAGCCATCCATCACTGAGGATTCAATACCAAAAAAAACAACAACTGCATTTTAATAAAAGATTATTGGAGACCTTGACCTCACCTGCGGCTGACAATTTTGACTGCGTACTCAAGGCCACTTTGCTTATGTGTGCATTGTCTGCACACAGAGAAACTCCCCTCACCTAAGGGTGGCCCCTGGAGGCACAGCTCATAGTTCAGAAAAAACTGTGATTCCTAAAAATATGAATAAGAGAATATAGTGTCACAGCTATGATAAAGTACAAAGAATTATGAAGTGATTTTTTTTTTGGAATGTTGCATACCGCTAACATAGCACTGCGCTGGACAGAAGCAGAACCTGGTCGGTCGGCGGGAACCTGGGATTCCAAAAAGTCTCCCATTACAGCATTTTTATTGAACAGGATGGAAGGTGCAATAAAGGAGTAGCCCTGGGACAACACAAGAGATGTTGGGGGGCATTTAAGTAGAGCCAACTTTAAACAGTGTGCTATGGCAGAGAAAAAAAGAAGCATGAGCAGCCGTGTTCACCAGATTATTTTTGACACTACTCACAAAAAGGATTTCACCTGCTTGGAAGATAGCGGGAAGTTGTGCAAAAAGTACTCAAACATTCAATAGTTAGTTGGACATGTGCATTTAAAAGTTTAGCCGGCTTCAGTTCACCTGTAATGGTTCATTTTAGATTCATGTGCAAATTTCATCCGAAAGCCAAGTAGCCTCATCTTTTTGTGAGTACGGTAGTTTATGTTGGCGAGGGCTGTTATTTCACAGCTCCTAATTTGGTCAACAAGGACTGACCTGGAAGAGGCGGTCGGTGCTCGGCGGTGTGCTCGCTGGAGAGTAGACTGGATCCATCCCCGTGAACTCCTCCGCAAAGTTACCCACATCAAGTTCACTCTTCAGCTCAGGCTTGAACGGGCTTGAAATCTTTTTCTGGGCAAGATCGTCCCAGTTCAGTCCCTGTTGGGAAAACCATATTCCAGGTGTTACACACAAAATAAAAGAGAGATCATCTGAGGCTCCTTTAAGAAGTAGAACCTTGAAGAAAGCGTGCTTCTTGATGTCTGCAGCGCCGCGCGGTCCAAAACCGAGCCGCTTGTGAGGATCCTTCACCAAAAGCTTCCTGATGAGGTCCTGAGCAGTAGGTCCAATCATAGAGGGGAATGGTGGATCACAGCGAAGAATACGTCTGAGAAACATGGGATGGAACAAGTTGAAAGTGACGTTACTTTTAGCTTAGATGTTTTCACAAGCACTCTAACCTTAACACTAGCAGTACCAGAGTTATCCGGAGCACCAAAAACTCTGGTACTGCTAGTGTTAAACCAAACCGCTATTACTTACATGTCAAATACAGTGTTCTCTGGTGAAAAACAGAACCCCCGCTATAAGAAATTGATACCGGCAAAAAGTTTACAATTGTCTCAAAATGCCGTAAGATGCAAAAAGCACTACTTTTGTCAAAATGAAGCACCTCGGTTTACTCAAACATAATATTGCAGTGATTGGTAACAAAGATGCATCAAGATGGCAGGAAATGACTCTAAATAAAGCTCCTCAACTTAACCGAACATAGTTGCTTCGCATCAAGAAGGCACAAGATGGCACCAAAGCAGCACATTTTTAATGCTTTGTCCTGTGATAAAAGAGCAAATAGGAAGGTTCTTTGCCAGTAACAGAGACTAGGTTCCAAACAGGGTAAAACTCTATCGCATTTCCATGGCAATAATGTTTGGCGCGGGATGTCTGGCACATTGGTGCAGTACAGTGCAGTAGTTGCATCTTTTGAGCATGCATCACTACAGGTATTGCATGTCCAAACAGAGTTACAGCAAGTATGGTTATGCTTGTGTGATGTCCAAACAGAGTTACAGTTGTGTGATTATCTGATAATCTAATTCCAGCGGATGCGGTTTAATTTTTTTGCTAAATTCTCACGAAACCACGTTGGCTTGATTTATGGACAACTCACTTTGACACCTCGCTCTGAGAGTTCCTCTCTCCCTCCAAAGTAAATGGAGACGCTCCCGTCAGCAGCTCGAACATCAGGATTCCAAGGCTCCACCAATCAACTGACTGCAAAACATCACATGAAGGTGAAACCAACAACTGATGCAGACGTGAATGTCTGTTGTTCCTTATTGTTTTCTGTGGGAAAATAAAAATATTAATAATTTATGGCGCGGTATGGTGATTCATTGATTGGAACCTTCAAATCTTGTGTTTAGCTGGCAACTTCAAGATTGTATACGCCAACTTTAAGATGATACCAAAACATCCAACTATGAATTTAGGATAACATTTGCCCTCATCTGGGTTGTGGGTGAGCAGGAGCCTGGTGATTTTGCCTGTAGGTGATTTTGCCTGTAGTTGGCTAGTATCAAGGATAAACACCTTTACACACTCACATTCACACCTAAGGACAATTTATAGTTTTTCCATGACCCCAACCGCCATCTTTCTGGAATGCGGGAGGACGCTGCATACCCTGTGAAAACCCACGCCAACAAGGCGAGAACTCCCAAACAGGAAGGCCGAGCCGACCCTCGAACCAAGAACTACCGGTACTCCACTGTGAGACAGATGTGGTAACTGCTAATCAACTGTGTTCATGATATTCAAACATGGAACCTCTGGGCAGCTCTCTTCAGCCAGAGATTGATACACCCGCGCTGCAAGATGGAAAGGTACCGCCGCTCGTTCCTGCCGACTGCTGTCAGGCTACTGAATAGACGCACGTGAAAACCTGGACTCTTCCCCACACACCCATTGTAAATAGCACAGCCAGCTTATGCAGCATATATGCAGTATATCTCATTTTTTACATCTTATATTGCATTCTGTACTGTGTATAGTTAATTTTTGAAATGTATTTTGTGCATGCAAATACTACATGTTTTTTTCTACTTTCTTCCCTCCAAATTGTGCTGCTGTAAATTGCGACTTTCCCCATTGTGAGACAAATAATGGTTTATCTTATCTTAAAGGCGTGTATGTAGAATTTCAATGTGTCCAATAAACTACTGTTTGCGACTTTCTTTTACAACTGCAAACCTACCTTGCCATGGCCTGTTTTCCCCCTGATGATTTCAGGCGCCATGTACTCAATGGTGCCACAGAAAGAATAGGTTCTTTCCTTCTACAAGGGAATGAAAAAAATACCGGTACAGTAAAAAAAGAAAATAAAAAATCATTTCCGAAGAAAAATAGGACCGCAAGCAATAACAGCTTGCAATACCAATGATCATCCACATTGTGTTTCTGTACAATACCTCTTCCTGCAGAAATTCTTTGCTGAGTCCGAAATCTGTCAATACCACATGACCTTCACTGTCCAGGAGAATATTTTCCAATTTGATGTCACGGTACACAATCCCGAGCTGCACAAAACCAACACCTCAATTAAAATTGATGGTTAAAACAGTAGATTTGCAACAGATTAAAAAAAAATACTGAGAACAAAATGACAGCTTTTGTGGTTATATTTATTAAGTGTTTGGTGGTGACCATACCACAGTTAAATAAGGTCAATGAAATGTTGAACTATTTGCTTCAGTACATAACATTCTTTGAAGATACAATATTGTCCATTTAAAATTAGGCAGTAATACACTAACTCTGAAGAATAAACTCATCTTCCCACTGCCCTACTGGATTGAAATCCATTACCTGCACATTGATGTACAAGTGAACACAAACCTTGTGCAGATGCTCCAAAGCCAGGATTATTTCTCCAATATAAATGCGCACCGCCTCCTCAGAAAAGTGATCTTGCTGATACAAATGAGTGAACATCTCCCCTCCACTCACATAGTCTACAGACAGAAAGACACATAATAGATATTTAGCAAAATCATCTGCCAAGAAACAAATATCCATATAAGTTCTAAAGGAAAAACAAATATAGAAAAACATTTTGTTTGGTTCAGTGACCTCCACTCACCCAGGATGAGGTGCAGCTTGCTCTGTGTCTGAAAGGCATAATGAAGTGTGACTAAAAAGGGCGACTGGCGAATATGCTCCAGCACCTGCCTCTCGGTGCGAGTATGTTCAGTGGTCTTGGCCTTCTGAACGATAGCCGCTTTCTTTAGCACCTGTGGAGTTGTCGTTCGAAAATTAATTTAGGCTTTATGACATGAAATACTGAATGGATTCAAAACCAAATGAGGTTATAGCAAGTACTTATGGCAGTGTTGATCAGTCACACATTGCCCAAGTTTGGTTGTTGGCACAATTATTGCCCCCCCCTCCTCAAAAAAAGCCCCCCCCAAAAAAAGACAATACATTTTAATGGTAAGTATCCACAATTCAGTACAATACAGTCTCTGTCTTGGCACATGTGTCACAGATTTTTTTAACAAAGTTGAGTGGCACAAGTTGTAGGTCTCAATAACAATGGAACATTTTGGTGTGGGTGCCTTTTTTTCTCCACTGTATGTAGTTTGCCCTTTCAAGCCTTGGGAAATGAGTGGCCAATTTGAGACTCTCCTTGGACCCACAAAGCCAAACATACTTTTAGGCTTACCTTCATCGCATATAGCTGACCTGCATCGTGACCACTGTTCTTCCTCACTAAAAACACTTTTCCATACGCTGGATATAAACACACATTTTAGAACAATCAGTTACTTGAAGTAAGATGGAAAACTAACAACTGAAGATGATTGTATTTAATTAGGCGTCGGGCCATTACAAAACAGAATTCTTGCAAGTTTGTATGGTCCTCAAATTACATGGTTTGCTTATATAGAAGGATACATAATCATAAAAATCATCATGTTGTGCTCCCCAATATTCCACACCCAAATAGGTGTGGACAAACATCGATGCAAACAGAATCCAATTTGCAATTTTCAGGGACATGTTACTCCAGTGTGGCGTCATTCAAACATAGCTACGATAATGCCCTGGCTACAACTCACTTTTGCCTCTGATGAAAAATCATTGAGCCCACAATACATGGAACAAAAATACAAACACAAACGCTTACATTTTTGCTCCCATTTTTCGTCATCTTAACCTAACACATCTACTGAGACCTTTCTTCTCTGTACACTACAACTCTCAAATGCAGTAAAAAAATAAAATAATATATATATATATATAGAGAGAGAGAGAGAGAGAGAGAGAGAGAGAGAGAGAGAGAGAGAGAGAGAGAGAGAGAGAGAGAGAGAGAGAGAGAGAGATAGAGATAGAGAGAGCGAGAGTGAGAATTTGTCGGAGAAGTCAATCCAAAAAGACACCTCAATGGGTGGCCATTTTACCACATTTTGTCGACTGAAAATGACATCCCAGTTTCTCTGGGCTCAGGTTACGACCAATCACGGCTCACCCGTTTTCTGAAGCTGAGCCATAGTTGTTACCTGAGCCCTGAACAACTCTGATGTCATTTTCAGTCGATGTCAAGTGGCAAAACAGCGAAATGGACAAAAATGTGTGAATTTTACTGTTTAACCCTGATTCCATAAAGGCCACATTAATTAGAATGCTGTGTTTAGATTAGTAGTGCTGCAGAGAACATATTCTTGGAAAGAACATTTGGGGGTTGATTTCCCCTTTTAAGACAAAAAGTATCACGGGTATTGCAAATGAAGGATGTATTTCATCATGAGTGGGTGTTGCGTATTGCTGCCAATACAAGACTTTTTACCTCCAGTGCCCAACACTTTGAGGAGCTCAAAATTCTCCATGCCGACCTTCTCAGTGTGTCCTGTGAGGTTAGCTGGTGGAAAGAGCGGGAGAAAAGAGTTGGCATTTATTGTTTATACACCATTTGGTACTGTAGAAGTGCAGTTTTGCACAGATGTATTCACAATATGTAACAAGTTTTTGTGTTATGTTGGCAAGTGATATAGAAAATGACAAAAATGTCATAGAAGACCTGAGAGGACAATGCATCCCCCAATGGTTTATAAAAATGTTTATGTACAACAAATGTTATTTGTAGGTGGAAGAATTAAGTTTTATTTTCAGGTCACATTAACAAATGACTGCATCACGCATACTAGTAAAATGTCATAAACTAAATCGAGCATTTTGGGGCCGGAGTGAGATTTCTGGAGCCAAACTGAACATAGAAGCATGTCAACGCTGACTGGAGTGGGATCTCGTCTAAATTATTAATTGAAAATGTAAGAATTGAATGCAAAACATCACTGCTTTTTGTGATTCATAGACAGTATTTCCACATAGCTTTACGCTTGGGTTTGTGTCATCTCGATATCCAGCAGTGCTCTCAATAATGCCGAGGCAGTGATCGATAAAATACAGTCAACATTGACTTACCATTGGTGATTTGATGCTTGACGGTACAGGCTCTTTCATTTGCCTGTGTATCGGAGTCATCACTACTATCTGACGTGTCCCCCGACATAACTTGAGCCGGAGTAGTTTTCCCTGCACGAACTATCTGAGATGAATTGTAAGACACTTGTTTGATATTATCGATATTCCACCCCTCACAGCTAATTTATTTACTGTTGTTGAATTTTGGAGACGACGAAGATTAGATGAATGAACGGACAGATGCGCACAAACACGTAGCCCTTGTATTAATCCTAGTGTTCCGCATTCTGCCGTTTTTATCACGACAAAGCAGCTGTAAAACCACTTACATTCTGATTATGGAACAGTGTCGGTCAATAATTTCTCTACGGAAGGTGAGACTGTTTCTCTCGGTAATGTACGTATTATTACACTGAAAGTTTAAGAAACGGCGTTAGCTTTAGTTGCTAAAGAGTTTTCAATATATATTCAGTCCCATTCACATTAGCGCTCCCATGACACTGATCAAATGTGAATATGAATCCACATGTAAGGCGGAGTCGCGGCTTTAATCGCGAAAATATGCCAACTGGCTCGCAGACAATCTGTGCGGTAGTAAAACAGATTGACAACCTGGATTCTAGCTAGCAAATGGCTCTTGTTGTCCGTCAAACTTTGTAGCGTTAGCCGGGGCTAGTGTTTTCTGGATAAATAACCTCCTCGGGTCTCGGCGATAAAGGCCATGCTGGAGGAGGGGCTCCTTTTCTTCTCTGCCTCCGCAAGAGCCTAATTCACGTTTCCTCCATTTTTTTCAAGAATTATAAACACATCACTTGATGTTTGATCAGCTGCGAGCTAAGTGCTAATAGCAGGATGCTTTCGACACAACCTGGGCGATGCTCGTCACGTGACTATGAAAAATATGGGCGGGGCCACGGTGGATGTGTCAAATCCCAAATCCGTCAGAAATGGAACTGAAAAAAATATTTTAAAACTTGAATAACACCCAAAATTTACATATTTTTGTTTCTCACCTCATAAAGTAAAACCCATATGTAGCTTCATTTCCAAGAATGAAAAGATTATTTTGTAATATACACCTCATGTGCCTTGTTGGGTCTGGTACAAGCTTACTGGAAAATGAAATCAGCACCCCCAAAAATATTGTCATCAGCAAGTATAAGTGCTCGACTTCAAAAATCAAAGTGGACTAATACCAGCATGTGACATGACAGCCTTAATCATCACTGACTGCCTCTACAATTTGGGGACTTGAAGCAATGTGAATTCTGTGCCTCTTCCTTCATTCTCCAGACTTTGGGACCTTGATTTCCAAATAAAATGCAAAATTCAAATTTGTCTGAAGATGACGTTGAACCATTGAGCAAGGTTCTTTTTCTCCTTAGCTCAGGTTAGACACTTCTGACGTCTGTGAGTTGCTTGACAGCAGAAATGCGACAGGTATACCTTATGACTAGGAATTCTCAGTGGATGCACTCAGTTCACTCTATATGAAGCTCCCACAAATATATATATATATATATTTTTGGATAACAATGTCCTCATAGGCATGGTTCTCGCTTTTGCACCTTTTACTTCCACCCTTTTTTTCCCCCGACTCAACTGTCGACGCATATGAATGCATGCAGCACTGGAGCAACCAACTACAAAGACTGTCTTCTGCACATCGGCAGAGTCAGAACACTTTCCCACAAGTGTATAGACTGACGCACTGAGACACCATTTAAAGGCTTAGGAAAGCTTTGCGGGTGTTCAGCTATAGTAATTAGTTTAGGGTATGACACCATGACTTTGCAAATGAACTTTTTAAAAATCTAATTTTAGAAGACACTGAATTTTATATTTTCATTATCTGTAAGACATAATCAGTTTAGTCGCCTGAAGAGGGCACAAGAAATCAGAGCTCTAAGTATTTGATTCTATGTGTAAAAAACAAAAACAAAAAAACCCTCCACAGCAGCTGTATTAATTTTAATCATTTGAACAGCTGATATTTAAGTGAGTCTAAAGTGATATAAGTTGTCCACAATCATACAACATAGACCCATTATAGAGATCGGTGGATCCAGCTGAAGTTAAAGCGATGACAAAAAAAAGAGGGGGGAAGAGGCAAACCCATTGATACTTTAATTTTGAAGCACCGTGTTAGTCAAGCCATTCACAGCAAACGAACAACTCCAATTTGTGACTGAAATGTGACTGTGAAAATTATTCTCAATTTTCTTGCTTTAAGGGAAAAACATACTCTGCTTTACAGTGAGTCACGTGCTTTAAAACACTAATGGATCTGATACAGTATATAGTAAGATGTCCATCCATCTTTTGATTTGGGCACATCCTCATGAATCTCGTGTCAAAATGGCAACAACCAAAAAAATATATGTTTAAAAGTGTCAGGACTTGGAAAAAAAACGTAAAAAACAAAACAAAACCAAAAAAAACACTGTTAAATGAGACCACGGAGCATGATTTTGACCAGGAAAAGACAATGTAATATTTAGAGAGATTTTGCATTTTGTTCCCCTTTTTGGGGAGTTTCTTCTTATCTTGGCTTGTGTCACATCAGTGAATGGCTATGAGTCCGACATCCAGGAGTTTCTGAATTTTCTTTGCAATGACAGGATTCTTTAAGTGGCTGAAGTAAAGAAACGGGGGGTGGGGGGGAGAAGAGCCATCACATTTTTATGAAACCGTTCAAAATGCAGATGTGGTCAAATAAACCAAAGTTGTGAAACTTACTCGCTGAGCGCCTGAGGGTCCTTCTGCATTTGCTCAAGTATCATGCGCATGGCGGGGTCCGACATAATCTGCTGCACCTCAGGATCGGCCATGGCTCTTTGCTTTACTTCCTCAGGACTGTCGTTCCTCATTGCATGACTCATCATGCAGCGCTGTAACCCTTCTGTGGCTTCCTGAGTGAACAATGCAAAAGATGAAAGTCATTCCCACTACACATACAAATACATTTGACAGGGTACATCTGACCTACTGGTTGACGTCGTTGTGGTGGATATACTATGTTTCTAATTGTACCCACATTTGGAAGAGGCCCAGTTCTGACTTGAGGTATCATGTCATGCATTTTTGTTTTCTTTACATTGTCATCAAAAAGAAAAGGGGGTGTTGCTTAAGCTTATAGTATAAAATCAGAGTAAAATACCTTTGAAGAAGAATCAAGCTCCAAAGCCTTCTGGTACACATCCATAGCTTTGGAAAAATCTTTCATTGCTTCCAAAGCAGCTGCTTTGCGTGTGTAGCCTTTAACTGTTGACACATTTCGTAAATGGTCACATACAACAAAACTTTCTTGGCAGGTACATTACTTAAACTCTGGCATGAGATCCACTCAGGAATGATGGTGTCCAACTCACTGAATGCTGGGTCAAGTGTGATGCACTCCTCACAGTCCTGATCAACAAAGAGTTACGTTACTACATTAAAAAAAAAAAACTTTTCAAATGATCTAAAAACCTATTGTTTGGCAATGTTGAACAGCACACCTTCAGGGCAAGTTGAAACTCCAACAGCTTAGTGTAGCAGGCAGCTCGGTTACTGAAGAGCTTTGCATCGATTGGGTTTCTTTTGATGGCCTCACTGTAATGTTTCATGGCGAGAGGATAGTCTCCTGCAAGGCAGAAGATTCCCAAGTTAATCATCTAAAAATGAAAAAAAGTACGGCAAGGTGTGCTTTAAGCGGCTGCACAAACCCTTCTGGAAGGCTTCATTTCCCTTGTTCTTCTCCTCCAGCGCTAAATCGGGATTAATGTAGGCTTGTTTCTCCAACTCTTTCAGGATCTTCTCTGCCTGCAGAATCAGGACAATTAGTGCATGAGCGGCTGGAATTTCTTTATGGACGTAGTGCTGAGCCATCAACTTAATCTTAAGCTTGAACATCGCGGAGAAAAAAATTGACGTTTTCGATTGTGGGGGAATAGACAAAGTGGGTGTACACGAAACTGTAAACTATGTAAAACAATGGAATAAATGGGGACAGGCGGGGCCGTGCACCTGTTGACACTTTTTCAAGACATCAGGGGTGCGATGCTCAGTTAAACTCTTGTTGAAATACTGAACCGCTTCTTTGTAGTTTTCTTGCTTTAAGTATGAGTTGCCAATCCTGGCCAGTGCCCTTTAAAAACAGAAGAATGAGACGGATATTAATAACAAAACATTATTTCCAAAGATCATTCCTTGTGAGAGCCTAAATCTCCTCAGTTAAAGCACCTGAAATGAAAACTGAAAAACAGACGTTAAACCACTCAAGGGAACACATACTCCAAAAATGGAAAGACAAGTGTAGAGTACTTCCATCAGAAAATTTATACCGCTAGAACCAAATAAAAGCTGTGGTGAACTGTGTATATTTTAATCATTGGATGGTAAGAGATATTTCTGTGGTCAATGCAAAATTTGTCCCATCCAGACAACACTTGGCTATTTCCAAATCGCTGAAGACACTTTAGGATTTAACAGTTGAGTAAATTGCTTCAAAAACGACCGAGAAACAACTTGGAAAAACTCACTTGGCGATTTGTCTGTAGTCTTCTCGGTTCTCTCTGCCCACGTCAATAGCCTTCACACAGAGCTCCCTGCACTTCTCAAAATCCCCCTTCTCGAAGTACACGGCTAAAGGGATCGCGAAAAGAACATTTCGACTGAAAACGTATATGTGAAATGGCAGTTCTGTATTAAAAAAGGTTGGAACAAGCCATTTCACAACGCTGAAAATAAGACCACATTTGTGTTTGACATTTTCAAAACTGTCAAAGTACATACCAGCTTGATTTGAAATATAAGTCATGTTGGTAGGATCGTGTTTGATCGCTCCTTCGTAATGCTTCAGCGCGGTATCAAAGTCCTTGTTCTTATAGGCAGCATTCCCAAGTTCCTTTTCTTTCATTGCCTATCAAACACGCAAAGCGGACAATTTACACATAAAATGACAAACTTTAACTGTCAGTGACGACCTCGTGGCCAAAACCTGATCGACTGACTTACATTTCTCTTGTTCTCAGGAAGGTCTTCGTTTACAGAAGGGGGAGGCTGTGTCTCTTTAGTTTTGGTGGTAGCAGAAGTAGGAGGAGGAGGAGTGGGCTCGTCTTCTTCATCCATTCCGGACAAGTTTAGTCCCAGTAGCACAGAGAGTGTGGTCATCACTCTTTTATCTTGTAACTTCCTACAAATTAAATGTAACACTCATAATTTGGTATCATCGGTGCTTAGATGATTTTTGTTTGCCATTGAAAGTCAACCAACCTCGCGCAATCGACCCGTTACCGCACGCGCGCATACATGCATGCCATAATGAGCAACAGCCAAACGGCCCCTAAGATGATCGAGGCATGGGACGCACTTTTGCAGCGTGTTAACTATCGTAGCTCACGTTAAGAATTGTTGTGCCATGTTTGTCCTCCTACAGAAACCATATTAAAAATAAATTTCCCTCCTCCATCTTTTTCCATTTTCAAACATTTTTGAAAAAGCTTCAGGGAGCCGCTAGGGCCACGGGTTGCCGACCCCCCCACCTTGGTCGAGAATTGTTGGATTCAATTGTTTTGTTTTTTTTTTGCTCTGTATTCCTTGAAAATAAGTTGTACAACCACATATTTCAATTAGGACTGTTTTCTGTCGAGTGGCCACTGGATTATGATATTCATTTTATTTAATTATTTAAATTTGTTTTTGTATATGTTCTAAACAAAATCTGTATTTTATGAGCAAATGGAAAAAGCGATGATAATAACGTGCCCTCAATGTCCATGCAGTTTTAAGGAAAATGCTCCATTGGGATATCTAGGTCTTTCTTTAAAATTATCTGTCATTGTTTTTGGGGAAATGTTATGTATCAAAAGTGCTCGTGGTTTCAGTGAACTCAAGAATTGAGTACAGACGCTCCCCGACTTACGAACATCCGAGTTACGAACAACGGTACATACGAACATTTTTACGGGTATGTCGAGAAAGAAAAGAAAAAGTTAGATTTTGTATTGCACAATTTTTTCCGAGTACAGGTACTGTAGTGCTTCTTTCCGCCGCTAATACCGACGTGTGGCGCTGTGAGAGCTCGCCCAGCATCCACCCCGAATCCGGCTTCCTCTGCCCAGTTGTTAAATATCTCGTGAATCCATTATTCAATATGGTTGGTGAAAAGCGAAAGGCTTCTAGTGAGAGTTGAAATGTAAAGAAGAGGCAAGCCATTTCATTTCAACTGAAAGTGGAAATAATAAAGAAGCTTGATGCGGGTGAGAAAATGGTGAGCGTTGCACGTGAATACAAGATGAATCGTTCGACCATCGGTACCATTATAAACAGAGATCGGGAGCTTCAAACTGAAGCCGCTGCTAGTTTACCGGGCAGCCAACCCTCGAGCCTGGAAGAACGTGACGAAAAGCTCTCTCCCCATTATATGGATGTCAAACATATAAGCCTTAAACATACATTCCATACAAAATATAGCACTGAAGCAACTTACGAACGAATTCACCTTAAGAACGATCATTCGGAACTTAACTCGTTCGTAAGCTGGGGAGGGTCTGTACTCCTATTAGTATCGGTTTTAAAAACACTGGACATCTCCACACAAAATAAAAGCACATACGTGCCAAGCGCCGACGGATTGCTCCTGAGTTGCTCCAGGAGCTCTTTGTAGCTTGGATCTGCCAGGAGCTCACGGGTTCGAGGATCATTCTCCAGCTTTTGATACATGTTAGGCATGGCGAAAGGGTTCATCATTGATTTTTCTGAAATACAAAACATTGGAAATCATAAGCAAAGTCTGCAAAGGCTTGGTTCCCCTAAGTGCACACCCAAGATTCAGGTCAAAAACGGTGTGCATTTACTATGATGTACATATTTAGGTGAAATCGTGTGGCAGAGTGTGTCGGGTCATTTCTGCGCTACAGCCGTTACTTTTTTCCACGTTTGAACCCTGCGGCTTTAAATGTCGCCGCTAATAGATTTGCCGATGGCCTTGTCACATCTGTCCAATAAAACAAAGGAACATGTCACAGTTGACTGTTTGGGTCTGTCCTCAAACGGAATATACACATCAGTCATTTTCGTAACACTCCCTCCATAAGGCAATACCGTGCGGCCATTCACTTTACCGCTTATAAGAACAACGACTGCTGAAGTTTGCCAATAGATTCTGACAGGGTGAAACAGTGTAAAAAAAAAAAAAAAAAACAACATTATTACCAACGGGTTTCAAAAGTCTTGGACGGCTGCATGATGAAGAGGACTGCGTAAGTTCTTCTGTGAAATTGCCTCGTACGACAAAAGAGACTCGGAAAATGTTCTATGCCGACAGTGAAGAGGGCTCTAGTGTGTTTAGTGCGCAGGAGAAGGCAGATGAAGATAGCCATCAATGACTTTTCAGCAAGGCTACTGTGTAATTTGTCATGTTCTACATTGATTGGGGGAAAAACATGCTTACTGGGATTCAAGGCAATCTAAAGCAAACCAAAATTTTTTTAAATCCACCTGCGACCTCTTTCTTTGCAAATATCCTATGTTATAACCATAACTAATAAAGTGAGGCACCAAATATATATACATATGGTAATTGTATTCATAGCTAAATTTAGCTGTTGTGGCTTTTAATCGGGTACGCGTTGTAGGCCAGAAATTACAGTAAATGTAAATTCAGGACGAAATGATGAATTTGAAGAAGGGCTGCAAATAATGATTATTTTCAGACTTGATTAAGATGGCAATTATTTTGTTAATTGATGAATAGGATTTTTTTTAAACTTCAGTCCCTTTGTTGAAAAAGATTGTTATTTAAAATGCACAAACATCAATGAATTAAGATTCAGTCACTGTAAAATGTCAGACAAATCAGCAACTTTGTTAATTATTTTTCAAAAGTAAAGCAAATGTTTGCTTTGGATTCAACACAAATATCATCTTTCTGCTATGAAAGTCAGAGAATATGTAGCAATATCTTTTGGTGACAGTGTCCTGATTGTCTTCACTTTAATTGAAAGTGTAAATAAACCCTTGCAACTCTCCTCCTGATATAATTATGGTCCCTTTCTGTGGGACGATAGAAAGACCTACCTGCGAGGCGGGCTTCAATGTTCTGTAAACCCTCCTTCAGCTGCTGATTGTTTGGCTCATGCCGGATGCCCTCTTGGTACGTCGCTTTTGCATGCTCGAGTCGTCCAAGAAATTCCTGTGCCGCAGCTTTACGGGAGTAACCCTTGTTGATAAAGACAGAGATTGCTCACCAATTTAAGATTACTGCAACAAATGTATTGTCAAAAGGATTACTACTAAACACAAAGCACCTCACCTTGCCCCAGTCTGGCTTTATCTTGATGGTCTCACAAGCATCTTCGAGAGCCTTTTGATAATTGCCTTTTTTGGCGTAGGCAGCTGAGCGGTTGCTGAAGAGGACATGGTTTTTAGGGTCAAGCGTCACAGCTTCAGTGTAGCAGCGTATCGCCTCATCAATATTTCCTGCACTCAGTGCTTTGTTGCCTTGGTCTTTCAATGCAGACACCTGTGAACCAGTAGGCAATAAATAAATTAAACACAAATGGACAATAATAGACATTGGTTTTTTTATGCATTTCTTTTGTTAAGAAAAACACACGCTGATTTTCTCCAATATAGTGAATTATATGTGAACAGCTGCCAGTGGCAAGAGATAGGCAACGGGCATCTGTTCATGTCAGACAGGTGCAACAAGTGACAGACTATGGCTTTAATTTTTTTCATACACTATCTATTGTTACGCACACTGTACATAGATTAACTGACATAAGGCGTAGAAAAAAAAAAGTAGTGTGTTTCCGGTAACCCGACCGACCGAGAATTTCTACCTCGAAAAAAAACTTTACGGTCGGCATTATTTTTCAAACCTTCTACATTTTTGTGTAATAATAATACATTTCATTTATACGCGCCTTTCAAAACACTCAAGGACGCTTTACAATCAAAACAAGAACAATAAAACCACAGACAAAATTATAAATAATAAAAGGACAGATGAATTTAGAGCGTTTACATTGGTGCAAACTCTCGCGATATTCACGTTGCGTCGTTTGCCCTGTCGTCTGTCAACAACATTGAATCATGGCGGCGGCCACGATCTCCGACAACAGTTTAAATCGCGTTTTGTGTGTTGCAGTCGCATGCTTGCACCATAATATTAAGAAAATAGCATCCACTGCTGTATCGAAAAGATTCAACGAACTATTTGACGAACACCACGGGCCGTCTAGGACGCGGGATGCAGAGGTAACGAGATGGCTGTAACACCCAGCCGCTGGGTACCCAACTCTCTCGCCGCCTTTGGTGGCGAGCAGGGGTTTCAATCAGTGGCGATTGCTCTCGGACTGCAAGGGAAGCTTGGCTTCCCCTAAAATGTCAAGGAATAAGTGATCAAATATATGAATGTAAATTTCATTGTGTGTACATGTCATTGACTAAATATGCGCTACAACGTGCTCAACTTTTGTTCCGAATCAGCTTCTTCTTACTGGTTACGACGCGACTCCCTTCTCATTCATCCCGCAGCTTCGCTGTGCTTTAAACGGTAGTGAGTTCAGGGTAGGTTGTTCCAATGCGTTCAACGGAGACGAGTCATTGGATACAAGCTGGTTTTTGTCCCGCCCACGGATGCTCGTTGTCTCTGGGACTGGATGGCAGTGGGAGGGTACCGGACACCAGGCTTTTCTGCATCAGATTGATCTGTCTGAGCCTGTGTGCCAGTTCGATTGACATTGAAATGAGCCAGTCACCGAGCTTTTAGTGTAGACATCCATCGCGAGCAATTTTTCAACTTGCATTCTGTTCCGAGTTGAGCTGGAGACTTCTCCTAATCATTTTAGCAACACTCTTTGTTGTAAACAAACAACTAGCGACAAATTAATGTTTTATTTCTGGTGGGTTTTATTGTAGTTCCTATAGTTGTAGGACACTAATTAAGTACCGGGAAAAGACGCCTTGTTGGTATGACAGGGTCACAGATCATTTTCTTGAAAAGGAACGGAGCTAGAGTAGAATTCACGTATAAATAAACGGACACATTTTATGATGTCGACCAAAATTGAGCTTGCCCTCTTTGACAGACGAGCATCCGGCACTGGTTTCAATGTCTCCTTGTTTTATGTTTTTATGGTTATTTTGTTTACGTTTTTCATGGGGGAGGGAGGGAGAAAAAAAGATTAAAAAAAAACTTGGTCCGACCTACCGACCCTATGCTGAAATTTCATGTTACCGGAAACACACTACTTATTTTTCTACGCCTAAGGCATTACACTCACTGTGTGGACTGAGAAACCAGCCTTAAAATGAATGAAAATGATCACTTATGTACGTCACTGGTGATTTATTTTTACAAGGGGTCTGCCATCTTTGGTGACCCCTCATATAAAAGATACAGAAATGATTTCATAAAAAAATAACAAATACGTTCCATAAACACCCTTAAGAGGTACATGTTCCTGGTAAATCTCGCTCCCATAATCTAATGTCACAGACTGCTCAGAGGGAATCTGTCTTGAATTCAGGACACTGCATAGCAAGACAAGCGATAGCTCACATGAGCTAACCTGATACACTCAAATACTGTACTGTACAGCAGGGGTCCCCAACCTTTTTTGCCCCACAGACCGGTTTATGTCAGACAATATTTTCACGGACCGGCATTTAAGGTGTGGCGGATAAATACTATAAAATAATATGGTAAGAGCTGCATGAACACTGTGGGGTTTTCGAGAGATAATAAACACGAGGAGCGTCAAACCTGGCCGCAACACTCTGATCGCTGTACAGTATAACGAGTGTGCCCTCTTCAGGCGAGTAAAGTGGAGCACACTTTTTGCATGCAATGTTTTTTATTTGTCTGTTGGTTTTAACGCCAGTGTTACCTTTGTAAAATACTCCTTAAATTAAAACAACGTGCTGGTGAGTATTTTCATTATGAACAGTAAAAGGCAGGTACAAGAAAACAGTGTAGTCATGATAGCAGCCCCCCTTGTGCATCTAGAAAGATCTTCCGGACAGAGCGCAGGCGGTTGACTACAGCAACCAAAATGCTTATTCGGCACGTGAATCCAATGAGTACTACGATACACACCATATCTTAGATTTAGCATTTTAATAAAACGTAAGAAATGTGTCATTTAATGCTGTAACCGAGTTTCAACAACCATTGCACCAAGGATATCTGATTTAGACTAACTAGTTGTTCACCAACACTGTGTGCTTATACTTGCAGTGGCATATTGACACAAAATTGAACGACAAGTCAGAACGCAAACTATACTGTAATGCTTTATTAAACAACAAGGCTGATGATGGTAAATCATAGCTCATCAGATTGACGTATTTGCTTGACTTTGACATCGAACCCTGTGGACCATAACGACTTACACATTGTGCCCTCACAGTGAGCAAGAAACGGACCCGCTTATATTGGCAAATTCAAGAATAGATGGTCCTAAACGTATGCACAAAAACAAGTATTAAATTTCAAGTGAAAGCCCGGTCAAACCAGGCAGCTACAGCGTGTTACTAGCTGATGGCTAACCTCAAGCCACGGACAATCAAGCTAACGTTGCTGACCGATAACAGTGTTTCAGTACACACACGTATCTGCGCTATTTTCAGACACTTGAAATGTGAAGTGAATCAACAATAAAATAGTAAGGGGAACGTATAAATGTACGGCTCGGCGAAACAGATAAAGCAAGATTTGTAAAAGACTCACTTTCTCCATGTTGCAAGCATGAGGTTCCTTCCAGAAACTACTGTGTGGACTAGCGCCGCCCCCTAAACAACGCGTAGGTTGCCAGTTTTTAGATGTCGGACAAATCCGCATTTGCAATATATATTTTGGAGATAACGCCTGGAAACTTCCCGAAGGCGGTGGAAACGCGTTTTTACGATGCAAACGTCGGGAGAGATTTTCTTGCCGAACCAAGCTACTCAGTTCTAAAGGAATACTTCCTTTGTGTTCCTGGTTTACAATCGTACAAAACATAAATGGTGTTGAGATTATGATTATCCATTCCACAAAAACTAATTCCCCTTTGATGAATATATTTGCTGAACATTAAGTTTTGGTTGGATATTGACCTCTCTATTGATAAAACCCGAATGTCAAACTCACCCAATACAATCTAAAGATTTACAAGTAAATTGCATTGCGAAACTTCTTTAAATTGATCGTGATTTTGGTTTGTACGTTTCTGACACTTTTGGACCGTGAAACATACCCAGGAACATTATTGCTGTTTTTGAGAGACCGACTTATAGGCGAGTTAGATTTTTATAATGCTGAAAATAATTGTATTGTACCATTCTACGTGCATTTTCGACAAGCACTTGCATGCTGCATAATGAATGCCGGATTTTATTGTTAGAGCCTGAAGGCACCACATTACGTTCAACTGACAGTACGCACTGCTTTTTGGCGCGATTTGCTTTCGCTGAACCGTAGGTCGTTTTGCTAATTATAATGATATGGAAAAAAAAGTTTACGTCCTATTTACATTGTTTATTTGTCAAATACATTTCAATTTGTTGGTGTTTCTTATTCTTTAACCATCACAGCTGTTGAATATTAATGTTAACACCAAAGCTGAATGTCAGACACAGCTAACTAGCATAGCCATATTGCCTGTCCATATATTAACCTGTAAATTGGTTTGCCACATTCATTCAATGAATTTCAGGATTCCAGCCTTTGAACAACAAGGATGAAAAGGAACGACAATCTGCAATGCAGACCGAAAGCAGGTTTGAAATAATATGTTTAAAACCCGGGCGGCCCGGTATCGAGTGGTTAGTACGTTGGCTTCACAGTGCAGAGGTACCGCGTTCTATTCCAGCTCGGGCCTTCCTGTGTGGAGTTTGCATATTCTCCCCGTGCTTGCGTGGGTTTCTCCGGGTCCTCCGGTTTCCTCCCACATTCCAAAAACATGCATGGCAGGCTGATTGGACACTCCAGATTGTCCCTAGGTGTGAGTGTGAGCGCGAATGGTTGTTTGTTTCTGTGTGCCCTACGATTGGCTGGCAACCGGTTTGGGGTGTCCCCCGCCTACTGCTCGAAGACAGCTGGGATAGGTTCCAGTGCAACATGCAAACTCCACACAGGGATGCCGGAGCTGGAATTGAACCCGGTACCGTAGCTTTGTTGTTCCCGCTGTCTCAATCAGGCTGCCTCCCCGTGCCGCTATTCAATCAGAAGAAAAGAAATCGAATTCCTATGACGTCGACTCCTTCTGAGAATAACTTCTTCTCTCACACCGAGTTCATGCCACCTAACAGCTCACCTGCTCATTGTGGTGCATCAGGTGAAGTATTCATTCAGGCTATGTTGACTTTTACTGCAAGAGTGTCAGAACACCCAGTGAGAAAAATGAATGTGTCATAAACTCGGATAGTAAGTACCCTTCACCATAGAAGCCTCCAAAAACATTAATAATGTGAGGGCATTAAACTGAATGTTACTAATACCAATATTATGGAACGACTGGCTGCTCACAAGCAAAATCTACATTTAACAAAGTGTTTCTTGAATTAACTTTCTCCTCAGGTGCCTATCGGTCTTACCAGGCCTCGGGTTCCTCTTATGATGTTAATCCAAGTCACCAGTGGAACAATTGGGACATGGCACGATCTACTCAGTCTCCACAACATGGCAGCTATCAACCTGCACCAACAATGAGATCTTACGCGCCTTTACCACATCCGTACAAAGCTGGAAGGGGAAGGTGGGTATTGTCTGTTGCCATTGCAGTTGTTGAAAATTTGGATTTGAGTTTTGTTTCGTTCTCAGTTCGAAGATGGGAACACCCGGCAACCTTGAGAAACAACAGGCTTCCGGATCAATATTCGCTTCCAGACAGAACCAGTATCAACCATCTTCCAGCAGTCAGAGTGCCTCAAGCAAGCAGACACCTCATCGCGGGTTCTCTCAGATGGGCCAACAATCATCTTGTAGGCCGGCTAATCCCGCACAGTTCAGATCTCTGCCTCGTCCCGTCGGTCCACCTAGCGGGCCAGCTGCTCAGACACAAAAACAATGGAATTTTACTAGTAGTTTTGGACCGCAGAAGACCACCTTTGTGGGGAAAAGCAGTGCAAGTACACCCCAGACTACAGGAGAAACTGAAACGGTATCAAACACTTAACATGCACTATATCAATATGTTAATAAGTCGATGCAATCTCCGTATTTTCTGTACTACAGTATTTTCCTTTGTTGAGCAGAAAAGTGTTCCCAAAAAAGCACCGTTTGACAACTCACTCAGGATTTTGACTGCAGTCATCGACGGCATGAAACACTGGAGCCAGTTTAAAGACAAAGTCATGTGTTTTTTTGAGATATTTGGTTAGTTGCTTGTGGATCACTGTTGCCTCTCCTCTCATCTCACAACCATGTCAACATTCCAGCATGTGCTCTCCCATCAGCCACTCTTGATTCCGCTGTCACAATTGGTCGCCATGGAGCCAAAAACCTTCTGTTGAGAGACGGCAAGGAGGTTGTGCAGTGTCTCTTCTATGAAAACGTGAGTTGGGAATATGCATTACACAGTACTCTGTGCTTCATTCTGGATGTCTGACCCCGCAAATTGTGTCGTTTTGTATAAAACAATGCAACAACTTGAGTTATTTTTCTACAAACCAACCCAGAGTGTTTGGTCACATGGTGCACTGTTTTGAGAATTGAGCCCATAATCACCCACTTACTTTGGTACATTTGAAGACAGAAAGAGTGCGCACATTGCCGAGGTATTGACATTGTGATTTTTTTTTTTTTTCAGGAGCAAAAGCTGCCTCGCCTTATCCGTGGTCAAGTTTACCGCTGTGTCGGTAACTATGACCGCGTCAGAGATGTCCTGGTGTGCGTGTCAATTCGAGCAGCCAAGCCTTCAGAGGTCAGAAATGCTCAGGAGGCCATCAAAGCCTGCGACACTCACATGCGCAAACTTGTCAGATTACTTCATGAAGTCTGACAACTGAAAGTGTCGTAAGAGCGAAGAGCAATATTTTCGCATGGTTATTGTTTCACAGCGTTATACACATTTATATATATATTTTTTTTTTAATCAAAGGTTTAAAATAGTTTATGTTGTCTTTGTTCTGTTGTATGAAAACAAGAATATTTACACAGATGCATTCACTTGGCTGTTTTGATTATATATATTCTTGTAACTTTCTTGGCAATTCATTTAAAGGAAATGAATGTTACCAAAAATCATTGTGTATTTTTATTACAAAGAAAACCACAGACCAGCAAACGATGTTAACAGATTACTGCAAACACAACAAAGTCATCTCTCCAAATACAATTTCAAAAACAGGCAGTTGAGACCGACAATATAGCAAGTACTGTACAGTAATCTTATTTACAGCTACAACAAAGGGAAAAAAAAAGTCTAACCTACCAAAACACGTTCACCAGTGCTGAGACTCTTTACACAAAGAGGTTTTTAACAAAAAAGGTGGGGGGGGGCAGACCTGTTGCAATCCCACCGGTCAGTCCCACAGTATGAGGTCCAAACAGTTGTTGTTTTTTTTATTATGGCACCCTTAAAATGAGCATTTCTTGCGATCGGGATAGGGCATTATAGGGACCCGAATGTTGAAAGTTAAACCCATCCACATTTAAAGTAGCTGCTGAAATAGCAGTCTTGTGGGAGCACGGTGGCAGTTTTACCGTATTTTAAGACAAGTAGGGCCATGAAAGAGCAGCGTTCCAATCCCCCGTCACCTCACACACATACACACGCTAGAATAATCTGCTCAGATAAGAAAGGTTTGATTTGTACAACTCCTTGCTTTACCACTCAAAAGGGTCAAAGAGATCAATGATTCCAGGAAATAAGATCAGATGTTGTGTTACAACCTTTACAGCAATTTAAAAAGATTCTTCACTTTGATATAACTGGCATAAATGCCTCCTTCCATAATTGAACTACCTGATTTGCTCTTCTCACCATTCAGAGGATTATAAAACACAACTCCTTTTTCGCCTCTAATTTTGTTTCAGATCCGAATGGTTTGATACTGCATCAAACATGTGAAGGAAGAAGAAAAAAACGTATTCCACATTTTTTTTTCCAGTAGAAATGCTGTGATGGTGGAAACGACAACCTGATAACGGTATTGAACAATTGTCTTTGTCAAAGGCACAAGTTGGTCACATCACATTATAATCGACAGCAAGTTATTCTATCATTTACGTCCATCCATCTTCTCATGCATTTGTTTTGAAAAAAAATCCCCAAATCTCACTGCCTTTTGTTTGTTTGTTTTATCCGGAATTAAGTTGTGTTTGCTGTAGACAACAGGCGATTGCTTACATTTAACGAGCGAGTTGCATACAAAAACACTGTAATTCAGGGAAAGGTTTGACATTTTGGACAACGCTACTGAGAAACCATGATCTGTTGTTATACGTCTGTTAAAAAAGACACACCAAAATCTGTGTGTTGACTCTCCTTTTTTTACATGATAGTCACAAAAAGTAGCATCTCAGAGAAAGCTCCTCTTGATCCTTTAGTAGGCCAGAGTTCAATTTCAAGCCATTTTCAGAACGTGAAACTTCAATTCTGTTTGCTTTTTTTGTTCATATGTACAGTTCCCCCAGGTAAATGTCCTTGAGTTAAAAAAAAAAAGCTGTACTTGTATCGTACTCCTCAGAACTTCCTTGAAAACAGTAATTGATTTCTGATGTGGGGGGTTCCACATCAAGTTGTGTTTGCAATTCCTTTGTGCACATATGTCCTGCTTGTTTTGGAATAGTTCATGTTCCCGTCATGTTGACTTCTGACCCACAAAAGAAGGGCAAAAACACAAAAATGCTGCAATCACGATGACATTAAATGCCCCTTCAACACTGGACAACATCTTCATGGAAAATGGCAGAGTTAAAGTGTTTACAAGCTGGTATAATGATGTTTTAAAAAAGGTTATATGAAACATAACTGAAGTCATTTTACATATCACACATAGGAAGACAATGCACAATAGAGCCTGTTTTCCCAAACCGCATTTCAGAGCAGCATCTTTTTAAAAAAAATGCATCTGTCTTTTAGTTAAAGGCAGCTCAGCGAAAGCAGTGAAAAGAAAAAAATATTATAAGAGAGCGGGCAAAGGGGTGGGAGACAGCTGCTCCTTTGGTGCATATTTGGCAAAAAAGGGCAAAAAGATGGTAAGCAGCACTCCCACAATGGCCAACATGTACCCCCAGCCAATTTGGCATTCGCCGGCGTTGTAGACGTCCGAGTCTCCGCAAAAGGACCTGACAAGTGAAGAGTTGAGCCCAAACGGGTACACCAGCAGTCCTGCAGCCATGATAAACACTGCAAAGAGGGCACAGACAAGAATGCATTAAATCGTACACATTAGAAAGATGCTTGATGAGGAGGATAATGGGCACTACGAAATACATTAGAATACAAATTTGGAGATGCTTAATACTAGTTTTTTGACAGGATATTGACGAACGAAATGACTCTGTGCAGGAACTTAAGTCGAACGTTTTTTTGGGTCCTTGGAAAAGGACATTTACCAACTACAACACATTTAAACACACAATAAGTATCCAATCTTGAGTTCACTTGCAGCACCTTTTTTGGATTGAAATGTGTAGTGAACTGGACAACCACATGGGGGCAGTAGAGATTAACAATACTGTAAAGGTTCATTGGAAACGAGTCAGCTGTACTGTATAACAAAAAATTTCAGGACTGTTCACAGTAATAGAATACATTATTACACAATGTGAAAATCAAATAGACCTCAGGCATGACAGACAATGAACTAAAGGACAACACTAATAAGGATAATTGAAAAAAACCCTAAATTTATAGATCATCTGCTTTACCATGTTTTCTCTCTTTATAGCTATTTGTTGTTATTAAAATAGCAACATTTACTTGGATGCTTTCTCACTTGCAGCTTCTCAAGGAGCCAGAGAACAGTTAACTCCAACAAATTGAGTCATGTTTCATGGCCCAAAGCACCCAGCGCGGTTATCGACTCTCCTTCCAGCTATCATTGCCACTCAGTCATCCTGAGCTCTAGCTGGCTTTCGGTCAATGTCAGGTGTCTTTGTGGTTTTAGTTATTGAGAGCTACTGGTGCGCTGGTAAAGCTTGGGCTTGCAGTGTGAAATGTATACATCTTTGTTTCAATTTGACATCGGCTTCTCGAGTTGTAGGGAGAGATGCTCACTTGGAAAACAATACCAACATGGAGCCTGAGTCGAATAGCAGTTTGTGTATCAAATGAAATGATAGTAGAAGGGAGCTATAAGGAGGCCAACAGCGATCACTGATGTTCCGATTGTACTCTTTGGGATTCTCCAGAGTAGAAATTTAGAAGGAAAGGAGAGGAAAAGAAATATTGCCAATCCCAGTCTCAGGGTTCATTCAGGGGCACAGTGGTCTTTGTTTTGTTGTTCTTGTTTTGCTTTACGTCTGAAAACTGTCAAAATATACGACACCACTGTCAAAGTAACCCCCATTCATGTCATGTCAGTAGCTAGAAATGTCTTGTCGTGGATATAGTACAGTATTTTAGTGGTTGTTCGGATCAGAGAAAACATATCGTATCCTTGCTGGCTGTAGAATCTTGAAAGAGGCAAGCTTTGACAATCATCACAGATGACATGACAAACCTTAATTACAGCACAGGTTTCACTCAACATTGAATGCAATGTTGTCTGAATGACAGAAAGGACAAGTGAGTTTTATGTTTTCCATTGAAAACAAGAATGGTTTTTTTTTTTTTACCACTGTTCATGACCTGCCGGTCTAATCCAAAAAGCAATGGACAGTGTGATGAAAGGGGCTGACATAATGTGATGCAGGGAGAGTGAGGTTTTTTTATTGCTTGTGCAAGGATGTTGCAACCACATTCGACTGGATGTGAACTTCACATAGCAGACCGAAAGAGGAATAAAAGTTGAGATCTGGAGTGAATGTTGTCAACCTTAATCAGATTGATGAGAGAACACGAGGCTATCATAAAAAGATAATGGCAAGAACTAATGTGGGGTTGTATTCTTGCAATGCCGTCCTTCAGACTGAATACTTTATTTATTCATTTGATTATGATACAAATTATAATCCCTCGAGGAGAAATTCAACATAAATGGATTCATGGGCAATAAAACACTTCATTTATTTTTCCCCAACTACTGAAGTCAAATGTGCATGATGGCAAGGCTCCAACATCCACCTGTGACAGTTGTCACTCCATCACATTGAGCATGGGTCATCTTTTTTTGTTTTTTAGAAAGATGAAATGCGAATGAAAAATCTAGATTTCAATCAAAATCACATAGCACTGCAATACAGTCAGTCATGACAGTCAAGCCAAATAAATGAACTAAATTAACCTTGAATCCTTTTCTCAGTGGCGGAGCGAGAAATGGAAAGCCGCTGCGCAAGCCGGTCAAGCAGGTTCACAGAAGCGAGATGGAGATTGAATGAGTTTGTGGCGCAGGAAGATGTGTGATAACCCGGCGACCATGCGTGGCACTGAATCAATTTCATCACATCTTACACAGTAACGGGTTCTTACAAAAACATCAACACACCCAAATAATAATCTCGCTCATGTGTCACACACATGTGCCAAAGGCCTGAGGCCATCAATAGAAACAGCAAAAATTCTGAAGCCTCCTCCTATGACCTTATATTTTTCAAATTATCATGTATATTACTTTTGAAAACAGTTATCGTGGGCTCCGAGGATTAAACGGTGGCATCCAGTTCGATTCCGTGTAATATTAAAAAATAAAATAACAATACAGTGTACCGACCCAAAGAAAGATGCCTGTCTAGCCAACTACGAAAAAGTGGCTACTGCTGTAACCGTGTATTAAAGGAGAATGATTCACTGTTGGAACAATATCATGTTGTAAAATCTCTGCGAGGATCTGAGAAAAGACTGCCAGTGTAATTATCTAACATGTTGTCTTGAGGGTACCCTTCAATCCATGACATGTCCTTTGAAGTGCTGTATAACGAGGACAGAAGAAACAGCACTGGAAAGACGTTCAAAAATAAGGCAGAGTACATATATAAGATGTGCAGAAAATAGAGTATCACAGATATATATATATTCTCTTGCCTCCACATTCTCTATCGTTGGGTAATCATAAAAAGAAAATGGAAAAAAAAGTAACTATTTGTGTTTTTTTCAATTAATCTAAAAATCAAATTTAAACAAACAGACGAACAGACTTCAAATTTAACATTTTGGCTCGGATCAAAGATAAAAAAAAAAGCTTCACAGGACCGAATTTGATTTAAATATTTAATTGGTTATGTTTGCATGACCCGGAAGTTTAACATCAGTCTGGATATAATTTTTTTTTTTTTTTAACAAACCCCAGACAGAAATAATGAGTCATTTAATTTTTTTTTCTTCGCGTCTAAAATGGAAAGAATTGATGAACCAATCAACCATTTTCGTCTTTTAGTCATTTATGCACACTTTGCAGAGCCAGTGCCCACTCTGTGTGTGTGCTCAGCAAAATTTACAGTACCTGCTGCTACTTCTGTCAAGACAAGAATAAAATCACGCGACACCCATACCAGATTGATGCCTCCTGCAACCACAAAGATGTTTGATGACACCACCTTAACCACATCAACATCAAATGTAATGCATGTACATGCGGAAGCAACCCATTATTTTACCTGACCTTCATCCTTTCCTCAGATATTTGCAACATTATCATTCCAGTCTAATGGTAATACTGAGCATAAGACCACAAAAGATCACATTTCCTGTCCTCAAAACACTATCATCTGCACTGAAGTAACTGATGTGTCATGACCTGTATTTTTGTTTTCTTCAAGTGCGTGCTATTGGGGTAGCATTTTATTATTTTTGGTGTGACAAAGGGAGTTAAGTGGACAACATGTATATTTTTGAAAAATACACACAACAATATATTATTATACGTTATGTATTTATTAGTATACTGTATGCAGGATATCAGCTTCTTGAGAAGAATCATTGGTCTCAGACTACAGAACAACCGGATTGGCATCAAAGCGCCGTTTGGGCACATTTGTCACCCTGAAACACAATGTAAAGGAACATGTAGGACATTGCTGAGAAGTCCCCCTTAATTACAAACCCGAGCCTCGAGCGGTACATTATAGCGACTGTTTTTCCTCTTTTCCGTTTCACCTTGTTTTTCCCGTTATTGGTTTCACAGCGAGCAGCTACCATAAATAACACAGGTGAGTTGGTGAGTTGTTCGCTGTCTTTCCCACCCCTGCTGATCATAACAACAACCCAGATGTGATCCGGCGAGCTGATGTAAATGAGGTGCTGATTTACAGCAACAGCCTGGGGCGGGAACTGACCCATATACACACAAAAAAATAAATGGACGAAGGGCACTTGTTAATCAGTTGTTAATGAATCGATGAGCATGCTAGGTGGTAAAAGTCTGGATATTTGTAGGGACGGTAATCTGAATTTATGCATGTGTTCGGGAATTAATGGGAATAAACTACATTGTGACAAAATTGCAGTTCGACTGGGCTGTATGTTTGAGTAATTGCATTAAGCTGAACAAGTATGAAAAAAAAATCACCACAGATATTGCTGTTCTCTATTCTATTGAACAATTTTCTTTTCAGTTATAAAGCAACGTATCATGATCCTGTCCTGTTTGTTTTTCAGTGTGTGGTGGTCAGATTATTAAACCTTGCTCACGACTGTTTCCAGGTGCTTCAGTTTACGAGACATTCACGATTTTTGCCTCATAGTTTTGCCACGTAGTTTATTGTGTTTCTCTTGTATTTTTTTACTATGTAATCTCAGTTTTGTATTCTCGTGTTTGGGTTCCTCTTGTCCTTTGAGTTAACAAGTTATTTACGTTTTCTCGTTCCTTGTCTTTTGCAAGCGCCTTTGGCTTGTTGCGAATTCTCCTGGTTCTTTCTGACCAGCGTCCCGAGTTGTACTTCGTCAGACTTGCGTTTGGTAAATCAACCTTTTTTGAAAAAAACGAAGATCTTATCCTTGTCTTCGTTTATGGGATCCACCCCTATCCGGATTATTCTGGACACAAAGCTTATTTAAAAAAAAAAAAAAAGTCATTTGAATGTCCTATTCTCAGTATGCAGCTTTGAATATTTGTACTGTATCTCCTGGAAGTTTCAATTTACTGCAACATTTGCCCATGTAAATGTAATTCTTGAAGAATGGACAAAGATCCCAACTGACACACTCCAAAATCTCAACCTTAAATCAAGTTAAATGAAAAATATGAAAACATGTCATTTATTCTGTAATCAACAGTGTTTACAGGAGATGTGACTGTTCCACATGGACAACATAAAAAATAAAAATAAAAAGGAAAGCCCCTCTGTGATATGTCTGAAGGAAATTGCCATTTTCACTGGCCTCGCACAAGGAGTATTTCAATATGTCTCTCTATCCACAGGCGAATATAAGATGGAAAGGGATCATTTATGTGCCCCACGCAGCCACATTGCTCATATTTCCTCTTAATGTCCAGTATGACAACATGAAGCAGGAAGTATTGCAGTGCGGAAGACATTGTACTGACTCAAACAAAGGCCAGGCAAAAGATGAAGCAACTATACAGACAGTGACAAACACATGGTCCCCCAAATGTTCTGCATCTCAATGTTCATCCATTCTGATCGCCTCTCTTTTCACCCTCAATATTGGGTCAAGGTGAGGAATAGGTAAGGAAAGTTTTAAAGTTAACGAGGAGTTTGTCTCTTGTGGTGATAAATTTCCAAGTGGTAATCTGGGACGTGAGCGTAAACAGCAGGGATTCCAACCTAATGTGACGTGCTCGAGTCTGCACACAGCGAGGATCATTAAGACTGTGGGAAATGAGGCTAATGACAATTGTACAAGTACCTTCGTGTTCCAGAATGGAAGAGGTAACTCACATGTGTTTTCTTTGCAAGGGTGAAAGGAACAGAAGAAAATTGTGTTGCTAAGATTCATGCAAATGTATAAAGTCGTCAAGACGCAAGTATAAGTGAAAAGGACACTAATCGTAGATGTGTTTGTAAATACGCTTTTAAACACACACCGCTTCTCCGCGACCGTTTGGAAACTCAGCATTGTTCAAATGTGTCATTCTGTTATTCGGAGTGCCACAAAAAATGAGTGCTGGAACCCATTGTGCTGATTGGTTTATAACCTATGCTGCATTTGGAAATTAATGGGAGGGGAGCGCACCGTGCCTCTTCAAACACACACAGACTCTCAGAGTGGTTAGACAAAACTTCAGATCCTAACTATGTAAAGGTTTTACTTTTTGGTTTAAAATGACTTACCCTTAACTGGAATCCCACGTCGCATTGCGGCCAAAGGTACAATCCTGCTCGATTATTGTGACTTTTGGTGCTTTAAATAGTAAATTATTGTTGCCATGACTACTAAAACTTCTGGATCCAATTCTTTTTCGACATTCTTTTGGCGATTGGCAAACTTTTGGTGCATTACTGCCACCTTCTTGAGCATGCTATGGTAAAGTTCGCTGTTTGAATTAATTCATTCCCAAGTGAAGTAGTAAACTAAATGACGATATTTTAAGGTATGCTGGGGGTAACAAGCTTCTCGTAGCATGGTACAAAAGATTGCTTTTTTTCAAAATTGACACAATATAAATAATTTTGAAATGCTAAATACCAGTTACAATCACGTTTCATTCATATCCCACACTTGGCTACTTCATCTTTTGCAGCTTGATTGTGCCACTTCATTTTCATTCATCCATTCAATAAAAAATAAAAATGAAAAAAATGTGTACTCGAGCAGCGGGCCCCAACATTTTCTGATCCCATGAGCATGTCCTGCATATCAATAAAGTTGACAAAGCTGGAAAATACCCAAAACATTAAAGACAAGCTAATCAAACCAAAAGTCCTATGCGGGAAAAGAAGATAAATTCGTCCATGCTCGCTGGCCACTGATGTCAGTGGAGAGGGGAAAAAAAATCAGATGACCTTGAGCTCTGTACACAAGGTGTGGGGGGGGGGGGCGAGGAAAGGGGAAGAGAAGACGAGGAGGAAATAAAATACAGAGTGATAGGAGAGATTAGCAGGGCAATAAAAAGGTCTCTGCTATCTTTAGAATGAGCAGGTCTGCCCGTCGACTGGTCAATCACATCTCGGTAATTGGTCTGTTTATCACAGAGTCACTCAGACTGCCGAGTAGGCTGTCATGCAGTCACGGACGACAATGGAGCGTGTATTTGGGCAAGCCAATATTTGGTCAGACAAACAAACAATTTGTACATCGGTGTTTACTACTTTGTCGAGTTAAAAACCATTGGGAATATAGCTAGACGAACACATGAACAAGACTTCACCTTGCCTATGCAAACCCAGGCTAAGCCAAGAACTAGAGTTGTAAATCCATGACAGCATTTGTATCGATCCCCATATTCTATGCAAAATGTTGAGTTGTGAATGGATGGATGGTTACCAGGTGCCAAAATCTTTACATGTACATTTCAAACTAAAAAATGTGTTTCTTGACCTAAGAAGGATAATTGATTGCTTGCTAATATGTAACCGGTTGAGCGCAACTGCAACAAATGTGTTAAGAGAAGGAAAAAAAACAAAAAAGGACTGACAAATGCTCCTGGTGCACGCTGAGGCATCTGAACTCTGCCTGTGATGGCGAATCTCCATCCTGGGAGCACTGTAGCGATGATGACACGTGAATCTCACACGCTGCATCCAATCTATCAACTTAATTACTTGCATTTCCATATCCCTATCTTTTTTTTATACTGCAAATTAATTCAAAGCTGAGACAAATTGCTTGTCCTTGACTCCCTTATCCCTTATGAGGTAACCCAGAGCGCACATGTGGTTTGTGTCAATGTGCGACCTAACCAAACCTAATCTGTAGTTCAATCCATCTCCCCCCCAATATATTGAATTAGCATTGGAGACAGAGGACTTCACATGCATGAATGGCAAAATAAATAAGAGTAATACAAGAGAGAAAGTGGCAATTACATTAAAGCCATCAATCAAGTAGGAAGAGCAAGCAGTCCATGTTCAAACAATAAAATAAATAACCAAACAAAACGTTTCTGGGCATGTTTGTATGTATGTCAGTGGCGGGCCACCTTGTGTGACATGAAGTGAGTTTATCATGTTGACAACCCTTGGCTGTGGGCTAAAAAAAACTAGACAGGTTTAGTCACGGTCTCAGGCCCAACCAAGAATGTCAGTTGTGACCACTGACAATTCAAGTTTACGTCTGTGTACCAAAGGTGACGCCCAGTATGCATGCAGGTGTTAGCTACTACAAATTGCACTTTAGAGACTGTTTTTGTAAAATAACAGGAACCACACTAGCTGTTGAACACAGTATCAAATAGGTCTGTGCTGAAAAGGTGGTAACTCATGTACTGGTACCAGTACCGAATTGTGAATTGAAGGGGGGCAAAAATTACACAATGCCATAATTTCAAGTTGCACAGAAGGCAGAAGCTTAGTGAAAACAAGCGGCAGTTCAAGTCCTTCCCTTAAGGAATGGCTTGATCATAATGAATACAAATCCAAGACTTGATGTGTCAGCTTCAGGATACACATGAGCCTTGATTTGTTGTTACCTGAGCCCAGAGCAACAGTGAAGTCATTTTCAGTCGACAGAAAGTGTCAAAATGTCTGCCCCTGGAGATGGATAAAAACGGCTGGGTTTTGCTGCTTGTGGATGGGTTGGAACATTTTTTTTTTAGATGAGTGAAGGTGCATAGAACATATTATTGTGAAGAAAATTTGGGAGCTGAATTCCCCTTTAAAATATAGATAAGCTAGTACTGTATACAGTATTCTTTTTTTTTTTTTTTTTTAAGCGCAGAGGCTTTCTTCATGTCACATTTTTAGAGACACTTGCAAATACGTCAAAATAGCCCCTGCATGATGTTCATTTCTCGAAAGTCGAATACGGTAGCTGTTGATTGCATGAACCCTTTCATGCACTCTGTAACCTAATAACATGATAAACTGTCCACTGTAGTAACCGCTGTCCCTGAGGGGGTTAAAGGTACTTGTGCAACTGCTTCTACCTACAACCTCTCATAGCAAAGGGAAAAAAATGAAGACACTGTGCAAAGTGAATTCTCCCCGAGTTCCCTGACATTACACGGAAACCTTTATGAACGTTGCAAGTTGCTGTACATGAGGTGGGGTTGGGTGGGGAGGAGGGTGTCATCGGTGGAGGTGGGGGTTTTGGTTGGAGCAGCAACATAATGAATCCCTACAGGAGATGTCGGGAGCCTGCTGGGCTTCTGTAATGAAGTTCTGCCCAGCCGACACTCCCTGACCTACTGGCATTAAGGAAAAATGGAAAAACATTACCTTCAGCCTCGACATTCTCAGACCAGCAGCAGAGACAGGCGCATGCATGCGTATCAGTAATATCCTTGCTCGGTACACAATGTAGGAGTGTCATGAATTGCATTTGGAGCCATGACTTTGTTGTGGAGTCCCACCGAATTAAGCCACTGTCAATTACAGGTGTACAGGATAATGATAGGATAAAATAGCGGGAACTTGACCACTGCTCAGCCATTAAACTACATATTTTAAACCATCCAAATCATTCGGCCCGACTGTTTCGGTTCGTTACGCATGTGTTCCGTTTGGTAGGTCTCAGTTTCACAAAGGTCGGCGATCCCTGCCGGCTCATTTGATCTGCAGATTAAGTTCATTACAAGAGAACGCGCTGTGTAGGGGCGTGGCATGGATCAACTGCTAAGATAAAAAGGACAGGCCTTTTGAGTGAGACGTTTATGAATCCAAATTCTGCGCATGCGCCCATTTGTTTCTGCTTAATATTTAATCTCCAAGCTAACAGTGTGAGCAAGATGCCGGATATCTAAACAACACTTCACACTTACATTCACACTTATGGGCGCATGTTTTGAGAGTGTGGGAGGGAGCCAGTTGACCTGCAGACAAACAACGCGAGCATGCGGAGAACATGCAAACCCCACACAGGCGGCCGTCTCGACTGGCAGACGTGCTAACCACCAGGTCACCGTGCTGCTTCATTCAATATGTCAATTGTAAACCAAGGAGCCACAAACAAATCTACCTCAATTTCTTCAGTGCAGACAAATGGCCTCCATCTCTCTTTGGGATCGATGTCGTGCTTTCAGACCTCGAAACGAAGGCTTCGGTGACCAAGACAAAAAGATGACCCGGCTGCGTAATAAAGACGACCACTGAGACACAAGGGAGTGAAGCGCTAATGTGGTGAAAGCACTTCCTTGGTTACGGCAGACTTCATTAGGATAGCACCGCAAGCACAAGCGCACACAAAGGCTAAATTAAGTAATGGAAGTATTAAAAGGATATGTACGGTTGTCATATGTGTTGTGGTCTGAAGGTGACATAATATATCAAACTCACTACATGGTTACAATGGCATACAAATAATCATAGAACACACAATCATTGGAACGAGTTGAAGCAGCTGCTAAATTTTCTACTTAGACAACTTTCTGTTCTACCATGAAAAAAAAAATTAAATCAGTTTCAACCCACCTAAGAAACATAAAAAAAGAAGAGAGCGCCACCTAACGGGGACGACGGGAACAGGAGGACTGACGGATGGCCCATCAGTGCGCATGTTGAAGGTGCAACCCCACATTGACGAAAAATTGTCGGGGCACGTCGGCTGTTCTTAGTGGATGAATGCACATGTTGAGGGGGAATTCGTTTGTGCTCCTGGCGGGCATCATCTTCGAAATTGCTTTGTCTGCTTGGCCCAGCAAGGGCCATGAAAAAAAAGATACTTTTGCAATCTCAGATTCAGGGCACTTTTTGCAAGAAAGAGTGGGTAAATATTGCCAGATTATGAGTTGCCGTGGTGATAGACTCCTATTCAAAAGTACTGAATACTGTCATTACCAATAACAGATGCTCAAAACCTTTTTACGTGCTATGGCCCTGAAATTCATTTAAAATCTGTGATGGGATAGCTGGTCTCAAACTCCAATCAGCTTATTGTTAACTCTTGTCGTGGCTCTGCTTCGTCACGTAGCAACAGCAGGAAAAAAAAAACACGCTCAAAAATGTCTTTTCAGTCTTAAACAAAGAGAGAGACATGTATCTGTGGCCTTGGTGTGGACCTAAGACAACAAAAGCATTTCAAAAGGACCAGCAAGGCCCCTGGAGTCAAGTTTGCGCAGAGTGAGAATGGGACTGTCCTAATTATCAAGAATCCAATTACTGTGGCTAATAATAAGTAGCCAATGCAGTTCAGACAAATGAAACATCAAATAAAAGGCCCTCGAGTGAAACGCTGACGACTATTCATGGCACCTCACTTCGCCTCAGCGGAACATTATGGCACTGCAGGAGTACTGAATAGCATATAATGAGAATAACCATGACACTTTAGTCACAACATGTTTAATTGTCCATTAGCATGCTGTAAAATCTGCTAGGAGAGCATCGGTCTCTTCTCGGCAATCCGCCTGTGAGCTCACACAAGACTGACTCAAAAGAAGCTTCGGTGATGCGTCAGCCGAACAAATGTCGCCTGTAAGCCTGCATTCACCGCAGCTCTCGGCTTCGTCCAAATTTGTGGGTCAACTAGAATACGAATGTCGGTTGTTGACAGTAACCCACATGCATGCATTTCCTCAATGCGGATCATAAACAATGGACTCTTGCTAAAGCCAGATTTGACAAACGTGCACAAAATGAGACGCAGTGTGCAATCTGGTTTTATGTCTGTGTGGATTGTGTTACCCGTCACAATTAATTTCCTCCCGCAGTTACATTTTCAGCATATCTTGACTAATGGGAAGTGATTTGCAGACATACTCGGCGCATGAAATTGGCAATGATGATGCAAATCTACTTTTCAGTCAAACTTGCACCATATCACCGAAAGAGTTGTTGCCTTTATTTTGTGCCGCACCCAAAAGAAGCCGTCCAAGGCTGCCGGTATTATTCAAAGATACTGAGCAGCAACTGTCACCCATAATAGGTGGCATCAAGTTGAAGGGTGCCTCGCTCTGCTCCACCTTCTCGCTTATCCCTCAGCTCAACCGCTGCTGACAGATTAAAGCCTCTCCATCTGGTTAATGTTGACATTTCTATCGATGCGTCATATGGCTTGAGCTGTATTGTGTGATTCACTTATTGATGAATTTGGAAAGCGCTGCGGGAGCAAAACCAGAGAGAGGCGCTGCAAGACCGATGCCTCAGAGGTGACCCAAAGGTAACATATTTAGCATGCGCAAGTGCACGTAAAGAGATGCCGGGAGCTCAAATTGGAAAATTAACATCATCAACTTAAATGCTGCGCATCTACTTAACCTTAAAAAAAATCACCTTCACACACCAGAATATCACCTCTTTTGAGTGTAATCAGAGAGTTTGAAGTCTACATGGACTGATTGCACGTTTAAATATGCTAGTCAGATGCTGTTGGGTCAAATGTGTGCTTCCCTAATATTCACAGTTGCAATGATATCTATGATGCTTTTTTTTTAATCTGTATTTTTAGTGCATAAGAGCATGGCGGCCCTTAAATCATCTTCCGCTAACCAGCAAGTAGAGCTTGCTAACAAATAAACTGACAAATAGCTTTACTCAGAAAAAAATCGAGGGTTTTAAGGTCTTCCTGACACCCACCCATCCCTGAAAATAAAAGATTTTGGTGCCTTGGTATAGCGAACTCCCATTGCAGGCGATACGTTCCAGAACCAGCAAAAATAATGATATCGATGAACCATGTTAAAAATCCTACACATTTTAAACACATTAAAATGATTCAAACATATTTTTGAAAGTACCGTATTGGCCCGAATATAAGACGGCCCTGATTATAAGACGACCGCCTCTTTTTCAAGTCTCAAGTTTGAAAAAATACTTTTTGAACACCAAATTAATTCTTATACAGAAAATAATTACAGTACATCTGAAACAAATGAGTCTAACAATATATTTGAGAGAAAAAGCATGTTATTTTGCCTCATTCAAATCTTAATATCTGAACATTTAAATATGTAAACTAAAGTGCAATCACATTCGCAAATGAATGGCTTCTGGTTTTTGAAATGTAAATGACATAACTTCTCCTCAGCTGCCGGTTAACCTGGCCGATCTTCGACCCACTTTTCTCCAGATTGTCGCTACGTTTCTCCATTTTCTGTTATCTCTTCTATTATTTTCTTCTCTTTTCTTTCTTACCGCTATTTTTTATTTTTCTTCTTCGTGCTACCGCTATTTTTATTTTTATTCTTCGTGACAAGGGGTTCACTTTGGCCTTGGGAGTCAAGTTCAGCATTCGCTTCAATGATATACGGCGCCATCTAGCGTCGTGAATGGGTATAATGTGTAGACCCCGAATATAAGACGACCCCCACTTTTACGGTCTTATTTCAATGCAAAAAACCCTGTCTTATATTCGGGCAAATACGATATTTATTAGCACCTGTTGTCACTCCACCCCAAACAAAGATGCTCTTATTCGCACAGTTCTCCAAATAAGAAGCAAAGCATGCTTGCTTTAAGCCGTTTGTCACGTCGCGAGTGTCTATATCTGCACGCCGGCCACATTGGATGGGGCAAGTTGCCGTCGAAGGCAGGAGGCACTCAGATCCCGACAGGAAGTGACATTGGCTCTAACGGTAACTGTGTTTAAATGTATTGGCGATGGGTGATGGAATTCAGCATGTGTATTGCACCACGACTGCCTGCACATTTGAGACGCCAGACAAAAGAGAATCCTTTTTACTCATCAGTAACTGCATAATATTTATCCTGCTCATCTCTAAAACAGGTATACTTTTTATACCCTTTCAATGTCACGAAGCTGGGTGGGGAGGCAGCACCCTAGCACCCTCTACCGACGTGGCTTCCCTGGCAAAAAGTCTGTCCGGGGTATGAGTTCTCAAAGGATGCCCAAAACGCATGGTTATGAATCCCAAATTACACTTCATCACTAAGCAAATTTGTCCAGTGTGTGTACCCAATGCAAGCCAAAGTATGTGGCTGCTCGTCCATCAGCCACATCCTGGCCTCGGCACATCTCATCCATGGCCTGTACTAACTGAAAGCACCATCTGCTTTGGCAGCAAACGACCCACGCTAGGCCAGGTCCCTGCTCTAAAGATGGAAAAACCAGTGATGATGCGGGACGCTGCAGATGCCCCTCGATCCAGATGTTGCCGGTTGGCCACGTCTCGACACGGCGGCGCATGTGCAGATTCGCGAGCCTCCCTGTGCCTGCATCCTTGGCTTGTGACCCGCAATCAGTCGGTCGTCTGCCAAGCCCATTAGCCATGCATGGTTTCAATCAAAATGCAACACGCTTACTAACTGACGTATGGTGTCTTAAACATCGGGGGTCCATTTCACCCTGTGTTTTGTGTTCCTGTTATTTCCTTTTCCCCCAACCCTCTGTCTGGATCTAAAATGGTGCGTGGGCTTCATTGATTAAAAACATGCATCAATCAATCAAGTCCATGTTCCAACAGAGACAGAAAAACACAACATGTAGCGACACTCAGTAGGCTGCTCCTGTCACCTTGTGTGTGTCTTTATAATGGACCAGATAGGAAACAAGCCTTTATTGATGGATAAAAGCATTTTTTATTTCCTCATTTTCCGCATTTGTATTGACTTACGCATACTCAGAAAGGGAATGCAAATGACCTTGCGTCGTCTCAAAGCAAACACTGACAAATGACAGGAGGGCTTCTTTCTCCCGAGGAAGTGGCGTTTTCTTCAGCGTTGTTAATTGGTGCGCGTGTGTGAGTTATTGTTGCCTGTCTGTCTATGTTGAGCTCTGTTTGAAGCCACTTACGTTTCCTTGTGCGTCTTTGGGATGCAGCGAGTAACTCCCTTACTGCAGTTTGCGGCTGCATGCTAAGACTGAAGCTAGTAGACTATTTGTCGCTCGTAATACAGTATATCTAATGGCCCACCACAAAGATTCGACCAAGAGGTCGGGAGGGCTTTCGGGCATTTTCTATTATTGGAGTGCTGAAATGGAGTCCCCGTTGGCCCTTAGGATAGGGTGTGAAGCCTGAGAACATTATGATGTTGAGGGTTCTATGGGTCATAAATGTCACAGAGGCAGATATTCCATCCTCTCAAATAATAAGCCTGGCTATACGTTAATATCAGCTACTGTATTTTGATGTGAACATTGCAGATTGAATGTCACACTCTTGCGGTTTCTTGTTCTTTGTAGAAGCAAATTAGGTTGCGCTGCCTATTGGCGAGTCCCGCATGCGGTCTGTGGGCTGCCCGTTGCCCATCGCTGGTGTAGGGGAAGGATTTAAATAACATTTTCCAGTAGATAAAGACATGCAGTGTGGGATATTTATATTGTACATTTTTCATTTCTCGTTTTCTTTGTACATACAGTACAAAGAAAACCAAAAAATAAAAAAATCCAGCAAAAAAACTGTGCATTTGAGTGAACAGTAAAACTGTCGGCTGAGTGGTGGAATAAAATATCAACGTTTCAAGAGCTTTCAACAGCCACTAAGGAGTGTCTCTGTCTCGCCTTCCCCATTCAACTTGCTGGTTGAGGTGGCGTGCGCACACACACACACACACACACACACACACACACACACACACACACACACACACACACACACACACACACACACACACACACACACACACACACACACACACACACACACACACACACACACACACACACACACACACACACACACACACACACACACACACACACACACACACACACACACACACACACACACACACACACACACACACACACACACACACACACACACACACAGGATAATCATCACTATGTGTCAGGAGCATTCCACTTTGGGGGAAAAAAACGAATACGGATGAATATACAGTGCAGTGAAATCCCAAACTGACATTATGCAACACTTTAGCACAGCATTTTTCATTTTCTTGTAATTGCTGATAGCAATCATTAAAAACTGCATTTTAGTACAAAAGTCTAATAAGGTAATATGTTCAAGTTATGTTAAATGTGTTATATTACCGGTAAGTATTGTAGCCAACTGCTTCATTTCGGAATAACTGAGCTGTGGTTGAGAGACCAATTATCAGCTGTAATTGTCCCGCTTTCAGGGCACCCAAGTTGTTTTACCCGCTATTATAACGTCTATCTGAGGACGTATTATAGGATGGGAATACTTTATAGGAAGAAGTAGTAGTATTCTCTGTCCTTCTCTATATGTTCCTGAAGATGAGATTTTGACATCTCTTGAAGTCTCAAGTACTACCGCAATATTGAAACTGACAAGAGATGGGTCATAACATTGTGAGAATGTCATGACTGGCATGGGAACCAGTGTGATAATTTGACGGGATTGTTGTAGGTCCGTCTCATTTCAAAAGGTCGGCAATATCATTTAAGTCATGGCCCGACACTTAGCACAATAATTAGCAAAGTTGTGGTTTCCAGTTTTCTTCCTTCATCCGAAGACGACGTTTTTCGAATGTCTGTCTCCGTCGATGCAAATTGCCTGAGGTCAAACGGCAAGCTTGATATAAGATTTCGAAGCAATGTTGGGATGTGAGCTGCACTGTTGACAACATCCAAGGCCTCTTATTGGAGCTATTAGTACGCATGACCAGTTCTTTATATCCAGGCGGTGTTAATGTGAGGTTAGATTGATGATGATGATGTCTTATGTGGGTTGACAATGAAGGCTTCATTTCCATAATGGATCTTCAGAGCCTCTTTGATGCGCCGTTGACAGAGGAGAAAACAAGTGTCTTCTATCTATGAGTGATAGAAGAGCAGCAAACGAGCCAATCCCATAAATGACCCCATTACTCTCTCCTTCCCACATTAACAAAATGTAGCAAACGGAGCAGAAGCTTGAAGGATCGTGCTCACAGCGACAACTATCTAACTTCAAGCTTTTCTGTCACAGAAAGACAAAGCTTCGTCTGTCTCGTGCCACACGCTTACAAACACACTCATGCTCAGACAGCCCTTCCCAGCAGCGCACACACATGCACCTTCTAGTTTTACCGCCAGAGAGCAACGGGCAAGATGAGATCCCCGCACAGCTTAACATCTGGGCGCTTTGCCGCTGATGCCCTCATAAATAAAAGATAACTTCTGCCTGCTGCGCACAGTCACACTCATATAAATCATGTATATGGATTTACACTTGGCTTTCGTCCTCTTGCAGTCTCAACCCCGCCCCTTTTCTTTTTTAGCCTTTTCTACGATTCTCCTCCGCTGTCTTTTTGCCATTTTACAGCCAGTGTGTGAAGTCGGCGAGACAAAGGGAAATTGAAGTTCATTAGCAGCTTCAACGGTGGGAAGAGAGGCCACCTAGTCCTTCCCTCATCTTTGTAATTCAACATCGCTGCCAGCCTGGGCGATTTTCTGGCGGACGTCAGAAAGTGCTATGCTAACACAGTTGCCCAAGCACAATAAATACAGATGGCAATGACAGATGTAGCGTAGAATGTGTCAACCTGATGTGTATTTACAGCAAGCGCTAAAGGTAACAACTATGGCAGATGCTGTTGTTTAATAGAAAAATTGCATGCCGACTGAAGTCGCTTTTATTCGTTTTTTTCAAAGAATCAAAGGACTCCTAAAGGAAAAACAAAACGGACAGACACAGCATGCGTGGGACTCATCTGAACGCATGCCGAATTAATGGGAGGAAAAATGGACACAATATGAAGTGAGCACACATGCTAATTGGCAGAAAGTTGTCGGAAAATTGTACTGTGTGAACATGATTGTTTATGAACAGAGATAACTACCACAAATGTTTCCTTTAAAATGTTTGGTTTTGTCTTGTTTTGTCCACTTCAGGGGACCAGTACAAAATATGAAATAGACACTAAACATGACTGTGAAGCCTTAATAGAAGTGAAGAAAAAAAAAAGTTCAAATGTCATTGGAACGTTCATGTTCACTCATCAAATGAGCATGAGGAAATTTCGAGTGCAGTGGTACCTCTACTTACGAATGTCTCTTCATACGAAATTTTCAAGCTACGAAAGGGAAACGTACAGTGTGGGCTGCTTCTCGCAGCTCCGAGTTTCCTGAGCGCAACATACTAAAAGCTGCTCCGCCATTGGCTATTACCGAGCATCATCCTGGCATCCCATTGGCTAAGAGGACCTCTACCGTATGTGTCTCTGTGTGTAGAAAGATAAATACATAGATATGTTTGTTTATGCAGCATCCTCGACATTCGCCCCTCGGGCCATGAGGTGTTCCGTAAATGTGAATCACCCAGAAAAAGTGTTCACTTGCCACTTTCATCTTCAGGTTCTGTATTGGGCCCAGTGTTTTTTTATGGCCTGTTGGCTAATGAACAGCATAATGGTTGTCTGATGGGATTAATCCCAAAAGAGAGCAAGAACAAATCAACTTGAAATAAAAAGAACGCCCAATTATGCCGAGGCTCCTCGGGCTGATGATAACGGATAATTACATTTTTTTTATATTCCTTTCGCCATGGCCTAATACGTTTGCTCAGATGTGGCGATGTAACCTTTAATGAACACTGTGATTGATGAGGCGCCACGTTTTCCCTCTGCAAATGATTACCGATCGCTGTTTCCCCTTCTTATGCGCTCAGACACACATGACAACAAGCCCGCTTGTCGACGGGTGACACTCGGAAAAAGGACAGCATCTCGTTGTAGACCCTCATTACTCATATCGTGAGATATGAGCATGGAGACGGTATGTAATTAAAGAAAGGAGAAAAAAAAAACGATCTGGGCCTCAGCTTTATCCGTCTGTGGCATGTGATGCATTTACATTCACAAGAGTGTCAGCTCGAGACAATGCCGGACCATATCTGTCTTTTGAGATGAAGGCATTGAGATGTCGCCCGCATCTGATTTCTGTTTCGAGAACAAACAACGTCGAAAGGAATTTGCAGTAGCTGGCAGAGCCGAGGTAGTCACTCTTGATTTCCTCTTGTCAATATAAACACTTCTAGATTTGTGACAGCACTTGCACTCTCAGTTGAGTTGATATTTTAAAGATGATCTCAGTTTAAGAATCCTATTAAATCATCCATCCAGCATGACAGCAAATGAAATGGCACAGCAACCCCCCCCCACAACCTCCTCATCCTAAACCGCTTGTGTCAATTCCCGAGACGAGGGAGCAAGTGTGCACCACGTGTCAGAATCTGGTTTCCAGGTCTAAGCCCTGACACTTGACAAATGTGCCCCCCACCTCCCCAAACCTGGTTACTCGCAGGTTGGCCAATGACTGTAGCTATTCGCTGTTTAATGTCCCCCACAATCCGATTATGTCTTTCAGGGCTTGCGTTTGCCAGCCAGACAGAGATGGATGGTTATTATAAACGAAGGCAGTGCCCGGGCTGAACATTTTTAAAAAGGTTAGGAAAGACATAAACACAGCTGGGCTCAAGGATGTCTATGGCTAAATAGCCCAGCCCCCAAGGTTGGTGAAGTCGAGGGGGAGGAAATGACACAGGTAGCAAGGTAGGCTTCATCTTCATCACCTTCATCTTAGCAAGCAACCAAACTGGCTGTGAGAAAGCCACTTTGATAGGACGGATGAGCTTCAGCTCCTACTTTGAGCGCGACATGGTCAACCTAAATCGCTACCATGCTAAGAAAAAAGACAAAATGTCAAGATAAGACCATACATATGACAAATGCGGACTACATACAGTATATACTGTATACAGAGTTATAGACCGCCAATCAGCTCACACCCTCGAAAATGCCTAGCTGGGTATGGAAAAAAAAATTATGGCTCTTAAAAAGTGGTCTCTCCTTTATATTGACAAATGACACTTGATTAGGTCTTGCACAGGCTTTTGGACCTCTACCAACATTTTTTTAGTTTAGTAAAAAAAAGTCTATTTTCAATATCAGAGGTGCCAGTTCATTATTCGTCATCCATCAGCGCCCGGGCACCTGTCTGTCAAGTTTTCAAGCCGAACCAAACTGCCATTGTCAGTCAGTCATGTTATTTTAACTGTGTTTCTGTCCAATAAAATTCATCGGTCCGCCACTCCGTCGATCTTCAGTTAACCCCCGCACACACAAAAAAAGTTCACAATAAAACACATCATAGTCCGTCGGATGGAAATTTCAATTAAAATGGTAAATGGAGGGCACCAACTATCAGTGCATCTACATCATACAGTATCGGTCTAAAGAGATTTACACACACACACACACACGCACGCACACACACACACACACACACACACACACACACACAATCTATTGAACTGTAAGTCTAGAGGAGCAAGGGAGCTGTTTTAACTCCTAAAAAGCCAACAAGTTTCATTTCAACGTTCAGCATAGTTTACCTGACACCGAATCCCCTGTATTTATCACGTATAAACATGCTTTATGTCTGTGTTGAAAATGATACAACTCTCTGCGGTTTTCTTGTCAACTGAGAACGACAAAAAAACGGTGCGGTCCGTCTAAATGGTCTTTTCAAGAGAGAGCTACAAAATAAAGCATGCACCTGCACAATGGCAAGATTTGTGATTAGCATGAGTGCACAGCTTTCATCTTAGCAACAATTATTTAAGCTATTCAATCAATACTGGATTACAAAGGCATACCTTATAGTATGTATTTGTACCACGTGAGTACAGGAACAGTACCCCGTTCAACATAAAAGGTCTAGTCATTCCCTTAATGTAGATGACAGGGTTGTTGACAAAATGCCCAAAGTGGATCATGTTCTCTAAGCGGTGTGTGGCACAGTGGTAAGCATCGACTTTAAACATGAATCAATACAATCAAAAGATCATTTGGAACATAGTGAATAATTGTTAGATTTGAAACAGCTTCATTATTTTTCAAGGGAAGTATTTGCCTGCTTCAGCGGGGCCATAGATTCAACGGCAACACCTTTTGGGAAAATGTTTGCCAACCAACTTTGTCCAATCAAATTATTGTGTTTATTCTTTTTTCCACCTTTTTTTGTCTTTAAGCTTTTTCGTGTTTGTAGAATGGCTTCTGGTCTCTGAATGGTCCATTCTACCTTGCCCTGAAAAGGCTTCAATCCAGTGCTTGCAATCAATGCCTGGGAACAGGCCAACCCAAACTTTCTCCGGATAACACAATTAGCCACGGAGCATCCAGGACCGGCCTCTTTCACATTCAGGATATGTGTGATTGCCAGCAAGTCTCACTTGCATCCATACAAACCGTCAGCCTATTACCATGCAAAACTGCACCCACTTCTTCTGGGCCGGGACCATCTTAGGCCTCAGCATAAAAGAGGTCACTTTCTTGAGCCCTGCTTTGTCCTGTAGCCACTAACGCGTGTAATTTTTATGCAAGAGTGGGATGTCGGTTGTGAGCAAACACACCTCTTTTAGTTTGCGCTATTAAAGGATTTGGCGCAAATAGTGGGAGAAGAAATGTGTAATTGTGGCCCAGTGGGAAAACGGAAGGTTAGTCAGTGGAGTTTATGCAGACAACATTTCAGTAGAAGTAAAAAGCTTTTTTTTTTTCAGGTGAAACGACGCACCAATATTCTGCACGTGTAATTCAGTGCGGGTCACCCATCTAGATAAATCCTACATAATATAGTTTAAGCTCCATGATGCTGTTCTGTTCTTATAAAATGACCACACGTAATCCAAAAGGCTCAGCAGCGCAGAGCGGGGAAAATGAGGCATTCCTGCAATGAAGGACCGAGATGGCTTCATTTGATAAAAATGCATGTGCGTAGGGGTGCAGGGCTCTAAACTGACCCATAAAGGATATTGAAGACCTTGCTAATAGGGCAAGCGGTCAGAGCAAGGTTTGAATGAGGGGAAAAAAAAACGTGCAGCCACCACAATCAATTCCTTTCCATTGAAGTCATGCACGTGAGTATATAAGGATATGTATGCGCTTCTTGTCCTTGGACAAGGGCACCGGTCACCGATTCTAATTCCATTTGCTCCTTAAAAACACTCAAGCCTTCCGCGCCATACATCTTGCCCCACTTCAAGTGGTGTGGGAATAAATAATTATCACAGCCCAGAAGGAAGAGAGCGGCAAGACAGAGGAGAGAAAAAAAAAAGGGAGCGAGAGCTGGAGACGTTATTGGCAACAATGAGGACGACATTGCTTTTGGAAGAGGACAGAAAGAAAATGAGGGTCAAGCAAAAACATTTCGGGGTGGGGAGGAGGATATGAAGTTAAACTATGGAATCTTAGCTGAGCAAAATTAAAGTGAAACGTATCTTAAGCCTACGCTTGCATACTTTGGAACGTGGTGTATAGTCTTGGTTTCATACTCCTAATCGATGCGATAATGAACCGTCTTATTCTGCAAGCTCATCTCTAATTCATTTTGATAATTTTGGAGGTGATGAATTTCTGTCGGTGGGCCTGTCCCCTCCAGGGTCTAAATTCACTTTTATGTTAATAGACATTCTCATTCTCCTGACTTTAATGGGTTTTAATAATGCACAAAGTATTCCATACAATTCCGCTAAATTCCTTTGTTCAAATCATAGCCTGAGGCTTTTTTTTTTTAACTCCCCTCCAGCTGGTCTTCTCTTGTCCGACCCGCAGAGGCTCCTGGCACTTGTATCCATGATACAATCATGATTGCAGCGGTAGCTGCAAATAATCTCCTTCATTTAATCCACTTTAGCTTCTCTTGTTTTTCCTAATTACGGCGGATTCTTCCCTGAAGGTTTTTCTTCGGTCGCTTTCTTTGTCTTTCCTTTACACACACAGATCTGCCCGTTGCAGTGCACCCCTCACACTGTAATTCCCAAATTGTCTCTTATTCCAAGTCTGCCCAACAGCCATCCATCATGTACCTGCCGCGGTGGACTCTTCAAACACGCTCCATTTTGATTGACTCTGTCAGAAAGGTGTTATTTTAACTAGGTCTATATTTTGAGAGTTGCACCATCATCAAGAAAACCCTAAAGTTCCATTTACAGTAACTTGGTTATCTTTGTCCAACAGAGGAGCAGCTCCAGATGTAATGAGTCTGTTTAGTAGTCGTGTGTGTGTGTGTGTGTGTGTGTGTGTCTAGTCCGCACGAGCACAGTGGTTTGTTTGTTGTGAGTACATGATTATTCCCGAGGCAGTGCAGTATTCCTTCACAAGCATCCTGTCGACAGCATGCAAGAGATATGAGCACAATTGGAGCAATTAGCAACCTAGCGATGAATGGCGCGTTCTTTGCTTCTCTCTAAAGAATAGATTTCGCCATTTACCGAAATGTCGTTTATAATGTTTTAGTTGACGTGCAAGTTGATTCTATCACTGAGTATTCAAATTAGGTTCCAGTAAAATCCTCTGAGCGCGCGGACCGCTCTCCTCAAGAGGAGCCTTTCTTCTGGATGGCAGCTAGCACAAAGGTGTGACCTTCGATTACTGGGCGCTACATTCCAATTAACTGTCGCTAAGCTGGAGGCTCACAGTGAACAAGTAGCAAAGACACAACTTTACACACAATTCAGTTTAATACCTTCTGCGGACTTTAATGAGCACAGAGGAAGAAAATTATTTTGACTAATCACCAAGTCATAATTACAATATAAGCAGCACTGATAAGTAAACACATTAAATATTGATGTGGATGCAGTATGACTTTGAAAATGCATTACCAATGGTGGACGGCATATTGTGAACTCCACTATTTGTATTTTGGAATACAATGACTTAAGTGGAACAGTACAACCCACAGCAGTGTGACAACCAAAACGCAGAGAGCCCCTGGCCAGAAGGACCATGGAGCCCCCCCCCATCATCCATCCATCCATTTTCTAATCTGCTTAACCTCACAAGGGCTGCGGGCGTGCTGGAGCCTATCCCAGCTGTCTTCGGGCAGTAGGTGGGGCACCCTGAACCAGTTGCCAGCCAATCACAGGGCACACACAGACAAACAACCATCCGCGCTCACACTCACACCTAGGGACAATCTGGAGTGTTCAATCAGCCTGTCATGCATGTTTTGTTGGAATGTGGGAGGAAACCGGAGTACCCAGAGAAAACCCACGCAGGCACGGGGAGAACATGCAAACTCCACACAGGGAGGCCGGAGCTGGAATCGGAGCCTGCGCCGGATGTGCCAACCAGTCGACCATCCCTGTCTCCCTCAAGATATCGGTCAAAAAAAAAAAGGATGATGGATTAGCCAAGATATCTCTTATGAAAGAAATGAAATATAAAATTAGTCAATTCAACCTTATTTGTAGGACCCAATCGATTAATCGGCGGGCATATTACATCAGCCGATTCTGGCCCTTCAAAAATCAAACCAAAACAAACATCCAAATGGCCTCCATTAAATGGAAAATCAAGTCAAAAACAAGTCAAAGACAGATACCACATCAAAGTTGTAGCATGAAGAGAATCGAGTTAGAGGACCTATGTGGTGGATTCCCGACATGTCGTCGTCATGGTGTCGAAAGTGGTGCAAATGTTTTGTCATTGATAGCGGCTAATGGCGGATGTCCCCTTCAGCTCGGGGTCCGAGGCGATTGCCTGGATTCAACCCCCTACTGCGTTAGCTCTGCTGACGAAACCGTGAACACACGTTGTGGCGGCGTGTGTATGGGTACGCGCGTCTGCCACAGACGAGCACCGGCGCCGTTGTAGATGACACCTCTGTGAACGTGTGAATCTGCTGTGCTCAAGTCCTAACGACATTGTTGGTGCTATACTCGGACCCGGCAGACGAACAGCTGCTTCCCCACTCACGCACATGCGATGTTGCTGAATATGGTGGCATGTACACAACACGCCACGATGGCGAACAATAATAGGGAGAGCAGCTGCGGAATTTACGTTGTGGGGACGGAGCGTCTCTCCGAGAACGTGTTGACAGGTGAGCGTGTCGCTTAACTAAATAAGTCTGTCAGATCACGCGCTTTTAAAGTCTCTCATGTTTTCTCATATCTGGCGACAGCCACAATAACACTGCCCAGTGGCACGATGGAGAGTGTCTCACATTTTCAGGAAAGAAAAAAAAATCTGTTTCTATAAGCATTCACTAAAGGAAAAACAGGCAAATGGTAAAATCATTGACTAGAATCTTCCTACCATATCAGTGTCCCTCACAAGACCACAATACCACTTGACAAGATACAAAAGAAAAAAAGGGAACTGCATGATGTCATGGTTTGGGCTCCGTCTTTGTTTTTGTTTTAGCTGCAGCTGCTGGAGTGCAGGGTGTTCTCTCCAGAGGCGCACCCGTGTCTCGTTCTAATCAACTGGATATATAAAGACCGTCAGATTATTGACCTTGCTCACTCTTCTGCTCAAGTAATATTTTGTAGACTTCGTGTTGACGTTGGTAGTTGCTCTTTTTCCGCTAGATTTTTGTTTTGTATTTTGCTTTTCAAGCCATTCTCAACTGATTTAAGATTCACGTGTTTGGATTATTGCCCTTTCGTTTTGTGTACTTTCGGGTGTCGAATTTACCGTGCCGTTTGCCAGCGCCTTTTGTTCGTGTTTGGATTTCCTGACTCTTTCCAGCCAGTTATTTCAGTTGGTACTTTGTCGGTCCTTTGTTTTTCTCTAAATATATCGATTTTTGTTTTGTACTTTATCTCAGTCTCCATTAGTGCGGACCACACAGCATCTGGTTCGTTTTTGGACCGTGTCACGTGACACTAAGACTTGTGCATCATTGTCAATGTTTTTAAAGTCGACAGGTTTGTGGTTGACGGCTGCAAAGGTTAACTTTCACTTGAGGACTTGTGCAAAAAAATTGGAAAATGTAAAAGTGAGAGGTGATTCTGGACTTAAATCAGCTTGGCATTATGCCTTCATTATCCCGGAAAGTTTACGGTAACTCACCTTTCCATTTCAAGTTGATGATTGCGACTGTAAGAATTCAGCTTTTTCAGAGGTCAACCAGAGCTCCGGAATGGATTGTGTTCATCCTGAGAGGTTCTACTTGCTGAACAGTCATCGGTCATCATCGCCAACTACGCAAACCTCAGAAAAATGCAGGCTTGCAACTCGGTGCAATTAAACTATACTCTTGAGGCATTGTGCTAATGCCGTTAAGAAAACTACAACGCCTCATATGCAGAATGAGCTGTAAATCTAATCACACTGTAAAAAGTGCAAAGCCCGTGGCAATATTTCTTGGGACTACAGTGAGATCTTGCGCAGAAAATTGCCGCGCAAGAAGCCTTATGAATTTGCGAGCCCTTTTACAGAGCAATTTTAATGAGTTGGGAATCAAAATGTTCCAGTGGGGAGACATGTCCTTGAAAACAACCACTTGCTTGTTCTCTGCGGGGACGACTTGAAAAAAAAAAGTTAAGGATGGGAGTAAAATAATAACTCGGCTTGCAATTATGTTAAAATCTTTCATCCCTGTTTCTAAAGCATCCCTGTTTCTAAAGAGTGAATGATAAAATCGGATTCAGATACATAAAGAGAGCCATCAATTTTATTAAAAAAAAATGTTTATCAACATTGACTTAGGCAGGTTGATATAAATATGAGGGCATGACTGATTAATCATCCAGCTGATGGAAACAGCCAATATTCGCTTTTTTTGTAATATCATAGCAAGTTCCGACTGCATCACTGTTGCTCGGTTCGGATATCCTCCGCTACCTTGAGAACTCCATCAAACAGTCTGCCAGAGGTCAAACTTGACAAAACTAAACCTTCCTCAGCTTCAATCGGCCTTCCTTTGATGGTCAGGCTTCCTCACTGGCTGTCTGGATGTGCCTCCTTGTCTTTACTGAAAACTATCAAAAGAAGATAAAATCTCTATCTGGCAATTGTGCAATTGAACAACAAAAACACTCACGGAGGGCACAAAAAACAAAACGAACCCGACCTCAGCAGGCCACAAGCTTGAAGGAAAAAAAACAATCGACCAATTTGACGTGTTTGTCAATGTGATCCACGTGAGTTGTACTTCAATTCCACCTTGATAGCACAGAACCGAATACTATGAGAGATAATGAGAACGAATGAGCTCCTGATGATGGAGACAAAAGATTGCTCTCCAGACACCATCCGAAACCAAACATATGGTGATTTGGTTCATCAGCACCACGTTGAAAAAAAAACCCCAAAACATACCGCTTTAGATGCAAACAAATGCTCAGTATTCACCTCAGCATTGTTTGCATTATTTTCCCAAAAATTGACAGTTGATATCACCAAGTGAGAACACGGCGGTAAAAGTGAAATGGGATTCCAGACGATATTTAAGATGTATGACAGATCGTGTGCTTCACATTGTCGGCACAATTTGGGGAAGGTCCTTTCTCCAGCACGACTTTTCCCCAATACGCGGAGGTCTATAAAGATGTGCTCGGATGAGTCTTGATCTTGAACGTCACCCTTGAACCAATAAATCAGCTTTGAAATCAACTACAACAGAGACTGCGAGCCAGGCGCCATTTCAGCTCCAACAACCGTGAGCCCGCAAATTGCCGTAGATGCACGCCATAATGTTGCACAACATCTTCCTAAGAAAAATGAAAGCTATTTTAGCTGCAAAAGCATGGTCGGCTCCTTATTTTCTTCCTTTTTTTTTTTTTTTTACCTCCTTTAAGTTCGATACCACCATGCCCGATGAATTGAAAAAAAATATCACTAAGGCAAAGCGACCTTCAATGTTTTCACATTACATTGATGAAAGGGTTAAAAAAACTGAGACTTTTTAATCTTTTTCTGCATTAACACAAGTTGTCGGAGGAATGGTTAAAACAAAAATTTAGGTGAAGACGACTCTTATTAACCGTTTCCTTAAAGTGCTTGTCAAACATGGTCTGACAGGATGTTACCGTGGAAGGGGCCGGGGGTGCTTTGGATAGGAATGAATGATTCCATTTTCTGCAACAGCTCTTTTCCCTTAAGATATATCGCGCCATCATCGCCCGCAAGCGGAAGATGAATGAATTAATCTGGAATAAATGTCCCCCCCCCCCCCCGCTTGACACATAATCACAGATAAAGCCAGGTCGTCTGTTGGAGACGGGAAGAGGAGGCCGCTGCCGCCGGGAGGCAGCGCTGCCGGTGAAGAGGACCCACATTAACCTTTGGCCAACTTGGGAACTTTAAGTTTAAAGAGGACATAGAAATCGGAGCGCCGGGGTGATTTAAGCGGATCTGCAAGCCTGGCCCCGTCACTGATTTAAACCATGGGAGGCGGCGACTAATGAGGTCACTAATAAGTGGTTCATTAGAAGGTCAGCCCTCTGCTGTGGTCACTCATCACTCTGCCTGGAATACAACACAAATTTCATACATCCAACAGTCTAACGGTTTGATTATCTGCAGGGTGAAACATAATTAAGGTGAGCGGAGCGATTCCTCAAGTTGATTTATTATCCAGACTGGATGATATTGAAATTTTCACACATTCCCTTCAGAGCCAGCGGCTCAAAGAAGGAAGGTGGGGGTGGATGAAGAACGGCAGCTGGGGTCGACCCTCCGCATCCCTCGCACCCTCTATTTAGATAAATTAATCATACCGGTGTCCCTTTCATTTTTCTCAATTAAAGCCGTTGCCATTTGGAAAGGTTCCCGGTTCTATGATCATTTATACCTTCCCACACGAGAGGAGGAGGAGGGTTAGGACGGTGGAAGGCTTAATTCAATTTCAGCCATCACTGTTACCCGGTCTACCAGAAGGATGACAAATCTGAAACACAGCTGTACACGTCCACAACGTATGCTTTGGGCTATTGTCCAAATCTTCCCAATTCTACGTGTTTCTGCGTGCGTGATGTCATTTAAAATCGCAGGTGTCAAAGTCAAGGCCCGGGGGCCAGATCCGGTCCGCCACCTCATTTTACGTGGCCCGCAAAGGCAAATCAAACATGTCAACTTCCACGATGCTAGCTAAAATCTCTACCAACGTTTAAAATTCCCGTCTGTAATGAATAAGAACGATATTGGAAGCATTGTCTTCTTACCAAACCCGTCATGACAGAAACTTCCAACAAAAGTGGACGAAACCGTTATTCTTGACTTTTTTATATCGTTTCAGTCATAACGGGGAAACGGTAACTAAAAAACGCAAAAGATCAAGTATGATATTCATTGGCAAAGCTCTAAATCTAAGCCGTTTTAGATCACTTTATAAACATAAAACATAGTTTCACTGCTCGATTTATAACAACAACAAAACTAACGAGAGCACAGTATCATGAAAAATGGCAAACTATTAAAACCCTGCTCCTAACATCATGCCTCACATATAAATAGCAAAACGAATCGGGCGATGTGAACATCTGCAAGTGCCTGCGATTCACGGCGATCTGACGTACAGAAGACATCGTGAAAAGGGGGGGAGGCGTAACCAAAGCATGGAGTGACTTTCAAACGGATTCAAATATGATCAAGAATGTCGTGGCTTTTTCACCAGGGCCTTCCTCATACGCACAGCGCAGTCACCCTGAAAAAGTCAAGCCGCTATTTTACAGTAGATGTTCCCTCCATCTCTTCTCCTATCTATCATTTCTGCTCTCTCCATCCTGCCACCCTCCCTGGATGACTATATGTCTACACATGGGCGGCCAGGATGTGAAGCGACTCTTAATAGATGGCACACTCACTCTCCCTCTTCCACACACACACACACACACACACTAAACCGTCTACCCAACAGGTTTGATTAATTTGGCTCGTAAAGCGTGAGAGCAGAGCTATCACCGGCATCCAGATGTTCCACAGTCCTTTTGTCTCCCCCCTCTACCCCCACCCCAAGCTCACATGCACACAACTCGCACCCACACACAGTGCCACTTGCATCCCGTCTTTTTGCTTGCGGCAGTCAAGGATGTGATGTCGCATGGAGTTGGATTTGATGATTTCTCCTTTGCTTCTCGGAGCTCTCGATGAGCTGTGACTATCCTGTCCCGCATCGGAAAGAGAAGCCATCACTCGGTGAGACGGCATCAATAACTTCAGTACCGTGAAGGAAAAAGAAAATTGTTGGGACAAACACATAAGACATAAGTAAAGCCGGGCTAGGTTCTCTTTTGATTCACCGTGGCTTCATAAAACAAGCGAGAAGCAACAAGGTGACACCTCCCAGATATTATCACCTAGCAAACTATGTGGCATGGTCCCATAAAGCAGCAAAAGCATGAGAAATATCTTGAGGAGAAGGGTAAACGAAAGAAGAGAAATGACGGTGCGGCCCGTTCGAAGAGAAAATCCAATCGACCGGAGCAACAAGAGTGAAACTGAGACAATTGCCGTTCTTTCGTGTGTCTCGTGTTGCAGAGTTGCAGAAAGAAACAATCGTGGATTCATTGTTGTGATGAGCAGATCTCGAGATTGGCAAACCGGAACCGAACCTGAGCTAGACTGCGAAGCAGTTCGGTTTTCTCACTGGAACCTAAATGACGGGGTTGCCATGACTGTGGATTAGCTTCTACTCGGTTGGCAGTGGTTGTTGTTCACTGGCCCTCTCGAAAGCGATTGATCGAGCCTGGCTGAAGGCTGTTCACAGCAACAAGATGAGACAATGGTACGCTCGCCGAAAATCAGCAACGGCCATGAAGAGGAAACCTGGAATTTAATTTGATAGGCGAAAGTGGCAACAACTCTGCATTATCACGAGAAGGCTCAGTCTGCTCGCTGATCATCTGCATGCGGAGCATTAATCCACCCCCCGCTTTTTTTTTTTCTTGGTTTGGCAGTGATGCTGAGTTTGCAATACTGATGACAGTTAATCTGCAAAACACTCCTTATCACTTGGCTACACGACAGCCCTCATTAGGAATCTCCGCATAGACACTTTTGATAATGTGTGATTTCGAAGCGTGCCTGCCAACGTTGTATTGGGCACGCGCGGATTGCAGGCACACACGCTTTCTGTGAAACAGTCAACCAAGCGTGGTGTTTGTGAAGGAAAGCTTTGGGCTGTAATCTGCTCAACAGACAGACTGGATACTGAATACTATTTCCCATAGGAATGACGTCATCACCAACCAGTGGCTCCGATTTTTTTATTTCAAAAAGTAGCCGGGGAGTGGAGTGGATTGGCAACGACCAGGCCTTAGCGAAAGATGACTTGGAACGGTGAAAATATCAGAAAAACTAATGGGTGACCACCAGTTTTCAGCACAAGGACTAGAAATTGTACTCACCCCCCCCCCCTGCCCCCCTTCAAAAATTGCAAACGACATCTTCAATCCAATTTAGCCCAGTGGAGTAGAATCATGAAGGATTCCATTTTCTACTGATGACTCAACGCCAGATGTAGGTTTCTATATTTGTAAACACTGAAAAAGAATTTGGAACCAATTATGTTAGTTTGTTCCATTTGAAGTTTGTCCATGTGTGTTTTTGCTCATCAGATTGTGACTTTAGCCAATACCACGGGGAGCATATGCACACACCCGGGCACCTGTTACATGGTCCGAGCCTCTGCACTATTTGATGGAGTTGACCAAACATTCTGTGGCACAGAAACGGCACGCTTGTGTGTGCTCAGGGAGCGAGGGATTTAGTCATTGAAAAACGACATTGGAGTGACTACTTATTAGAGTGAGCAAATGAATCTCGTCGTGACCGAAAGAACGAGATCCCGGATACAAGCGGCCGAAATGAGTTTTCTCCACAGGGTGTCCAGGCTTTCCCTTAGAGATAAGGTGAGAAGCTCGGTCATCCGGGATGGGATGAGAGTCGAGCCGCTTCTCCTCCACATCGAGAGGAGCCAGACGAGGTGGCTCGGGCATCTGATTAGGATGCCTCCTGAACGCCTCCCTGGTGAGGTGTTCCGGGCATGTCCCACCGGACCACCCCGGACATGCTGGAGAGACTATATCACCCAGCTGGCCTGGGAACGCCTCAAGATCCCCTGGGAAGAGCTACAAGAAGTGGCTGGGGAGAGAGAAGTCTGGGCTTCCCTGCTAAAGCTGCTGCCCCCATGACCGACCCCGGATAAGCGGTAGAAAATGGATGGATGGAATGAATCTAATTCACTTTCACTGTAGTTGAATGTCTAGTTTCATTTTCTGTTCCCTGTTCTCGTCTTCCATTTTGCTTCATTTCAAGCACCCCGCCACCCCCGCCCCGCCACCATCCTCACCCTCCCTTCCTGGGCTAGTGCGAGGTTCACATTTCAAGCCCGATCCAAACCAGCAACGTCTCAGATGATCAGGGATAAGAGGGAGACAATGCTACCCATGCACAAACAGAGGAAGAACGGGAGTGAACGACGGCCGTGTTCCCGCGCGCTCGTCTTTGTGTGCGAGTCATGCGCTCGTTGACTTGGGAGTGCATTTGCAGTCATATCGCAGGAAGCGCAACGGTCCTCTAAAATCGTTGTCTGGGAAGCCTGCCCATTACCTCATACCACGACATTCCTCACCTTGATCACGTCACCTTGAGCTGGAGGGCGTAGTCACAAATATACACCGAGGACTCACTTTACAAACAAACCCTGTGTATCCTAAAGCGCCTCATCTTTTGATTTGATCACGTGATTTTGGCTGATAGCTAAAATGCCAATTTCAAGTGGATTGCCATTCAATCCAGATTCTGTAGCTCATTGTATTGGGTCGACTCATTGAAACGTGAACCCTCTTGGCATCACATGCGTGAAAATGTCCAAAGCTTCTTACAGAGAGACAAAAGTGAAAGCGATGGTTTTGGTGATACGAGGGTTCCGCCTGATAATACTTCGGGACCTGACAGGAATCACAGCGTTGTTGATTTTGCCTCAACTCAATTGTTCTTGAAGATGTATAGTCCCGCCCACAGAGAGATGTTTGGTTATTTTGGCTCTCAGCTCAACGATACATGCGAGCAAATAAACGGAGGCGTTGGTTGCAAGGTGATTAAAAGGCTTCAAAGTGGAACTGATTTTATCTGCTCCTTATGGCTTCTCACACACGCACCCGGCCGGGTATACCGATGACAACGCTGCTGCAAAACATGGACACTTGACACAGTTAGCTTACATTTATGAAAGTGAATTGTCAAAAATTGGGGATTGTTTACTTTGTGGCGATAAATCATCGTTCAAGATACGTATTGGCTGCATCAAATAGTGCTGCAAAACAAGCCTATAAAGCGGGGAACGTTACAATTCCACCCCCCGAGGGGACGTTAATTACACTGGATGAAGCTAATAGAGTCACAGCCAAGCAATTAAAAGAAGACAGTGACGCAACGGAGATGTACGGAGCCAATCACTCACAGAAAGTACGCAGCAGTCCTGGGACAAGGAGATGAATGGCCGCCCTCTTCTATCGAGCATCTGAAGTGTTTGTGAGACGCAAACATACGCTTGGATGCAAGTGCGAGGACAGACTCGAACAAAGATGAGGAAGCGGCACGCCACAGAGAAAACGATCGGCTTCTCGGGGCCGAGAATCACACTTATTTTCAGTTGCGGACGGGAATGGACAACAACAGGCACGTTTCAATTTGAGGAAATGATGCACTAGGACGGGAGGTGGGATGGAAGAAGAAGAAATGGTGGCGCAGGGAGGGGGTGGCGTACAAAAAGAATACTTGAAAAAAGGAAGGCAAGATGGGAACATAATCTGGAGATAAAACGGCAAGCGTGCATTATTCCCTCGTTACACTCATCTTTGTGGCAAATAAGTAAGGCATCAGGCAGATAATTGCATGCGACCCCTTGCTTTCGACACCATGTTCTCTCACTCTCTTCTTTTGATGCTCCAATTTTCTTCTGCAACTCCGGGTGAAAAAGTGGTGGCCAGTGAGCAGCGGCCAGCGGTTGTAACAAGCCGAGATGATGACGATGATGATGATGATGATGATGATGATGATCAGGTCTTCTGACAGAGAAATCACCCCTCTTTCTTCTCACTGAAGCCATTTCGTTTCAATGAGGCTGTTAGGTTGTCTCAGTTTTTGTGACAAGCTGTAATTTCTGTTTTAGAAATGTCCAAGTGTCACAATGCACTTTCCTGCTACGCGCTGCATGACTTTTAGAATGTGTCCCCGAAATGTGCTGATTGTCAGTGCGACGTGTGGAGAGGGTCAAATACGTTTTAGCCCCCTGCATACTCTGATATAAAAAAAGTCTACACACTCCTGTTCCAATACCAGATTTTTATGATGAAAAAAAGAAGACCCAGATCAAACAATTTAAAAACATGATCCACTCTAAGTGTGACCAATAACTAGAACTACTTGGCGAATGAAGACGATGCTGATTCAGAAAACCTGGCGTCCCTCAAAAATTGCTGAAAAGACAAAAAGAAAACGGGTCACAAAGACTGCCAAGAGGCTGGCAACAAAATTGAAGGAGGTGCAGACATTTTTGGCAAGTAATGCTGTTTTGTCCACGTAACTACAATCTCCCATTGTCTTCAGATATTTGGGCTCTGGGGTAGGGTGGGACGACATACGCCTCAATTTACAAAAGGAAACATCAAAGGCAGGCAAAATATTGTTTAAAAAAAAACTAACGAAAAGGTATGTTTGACACAGTAAAGCTCATCACCAAACGAACACCAAACCCCCAAAAAAGAAAAAAAAGCCTACTGGAACAACTAAATTCATTTAAGGCGCTTTAAATGCCAACTCGCACCGAAGATTTTGACTGGTTCAAAGCTGTGCAACCACATTCTCTCAGTTCATTTTTCCGTTCCCAATTTTTTTCAAATAAGTTGTGTTGATAATAGGTCGATTTCAGTCAGTCAGTCAGTCATGATCGGCCTGTCTGCCACCATTTAGAAGAAATCAAAATAGCGCAGGTTCCCAAAAATCTTTAAACCCCGATTTAGTTTGCGTCATTTGTCTCTCTCATTTGTCGCGCCACAAGGGATGACTTTCTATCATATAGATGTCACCTGCCCGGGAAACTTTGCTCCTCTGCATTAAATCACCGGCAGACTCACCAACAGAGACTTCATAACAGTGACAGACAGTCTGGACAAAAATATGCCATTCTGTGTGTACTAAGTGCTACAGTTGTATGAACGGAACCTGAACAAAACGGAGCCTTGTTGAACAGCGTTAAGACGTATACGATGAGAACAAAATCTCGCATCTCTCCAACTCAAAAATATCCTGCATCTTCTTTGTATCTGACATGCTTGGGCTGGAAGCTGGGAAGCAGGAGGGGGGCATGGTGGGGTGGGGGGATTCCAGTCATGATGAAAGCGAGCGGCTAACTGTAAACAGACCTAGACCACACTGACAAACCCGGGAGACAGCGGACGTGATGAATGCATCAAAAGTCTTTCATAAGAATAGTCTGAAAATGCTTCAGTGTAAACATCAGATAATCAGCATCCCATTGTGACTGCACCTGTCTGTAAATAAAGGGAGTGGAGGAAAAAAATCTGGCATGAACACTGGTCAAAATAAACATTTTGAAAAACTGTACATCTGAAGCGATCTGTGATCAGCCTTCAGAAAAATAATACCAAGTGTTTCGAAATATGGAAAAGAGCTTGGCTCCAAATCACGACTCAGTGCTAATTCGACCTCAATTACGACTGTCATGAATTTAATCACAACCTGAATGCCGAGCTGACTTCATTATAAACAAACGTGACTTTTCTTGATTCGGTTGTGAGGAACATGCATAATTACGTCACAAAGCAGGGAATTGTTTGTTGAACAAGGTTCCCCTGACGTCCACCGAGGCTGTTCCAGAACAAAGATAAAACAAGGTGAAACAATGTGGCGTGTAATTGAGGAATGCCACGGCTGTGGCGATGGCATCATATTTAGACTTCACATCGTCTTGAACCTTCTGTTCAGTTTCAACCGTCAGAGTCCAAAACAATAACCAAGGGGGAGCAGATTCTGCGTTCCATGTTTGTTCCCCTCCTGTGACGTATCCTCTCAATTATGCTATCAGAGATTTGAGGCAATGGAACGTGTCAGGACAAAGTGGGGGGGATTTCATTGGGCCCTTTCGCTCTTGTGTATCATCTCTGGTCGGAAGGGAGTAAATTGCAAGCTTGAAAGCAAACATCCATCTCCACACCGTTCAATGTCAGCTGTAGTAGTCGTAACAATGGTAGTTGTCGCGCACTGCAGATAGTGTACGCAAACGTCATGTCGGACTAGACATTATCAGGTCAAGTTGATAAGGATAAAAAAATTTTAAAGCAGCATTTGAAAACCCTTTTTTTTAAAATGCGGAATTGTTCACCCTTATCCCGAGCCTCTAGAAAGATGCTCTCCGAGAGTTCCTCCAAAAGGTGTACCCACACAAATGAATCCAAAACAGACCTTTGAAAAGCTCACTTTTTGCAGTGAGGCACGGTCATGCGTGGAATAGTCCGAGAGGTCTCGATAAAATGAAGATTTTAGATTGAGGCAACTAATTGGTGTGACTGTACAGTAGTGTTAGCCTTAAATTCATGTTATGCTTCATTTATGATTTATTAGCATGCAAGCATGCCAAAATATATTAGCATGTAAAACATCCTGCTGTGCTGACAGTGTTAATAAGATTCATACAACTAGGCGGGGGTCGACAGCCTCATTTTCTAGTCGTAACCCAGAAACAGCGGCATGACTTAAAATAACGGTCCAGCGAAGATGGCACCGTTTTTCACTTAAAAACTGTCTTGATGTAAGTTTCATTTTGCGCAATCTTTAGGCGAAAAAAAAATAAATCCTGATATATTCTGGGCAAAGTGTTACCAGACAATTCTTACGCAAAACAAAAAAAAAATGGTGTGTTGAATTTACTCAAGTTTATTTTGTCAAGTGACGACACACAATCGAATCATCCGGATGTGGATGTATGTTTAACCCTTTCAGGGAGAGCGGTTACTACAGTGGACAGCTTATCAGGTTACAGGGTGCATGAAAGGGTTAAGTAGATGTATAGTCTACTTAAAAACTGTATCTGGATACAGATGTGTGTCAAACTCAAGGTCCGGGGGCCAGATCCGGCCCGCCAGGTCATTTTATGTGGCCCGCAAAAGCAAATTATTTGTGTCAACTTGCTACAATCTGTCCCGAAATTGTCATATGTAATAAATTACGCTGAGATTTTGCAATAATTTTGTTCCTCAGTTGACACTCACTTGAACAATAATTGAACAAACTATTATAATTGACTGAGTTCAACACTAGTAATCTATTAATCTGTTGTCATTTGCACCTAGAACAGCTTACCTAGAGCATCTTGGTGACAAAACGAATGCTGTTATTCGAAGGTTGAATGTCGACCGCTTTGAAGTTTGCCACCTTGTCAAATGCAGTATGAATTCAAAGGAATTGACGATGTGTTGAACAGTCTGCAACGAAGCTTTTATTGCCTCTTGGATCACATACCCATTAAAACACTCACTAGTGTCCGTCTCAAATGACTTCATATCGGAAAATAATAATGAATTTCAATCCAAACACCATCTCAGTACACAAACCAACACAAGCTTCAACCACAAAAACAACAGCAACTGAACAGCATTGCTCGATCAGTAACTCCGTATGATGTGTAGCCAGCACTGCAGTCTTAACTCCTCACAGTGCAAACTGCACCAGACAGCGCAAAGAAAACCAAGCTCATCAGCAGACACTCAAGAGAAGGCTTTGAGCACACGATCAATCACGGCATAAGGAGGAAGAGAGGAAAATGACAAATGGGAGTAAGAGCAAAGTGCACATCAACGTGCGCGCGCACACAAGCGCGACTGTGTTTATGGCTGACGGCCCAGGCTGGAGAAGTAAAGCAGGTGCAATTCTGCAACTGCAGTCACAACAATGACTCAGCCAGGCTGCTCTTTTTATCTAACAGGCGCGAGTGGGAATTTCTGGAGAGACCCACGCCTACACGGTGCAGCTGTATTATATTTGATGTACACTCACAGACCACAAGATGAGGCAAATCCGCAAAGGCACTGTCAGCAATCGCAAATGAGCTAACTTAGTTAGCAGTAGAGAAAAGAACGTTTCCAAAATGCTCTAGCTGCATCATTCTATAGGAGATGTTTCTAATATGATGCTCATCTCATTTAGCTGAATTACAGGAGGTCGTCAAAATATTCGGGACAGCTCTTCAATGAGGGCTACACCAACCCCCTTTACAATGAAAGCCAGCAAGGGCCCAATTCTCGGATGTCGCTCAAACAGTGCTTGTCAAACTTCTGACACCAAGTACCACCTTAAAAAAAAAAAAAAAACTACAAGTACCACCATCATGACCAACATTAAGATACGATAGCATAGTGAGCCTAAGTGTTCATCATAAATTAGGCTAAAATTTTATTCCTAAAAAGTACATTTAATATTACAGTAAGTCACGGTAATATTATACTTTGTGTGGAACATTTTCATCGGGGCAATTTCAAATGAATATAAATTACAGTTTAAAAATTCAGAATGCGTTGTAAGGTCATTTAGCATTTAGGACTCTATTTTGAAAACAAACAACATTGCAGTGATTATATTATAAATATTTTGTACTATAATAATATACTGATAAGTTTATAGGCCACTCCTTTTGGCTGATGTACGGTGTAGCGAAAGTTAATTAATTTCCAGTTTCCCGTTCTGTTTAGCAAATCAATGTTCTCTCCAGAGTCCATAGACCTATTAATTTGCCTATGATTTTGCTTCCAACGTTGGATCCGCTCCGCTATAACGCGGTTCCAGCCAGATGTCTGTGAAAAGTGTACTCAATAATTTAATTACCTGTCAATCATAGATTAGCTTAGCAATTAGCATAATCTTTCTCTTATTTGTCAGAAGAGTGCCTTATTCACCATCTTGGAGGTGGTGACTACGGACTTAATAGCAACACCGCAACTTGTTTAGCTGCACTAGTAGCAAGCCGAAGCTCGTTGCTAGCTAGCTAGCTGGTGTGGCGTTAGCACCAAGCTTGCCTCAACCTATGACAGGAGTGAAGACATCTCTTTCCGCATCTTTCATCTGAAATGCCGGATGTGCCTTCTACCTCATCTCATTGTGTCTGGTTTAAGTTGCAAATGGGGGAGCATTGAGGTCTTCAGAGGTGGAGGGCTCATGTAATATGTATAGGCTCTCCTTTTTTGAGCGTCTGTTCTGTGTGTGTATGATGGGGGGCTTTCATAGCAGTTTGAAAAGGAGGCCAAATCAAGCGGGTGTGAACATGTTGCACCTCTCTCGTCTGAATCAACCTTTGCCCCCTTGGTCAGCTGCTGTTATACAACACTGGCTGCATGCTAGCGTTGTAAGCGTGACTAGGGTTTGACCGCCAGGATAATCCTCTTCACCTTTAAAACAGTGTGTTGACATATTCTCCTTTAATACAAGCTGGAGTGTTGCTTTTAATGTAGTCTACATTCTGTACAGCCGCATGGGTTTTTCCCCACATCTCACAAACGCACAGAGTACACAAGCCGACGCTCCAAGCTGCAAACCTCATAAATTAGTCAGAATAGGGAGATTTCAATAGAAATCATGAATATTAATTGGTGTGATGCTTCATTTCGTCCGCAGACTAACATTTCATTTTCAAACGTGCAACATGGCCGCTGGACATATTTGCAGCCCCGTTACAACATTCAAACAGTCTCAAGAAGATGAACATTGTCTCATGTCACAGGGCTCAAAATCAGAGTGTTGATTGACGATAATTCACAGAATGTCTCATGTAGTTGTGAGCATCCTGGTACAAAATCCAAATCTCCAAGTAAACCGTCCCGCAAGTTGAAGCTGGATTACGAATGGTACACATTTATGACAGATTAGCTCACTTGCTTGAGCAAACCTAACTAAATTGTCCGCCGCACCTCTGCGCCGAAATGGAGCGCTAGTGCAAAATTAATGTTTTTCACATAATTAATTAACTTGCCATTGTTTCCAGAGTGATACAACTGCACGACAACATAAGGTTTGCAAAGGATTTAAACGGCTGGGTTCAAGTGAGAGAACTCAGATTATTATTTTTTTATTTTTTTGCTGTCAAGTGACATAATTTACATATGCCTCATGGTGGCATATTTGGATCAGAAAATGGAATCGGACATGCTCAGACCTCTTCTAAATGTGCATGAAAATCAGATACGTATCAGTATCAAATATGTGCCAATGCTCGTGCTGTGTAAACACACATGTTGGTTATACCAACGTCATTGAGGTCTGCTCACACACAAACACTGCAAATAAATAAATAAATAAATAAACGCAACAGGCAAACCAACGGACTCATGACGAAATAGAAGGAAATGCATGGGAACGGGATTGAAAGGGAAAGTGTCAAAAGAACTTGGTGGTCCTGATTGCGGCGAGGACGTGCAAGTGGGGAATAAGATGAAGAAGGAAGCACATGGAGGGGTTGTCAGGTCAGGATTTCAAACAACTTGCTCCACTATCTCACGCACACACATCATACTGAATGAGCAAGATGCCTTAGGAAGGGCAGAGTACTTTGCCTGAAAATGAACATCCAGAATTAAACAGAACATTATGGGGGGTATTTCGTGTCCACAATTTTCGCAGTTCTCAATTGTCTGAGTAATTTGTCAAATTACCCACGGATCAAGAATTACTTTTGAAAATCGGCCAAGGCCCATATTTGACTTTGTACATTCCCGCAAAAATCTCTTGGTACACGAGTAAACAAAAATGTTCCAAAAAGTGAGTATACGTTTAAATGACTCCTTACTGCCATCTAGTGGAAGAGCATCTCATTCTTCTACTTGTCACTCTATGTCAGTGGTCTCAAACTCAATTTACCTGGGGGCCACTAGAGGCAGAGTCTGGGTGAGGCTGGGCCGCATCAGGATTTCCACAAGAAAATAAAATTATTTTATTTAATTCATTATTTTTAACACAAAATAATGAATTAAATAAAATAATTTTAAAAAGAATGTCTGATTTAACAGTTCTATAACTTTTAACTTTATGAACATGAATGAAACATTAAACATGAACTGTTCTGAACATGGCTTTTCTTGCCTACTTCTTGCTGCTCGAGACCTGGCAGCGCTTCTTCTCACATAGCCGAGCCACATTAGGCTTGAGGGAGGAAGCAGTGGAGACCCTCAGTAAGGCTTGAAGATACTCATCCATAAGTCTGGACCTGTACTTGGACTTATTGAAGTTCAAAGTCGAGAAGAGCTTCTCACACAAGTATGTGCTACCAAAGAGGCACATGGTCCGCTTGAACATTTTGGAAATTTCAGGGAAGCTGGGGGTCAACTCTCTCAAAGATTGCCCAAGCTTGCCTGCTTCTCCACACCTCCCTGAACTTGGCTTTGAGTGCAGGGTTGCACTGCAGGTCAATGAGCTCCATTTGAAGCACAGGAGGGGCATCTTGCACATCAAAGGAGAAGGGGTCAGAATTTTTTTTTAATGTGGCTCTGTGCGTCTTGAAGTCTGCAAACCTGTGATCAAATTCCTCCTGTAGCTTCAAAATGGTCTCAACATATTTCTCACCACTGAATGGTATGCCTGCATCCAAGAGAGTCTTGCATGCTGGAAAATGGCAAAGGTTTTACTGAGAGAGCTGGGCTTTCCACAACACAAGTTTTGTGCAGAATGCTCTCGCGTTGTCATAGGCAGCACTGACAAATTGCCCCTGGCCTTGTAGCTTCTTCATAACACTAAGCTCATGTGTGATATCAACAAGAAAAGCTAAGTCCATGAGCCATTTGGGATCACTTTTAACACAGAACAACCACCCCGTCCTTCTCCATGAAGTCTTTTACTTCTGCTCTCAACTCAAAAAATCGCTTCAATACGTTTCCCCTGCTGAGCCAACGTACCTCAGTGAAGTAGAGCACATCCCCATATTCTGATTTTATTTCCTCTAAAAAACGGGCGGGGCGGAATAGGGTCAATACCTCACCTTGATTGGTTCGTTCAGCTCCGCACACAAGAGTCATTCATATCAATCTTGCGGGCCGCACTAATATTAATCTTTCATATTAAGACGGGGGCCGCAAATTATCATCCTGGGGGCCGCAGTTGGCCCGCGGGCCGCATGTTTGAGACCTCTGCTCTATGTGAAAAGCTTCAACGATTCACTCGCTAACATTTGACAGCGTCACAACTCGCAGAGGAGAAAAGTCAGAGAAACGGTTAAGCTTTGTAAAAGGGATCGATAAAGTAAAAAAAAAAAGTATAATCTTGAGCACTGGCCAATCCTCCTTCCTCAGGAAACGATGAAGAGGGAAAAAAGCAAGTGTTTAACAGTTGAAGGAGGCGCAGGTTGTGCTAATAGACTGCAGCTTTCATCCTGCTTGATATGGTACGCGCGTTCGTCTGTATCGGGGAATGATTGACAGCTGGCGCGGTACCATATGGGCTCAGGCGGCGACAACCGCCGCTGAGAGAGGAAAAAAAAACGCAGCAGGTGCTTTGATCAAAGCGACTTCCTATTTTCATCACCACGCTTCGGAGGACATCTGCATAGCAGCTTTGCTCAAGGGAGCGCTGACACAGCAGGCTGGGCTTCCTCAGCAGACCAGCAAAATAACACACACACACACACACACACACACACACACACACACACACACACAAATACATTTTCCCCTTTCAAGCAGCCTGGAATGAAAATGAAAGCGCAAAATAACTTCCTCTGATGGGAAGTGAGACGAGAGGACACAGTTTCAGTGTGTTGCACATGGAGGGAAGTGTGCAAATAAAAAATATATATGTTTTTATATATATATATATATATAAGTTACAGTTGAACTTGTAGGGAAATACGGTGGAAAATTCCTTCACGCTGTTATTGCTTAGGATGTCTCCTTCAAAGCCAGAGCCAGACACTGTGTCAAATTGAATTTGGAGAAAAAAAAAGTTCAACATAAAATATCCAACCTATTATAACCTATTTATTTATTTTCGGTTTTAAGCCCAGTGAACTTCATGCCAAATGGAAGAACGTCCCGTAAAGGTGCCCAATTTGCACACAATAACATTTCGTATAACTCTAGTTATTGTTTATAGTTGTTAAGCACTTCCCGAAAGATGATTTAGGTTGCCGAAGCCAGCACTTCAGGTCATACAAATTTAGGTGCAGAGAACAAAAGTTCGACTTGGATCTCTCCAAATCGCAAACAACACAAGCTAGTGCGGCTTCAGAAGAAGCTTACTTGATTACTCCAGCAAGAAAAGGAAAAAAAATACAAGCACATATTTTTTTCAGCAGCAGACAAATGCAGCTGCCGGCGTATTTCTCTGAAGTCAAGACCCGTGAAACTCCCAAAAACCATTTTCGCTCTAAAATATTTTCTTCGAACTGGAAAACTATTACCGGCAGCCATATCAATAAAAATAAATAAACAACAGGCCAAGAAGGCCTGAAGCAAAATAATTTTCTGTGATATTTTTTTTTCTTTTTTTAAATGTGAGGACTTGAATGAGTCATTATTGGCAAGAATCATACGTTGGTATCAACACAATCCATTGTAAGATGAGAAAATGGAAGGATGAACATATACCTTTATAAAAACAGTGCACGTTGGTTGGATATAAAAAATAATATGAATAACTGAACAGAGAAAAACACAATGAAACATGGCCCTTTGCTCGTTTTTTCGTCAATATGTCAATAACAATAAATTGCATAATAAATTGCAGAGAACATTTTCCGAACACTTGACATACTGTGAGGTCCATTGAATGGAACGGAATTCCGCGCAAACTTAAATTCAGTAAATGGTCCTTTTCACGATCCAATTCAAGCAACCTCGTTGCAAAACAAAGATGTTTTGAAAGGCGCTTATAAATAAAATGTATTATTATTATTATTATTATAAATGCACCGCTAAGAAAAAGTGTGTCTTCTGACAAATAAAGCAGGTGACCGCAACCCGCGAATGAAACCCTGCACCTTAACCTTCACATTATCCTTAAGAGACTTGATTACCAAACCGCATTTTGATGGCAAAAACAGTCTCTGTGTACAAAAAGCTGCACAGGTGCCACATAAGCATCTGATGCAATGGTTCCTGACCACTAAAAAGAGCAGGCCTATAAAATATACATGAAAGTAGAAAAGCTCCCGCTTTAGCATACAGCAGTGTCCTGCCTCCCTCACTTGGAGCATAAAACATTGATGGAGGCGCACGTTTGAACTACTGGCGAGGAGGAGCGTCAGTCCAAACAAGTTGAGGGGTAAGGAAGTTCACCTCCTTTCTCTGCACCTCGATAAGGCCCGGTCGAAATCATCGCTGCCTGCTGTGGGTTCACATGTTCATTCGAAATGTGAGACATGTCTTGTAGGAAGTGCGACTTTAAAGGCACTCCCCCACTTTAATTACAGTGAAACTCCTCTACAACGAAATCATCTTTACAGCAAGAAATTTTTCACAACAGGGGACTTTTCACTGTAGCAAATTTTATCCGAGACGTAAACACGAACACACACAAAAAACATATATGTGTACTTTTCATTTTTATTCCAATAGTGCATAAGTATGAGAGAGCAAACACTTATTTGAGACTTCATATATCCACCGTAGAAAGAAAAAAAGGGAAATAAAAAGGGAAATAAATTGCAAAATTTACGATCAGCATTTACTTTCACGGACATCAATTTCTTACATAACGTCTTATTTTGCTTCCTCCATCTTTCATTTTTATTACCTTTATCCTGTCTTCAAGCTTTAGAGCTTTTCTTAACTCCTGAACTTAGACTTTTGTGGAAGGCTTGTTTTCGTTGAAGTGAATCTCGTTGCGAGGTAAGAGCAGAGAAAAACATTTCGTATCATGGAACAGGGGGACTTTTCGTTGTAGGCGGAGCAGAAAAGTAGGAATGGCTTTCATGCATTAACATTTTTTCATACTATGGGGCATTTTCGCCCATGTAGGTTTTGTTGTAGAGGAGTTTCACTGTACAAGGTCAGAGTAGTGATGCTAGCTTTCGCTCGCATTCCTGCCGTGGAGCTTGTGACAAAGCAGACGCGCGGTAACACTACTTCGTGTTCTGCGTGCATCTTTTAAATCTACTCCGACATGTCAGCACTGGACAGCCAGCACATTTACTACATCTCTTACATCATCATAAAGTGCGACAGTGACCTTTGCTACTGGTGTGATAACAGAGTTTCAGACAGCTAAATATAACTTTTAAATTCCATGGCATTCCTAGGAGGTAAGCTCACAAAGATTTGCACTTTTGCCACTCGAGAAAAAAATAAAATAAATGCGGCCACTCACACACCTTTGCTGTAGTATTAACGCATTGCAATATGGCGATAGCTTGCTTCTCTCGTTCTGGTTCAAAAGGACCACAGTAGTGTCTGACCTTCTTTCCCATCTGCCTTTCCTCGCGAAAAAAATGTCAGATAACTCGTAACTAATGCAACATATAAGGACCTACCATTAAACGCGTTGGTATTGCGTAGCAGAAGTTCAGAAATCTACACACATATCCTGGTTTAAGTAAGGTAGACGTACTTAGACCACCAATCCATATGACCGCAAGGTATTCTTCAGAACCCAATGATGGAAGAGATGTGGTGGATCATACCATTTTTTTTAAGCAAAAAGGGGGAGACGTTACTGTAAATTTTAGATTCAATCAAGTATTTCATGGTTTGAACACTTTTCCAACATGTTTGAAAAAAAAAAAAAAGGATACCCGTGTTGTGGGAGCCACATGAACAAGAGCTGAAAAACAAAACTAAAGGCCCGCCATTCCACACTTGCCTTTTTTTTTTTTTTTTTAATTTTGTAAAGTCTGACAAAACACACAGAGAACTTCAACACGAAGCAGACTAGGACGGACACACACACACACACACACACACACACACACACACACACACACACACACACACACACACACACACACACACACACACACACACACACACACACACACACACACACACACACACACACACACACACTCTTAAGAGTCTCATACTTGGCCGCAAACTCCTTGTGACCTTCCCACAGCGCCGCTGATGTGAGGAAGGTTTGGGAGACTGAGCTCCACTTGAAAACACTCCGGCAACCGTGTGATGTGAAAGCGGCAGTGCATTCAATACATATTCATCCGTCGCAACGAATCAGTCTCTGATGAGTGAATGCCGCATGCGGGGATTAGCTCGATCGCGACCGAGTGCTGCTACGACTAACAAGAAACCGCAAGCGATTGAAGCCCCCTTGAAAAAGGTCAAGAATCGCCTGTATGACAGTTTTACCCATAAGGATACCGAAAAACTATGACCACAAGACTATTTTATATCAATAATATAATCCAAATTGTTGTGAAGATTGAGAAACATAACTGTCTAGCTTGCTAAAACATCATTGACATGGGTTGTCATCGTCAACAGTCGAGCCAAGACTGAAAGCCACTAAGTGAGCAAAAGATCATGTTTCGTGAACGCAACTCTTTCTCAACGGGAATGAAAGCAGTGGCGAAAGAAAAGTCCCACGCAGCCCTGAACCAAGGACCTGATCTCAAAGAGGTGTGATTGTCTGTGTACATTAGCCTTCTAAATCTGCCTTGGCCTCACTTGAACACGAGGCCGTGCACACGCCTGTTGCTTAGCAGCAGCTCCCCTCCATTCGCTCCTCTACTTTCGCTGTTGTTTCATTCTTTTATTTATTCGTGGGTGATATTGTAGAAGTGCAGTTTTAGTGTGTCTCGCAACGGTAACGTTTCGTTTTGGAACAGATGAATGTGTTTTGTTCGGTTGCAACTAAGCGAAGCGAGGCCTCTAATTAGTTTGTGTTGCACGATATTAGTGCTAAACTAACGGATATTTTATTATCGACAGGGTGATTCCCAATCAGTGTGCTTTGGTACATGGGTGTGAGAGAAATCAGGTGCGCTGAAGGGAATGATCCAAGTTAATGTAAGTAATCTAACCATCATAATTTATATCGTCACAAATAACGTATATTTCATTTATTTACGCCAGCGATGCACGGTGACAGGCAGAACAATTAAATGCTCTTCCACTAGAGGGCAGAAGGGAGCTAATTAACCTATGGATCAACTTTCTGTGTTGTGGGGTCTTTTTAAAAATATGTACCTTGGCTCAATAAAAGTTGGAAAATACTCTTGTCTAGTCATTTTTTCATGATCTTAGCTTCTGAGAATGCATACTGAGGCGTTGACAAAAAATATATATATTTTGAGTGTGCGCCGACCTGCAGCCATCTGCATGTATCCAGCCAGGGTGCAGATCCTCCTCTCACATCCTCCGCTGGGCAGGAAGATGGTGATGATGGCCAACAGGGAGCTGACGGCCAGCAGGGCGCACCCTCCCGAGCACAACACCGCGCTGGTCTGAGGAACAAACACACGCAAAGCCATTTGAATCATGTTAGGGGAAAGAAAAAAAAAGTCAACTTCGCGACAACCAAACGTGTTTTTCTCGAACCCTGTTGTGTAATGCGGCAGGCTGTCTCGGCTTGAAGGCTGCTCCCGGTGGTCAAACAACAGGGTGCTGCCCCTACTCATTATACCGCCGCTTAATCGCACACTTGCTGCAAGCAAAAAGGAAGGAAATAGACTGAGGAAGCGCTGTAACATCAGTTGAAGAGTCAATTAAAATGTCATCGCAAATGCAGCTCAAATCGGGACTTTGACATTCCCTTTTTTAATCGCAGATTCAACTGCAAACAGGCGTTTGCAATTGTTTTCTTTTGGGAAACTTACTCTCGTCTTGTCAAAACACGTTGCGCACACAGAAAAGGCTAAATATCTTCAATATCAAAAAACAGGGGACTTCTCTGCCGACTGATAACGATGTGGAATTACGCTTTAATGTTGCACTTCAATATAAGATTAACAGTTGCATATCAACAACAGATTTTATCATGATGGCAGTTGGGGGGACGCACAATGGGATAAGGCTTTGCACGTCAGCAGGATGGGCAACTGGCGGCTTGCGGGGGCTGCATGTGGCCCACGACCACACTCGGTCCCTTAATTACTCCATAAAAATAATTTTATATATATATATATATATATATATATATATATATATATATATGTGTGTGGGCGGTCCGGTAGTCCAGTGGTTAGCACGACGGCTTCACAGTCCAGAGGTACCAGGTTCGGTACCTCTGGACTCCCTGTGTGGAGTTTGCATGTTCTCCCCGGGCCTGCGTGGGTTTTCTCCGGGTGCTCCGGTTTCCTCCCACATTCCAAAGACATGCATGGCAGGCTGATTGAACACTCTAAATTGTCCCTAGTTGTGAGTGTGAGCATGGATGGTTGTTCGTCTCTGTGTGCCCTGCGATTGGCTGGCAACCGATTCAGGGTGTTCCCTGCCTACTGCCCGGAGACAGCTGGGATAGGCTCCAGCACCCCCCGCGACCCGAGTGAGGATCAAGCGGTTCGGAAGATGAATGAATGAATGAATGAATGAATGTATATACGTTAATCAAAATGTTCAATCTACATTTTCAGCAACTACAATATATATTTTTTTTAATTCTGGGAAAAAAAAATGCGAACGTGCGGGTGCATATGCAGGGGTCGATTGTAGTTTTAAGTTATAATTGCACCATTCACCACCTGAATAAAATTAACATTTTTAAAGTGTTTATTTTGTTGGAGAAAAAAAAAACATCACAAAATGAGTTCTTGCATGGGCGACACGATGCCGACTGGTGAGAACATTCTCCCCGGTGCACGCGTGCCTTTTTTCTGGGTACTTCGGTTTGCTCTGGCTACTCATCTTTTAGGGCAACAATCAAAAAAGTTCAAGGTGAGGTCTGTCGAATTTGTACTCAACCGTGAATGAGATACCCGAGTTTATCATCATGCACAAACAACTGTACAGGGAAGTGCAATAAGGTGTTGTCCTTCTGCTTATCCTGTCCTCGAGTTGGACTGTTATGGTCTTGGTGCCGGTTGTGTTACTCACCCGGCACCCAATAGCTGATGTGTCACCCTGGTGTGAACATTGTTCCAGAAGGCATAAGGTGTAAATCTAACACGTTTGGCCCACAATGAAAAAAATAAAGGTCAAAAGAATCATCAGAATGGCTGCCAGCAACATCGCAGCTCCTGTGCCAAAGAGCCAGAACTGGCTAATTAAGTTGTCTTGCAAGATGGGAAAGTCACTCTGCTTTCGAGCCCTTTCCACTCATGTCTGTCACATCACCAGCAGCCATTGTGGCACAAGTTTTAGAGCTGAGATTGACTTTTTTTTTTCTTTTGCAGAGGAAAGATCACACACTGACAGCTCTGCCGTATGCTAATCTCATGTTACAATCAGTAAAAACTAAGAATGTGGAACCAGAGCTCATCGCTACTGTGATACTCTCATTATTCCCAATAGAAAATGAGCTGTTCGAAAAGCGGATGTGTGGTCTTTTATTGCAAATTAATCATGTTAATCAAGTGTAAAGAGGCGGCGAGTAAAAACCGACACGCTGCAGCAGGTAGAAAGATGTAATCGCAAGCTCAATTTTTGTCTCACTTGTGGCTCTCTTGTTTTGATGTAAGCAATTGACTGAAGATAACAAAATGATGAAACAGCAACCTCACAAAAAGAGCCGTTATCTTCTGTGCTCTTTGTTCTGCTGCCTTTTTACACTTCGGTGATATTCATTTATGCGCAGGAATTTCTTCCTTCTCCCCGCCGCCCCCTGAATACTGCCTACAACGCACAGTGACACATTAAAACATCAATCATGTCTCGGATGGGAAAATGGAGCCAAAATAGGAGGAAACGGCAACATCCAATTATTTGAGTTCCACATCCATTAAATCAATGTATGCCACGTTATGATGCTTTAATGAAATTGAGAGCGAACAACCTAATTGATCATTTGGCGCCGGCAGGTGAAAAAAAATATTCCAGTAAATTTTACAGGAATTCCCCCTCCTCATTTAAATTTAGCTGATCAACATTCACAAACACCAAAGGGGAACACAAATGTCCCCCAAAAAACAGTATCTCATGCTAAGTTTTGGTTGAGCGAAGCCAATAATATGATTTGAATCTGGAGTGGTCCAGGAATGCACTGTATCAATCGCTACTTGAGAACATCAAACACACACACACACACACACACACACACAAAAACACCATAGGAGTGCATATGAGTACAGGTACTTACATTTTAATACTCTCTGATAGTGATTTGTAAATTAAACTTGGTCATGTGGTATCAATGTGTAGTATCAGAGCATTTTTATCATATTGAGTATTGTACAGATGTACACTGTCAGTGGATTCCTAAAAATAAACATCGAGTTAGGTACAGTGTAGACCAGAGAGGAACAAACGGAGCGTGTGCAAAGCTACTCTGCACCAATTGAAACGGTGTTAATTCATGCATCGGTAGCTGCTAAGCGTGAAAGAACATTCCAATCAAGTCTAGTTTATTAATTTTCAGTGTTTAAAATCAGGCCATGTTTTTGTGGACGCTCTGTATATTGCAGTGTCAAGAGCAAAACTGGCTTTGAAACCCCAATGGAATTATTTTTCCAGAAACCAGTCTGCATTTTAATTAATGGTAATTAATCAGCTACATGCGTGCACTATAACAAACTCATTAACACGTTTACTCGCGGGCATTCTAAGCAACCTTGTTGCGACTGGCACTGACGTTAAGTCTGAGCGAGTTCAATTGTGTGAAATGCTTCCTAAATAGCTTATAATGACGTGTGGCGTAGTGGGAGTACACCTGCAACAGCTGGCGCTCACGTGCAAAGAAAGGGAGGGAAAATTGTGAACATGAACACTAATTTTCCTCGGGAAGTAACCCTGTCAGACACTAACTGCTGGTACCTCTGCCACGATCAACGTAAACATAAAAACGCTGTTGTTCAAACAAGCACCGACGGGCGTGTTCTGACTTCGAAAACATGACTTCTTCATAAAGGAACGTCATTAGTTGCCTGCAATAAACGCATCGTGTGTATACTGGAGACTAATAAATGCGCACAAACACACCATCACGCTACTTTTAAGTAATAAAGGGACCGTCAGAGGGAGGGGGGGGTGTCTTAGATGACATGAAGGAAGACAATGATTCCACTAAGCAGTCCAATGAAATTTTATCGTGTCCTCAACTGGGACTCCGTAAATGTCGATATCATTAAACAGTCGTTCTGAGCCTTGATTGTTGCGGTGGAAAGCAGCGTTGCTTTCATTGCCAAAGTGAGGCGGCTGACGATCCTCTGAAGAGGAATAAACGGCGCTTTCTAATGACTCGTCTTAATGGACGGCAAGAGGGGAGGGACATTAGTGCAGCTGCGCTTATAAGCAGGCGTGACAACTTCACCGCAATGGTTTGTGTGTAGTTCGAGTACTCTGCAGCCAAAAGCCGTCTCGTTCGTTCGGTGTCTATTTGTCCGCCGTGTTTTCTGCGCTCGGCAGAGTGGACACACTCAAACGGCAGCCTTGACACTCAGGCTCTCGAAGCCCATTAGCACTGTGTTCTGTTGCACCAAAACCACCCAACGGTGTCTCTGCTCGACTCGACTTACGACACCGTCAGCAGAGATCACTTTGCGGCACTTGTCGGTTATTCCTCTTTTCCTTTGCTTGCTGCTTAACTCAATCACACACAACTGAAAGCGTGAATAGGAAAAAAAGCAGCCCCCACCTCGAAATGACGTTCCAAATAATGTGCGCAATGTATTCGAAATGTGGGTTTGCATGTATGTGTGACTGGCCTGCAAACGCCTCGCCAGCCAGTGTGTGTACACACTGACTCGAATACAAGATGGAGAGGATAAGTGGAGATTAATCGGCTGACAAGTGGATGGAGTGTCCGTTTGGGCCTCAGGGACAGCCCGCAGATCGGATGTGACATTCAGAAGCGCTTTGCCCGCACACAGGCAAACACACGCACCCCCACGCAGTGTCTGGATGCTGCCAGATGTTGGGGCGGCAAGGTTTGCATGAGCCAGGTTTGGCCCGTGCGAACGGCATGACAGCAGTTGTGAAGTTTTGTCGGCAAAATGGCGACTGCGAACATTTGCTCTTGTTTGCTAAGCTCTACCCACATTGTCTGGCAAACCAGATTATAAAACTGCCAACTTGGCGTTTTGAAAACAACTACAGTTTAAAAAAAAAAGGAATGCTTGAATGTTAAGCACAATTTTTAAGCACACAGTCGAATGAAACATACTTTTTGCATTATACCGAGCATAAAAGAAACATGGTCCCAATACTGACAAAAGTGGTCACGCTGGCTATCTATATTCTTTTTTAATTGGATTGGATTTCTCTCGACAATCATATTTCATTAACAGTGCTTATTTAATTAAACAGCGTTGTAAACATGTGACCCGATCGACCGCTTGAAAAATCACTTCTGTACTGTTTTCACCAAGGGACGTTGAAAGAATGGTCGTGTTCTGCAAAGTGGCACCTCCGTGTTCCTTCGTCTCATATCGCATGAAAACGTGCTTAGCGCCGTCGCTTGGTGTTGTTTTCCCCAAACAGTGTCGCCACTGAATGCATAGAAATGATAACAAGTATACAAGACTGGGGAATCACCCCTAAACAAATCAGTAGCGGGAAACATTTGCAACCAAGGAATTCTCTCCATTTAATTTATTGCTATTGACACGAATAATGAACATGATGCTATTGATCTTGCAGACCACAGCGATTAAGCACAGTAAAACTCTATATATGGAAACTACAAACTGCTCGACTTATTTCATGCCTACTAAAAATATTCAACACCAAATAAAGCCTACAAGGCTTTTTAATCTAACACGTATCCCGCACACGGACACCGAACTTGACATTTTGCTGGATCAGCACAGGTTGGTTTTCTGGAGTCTGGGATGCAATGGAAAAAGCAAATGTGCCCGATCGACTCACAGCCACCTGCTGCACCACCTGTAGACAACAGCCACTTCACTTGATAAATTAAGCCTGGGCAAAAGCTGCTCCGTGAGCTGTTCCCATAACCTTTTGCTACAAGTCAAGAATGGATTCGCACAATCCTTCTTAAGGGGATTTCTTTTGCTTCAACCGATCCAAATATTAATGCAGTGAAATGGAAGGACAATTAAAAAAAAAAAGACTCCAATAATTAATGCTAGATATTCAAGACTGCCAATGCAGCACCATTTCCTCTCATCCCTGGAAAGAGGTTCACTGTAAAATGTTTCAGGTCGTTTGCCAAGCTGTCAGAATTGTACCTTTCGACTTCCATTAAGCACAGCTCTGGTTTCACCTTCGCTCCAGTGCAAAACGAGTTGCATGTCACTCCTGTCCCAAAGGGGAATCATCTTATGAAACAGAGATTCACAGAGCTCCAAGTGTGCAGGGAACAATCTCTCTCTTGCAGCACTTTTTATAAGTGCTTGTAGAAAAGCACTGAGCCACAGTTTGAAATTGTCATGTGTTTCATTCAGTCCAGAGATGTATAAAAGCAGGCCCTCGCAGTGGTACCTTGGGAAACATTTTGGATTGGGGGGGGTGGGGGGTGGGGTCATGTTAAAGTGTTCACTAAATTGAAGCCGATTGCTGTAAAGCGATCCCACTTTTAGTCAATTTGCTAAGCGGAAGCCATTCAGAGACACAGCAACTCAGCCGTGCAGCGTTAAGGCGTGGAGTGGAGTTGCTGACTGCCAACAAACTGAGTGATTGCAAAATGCAATCATTTTGCTGGTTAAATCGCTCCGGAGTTTCGCACCTCCTCCGACGTTAATGCGCACTTCAGGAGTTTTCATGGTACAGTTTTCCACGGCTGGGTAGGCAGCATGCAAGTCTCACGTTCATAAAGCACAATGCCAGTGGGGAATTAGGTGTGTTTCAGGTGCTGACCTTCAAAGTTCCCTCCATGTTCGACATCTTATCCTGTTCAGGGTCACGGGTGACCTGCATCCGACACCAGAGTAGCCCAATGTAAGCAAAATCCATTCATAGATACGTTGGCAAAGAATTTGATCTCAACAACACAAACCACCTTTCATGTGAACTTCAGCAGCTCGCGTGACCGCGCCAATGACAAAAACCTCCCAGCGACAATGCACCGAAGGCACATAGCATTCCAATATTTCAAGGCTGATAAAATGGCTTCCTTTATTGGTTCATCATAAAGTGTGTGACCGACGTCCAAATGCCCATCTGGCCACAGCGAGCACCACCTGCCCAGAAACTGACTGTGGAGCAAACAATAACAAATAAATAAAAAACGATTGTGACCGTTTCCTGCAGCAGTGAGACCAGAGCGCAAACACATTTGACCACCACCAACGCGGCGGAAAAAAACAACAACAACACAACTGTGACTTTGCAACTCAAATGAAGGATTGTCATCACTGCACAGCTGTGCGATCGCCATCTGGTTCCCGCCAGGTGCTACAGTTTAGCGAAAGGAACCGAACCAACACGGGGACACTTTTGGTGGGTTGGAGGTAGACACAATCAAGAGTGAAGGGGAGTCCAAGTCAGCTGTTGGAAACTCAAGATCGAAGAAAGTTTTCTGTTCGAAAAGCACGCAATTAGAAAGCCGACAGAAATGAAACATTTGGTGGATATCAAGCTTCAGATTAGTCATCATCATCATCATCATGTTGTTGTTGATGGTGGCGCGGGCACCCGCAGCGGCTCCTCTCGCTCCTGTGATTGAGAGGAAAGAAATGTCATCTGTGCTGTATGTTGCACATTTGACAATAAAGTTGACTTGAACTTGAATCATCATCCGTATCTGAAAGACGGAATATGAAATCCCTATTTCACAAAACCATGTTTTACCGCCCCCTCTACCTTTTGGAGAAGACGGGAAGTGTGTGTTGATGTGTGGGAAAGTAGGATTAAAAAAAAAAGAAAGAACAATCAGGTCCACTAGGGCGCTCTCTCGACTTGTTTTCTCCCCTCATCTCCTTTATTATAGATCACAAAGGTGGATGGGACTAGATGAGAGGATCAGATATCCGGATTGAAATGTACGGAGATCCCCCCGGCCCGATTTAATGATGACAACCTCGGAGATTCATTCAGCTCTCAGAATGGGCTGCTGGTGGTGGCAAAGGAGAAGACGAACCTCAGGCCAAATTCCTCCTTTCTCTCCTTTCTCAGAAGGACTCCGCAATGGTATTAGAGCGCAACTGATACTTTGATGCCACCCCCTCCTCCCGTTCCCCTGGCCTTCCGAGCGCCCCCTAATAAGAAACGAATGACAACTAACCACATATTAAGAGGAAAATTGAAACTACACGAAAGGAAGCGCATTTCGCTAATTCCAGCAAATGCACTTTTGGCATCCAAACAATCAGCCCGACAGAACTCACTCGAAACATCGCATCTGTTCACTTCAAACGTTACCCACCCAAAGGAGGAGAGAAAGCAGCGAGCGGGAGAGAACTGAGAGATGAGATGAGAGAGTGTCGAGGAAGATGTGTGGGGGGGGAGGGGGAGCACTTCGCCTTTTCTTGGTCCTCTTTTATGCTGGCATAACAACACTACGGTCCGTATCTTGCACGTCGAGCAGCCACTGCTTGATGCTCAAGTGCATTCTGTCCTGTTGGCAGTCATCAAAGTGTAATCGCCGCAAGCGTCCATCCAACTCATTTTGTCGACTGCTGATGTTGTTGCAGGCTCCGAGCGGGGAACAAACGTTCTAACACGCACACAGACAGACAACTGTTAATTTTCACACTTATAGGAAATGTACGGCCTGATTGCCGACCATCCCAAAGAGCCGGCGCTAAATTGTGTGCTGGCGTAACACCGCAGCAACAGGTGTTAAAGTGGGCGCCAAATGTAAAAGAAGGTCCTTTTGATTTTGCGACTGTCACTCCGATAGGCTTTGGAATGGAATTAAAAAATGTCATGAAACACTTTCTGACAAGTTTAAAAACTACACTTGTCTGGATGGTTCAAATACAGAGGTGTGTGTGGGGGGCACTCCAGTGGCCTCCGTGTCAGAGAGTGCTTTGCTGCAGGCTCCTCTTCAAGCCCCCCCTCACACCCCACAAAAGCGTGCACGGTGCGCTGTTAAATGTATGCATGATCTACACCAGCACCGGGCCTGAGTGCACATTTCATAATTCATGCACACGATGCCAAAGCAAATAGCGAAAGCTATATGTGCTTCCTCCCACTCGGGTTCATTTCACCAGCTCGTAAGGTCAATCCATATTACACACAATGCAGCAAACTCCCTGACCCCCCGCACAACGAGTGTGGAAAGGGCAAGGGGGTCGGATGTACAGTCGCTAATTTGCACTTCTTTCATCTTGTCAGTGAAAAATAAGGTCAGAACTCCTCTTCGCGTTTTACATCTTTTTTCCAACTCAAGTGAAAAGTGAAAAGTGGACGTTATCAAGCAAGGGCGCATTACCAGCTCCAGCCCAAAGTTGCATCACTTTGATGAAGTGCCTTCCTCCATTACGGAAAAAAGCAGCCGCTTGCATTTTAAGGGGTCTGACCGACGAGGCCTTGCGGGTACGAATGATGTAACTGGACCTAAACATGCTGATCATTGCAATTGAACGTGGCGAAAATGTGTCAGGGCGCAGCGGGCCACTCATAAAGATCACTTTGAATGACGAGGATTGAAAGGGATTTGAAACTCGTGCTTAATCACTCATCGCGGCACTGATTTTGAAAGGCTGGTTTGATTCTGAAAGATTGATCTGATTTGTAGCACAATGATTTGCAACTTCAGTGAGCCTGGGCGAGCAAAATCAACAATAAAAAAAGATTGAAAGTGCAACCGATGTTGATTTAGGTTCTAGAAAAACATCTCGACGAGGCGAGATTTAACCCTTTAATGCCTGTCCCATCAAGGAATAGCCAGAAAAATCTGATTTTGGGGAACTGAGATGTTCATTAACCCTTGTAACAAAATCCACAAAAATATTTTTGCCATATTTTGTTTTAGACATTTGTTGTATCACATTTGTAAGCATTACGTAGATTACATCAAAAACAGAACATTTGGGGAAAATCATATTTTAAACCTGCAGTATCAAATGTGATACAGAGGATTTAATGTACTATAAAGAATGAGTTACATAATGAAACTGCATGTATCAAATGTGATACGAATGGCATTATAGGGTTAAAATGTGGATTTTTAGTACACAGAGGTTTAAAGGATGGTGACCCCAGTGTGTTCTATGTCATATAAAAAAATTAAATTTTTTGAAATATGACATAGGCTTTCCTGAACAGAGTTTCGTCAATGCAGGTATTTAATGTAACATTTCTATCTCTCTGATTGTGTTGGCTCTATGCTCTGGAAACAACGACAAATGAAATCTCAACATCACTGGCTAAAAATCATCTTTACGACGCTCTATTCATTGACAAGTGCCAGAAGCCAAAGTTGTTGGAACTCCCTGCTGCTCAACTGAGCCCACAACTGAGAGGAATCACTTGCAGGGGGAAACTCATCCAAATGTTGTCCGAACCAACCTCTACTTTTCCGACCAAAGACTGTCCAAACTGTCCAAGTAGTCACGATGAACGATACCTCAAATCCAGCGACATTTCCCTTTATAGATTTTTGAAAGTCGAGACGCATGGGACTTTCTTTTTTTTTCTGTAGCCACACAGCTCACTGTGCAGGATTTGACGGCGGAGTTATGCTTGGGAGCTTGGCACCATCCGAGGAGTCTTATGGTTTGATCTTGCAGGATTCATGAGAAATGGAAGGAAAAAAAAAACAGTGCAACAGTCATCAGTAGACGTAGCATCTCCTCTAAGCAGCATTGATCTGCCGCCCCTCCCCGTACTCACCCAGACCCCCTACCTTCCAGCATGTCACATCATGATGGAAAGTGGATATAGATTGACCAAATTAAAGTTGTAAATTGTTTACCCTGTCAACCGAGGGTGTTTTATCGAGGACCACAAACACAAACACACACACACACGCGCACACACACATACACACACACACGCACGACTTGCTACAAGCAGAGTGAGCTATCATTTATCTTAGAAAACAGGGATGACCGTTCCCGGTTAAATCAATACATAAACTATCCAGATTGAAGGCAGTAGAAGTGACAGGCTGCTTAACGAATGGAAGGTGGCCTGCCAAAACTCGCTGACTCAGCAGCTATTGGTGAGGGAAGGGCTACTCCGATGCCCTTGCATTGCCCCCCCCCAACCCCAGAAAAGACGTAGCTTGCGTCGAACGGCACAGGGCTGATCATACTGTTGGTCGCCAATAGCACAAAATTCAACAACAACAACACAGACACTCTTCAATGTTTCAGAACTTGTGTTTGATCCATGCATTCATGAATACATTGCCACGGATGTCCACAATCACATATTAACCCTTTCAGGTACAGCGGTTATTACAGTGGACAGCTTATCAGGTTATTGTTAATTGCGCATGAAAGGGTCAAATTGCAATATTGGTCAGGGGGCTCAATTACAGTAGATTACTTTTCAAAATCATTCAGCCCGAGTGCTTTCTAAATATTCCATGTCTGTTAGTAAACATCATCGCACTTTCAATGACTTTTAAAGGTGCCCCTGAAAATGTGCCCAAAGCAGGTAAAAAAAAAAAAAAACAACCAAAATGAAAAAACAATCATACATCGCAAGTAACATCAATCCATCAGGCCACATCATTAATTCTTCTGCTGCTCAGCAGGACTGATTTCCTCTCTATTTCGACTAGATGGATAGAAAATGCAAACGGCCGTGCTTGTCCGCTCGCCACGTGGCTCATTCTATCCATCATCTGGACACACGCTTCTGTGCACTTCCAATTTCTCAGCCATGTGTATACTGGGCGAGCCAAAACAGAATCATCAACAACTTTTTTGTGTGCGTTTCATCAATCGACACCCCTGGTGGTGAATGCACAATTTTGACAAACTTGCTGTTTGGATTAATCCTCCAATGAGAGAACTGCTGAAGAACTAGGATCCTGAAGTAGTTTTTTTCCGTCTTAAGTAGATCGTTGTAAACTGCGTGTCGGTAAAAATCCCAGCTGACATTGATTTTGTGTGACCTTGGTGCGCAAGTGCTAAATGAGAAGACCTCATACAGTGTATGTCAATTCATCTCTCCTTCCAAGTGCATGCGGCACCATCTCCAGATTTCAGCAATAATTTTGGCAGTTTATGTGCAAGTCAAAGTAAACATACAACCAAAGCAACCCCGGAAAAGGCCTGATTTATGTTAGGCTGAGTCTGCGGTCGTGGACGCGTCGGTGTCATAAAGCCGTCGCTTTTCGCAATGCCAGGCAACATGGTCTCACCAGCAGCAGGATGATGTGCAGCCCTGCTCGAAATCAACCATGTGAAAAACAACTCGGTGGAAGGGATGGCAGTAAAACACAACGGCTGACCTGCCGGCGGCTCTCGTTTCTTCTGCACGCTTCCCCCGTGTCTCGTCGAGGCTGGGCTATGGATCAGTGAGTAAACTAGGACGGGGCTGCACCTGCTGGGCTTCAAGGTACCCGAGGGGGGAAACATTTTGTGGTATCAGCTGAAACCAAGCCCAGCTCACTCCCGTTCATTTCATTTGGTACACTTGCACAAACTTTTGCAGGGGGCACTCATTGTAGCCGATTGAAAATTTCCAAAGGGTGCAGGTTAAAAATGTTTTTAGTTTTAACCCTTTTAAGGACAGCGGTTACTACAGTTGACAGCTTATCATGTTATAGGGTGCATGACATGGTTAATAAAGATTTGTTTTCAGATTTCATATACTGTATATAAAGTTGACCAACATTTTTTTGTGTCGACAAAAATTAATATGAATTCCGAATACATTATTTTTGTGTAAGCCGAATCTTTAAGACCAAACCATTGTATGTATAATAAATCTGATAGTTTTTTTAAGGGGGGGGAGGGGGCTGAGGAGGGATACAGATTAATTTATTGCTTAAGTTTATTAAAAATACATGGGAAGAGGACTTTCAAAACATTATCACATGTTAAATCACAATCGGAATATTAAAGGGGAAAAAAAGCGCGATTCGATTAATGATCAAAATCGTTCATCTCTAACGCATACCAACAATCGGGCCTTATATGACCTTTTTCCAATCTCTAACAATCTTTTTTTTTTATAATCAGTTTGTAGCACATTATTGATTTCGATCATCGCAAGGTGATAACGGCGGTATTAGGAGGTGGATTATGTTGTGTAAATCACCACTGACAACCCGCTACTGATGCAGGCACTAATTGGAAAACAGCTCATTTAGACATCTCATGGATTGAATTAAGTTTAAAAAGTTCATCTCTTGCTGTTTTTTTCCTCCGGTGTCCCTCGACCATTACTCCTCGTGACCTCACTAATTATAGAATCAATGGTGCCGCCGGCAGGCAGCGCGCACATCGATATGTTTTGATTACCCGCTTGGTAGTCGCGTGTCTGCTCGTCTTTGTAAGACGGGCCACACTTTGTGGCAGCGTGTCGCCACTGTAGCAGAATGAAGCCGCTGGTCAAGAAAAATCGGTCTTTGTCTCGACGTGCTGGGCGGGGTGGGGGTGACTCCCCGAGGAGAGGAGGGAATACAACATGTGCATTCGACCCCGTAGCATGATTTCCCACAGGCAGACACGCTTTCACACAAAGGGCTGTCACCATAGAGGTTGCCCGTAAAGAGTTCATGGCTACAGGGAGGAGGGTGATGTGTTACAGTAAATTTCAGAAGCGACTCATGATGGTCGTCCAAGGAATTCTGTCTCACTGCTGTATTTGTCACCGAGTGGTCGTGTGTGGTTGGCACTGCATCATGTGACTCCAGGAGGAAGCCACCTCTCTGTACAAAGCTTTTGTGTCTTTTAACCCTTTCGGAGACAACGGTTACTACAGTGGACAGCTTATCATGTTATCAGGTTAAGCCCCTGTCACACCTTGACGATTTAGCCAGCGTATGCCGACGTAGGAAAAATTTGGCAAATACGCTGGCGTACGTCGAATAAGTTATGGGTAAGTTTTGTATACGTAACAGCACGCTGAAGCACGTTGGTATACGTCGGTCACGTCGAGGTCGTCGAAAAATTTTGTGCATGCTAAAATTTCTCGACGTATGTCAGCGTATGGCTATACGTCCCGTATACGCAGGCCATAAGTAATAGGTAAGTTATGCGATCGTTGCACACGTTCAAACACGTTAAGTGTAGGTTACTCATAAGTCCAAATACGTCGAGAATACCTACTAGCTGTTCTCCAACATCCGTGCCTTTCGAACTTGCGCTTGGACATGCTGACCAGGCTGTCACGCACGTAGTTGGCGAAGGCTGCAGTGGCTGTGATGGGCTGAGGCTGTGCGAGACCTTTGATGAGCTCCCAGACTTTTCTCTGGCATGACGCTGATGTTGTTTGGTTTATTAATGACACAAGTCATAATGGCGTTTGATTGCTGCTTTAGTAGCGTGAATAGCAACTCACAGTAACGATGGCAAGCCGCACCTTGCCTCTTGGGTTATACCATTTTAACTAGACCGGGAGGGGATAGTCCCCAAATAGATGTTGGTACTGCAATGTCTAGTGCAGTTATGATTTGAAACGCCGAGCGCCAGCCTTTTTATAGACTACGTCACGTGATCGTCGGCAATACGCTGCTGCACGCTATGCATAAATTAGACTATCGTTGGGCATAAGTTGTGTACACCGGCAACACGCTAGGCATTCGTTGGAATAAGTTATCTATAAGTTATCGAAACGTTCTATATAATTTACTGATACGTTATGTATACGTCCAACCCGTTATGAATACGCTATGTATACGCCCAAAATTGAAAAAAAATTTGATAATTCAGCGTATGCCAGCGTTTTAGGGAAATTCTGATACATCGGCATACGCTGGCTGAATCGTCAAGGTTGACAGGGCCTTTAGCGGGTGCATGAAAGGGTTCATATCTACAGCACCTCGGGCAGTGCTTACCGGATTTAAATGTGGAAATAAACCTTGGACTTGACCCGTTATTTCTCGAGAGACTATCATGCACGTCAATCTGTTGCTACTCAATCCATCACCAGCATGGTTAGGGCAGAAAAGTAAAAAGATTATGCTTGAACGTGTCAAAAGAAAGACAATGGAAGTGGATGTGATCACACCTCTCCACTGGTATGAATCAAAATGGTGACCCCACTGAGTTTTGGGGTGGTTTTAACTACTTCTGCCACTAGGAGCACTGCAATGCATTGTTGTACAATCATTGGGGCAGAATAATTTCTCGAGAGACTACCATGTACGTCAATCAAGCCATCACCCCATCATTTTCTGCACGCCCGTACGTGTACGACATTAGTGTATATAAGTAACTGTAATAATTTGATTGATTGATTGATTCAGAATCTAATCATTACACTATGACCAAATATGCTTATACAATAGCAGTTTCATCGTTTGGTTATTTAAAGACTCTCAGTCAGTGTGAAAGTTTGTCTGTCTGTGCCCTGTTGGTTGAGTGGCACCTGTCAAAGGTGCAGGGTAGTTTTGTCATATTTGTCTTCTTTTGGAAGCAAACTTGTTTGGACTGAATCGAAAGCCCCTCTGCTCATTTCAGCCAAGTAGCGCACTCCATTTTGGATCAATTGCTTCTGATATGATTGATAAAGGGCGGCCCGGTAGCCCAGTGGTTAGCACGTCGGCTTCACGGTGCAGAGGTACCGGGTACGATTCCAGCTCCGGCCTCCCTGTGTGGAGTTTGCATGTTCTCCCCGGGCTTGCGTGGGTTTTCTCCGGGTGCTCCGGTTTCCTCCCACATTTCAAAGACATGCATGGCAGGCTGATTGAGCACTCTAAATTGTCCCTAGGTGTGAATGTGAGCTTGGATGGTTGTTCGTTTCTGTGTGCCCTGCGATTGGCTGGCAACCGATTCAGGGTGTCCCCCGCCTACTGCCCGAAGACAGCTGGGATAGGCTCCAGCACCCCCCGCAACCCTAGTGAGGATCAAGCGGTTCGGAAGATGAATGAATGAATGAATGAATGATTGATAAACAAAGAATCTCATATGGTTGGCAGAATTATTGAAAATTAACCCTATGTTGCATACGGGTTACTTCAGTATCCACATTCAAGTTACCATGATCGATAAACAAAGAATCTCATATGGTTGGCAGAATTATTGAAAATTAACTTATTGATATTTTTTTCATGTCCACTGTTTGTCAAAAGTGAGATGTAGTTATTCAAAAGGAAAAAAACCCAACGCATAATATGACTGATTGGACAATGGCTTTACAAGGCAGAAACAAACCTATTCTTCCGTTAACATTAACACAAAAGCGGTCAGATAAAGAAATCATAAGTGAAATTTATTACATGACTTTGCTCCCTTCTTACAAGTTATTCTGCTTCACTGAGTGGTGAAATTACATTCCAAGTGCTAGGAAGGGTTTAGGCACCAGGAAAACATTTTCAAAGGAGTAGCTCTCTATTGCTGGCATTGCAAAAACAAAACCATATCTTTAATTATTTTTTTTTTTTTTTGCTCGCTGTGTGTACTAGTCTCAAGGGTCAAATGATTTTAACAGAAGCCTTTCAAGTTTGTTTCTTACCCAAGAATCAATCAATCTCTCTCTCTCTCTCTCTCTCTCTCTCTCTCTCTCTCCTCTCTCTCTCTCTCTCTCTCTCTCTCTCTCTCTCTCTCTCTCTCTCTCTCTCTCTCTCGCCCCCCCCCCCTTGGATGTACACATGTTTACCTGTGTTGCATAGGCTTCTGTTTGCAAATACTTGCACTACAGTCACCCAAGCAGCAGCTTATTAACATCCATCCATCCATCCATCCATTATCCGAACCGCTTGATCCTCACTAGGGTCGCGGGGGGTGCTGGAGCCTATCCCAGCTGTCTTTGGGCAGTAGGCGGGGGACACCCTGAATCGGTTGCCATCCAATCGCAGGGCACACAGAAACAAACAACCATCCACGCTCACATTCACACCTAGGGACAATTTAGAGTGTTCAATCGGCCTGCCATGCATGTTTTTGGAACGTGGGAGGAAACCGGAGTGCCCGGAGAAAACCCACGCAGGCCCGGGGAGAACATGCAAACTCCACACAGGGAGCTGGAATTGAACCCGGTACCTCAGCACTGTGAAGTCAACGTGCTAACCACTGGACTACCGGGCCGCCCGCTTATTAACATCTCCCTTTCAAATGCTAATATCCATTTATGCATAAATCATAGCTCCAGAGGTGACTTGTAAGCACCGCAGTGCTTCTTTATTTAGAAAGACTTGCACTGAGGAGTTCAAGGCTAGAGAGATTCAAACAGTCATCCCGTTGTTGTCGGAGTATCTGCTGCTTAACCAAAGCGCTCACCTCCAAACTTTAGTATGAGTCAAAGTCGGGCATTTTTGCGAGCAAGTTAATGTGCTGGGTTCTTGTTGTACTGAAGTTGGAACTGTATTTTGGTTTGTTTATATGTTAATTTTAACCGGCACTCAGTATTCATTTTCCATTTTTACTAGAATGTATAGAGTTTAGATACAGTAATTTATTCAGCGATCTGTTTTCCATGGTGTTTATCCCATTCAGAGTCCCGTAGGCAAATTTGACCCCAGAGAACTTTGTAAACAAGACCAAAACAATCCAGAGAACAGGGAAAGAAAAACAGAGGGGAGAGAAAGAGAGGTCAAGTTGATGCTCTTGGGTTTGTCCATTTTGGTGTCACAACAGCAAGTCAATCTGGTATTAAGGGGTTTGCATTGTTCCCATTTTTTGACATCTATACACCCACTCATTCAACCATTCATCCATTCAGTGGAAGTGAACGCTAGATGCCCACATGGAAGTCTGGATGAAGCCGAGAAAAAAGCCACGCAAGCGCAGGGAAAACAGGCCTCAGCTGAGATTCGAACCCAAAATCCACCGTGAGGCAGATATGCAAACTACCACATCACTGTGCTGCTCTATGAAATCAACCCAACTACTGCACTTTTGCCAGTGCAATGTTTTTCATAGTGTTCTCTGTCACGCACCCACGGTGACGATGATGATGACGATGATGTGCGTGTTCATGTCTTACCTGCCACGAACTGGACGGGATCTCAGCAAATTTTCCCAGCCCTCCAAAGGTGTAACAGCGATACATGTGGTCCAGAGACTCGGAGCAGTGCCACAGTAAGCCGAAGCTCACGGACTCCTTGTGATGATAATGATGGTGGTGATGATGAGTGGTGGTCCTCAGCTGCTCCTTCACAATCCACGCTGGAGAGATGAAACTGAAACTGCACACGGCGACCAGAGCGGAGGAAAGGAGCACCCAGAAGCAGCCCACGCAGCTGAACATGGTGGTGGCGACGTGGGGCGCAAAGCCCGTACACAAACTGACTCCACACCCGGCTTCTTCTTCTTCTTTCTTCTCCCGTCCCAGGAGGAGCAAATGCATTTGGAGCTCACAGACGCAAAAGTCAAAGTCTACCTGTGCTCCGGTGCACTACATTTGCGAAACATCCTCAATCCACGGAAGTCGATCCGCCGTGGAAGTCCCGCTGAGCCCGTTCGTGTCTCTGTGCGTCAACAGCTTATTGAGCGGGGAGGCGAATCCCCAAATCTCCAAATGGTATCAGCACAAAAAAACCAAGTCATGCAGTGTCCCACGCCGCGCTCACGAAATGTTTGTCACACCCACAAGTGGGAGCGCAGCTGAGATGCCTCCAAGCAGGTGATTGAGCGCTTTCGTTCAGAACCAATGACACTCCAGTCCGTGGGTCTCCGCCTCCTGGGCGTCCCTGTCTGGTCCGGCCCAAGTGTGGAAAACCGTGCACTTTGCGTTCCTTCCAGACTACGCCCGGACCACGGCAATTAAATGTGGTCACACAACATTGCTTTTCCGGAAGATATCTTCAAAATAAAACTTAGCAAGAGCTACTTTTATACGATACGACTTTCTCGATATGTCTTAAATTACATTAATCATTCAATCTATCTACCTATCTATCTGTGTATCTATCTATCTATCGTCTGTATAACATTAAGTTATCATCGTGTGCTTTGTAATCAAGAATTTTGTGTTAGTTCGTGTACGTTTGTTTGTGTGTGCGCGTGTGTGTGCTGGTAAAGTGTCTGTTTCAAAATTGCGAATATCCACATCATTTATCTTTTTTTCCCTCCCTTTTCCAATACTGCCCCCTCCCCTGCATCCCTTTTCAACACCACTTATTCTGAACAGGGGCGGCGGGGAGTTGCTGGAGCCTATCCCAGCTGACTTCGGGCGGAAGGCAGACTACACCCTGAACCGGTCGCCAGTAGGGCATATATTTGAGACCAACAACCATTCACACCCACATCCACACCGTCACTGAGTGGGAAGCGATTGCACGTTGCCCGCACATAACTCAGGTGAGTCTATCACTGATTACACCATCAGCGACTCTTTCCCAATATTGTGCATTTATTTGTTATAATTTAATCCATGCATCTAGCTTTTACTCTGAATGAAATCCCGTTTCTGACATGATTTTACATAGTCTATTTAAACTTACCTGACAGAAGTTGCCCCCAAAAAAAAAAAAAACACACTTATACCGAATTAAATGTTACACACTCGAGCAAAATTGCTTACTCTTTCATATTTGATGTTTTTCACAGTGCTCATCTCAGAATAAGACAGTAACGTAGGCCATGCCTTCTAAATAGTTTAATATGTACTGTTTTTAAAAGGTCAGAAGAGAGTATATGAATTAGTTTTCAGTGGTCGTATTTCCCAGCCAGAAACCATCAATGGATTTGCTTAGTGATTCACAGAGGTCAACACCGCCCCCGTCTGGACACTTGTAGACACCACAGATTCGTTACTATCATGTAAACAGTACAGATGTGTGCAGGAACAAAAAAACTGACTAGCCTTGGTTTAATCAGACGTTTGGAGATTTCAAGTAGACTGGCTTGGATGATTTTCATGGTCAGATGAGGCTTAATCTTACAACCCTATGAAGAACAGACAACTGTCGTCACATTGGGCAATTTAACGCCAGTACAGTACTTATCAGAAATTGTTGTAGCTCCTGAAATGTTGTCAGCTTCAAGGCAGCATGCGTAACTAGTTTTTTATTGTTTTTTTTCCCTCAATTTCAGGGGACATGCTCTAGATAAACTTTTCTCCGCTTGTTGATGACTGTCTGCACTGTGTTCCAAGGGATGTAACACCTTTAAAAAAAAATTCTCCACTTTTCTCCTGTCCGATACCTTTCAACAATAATCTGTGGATGATGGCTTATGTTGTACATGTGACTACAAAAATGTACGACAGTTGTTTCCCCCTCCTGAAAAAAAAATCATCCTTTTTATGGTTGAAAAAGTGTTTGAAATGTACCTTTTTCTAAATTCATACCCTTGAAACATTGTATGTCGGTGAACCTAGGAGTGTGTTATGATTTTTTTAAAAATACAATAAAAGGAACAGAGACAAAATCTTTGACAACGTATGTATTTAAATCAAACAATTTAAATAGATTTAGATTAGGTGCACATACATATCGAAAAACATCAGAGGTACATGGTACCAAAACTCCTTTCTGGTTCTTTACCACACCTCAGTAAGGCTCAAAAGAAAAAAAAAAGTTTAATTCATTGAGCAAATGTCCAGTTGTTTCTGAGATGCATACAGGAGAGAAAAAAAAAAACAAAACAGCGGCCACCATAAAAAAAAGTACTGACATTTATATATGGGAGAAACCAGTCTACATTATACATATATACATGTAGCGATATATATCTTTTAGAACAAGTGGAGCATTTGAATTTGTCACAGAGTTTGTTTTTTTATTCTATGCTCATAAAAGGTGCCAAGAGGTTTAACACAAGAGGTCTTCCTCTCTCTCATTGTCATTTGCAGATCCTCTCCAAATAAATTTCCACTGTACATAATTCACCATTGGACAGGCAGGCTACTAAAGGGAGTGTGTGCATATGTAAAAGGGCTCCAAACTGCTATTTGGCTTAAGAAAAATGTCTTCTAAAAACAAGGAATGGTCATTAAAAACAAAGGTGTGTCATGAGGAAATGCGCGGAATTCAGTCTGCGTGACATCCTCCGGAGGTCCGACATAAGACAACGCAACGAGAGTCTGCAACAGTTTTGCTTGCACCGTTAGCAGAAATGCTTTGTCTTTCTGCGAGGTTGCTTTCAGGTACCAGACTGAATTGGAAAGACGCCCCCGTCATGTGATGCAGGGGCTTCACTTAAACTGACCACTGCGCACCTTCATAGTGTTATGGAGTTGGAACAATGAGGTACAGTACTTTCAGTTCGTTGCAGCGTAAGCCATGTGTATAATTGGCCAGCATTTGCAGGGGGATAGTCTTCACGGGGTCACAACTGCATGGAGAGAAAAGAGACAACGTACAAAACAAATCATTTCAACTGTCGTGGAACATGTTGAGTGAGATTTTTAAAAATATATATATACCTTAGTGGACTTGCCAGGACTGTCAAGGTTTGACTGCACAACATCGTTGACAATCATTTTCGCTATCTGCCAGGCCATTTCCTCCTGAGCCTTCAATCAAGATTTTACGGATATCAACTTTCATTCATCTTTTAAATCAGAGTCTACGCTACGGTCTCATTAAGTGCCTTGTCACAGATGCGACGTTATGTCAAGGTGCATTTGAAGAAGCTTTGCTGTGGTCTCACCTCATTTGAGTTACCTTGGACCCATTTCTTCATGGCTTGTGAAAACATGAAGCCTAAATTGGAACAAAGGACGAGTTGGACAAGGAGGCAACATCGCTCGCTGCGTAAAATGATTACATGTAACATGCCTTGCGAGGTGGAGGAAAGTGAGTAAGAGTGCATGGTACCTTTGGATTTCTTCACGTCTGGTTCTGGTTCTGCCTCCCTGATAAATTGGCCCAACTCATTCACTCTCCCGAATGTCATCTTTCTGAAGAGAAGGACAAATAAGGCAAAAATAAGGAGTGGTGCTAACCAAAAGACAACCACTTGTGTCGGATTTAAAGCACAGATTATAATTCAGAGATCTCGACCCAATTGGAAATTTGTAAGACTCAAGAATGGTCAGAATATTGTCTTAAAGACTCAATACTCAATACGGATTCGTTTTAGGGTGTGGACACTTCTGCAAAGAGCCTACAGCATTCCTTAAAATAAAACAAATGAATTGACGGTTTTGGAATGATTCTCTGTGGCTTTAGTTATCAGGTTTTTTTCCCACTGTATGGGTCAGGATTGAAATGGTAAGACAGGAAAGAGATATTAAGAAAGCATGTAAAATACGCAATGTAGTGTAGTAGAATAATAACAATATTTAAGTAACGACACTCACCCAGCGTATGGCCTCTGGTATAAAGATTCGGGGTCAAGACTGGCCACGTCAACCGTGATGGCCTCATCGAAGTTTTTCAAGATCTTTATCGCTGCCTTTCTGGCTCCGGACTGTCATGGAGATACCGTGTGCAAAATACGTCAGAGCGCGACAAGCGACATTGCATTTCTCTCTCCTTAAACACAAAAATTGCTCCTCTTTGGCACGAGCAAAGATTGTCCGATTTCAAAATGTCATGAAAATATCAGGGCCGCCCCAGAGTGCTTGAGGACACGAGTGAGGGTTTGTGGGGGTCACCTGCATCAAGGAGGCCTCGCTGACACTTGAACTTGAGCGCTGCTCGTTGTCCGCCGTGGCGCCCTGACCTGGAGTGTTGACATTCACAAACTCGTCCGCCCGCACCGAATTGAGGAGGTCACTCAGGTACTTGTAGTAAAGGTTACTGGACAGGAAGCCTGGCATATACACCTGAACGCATGCGCAACAAGGGGGGGCTCTTCACTCATTCAATCCCAGCCATTTTCACTGGCGCGACCCCCTCAATCCCGGCGTTTTACTGGATTTTGACTGATCTTGCAAGGCCCACAGAATATTAGATTCTAATGCTATATGAACATGGAGCCTACCAAAATAAAGTTTGGACTCTCTTCTTTCATCTTTTTCCATTCTTTATCAATCGGCATTACAAAATGGCTAGGTTTCGTGAGAATGGCGATTCCTGGGCAAAAAACTTGCTTTTTGTAAAAACATGCATTTCAATCACGTGAGGCACCACTGCCACCTACTGGTCGCTTTTTTACATGATTTACAATGCAAACGGCTTATTCTCATTCTCAGATTGCATCAGACCCTCCTCCTCTCTATGACGCAAAAAAAAAAAGACGTAGGCGGGGCCAAATTTTAAAAAGACGTACGAGAACTTCTTGTGGAATGAAAGAATTAAAGATCATACAGCGAGGGGGAATCACTTTTTATTTGCTCGCTTACAAATAGTTGGCTTGACCAATTTCAACAAGATTAGAAATGTGGTGTATTAACTATTTTGGTCTTTGGGATATGACAGCACATATCAAAAATGCGTACTTGACCGACAACAGTTATTTTTTTCTTTTTAAACGATCTACGTGGGTTAATAATGTATCCCTGGACTTCCCGTAGCTAGTGCAAGTATATGAGGAGCCCCATTCAAAATGTAGCAGACTTCTCCTGTACCTTCTCCATGGTGGTCCAGGCTTGTCTAAGTGGAGTGGTAAAGCATTCAGGCAGAGGGCCCCCCTCCCGGCAGATGTTCGACTCAATCTCCATGCGTACAGAGTCGCCGAATCCCAGAGGGTTTGTAGCTTGCAGTGAGAAATACCTAAGAAATAAACAAGATGATTTCTCGTCAAGCAAACACATAAAATTTTTCATCTGGAGGTGTATTAAATTGCTTTCGAAAGCAGTTTTCATCAAGACCTACTTGTCATAAAGGATCATGGCGTCATTTTGGGCCTCCTGGCCATCATACTGGCCCTTCTTTGCTGCTAGCTGGTTTTGGAAGTTGTCAGCCGCGAGCCAGAACTGCAGTACATTCATCGCCTCTTCCTTTTCCATGTACTGCAAAGAGAGAGCGGGGGCATAGAATATTTTGCTGAAACTCTCCATAACAACACCCTTCATAACTAACAAGGAATGTTTTGTGTTTGCGCAGCTGACCTTTGTGTCATCTAAACATGCAAAAGACGGTTGATTCTAAAGAGCATTCACAAGGGGATTTTATGTCATCACTGCCAAAATATTTTATTGGCATTATAAACGATGTCAGTAATTCTTAAAAAGCGTCGTCATAAAATATAATGCTCATACTAATGTAGTCGGTGAGGTTCATGTACAGCATTTACTGAGTGACGCTGAACAGACTTAATCAGCACCCTCCACTCTCTGACAGTTTTGTCGGTTTGTGTTGCTATGCGAAACACAAAAAAAGTAACCAGGAAGTGATGCAATACGTTGCGCAAGACATGGTCTGTTATCACAAAGATGAATGTCGGGGGGAAACAAGAAATTCCAACTGCGATGACTGCGCAGAGGTTTGCACAGGTTTATTGTGGCAGACAGCAGCGTGATGTTTTGGGAACCTTTGGGGCCGACTCACCTCAGAGAAGTAGAAGAGAGCCGACTCACAGAACAAGATGTCAGCCAGGAACACGGAGCCACTCGTCAACACTTCAATCTGGTATTTACAGAAATGGTGACTCCGCAGGAATTCAAGAAAGTATCTGGGAATACATGAAGGGAAATTGATTAAATCCTAATCATGCACACCAAACTCTAACCACGGAGGCTTGTGTGACCATTAACTCCACCGGTGACTTACTGTTGCTCTAAGATGGTGAAGACGACCGACTGCGCAATGACAAAGCAATTTGGGTCCACCATGCCATCCTCGCCGCAAATCTTAGCTAAACACAAAAAGAACAGAAACAGAGTTAGAAGTTATCTTGACTACTCCGAAGAATTCATTCCAATCTTACCAACTATGTCATTTCGGATCTGTTCTGTGATTGGGATGGGCCTCACAGCATCCGGGGAGACGTACTTGGTGAAGATGGTAACCGCATCTTTTTCGATACCTAAAACAAGAGAGCCCTATGATTTAATTTGGCAATATATATTTCCATACGTATATTTTTAAGGAAATATCTACGGACAACGTTGAGTCTTCAATTCACCTAAGAAGCTCGTATTTGGTATGCGAGAGCTAAACGTGACGAGCAAGAGATTCACAGAGAGAACAAGCCAACGCCACAACAGAGATTTGAAACCAGACCTGCTGGCTGCGAGGCACTCAAGCTAACCGCTAATTGCACCGTGCTGCCAAAATGCATTGAAGGGATCCTGAATGTCTACTGGAACAGTGTTTCATAGCCAATGTGAACATGTATATAATGGAATAAATATCCTTTGGCGTGTGTTCAGAATTTTCTCCGGGTAGTCCGGTTTCCTCCCACATTCCACAAACATGCATGGCAGGTTAATGGAAGACTTTAATTGTTCCTGGGTGTGAGTGCGAAGGGTTGTATGTTTATATGCCCTGCGATCGGCTGGCAACCAGTTCAGGGTGTCCCCCGCCTACTGCCCGAAGACAGCTGGGATAGGCTCCAGCACACCGGCGGCCCTCGTGAGGATAAAGGGATGAGACAATGGCTGGATGGAAGTTGTTTTTTTTTAACAATTTATTTGTGGATGACTGTTATCTTGTGTGTCATTCCACAAAGTAGTTGAACAATTGCTCAGTGGCAGCCTTGTCCATAGAGTTTCTAGCTCACCTTGAGGCAAGACATACAAAAATCTCAACAATGGGCAGACATAAATGCGATCAGGCTTACTTCTCATGAGTTTTTCGGAGAGATCTCGCAGGCTGATGTTTGACTGCCCTTTGGAAGGAGTGCCCGTCCTGGACGGAACCTGCCTGCTTGGAGTTTCGGCTCGAGGGGTGCCGGTTTGCAGGCCTACGTCTGTGCAGGAGGGGTGCCGCTGCTCGGGCTGCGCCGTGACTCCTGCGCTGTTCCATTCCAGGTCGTGGGAATTGTGCTGGGGGAGCTCCGGCAAGTCGGAGCCATCTCCGGAGCCGGTGACGGGTTCAGCCAAGGAGCTGTGTTTGACAGAGTTGAGGCTGTGCGCTCGGATCCACGACCAGCTGGTGGAGCGGAAACTCTCAGCCTCCAGCCAGAAGCGAACCAGGTGGTCGGCACCATGACGCTCCATAAAACGCATGTAATGGGGGATCGCCACATTGTCCCGAAGCACTTGGTCCACGGTCTTGGAGAGCCGGGAGCGGGTCTCCTGGGGCTGATAGTTCACACTGGAATGACCTGAGACACACAAACACGTCAACAAAAAGGGGGCTTGGTGGTCGGAGGCATTTTGACTGAATCGATAGAATGTGAGTTTGACTTTTTCCAAATTGAAATGCTCAAATCAATAAACTTTTATGAGAAAGATATTCTCATTGATGAAAGTACAGTATTTCATTCACTAGTGTGAATTAAAATTAGTGTTTGTTCAACAAATTATTTTGTGTGTAACAAGATGACAAAACGGGCATTTTTTTTTGGGTTGAATTTCAGGTTTGCAATGCGACATAAGAATATGGTCATGGCATTTACTACTTTCAGTTTTCACAGCAAGTAGTTAAATATTTTTCGACAGGCACTCATATGAGGCTATGACTTGCAGTGATTAGAAAAGGACCTAATCTACTTACAGCACATTTTTACAGCTTCCAAAATTCAGGGGCATGAGTTGGCTGGGGAATTAATAATAAATATCAATTTCCTGCGTTTGGCTTGCTTTCTGAACACGTAATTGTGCTTTGTGAAGTTCCTGAAAGCTTGATCTGCTTTTTTGTGGGCCAGAAAATCGACTGGAGTGCACTGCTCCATGTAACTATGCAGCTCACACTGGACTTGAAAATAGTGAGATGGAATGTTTTGTTATCATGCCGCGGGACAGATGACATACGGGCAGCAAACTGTGAATGACGAGTGATTGCTTGAATGTCGTCAGGCATTCTTAAGTGATGAAATCAAAAGAATGTGCCCGAATGAGGACTACAGAGCAAGCTCAAGGCCACGTTTATTATTGATAGAGGTTATTAGTCATTCCAGGCCTTTTGGGACATTTCATCACATCAAAACAGCAGGCAAAATGCTGCTTCGACTTCATTGGTCGGCTCACCATGCGGCAAAAGTTCACATTTTCACTTCAATTCTCTGCATACTATCACCGCCCATTTATCAATCACTCAACAACTCTTATTTTTCTTGCAGCCTGTTTCTGTTATATTTTGTGGCATAGACTGTGGTACAGGTTCTTCCACCTCTGTGTTGCCCAGCCCATATTTTCCACACTAGCCATTCACCACATCACAGAGTCATAGATCAATCAGTGCAGTTTTTTTCACTGGACAACACAGACATAGGTATTATTTTTTTGGACTCTGCAAAAATACATCTCTAAAGTTAAAATAAAAATGGGGGATTTCAAACCAATAATCACAAGATGAGACCTCAGTGTATGAACCTTAAGAGCTCAGTTTAAAAAGTATCGATAAGCGCTATGAGCAGCAGAAGAATTCAGGGTACATACCGAGATCACCAAAGTGCACAGCTTCCATGTGGCTGGGCTGCTTCTTGAGGATGGCCGTGCGACCGCGGGCGAAGGAGTCCATGTTGGCAGAGATGGCGCTGATGGCCACATGGCTGGGCCCCGCAGCTTCCTGGATGGCATGGTTGTTCTTCAGTGGCGGTGATAGGGAGTGAGGGCTGCTGAGACCTTTAACCGGGGGATTCACAGAACATTGAAAAGGACAATAAGGGAAAAACTGGAAGGTAAGATTAGTTCTTGCAGCCTATTTTCATATATTGCTCATAAACAATTTGTGTGTAGTGCCATTGAGTTTTCTAATGATGAACTCACCTCTGTTGACTTTTGCGTCGGTCACTCTCTCAGGTTCTTTGCTTTTGGCTGTTGGGAGAAATGACAAATAATTCTTATAACAAGGGGAGCATTCTTTTTTTATTTTGCAATTAAGGTCGAGACCAGCGAACAGGGATGGCAATGTGTAGTCTTGGTGTCTTCAGAAAGAATAACAAAAAGGTAACATGACCTTAGTTGCCTAATTCCAACAGGAAAGTGAAATACGCTAAGGAATGCAAACAAACCATTTGCTGTGGAGCAATGAAAACTGGGAAACGGTACTTGTATGTGAAAGACTTCTCAGTCCAGCTCACTGCACTGGCCTCTCACGTGTCAACATTGAGAGGTTTTAGAATGAGCGGACCATGGCAGGCATCACACAGAATCTGCAATCGTGTCTTTCGATAAAGCAGAGGGGCAGGGACTGAGTCTCAAGTGGAAAAGCACCGACAGAGGATGACCCAGAGGAGCTCATTACATGCAATGACAGGATGTGTGAAACTTGTGACAAAAGTATTCAATCGGCCCTAGTGCATCATAAACATTTCATTCCAAAGTTAGGAGAAGACGTGGTAGTGTCTTCCTTACTGAGCTCAAGCCTTGCAAGATTTATGTCAAGCATGACATCTAAAGTGACGTTTTGGCCCTCGAGGCATATTTTTCCAGGAAATTTGGGTTGCACTACAAATAGTCCAAAACTTTACACACATTTGCCACTTATATTTCTTTAGGAAAACAATAAGTGGCTAAAGGAAAAAACCTGTACATATCTAGATTGACAATTGAGTTGATCTATTTTTTTCATGTGACTAACTAGCAGCACACAATGAGTTCAAACACACTGATTGCACAAATAAAATGACGGCCCCAAGAAAACACTGACTTTCTCAAAGCCACTGTGGTCACCATATGATAAAGAGGTCTTTTCTTCACATTTCCTCTTACGGTAGAGCTGCTGAGTCAGCTGCATTTAATTCTTGTAGGCTATGGGGAAAATATTTCCTCTCGCCATTGTAGTGTGAGTTCCTCAACAATCACAAGATGACTAGTTTTTGGAGGCCGCTGTCTCCATGTATTTTCCGTCTTGAATGAGTCTTTGCCAATTTACTTAGAAGATGAACCAAGGCAGGCAAGATACCAGAATAAATCAAATAAATTTGACTTGTCGAGAAGGGCCTTTTAGTTGATGTGGATGTCACGCTTTTGAATTTGTCTTCACAACACTGGAAAATATTCTTGGATGTGATAAAATAATAATAACCAAGATGTAGTATGCAGGATGTAGTTAACGTGACATAGAGTGAAACAAGCTGTCACAGCAGACCTTCACGGGTACAGTTTTAAAACAGAATATTAACCATTTTATTATTAACATTTGACTTTTTTTTCTATACATTTTATTTCTGGTGGCCGTTGACTGGAGCTGCATTATATCAAGCAACGATAATGACGATGGGGAGGCTACTCGGAAGCTAACCATTGAAATGGCTTACTACCCAAGCCGCACTGCAGCCATTCGCCGAACCAAGAACTGAACCATTATCTTGTGGCAAAATAGTACACTTGGTTAAATTGACATAAGACGTAAGTTAATGGGCCGTTTTCTCTCTCGCTTTCTCTTCCAAGTAGCTCGCTACAGTTGACGTTGCAGCTGAGAATGCTTCCTCACCTTTCCGCTTGAAAAACGACATGACGGGATTACTCGGAACGTTTCCTCAGCTCACTGACACCATCCCGTGAGTTGGCAGGTCCCGTCATTCGAATAAATGCCTACTGTACACTCAACACATGGAAATGGTGTGCATGTGTTACACCCGGTGAACGCTGTCAAATTCCAATTTTCGTCAAAGCCACAGCCAGATCAGCAGCCATGTTGTCAATAAACGTCCAACTTCCGGGATTCTGGAACATGAGCATTGTGGGAAATGTAGTTAGAAGAGGGTCATTCTTTGCTTCGCATTTGGATTGGATTGGATAAACTTTATTGTCAAATGTACTGTATGTGTAACATACAGCATAGATGAAATTTCTTCCCTCTCAACATAAAACAAGAGGAGCCGCTGCGGGTGTCCGCGCCGCCATCAAAAGAAAAGTTAACAAAAAAAGACAAAATACAAAACAACACATGAGACACAGACAATCGTGCACTCTTAACCACTTTCCCGCATACACTTTGTTGTCTGAAGCAGTTATAGATGAAAGAGGAGCGAATCAAAGTGTCCTTTTCACCAGTGGATCAAAGACGTCATGCTTACAGTACAAGCGCTGTAGCTTGAGGGTCTGAAAAATAATTTGCAAAAAAATATGTTCGATCGTTTTTTTGTTTGTTTTGTTTTAAGTGCAGACTGGTCCAATTCAACAGAGATCATGAACCAATTATTCCTCTTTACTTTAGTTTGGGCCAATATAAACCGGATTTAGTAAATCTGTGACAAATGATCACATGAACGTGAGTTAGCTGCATAAAAAAACACGTTTATCCATCCATCCATCATCTGACTCGCATATCCTGACGTAGGTCGCGGCGGTGCTGTAGCCTATCCCAGCTGTTTTCAGGGAGCTGGAATAGGACCAGTTGCCAGCCAAAATCCTTACAAAGGAGAAACTACCGGAGTGCTCGAGATCGATAATGTAGTGTATTTGGCAAAGCTTACCTCCATTAGCAATGGGTTCGCAACTTTCACCCGCTCAAGGAGACATGGCTTTGTTCTTCATACACCAATAAAATGCAATGTCCAATGTCATAGGACGAAACAGGGGTGGTGTTAAGCCAATAGGGACTTTTGATTTGTCTAATTTGTGTGCAATAATCATAATACATTTTAGGATATTTTTAAGCGTTACTCACCTGCCAGGACTGCAGTTGATCATAAAAACAGAGCAAAAGGAAAAGTGGAATATTTAGTTTTGTGAATTGACTATGCAGTGTATTGTCTACTATTTTTAATTTAGTTTATGCGAAAAAAAGATGCATTATCATGAACGCAAACGCATCGCATTTCAATTTAAGATACCACTTTCAGCAGTAAATTTGTGGCCGTTTTCAATACTGCATGTACCCGCGCGATAGAGAGGTTGACTGCCGAATTTTGCGCGCCTCGTTGACGCAGCAGCACTGTGTGAGTTTGATCAGAAGAGGGTGATGTTTGTGTAGGTTAGAGAGCAAAAATAATATGGAAATGTTGGCCACGCTGGTCCAGATTTGCACGTACGGTAGTTAAATATGATTTGAACCCTAAGTTACTGTTCATAGGGGCCCTCAGCACCTGAGTTTGAGAAGCCCTGGAATATAATATACATGGATGATGGAGGGGTGTTCAAAAGGCACATTTTGGGGAGTAATCATTTGCAAAATATTGTAAAAGAAAGGATGGTTCTGAACTGGACAGATTTGATTTATGTGAGGTAACTAAAAGTTGTTGCTGGCATTATATTGTTTGCACATCTGGAATGACTTCTTTCAAAGGATACATATTTTCTATTTTGTTCCACTTTACAGTGCTGCCGTTTGTTGTATATTGTTAAAAGTGAGTTGTTTTCGATCTGAATTACCCTAAAATGTTTGAGAGCTACTGGCATCTGTTCCAACTGGAATATCCATCCATCCATTTTCCGAACCGCTTGATCCTCACTAGGGTCGCGGGGGGTGCTGGAGCCTATTCTAGCTGTCTTCGGGCAGTAGGCGGGGGACACCCTGAATCGGTTGCCAGCCAATCGCAGGGCACACAGAGACAAACAACCATCCACGCTCACATACACACCTAGGGACAATTTAGAGTGTTCAATCAGCCTGCCATGCATGTTTTTGGAACGTGGGAGGAAACCGGAGTGCCCGGAGAAAACCCACACAGGCCCGGGGAGAACATGCAAACCCCACACAGGGAGGCCGGAGCTGGAATTGAACCCGGTACCTCCGCACTGTGAAGCCAACGTGCTAACCACTGGACTACCGGGCCGCCCCAACTGGAATATGAATATTAAAAATATGTGAATGGTTGTCTTTGTGTGGCGACCAATTCAAGTTGTAGCTCACCCTTGGCCCTGACAAGGATAAGTGGTAGAAAATTAATACTGTAGATGACCATATAGAATTAAACGTCTCTCGTTTTATTTATGGCCAGTGTGAGGTATCGCAAACCACTTCGTTTGATAACAAATACATGTCAGAAAACTAGCTAGTTGTTACTTCCATTTCAACATGAAAACTTGCCATTTGTCATTCGTGACAAAATGCCATGTTGATTTATTTTTTTTAATTTAGTTTGGGATCCACGGCTACGTTGGTAAATAACCGTCAATCATCATCACAAAATGAGTTTGTTTGTCTTTTATTTCGCTAGAAAAAGGGGAAAACTTTCACATTTACATTTATCCTCAAAATTACAGTACAGCATACTTAAATTCTTCGCAAACAAAGTAAAATACATTTAAAAATTTTTATTATGAAAAATACCAAATAGTCTTACTCTCAGTTTTTGCAGGAATTTTTCAACATGTTGCAGACGTGACAACAGAAAGGTTGGCTTTGTACAGAGCATAAAAGGGCTTTCGCTCACACAACCTATCTTTGCGTTTCTTAGCCTGATTTCATTCACGAGCTGAACATGCAATAAGGGCAACTATGCAAATCTTCCTATTGATTATACCGGTGCAGTGAGATGCTTGGAACAGGCTTGTAATGCAACACGAAGAGGAGGAAAAAAAGGCAAGAGGTTTCATTCATTGTTTTTACCCCCTACTGAGTCCCAACTAAGCTCACTTTTTCCTCTACAAAGTGGTGGGTAACAAAGTGGCAGAGCTTCTGCGGTGAATGTTTCTGTACAATTTGCCAACCGTGAATATGGTGAGTGAGAAAAATCGGACTAAAAAATAACATCACAACCTAAATAGACTTCAAAAACAGACTCCTTAGAGCATCTCTCTAGTTGCACAGAACTGTACAGGCACAGATATTTATATATATAGATATTTAAAATAAATAGGGCTAATCTGGCCAAGAATCAGTGGGGAGGGAATGTCTGTTTAAGAAAAGGACACTCTTGCCAGCCATTCATTCCTTGCAGTCCTGCACATTCGCTTGCACACACGCATACTGGCAGACACGCGTCTTCTCCTCCTCCTCATCCTCCACATGCACAAAGCCAGAAAGACAGCAAAAGGAAACGACTAAATTATTATAAAACATAAATGCGGCCGTTGTGGAATGCCTCTGAGCAGGGGACAAAGTTCAATGCCACGTCCCCGGGCTTGATCATGTGCCACGGCGCCAGGCTGTGGCCTCCGAAACCCCTCCTCTCCCATCAAACTGAACCAGAACCCCCCCACACCCCCAGACCGGTAACTTTATATCGAGAAGACCACAAAAATGTCACCACCTTCCTAACCGGGGCGAGGCGGGGGCACTCAGAGTTAAGGGTATGAGATTGTGGGTGCTGTACAGTCAAGACGAGATGCCCGCTTGCAGGAGAGGCAAGGTAAGAGGACCGGGACTCATACGCAGTCTCTCATTCTCCGGTCCGACAGAGGCGAAGATGGGCTTAAACGTCGGTGGAGAAGTAGAGCGTGTTCCGCTTGAGCTCAGCAAAGGAGATGGGAGGATGCTGCAGGTAGTAGAGAAGCACTTGCACCTGGACAAACACAATAAAATCGGAACGGGGTTTGACTGATTGCAAGTTCTGCAGCATCAGATTTTTTTTTCGCGACAGATCATGACCTCATTTGATTTACTGTTGGATTTTGTGCTGCAAGAAGAACCAGGACGATTCGAAATAATGGAATGTGCAATATGCACTTTACTTCTCGGTTTATTGCATTATGTGACTCCAGAGAGGACTGCGCGCTTCACTTATGTGCCAGTTTGAGCTAACATCTAGTCGTTTTGTTCGCTTCTTAAAAAAAAACACACACACACAAAGCCCTTAAGTGAGCTCCAAGACAAACACTGACTTCCTGGAACAGATCGATGAGGTTTTCTCTGTGCATGCAATACTATTTTAGGATATTTACTCAATTTCGTGTCTTTTTGGGGTCAGAAAAGGACATGAATGAACAGGAAACTGATGCAGATAGCAGCATGGCCCCGAGACACACTAAAACTTTGTGGACGGGAAATTAATTTGGAAACTTAGTATACTAAGCTTATTTTTAGGCAAGAACCCATCAAACAGCGAGTGCGTGGAATCGCAAGTTCCAGCCTTGATCATGACCATAACGGCACAATTTATGACTGATTGCTGTTCCAATGACGACAATGTAACCCGATTTGCACTGAAGTGGAAATGTGGCACGGTACTGAACCGCTATGCAGTGACTGAGGGTGGGGGCTCAATCAAATGAAAAACAATATGCACTAGCAGTAGCTGAGCAGGCCTTCTTTTGACGTGTGGTGACAGATTCTCAGATTATATTCACGCAGAAATCTTGCACGGCAGTATCGTAAACCAACGGCTCCCTGTGCTCACTGGTGGATTCCTATGATACATAATTGGTGAATTCAACGAATAAGCAGTCATGAGCGAGCTCTTTCTACTGCAGCTGTTGCTGTTACGATGCAAAGAGAGAAAGACACGGCGGAGCTTGACGTGCACGTGGGGATTACCTGTGCCATAACGTCATGTGACCAGATGTCAGACACAGAGGTAATATTTTGTCCCTTGGTGCTCTCGGACTCTGAGGGTCTGAGTAGAGTGGGGCCAAATACTGTGGCCAGGTTATGGAGGGACATCTTGTTCAGGGGCTCCTTCTCCGCCACCCTGTGGAGTCAAATGAGGCAAGCGTTCAAAACAAGGCTCGCATCACGGCTCAACCGCTCTCTGAGTTCAGTAATGTGAAGTTTACAAGTCCGAGGACACTATGATGTCAATTTAGCTCAACAGCAGAAGGCGAGATGGAACAAATTGGCAGCGCCCTGAGAATGGTGAAAATGACTGGCTTCATCTGAGTCATTCTTGTTCCGTAAAAATACACTTGTGACTTCTGTGCTGTGAGAGGTGCATCGCGTGCAATGGTCAATATACAATCAATGGGAGGCGGGTGAAAAGAATGTACCGTTTGAGGTGCTCCAGCAGAGTGAGGAAGGTCATGATGTTGGGGTCGGGCAGCGAGCGTAGGAGGTGCATCATGCAGTTTTCCTTGGCTGCGGGGTCGGACAGAGCTGCAGAACAGACGAGAGAACAAACACATCACATCCGGTTGTGTCCAGCTCAAAGGTCTCGCGCAGAGGTGAAAACCTGTCTCACATATTCCCTCCATAAAGGCCGGGTACAGGCGGTCGGTGAGCAAAGGTTCCGGCAGCTCCCTGAAGTACAGCTTGAGGGTTCCCGCGATGGCGTTGATGTCCATGTCACTCAGCATCATCAGGATGTCTTTGGTATCTAGGGGTCAGCCAGGCCCAGTTACAAACTCAGCCCCAAAACTCCCGACAACAAGAGCTGCTTTGTGTACTCTAGAGGGATGATATCACCTCTCAAAAATGCCTGGGCGGCAACTCATGCAGGCGAGCTCAATAAGGGCACACTAAAATGAAAGACGACACTTGGCGCTCGGTGATGTAAAATGATGTGAGGAGGCGCTTACGTAATACACAACTTCAGTCCTACCATTTTGTATAAATCGCAACACGGTTTAGTACAATTTCCCCACCTGGCCAACATTTCCAAACAAACACTTCTGTTTTAATCAAAGGAAGTTGTGTAGGTAAAGAACAGTCACTCTGTCTCACGAAGAAAAACAAAAACTTATATGAAGCATCTAATGTTGTAAACTGATGCTGGAGAAAATAGAAGTCAAGGTCATATACTCATTGAGAGGCGTATTAAGCTCATTTTACAGGCGTGTGACTTAAAGGGGCCGTCAAAAAAAACATGTTCTCTGGGCCCCACTAGTCTACACAGTTTTCTGTCGACTGAAAATGACATCACATTGTCTAAAAGCGCAGGTAACTGTCACGACTCACCTGTTTTCTGGGTTTGGTCATGTGACATTGGCAAGCAGAGCCTTTCGGCACTGTGATGTCATTTTCAGTTGACATCAAGTGAGAGTACGTGGCAAAGTGATTTTTCTGCTTAAATCATATTCTACAGAAAACTATGTTTAGACTTGTGGGGACACAGAGAATATAGTACTGTCAAAAATATCTTTGAGTAGATTATATTTTTTTCGTTAAAATAAAATCAGACGAGAGAGAGCGAGAGTGAGAGCGAGAGAGAGAGAGAGAGAGAGAGAGAGAGAGAGAGAGAGAGAGAGAGAGAGAGAGAGAGAGAGAGAGAGAGAGAGAGAGAGAGAGATATTCTTGGGTAAGAAACAAACTTGAAAGGCTTCTGTTAAAAGACTTCTTACTAGTATCAAATGCCGTTTTGAGGGCCTGGATGTCAGTGGCTACCCCTGAGATCCTGTAGATTCCCACCTCGTCAATGCCCCTCTTCTCCACTTCCTCAATGCACTGGCGGACGATGTAAGGCACCTTGGAGCGCTCGCGCCTGCAAACGTCAACACACGTCATTGCCCACATCATTGCACACATCTTGACAATTGCTGTCGCCATTTTGGCCATTTCTTACGTGACACAGCCGGAAAACGACACCTTAACCCATTCAGTCCCAAAGATGTTTTTAAACGTCTTTTCAGACTTGGTCTAGAATTGGCTGGTACTGAAATGAGTTAAGTACAGTTTTAAACGGAGGGGTTGGGGGGACGGGATCATTTGTTGTAGTTACGACAGGAGGGAGAGCGCAAATTGTTGGATTACAGAAGCAGAAGAGCGTCTAAGTTTCTCATCGGACATTAAATTCGGAGGAACTGGACCTTTCCTCCATCATTGCACCAAGTCATCGTGATGAGCCTCATCGATCAGAAAAGGGGTCACTCCAAAGGTGAAAAGACATTTTCATTTGAATAAACAGACATATACTGTACGTACTTAGTGACCACGTTGATTTTCACACCAAACACACCACTCTGTTTTTTGGATGGCGTCCTCTTCAAGCTCAGGTCCCTACTTGTAAACTTCATTGAGAACTCCACCTTTATCTGAAGACCAAAAAAAAAAGGAAGAAGAAAAATGTAGAGTAAATTCAAAGTATGCAAGCGCCCACGGCTGGGCCCCCGTGACCCAAATGTTTTGCACTCAGTCAAGTTAATTTAATATTTGAGGCTTTTAGTCTACTGCTAAAACACAGCTTCAGATTTAACGATATCGGGAGACGGATTTTGCTTGACATGTCACATCTTACCCCGTTCATCTCAATGACGTCCATGTGCCAGTTCTTGGACTGCACTGTCTGAGGATCCAGCTGGAAGACACAACAGAGACAGAAAGATTTTCAGCGATGCAAAACATGCTGGCTGGATAATGGTGCATTATCACACGGAACCCTGTTGCTTCTTCACATCATCAGATTACGGTTACAAAAGAGATCTGATGTTGATTCTGTGCAATGTCTTGAGTTTCTTTCCAGATCAACATTCACCCAAAATCGCATTACCCCCCAAAGTCTTGTTGCATCACAAATGAGAGTAATGCTCAATCCGACTTCAACGGACAATTAGGACGGCGGAAAAAATCATTGGCACCGCCCTACCCACTCTTGAGGACTTGCACACCGCAAGAATCAAGACAAGGGCACGGAAAATCCTCCTGGATCCCCGCATCCTGCCCACCACCATTTCCAGTTACTCCTCAGGCAGGCGCACAGATCCATGCGCACCAAATCCAGCAGACACTTGAACAGCTTCTTCCAATCTAGCCATTAACTCCCTAAACAGTCACTGACGTAGTCACTCTTCTTGTGCAACAAATATTGTATCTCTCTAAAATGGTTCAATGATTTTCTGCACCAACTGTACAAACTGTAATAGTATTGTATTCTACCACTGATCACTTTAGCTCTGCTTGAAACTATGGTTCACTTACATTATGAAATGTCCTTCCATACCTATTTGTCATGTTCTTGTTTATGATGATACTAATGCAGCGTGTATACCGGAGACAAATTCCTTGTGTGTTCTACATACTTGGCCAATAAAGATGATTCTGATTCTGATTCTGATTCTGATGCTACCACAAAACTGTACAATTCAGTTCACCGTGGAACAGTACGCATTTTTTTCTCATCGGACATTAAATTCGGAGGAACTGGACCTTATTACGCATCCTTTGGGGATCTTCCAATTATTTATTATACTGCTGAAGTACGTACTGTATTTAATATTAATATGCCAGTCAACATTTAAGAGACACCGTGAACCTCTGTTAATAGACCGAGCCGTGTGGTGAAAAGCGCTTACTTACAGCTAACGCATCCCCCCCAAACATTTTTTTTGTTTCCTTCTGTCATGTTCATTTTTTATTTATTTATTTGTTGCACTGGGTACATCTCTGTCTCGTGAGTAACACCATCGGCATAGGTGATGAATCTGTCACCATTCCACAGGCGAAACACAAGCTACATCTTGGTTTATGATTCCAAGCCATATTAGCAAAAAAAAAAAAAAAACATTTCCCACTGTTTAACGGTACAGTGTGTCGCATTTAGCACCATCTAGTGGTGCAATAAGAGAATGCAAAGACCTAACCTGGAAGCACATGCATTTTGAATCACGCGCACTACGGTGCCTAAGAGAGACCAAACGTTGCAATCCTACCGTGAATTTCTTCGAGAGAGGCGTAACCGAAATATCATCCCAAATGACTTTTAGTATTCCCCCACGTGACAAAGTAACTGTTTAACGGAACTATGCTTGCTAAGTTTGTAGCCTTCGGGTATCCGGACCAGAAAGCTGGTGGCGAAACATGGCAGCCTCCTGCATGGGAGGCACGCCCTATGAAATATAATTAGCGATTACTTCATCCATGATTACAGTCTGGTATAGCGTCTGTACTACTGTACTACATTATGTCAACACAACAGAGCCTCTAATTATGAAGTTTGGAACACAAATACACACTTATGGGCAGCATTAGGCTTCCGCCATTCCACGTTCTCAGGGAGCGTATTTCATTGGCTCGTAAAAATACAATTGTACGTTTTCCCAGCAGGGATTGGGTTTGAGATGACTGACGTGTAATCATTGCAACTGAGTCTTTAGGGCTGTTCACACGGGCAGATTTATTTCGGACTTACTGCGCAACTGCTCCCCTCGAGCGTTCATACGCGCAACTTTGTTCCGGCTTAGTGCCCGAAAACAGCTTGTTTCGATCAAATTTAAACCACCTCAGGAGGTGGTTTAAAATTTGTTCGAACAAATGCTCGCTTGCGAAGCAGTACCGAAGCAAATGTGCACGTATGAACGCAACTGGTTAAATTTGCTCCAGAGCAAATGCTCGCTATGGGAGTGGCCTCGCCACGCGTCAGAGGAGTCCATCCGGTACTTGCCAACATGCATCCTGGGTATTTTGCGCTTCAAAACATGGCAGGTCTTTTCTCTCTCCTGCGCGCCTGATTATCGACCACATCGTTGATTTCTCCGGAGAAGAAGCCATTTTGTCACAAAGAAGGAGGGGAAATGGTACTTCCTTTTCCCCGCCTTCTTTCTTTACGCATGCACATGTTTTACTTCCGCATTCCTGTCGTTTTGTTCCGCAACAGGAACTGCGTTCGTTCAAACCCTGAATTGTGAAAGCAAGTGGAGCTGGCCGACGCTGTTCTCGTGCTGTTACGCTCAGCGGCTTTGTACGTGTGAACACTCCACAAAATGTGTTCCGGTGCAAATTTATATCGTAACAAAATACTCCGGAGCAGCGCCGAAACAAATCTGCCCGTGTGAACAGGGCTTTTTACACAGCCATCGCTACGAGATGATGCCTCTCATACAAAGACAGGTCGTTGAAAAACAAAACAAAAATATATCTGCCTGATTAAAAATGAATGCTCTCCATGAGGCTTGTAAAAACAAAAGTGGATCCCTATACTGTAGCAGGCAGCGCTTACACTGAGTGACCTTCACCCAAACAAACGCTTTAATAGAGCTGCTCAGGCAAGAACTTTCTTTTTACTTTCGGTTTGAGGATTCCAGCAAACAACTTAGCAAAGCTTCAGTGATGAACTGAGTGGTCGGTCCTTAATTCTGAGTGATGAATCAGCTTCCAAAGCCCCATAAGTCATACAGACTCGTAACACAGACTCATTAACACATTTCAAATCCAGCCTCAAAACACATCTGTTGAGCCAAGCCTATTCACTCGGACCATAAATCCATGATCTTTATTTTGTTTTATTTTTTTCTTATTTTATTTGATGTTGTTTTTAACATTGTATTTGTGATTTTAACTGCTTGTTGTAAGGTGTCCTTGAGTTCCTAGAAAGGCGCCCACAAATAAAATGTATTATTATTATTAAGTCAAGAGAAACCCCCCCAAAACCACACGACTTAAGTCCTAGTACCCTCCAGAATTTCAAACTAATGTCCTGCATGATACAAAACACCTTCTTTGAAAATGAAGGCCATTTTGGGTTTGAAGTAGCCATTTTTAAAGAGTACTAGGTCTCAGACTTTAACTCCCATGAGTGAATTTGCCCAAATGAGTCACATTTGGAATTTTTTGCTTACACCATTTTATGAGGGAAGAGCATTGCATCGTTTTGAGTATTTGCCATGAAAAATAAGTGTCAGATCCTGGTCACCAATTGCTCGCCCCTTCATGTGGTGTTGTAAGGATAGGAAACCTGTGCAAGATTCACCTCTGAAGCAACTCTACGAAACAATCAAATGCAGAAAGAGCACATAAAGCAGTCTCAGTTTTAGCGCTACTTCCATTTCAGCCCAAAAAACAAAAAAAAACCCCAACAAAAAAACCCCGCACACCAGTCAGTATACTTTCAAAAAAATCAAACTGCATGTGAGGCTTTAAATATACTGGATTAATTGCTTTCGTTCTGTAACGTCGTTCTGCTTGAATATTCATTAGCTCCAGGGAGCTTATGATGAGTCCCTTCATTAAATATAATGCTCAAACAGCGCAGCTTCTTTTCTGAGGCTCGCAGGACCAATGAGAGCCTCGCACCAGATGTGACGCATCCCACTCATATTCTTCACAAACTGAAGGCAACGCAACTATTTTTAGGGACGCGAACCGCATCAGCATGTTTACATGTGAGGCAGCAACCGTGACTGATGTCACCCTGGCCATGTGAGCGCTTTAACTTGGTTACTAGGATGCCGTCTTCCGTCACATTGCCGCATGGGCCAATCGGTGAGGACTTTGAGCCGGCCGAGGCTTTTGATTTGCCCACCGCCATTATCGCTCCGGGCACAGGGAGATTTCTCTTATAGGGTGTGCACAAAGCAACATACAGGCACGCATTACGCTTATTACGCAACATGGAGCGTCCCAAAGCCTGGGTGGCAAAGAGTGCCGAAGCACAGACAATGAAGAGTTATCCTACGAGCACACGCATAAAGCAAACTGCATAAATTGACAAATTTGGGTCCATGCAACATAATCAACGTCTTCCTGGTTTCATTTAGTGCATTCGAAACAGCAATCATATTTTTGAGCAAGAAATCAAAATCAGGGCTGCATTGTTCGACTCTGATGAGTCTTCAAGATCTTGGGATGGAGCGATAGTCCGCAATGTTTCATTTTCCACTTTGTGGGCTGGCGAGAACATTGTGTGACCTGTGTGTGTTCGGCTCTCGCTTGCGGCGTTCACCAAACATAACACCATGTAGAAGCTATGAGGTAATCCGGAGGTAAAGTTTCTCTGTGCGGTTGACAAATTCATTGAGGAGGAGGGACAATACTTGCCAGCTCGATGGTAGATGCCAAAAACAACATGCCGGCATGTACGACTTCAGCTGGATATCATATCCTGAGGTCGGACATACAAACCAAAGCAAATTGTGGTTTTTGAGATGCCTCTGATTCAATTTAGGCAGAAATGATCAAGTCACATGGCAGACAACAATTTATCTGTTGGCCGTTACCTTGGATTTTAAGTTATGAGCAGCTGTTCAGAAGTCATCCAAAACGATGCTGTGAACAACCAGTTCCTTTCAATTTCTGGATGCATTTCTTTGCTTTAAGTTTGAAAAGTAGATTTGGGGCAACTCTGCACTTGGGGGAAATATTGTGTTCGTAAAAGTTAATCCGGCGACAAGCCAGTAGGAGAGAACCGAAACCCAAATACAATGGAGCTCTGGTTTACAAATTTCACACTTTATGAGCAATTTAGTTTACAAACTAAGATTCGATAACAAAAAAATACATCAGTTCATCGACTATTTTTGGTTCAGGAAAAGTTTGGAAATTGTGGCAGAAATCTGTGCTTTTTCTCACGCTGCACGGCTTTGTTCTTCACATATTTTATATTTATGTCTATTTTTTAAATGATCAACAAGCTGTGTTATTCCTCCACAATAAAGTCTGTTTTCATTCATTCCTATATTGCACCGTTTTTATTTCTTACTACATATCGATTCAAACTAGTTAAACCGAACTTGGTTCGACGGTCGGATGAGTGAATTGCATTTCTCAATTTGCGAAGCAAGGTTTCACTGTATCGCATCAGCACTCATCAAAATATGAAAACGAAAGAGCATTTGGGCTAAAACGCAGGAGGGGCAGAAAGCGGAATAACTGCGGATAAAAACGCTCGAATGTGGTTGTCTTCCACGGGTAAGCCGCTACCACGGCTCTATTATTCTCAACCCTAAGCTGGCTGAAAGTGCACAAAGAAAATAAAAACAAATCCAGCAAACAGGTCATCGGGCAGAGAACGCGACGTCCGACAGAGAGTCAAATCCCCGGCAACAATTGAACGCGAGCATCATCAGAATTTGTGTCAGTTCAGCACATTCACACGGTTTCATTTTCATCTACCGGTAATTATTTTTCAAAGGCTGACTTTCCATCCTCTTCATGTCAACTCTCACGCTTGTCTTAATAAGGAAGTGCTTGGAGCTGAGGAACTAAATTCCAGTTGGCTCCCGATTAACTTGACCGAACAACTGTTCTGTGAAAATACTCTACAGTGACTGCTTTTTTAAAAACACTGTTTTCACAGTGGTTTAGTGCTGCACTGAGCTATTCAGGAAATTTTAGTTTGAACGTATTTAGCTATGTGAGTAACAAATGCTATCCCATAGCTAGAATTCCAACACAGGGCCTTATGCAGGATTACCAGTCTCAGAGATCCTCTGTCAAAGAGCAATCTCCGTCATGCCGAAGCTGACGTGCGGGATAGGGGTGGAAAGAAAGAAAGAATTGTAGCAGAGTTGATAGGATCAAAAGGTAAATGAGCTCAGAAACGAAGTGAAGCACTGCAAGTGTAGTCATAAAAAAACAGCTTTTCAAAAGCCTCTTTGAATAGAAGTGAGCGGATGAATGGGACCTTCACATGGGTGTTCACCCAGCACGGGTGACCGCTTACACACTTTGGCTCCAATGAAATACACTTCCTCGTGCCGTCAATGCAACACCTGTGGGTCAGAGCACGTATGCCTGCTTTTAACACGCAATCATTTGATCCCATTTAGGTGTTAACTTTTTTGTATGCCTCCTTAAAATTTGAGAGAATTGAAGTTTTCGTTCAAACCCTGAGCGAGAAACCAGTTAGCTGCAAAGCCAAACCTATAATAAAAGCTTCCCACCGGGAAGTCAGCTGCATGCGGCGGCAAATGTGCACGTGACAATTAATGAAGAACAAAGCACAGCATGTGAAATGCCAAAGGGGGAATGGTTCAACTCTGGGGAAGGGGTGGCACTACTTCAATTGACCACAAGGGGGCTCTAATCTGTCACTCGAATGACAACGGGGCAGAAATGCCACATGCTTGACAGGTGCCCTCTATTACTCGAAATACGCTAAACAAACCATATGTTAAGAGTTTTACCCCCCTGCTTGAAAAAATCTAAACATTGCTTCAATTTAACAAAACATGACTTACCAAAGTTAATTTGACATGTGAAAAGACTGGATTCACAATTGTGGCGGTGGCAACCAAAGCCATTCACAAAAACGAACCATCGTCATTTTTAAACGACTGATGCAATCTGAATTCAATTTGTATTCCAAAAAAAAAGCTGCTCATGTCGGTGTGATGAAAAGCCGACTTGGCTGGTCCATTCGCTTGAGTTGAATAGACCAGATGATAAGAACAATAGACCAATCTGCACTGAATGACACCACCAAATGAAAAAGTAGACAGATGGAGGTGACAAAGTGATGAATAGAAGCAAGATATAGCAGAGCGGGGCGCGTGTGTCCATGTGCGTGTGCGTGTGCATATGCTGGTCAGAAACCTTTTGTCTGAGCAGTTTGCTGCGGACGCGACCCCATAGCTTGGCCCCGGTGTTGGTGTGTCTCTTGAGTACAGGGGTCTGCGGCTGGCTGGACAGGTTGTGCTGATTCTCGTCCACGCAGCACTGTTGCTCCAGATGCTCGCACAGCGAGTTCAGGTTAACATCCGACACGAGGATCTCCGTCATCCCAAAAACCTCAGGTGCCCTCTTCCAACAGACGCAGGTGGAGGAAGTGCGACTACAAAAGGAGGAGGAGGAGGAGGAGGGCGGAGGATGAAGCTCTGCGTAGCCTAATACAAATCAATGGGAGCTCCTGATGTGATGATTGAAGCAAAGAAGCAAAAAAAAAAAAAAAGTCTCCAGTAGATTCTGTTAGATCTTCCTTTCAAAAATGGCCAAAAGAGGAATAGCTTCAGGACAATATGTTGCCATGGTTTCCTAATTAGCTTGGCAAATAAATCCACCTAGGAGCTTGATCCACAGTCAGCTGCCAGCATCTCCTTGCTGTGTTCAGTTTGACTACCAGCACTGATAGCGCAAGCGTGCCGGAGTGAGAGAGGGAGCGAGCAAAAGAGAGGGAAACGGGGAGGGAGATCGGGGGAGTGAATGTGCCCCGGCCACTGAAGCGGCTTAGCTTCTCCAGATGTTGGTAGACACACCTCCAAAATAGAGGGTGAGTGAGAGAGGAGGGCGGGGGCAGGGGGCGGCAAAGGCCCTAAATGAGAGAGAGTGAGAGCGCAGTGCCGTACAGTGTTGTTGTTCAGCCATTTGACCTTTATGTCAACCTTTCCCAGAGTTGGTCGCCACAGTCGGGAAGTGAGCAGTCAGCGATGTGACGCAGGAAAAAGCCCGATATGATGTCGAATGGGGAAATGGGCTGGGTGGGAATAATGAATATGAACAGCATCCCTGCTGCTTTTCTTCTGGAAATGTGTTTAACCCTTTCATGCACCAATAATGATAACCTGTAATCTGATAACATGATAGGCTGTCCACTGTAGTGACCACTGTCCCTGAAAGGCTTCAAATGAACCCAGCTTTCTTTTCCTGCCCCATCTTCCTCTCTGCCCATCTATTACTTACGCCTTTTATTGCAGGTGACTTCCTCACCATGCTGCAATAGTTTTCTCATTTCCAGAGGTCCTTCCCACACTTTGGAAGTCAGTCACCATGAATGTGCTTTAACCCTTTTACGCTACGCCTGTCTGCTGACATTGAAAAGTCATCCGCAGACAGCCGGCACGCACGCACCAGCTCACATCTTCCAAGACACGTCAAACGCGAATCACCGTCTTTATTCAGAAAGGGCAGTCTGTTCTCAAAAAGGCGTTTGGATGGATCAATGGGGGAGGGGGGGGGGGACATGCCTGTCAAACTCCATCTCCATCCACTGACTCGAATTCCTTTTCTACCAGAGGGCAAAATATTCCACTCAAGAAAAGACACCAGGGTGCTTTCAAAGTCTCACTGTTGGGCTGAAGTCTTAATGAGTTAGCTGGTGGTATGACGCCTGCGAATGGCAAAAACAGCCCTCCAGTGAAGAGCGGAAGTTCGAGAGTTGAATGCCCCCTGAGGTCGTACAATTGTGAGCGCGAGCACAATTTTGGTGCTGAATGGAATATTGAAAAAATATATTATTATATATATTACTTTTTAAAATACAATTAAAGCAGCACAAGATGCATCAAGTTTATTAGCTGCACAGATTAGCGAAAAGCGGCAGTTGATTTACTTGTGAAATTGTTGACAACAGTGGAGGAGCGGGTGATATTTGGGTTTGGTGACATGTCCATACGCAAAGTCTGCCTCGATGAGTTTGAAATGCTTCCACTATCTTTACGGACGCTCACTTTCTAAATAAATAAATGAATAAACACACCCCTGTTGATGCCGATCCCCAATTCCCATTGGCCCACATCTAAAAATGACCAGAGCAAAAACATTAACTTTTTTAAATCATCGTTTACCTTAGCCCGCAGCAGGCGTGAAAACAACTCGGGTTCAAACAACTGACGATAACTGGCGAGCGAAAAGTTGGACGATGTGTGTGTCTGGTTTGCACCGAGGAGACCTCAGTCAACCCCTGCTTGAGTGTATTTTTAACCCCCAACATTTGCAAGTCAGAGACACACACACACACACACACACACACACACACACACACACACACACACACACACACACACACACACACACTCCATGCGTCACTTTTTGGAAAGAATGTCTGGGAAAACAATCTTTGGTGGGGGGAATGAGAGGGAAGAAAACCCCAAGGGAGACATGAGATATTTTTGGGTCAGATGAGAGAAAAGCAGTGGAAAAAAAAATAGATATGCATATCTATCATCTAAATGCTTGTTTTGATCACAATAACATTTTACATCCATAAACCAGATAAGCGATTTCAACTTGTAAATAAATTGGTGTTGACAACACAAGTCCGAGGCTCAAGCGGTGTGACTTGTTAGCTTTCCATGACAATGAATCACCTAAAGCTAGTCTTTTAGAAGACCCCCTTAACCAAAGCCTCTTTCTTTGTATTGGACAACTTGTTGAGGATGCAGCAGCCAGTCCTGGCAAGCACCTTAACTTTCCTTCACAAAACCCAAATCCATTTAGTAAAACATTTGAACAACCCCCCCCAAAATGTAAAAAGCAGTTCTGGGCAGAACGGTTGAAGAAGCTTGGAAGCAAACTCTGCACTCGGCGTCATGGTTTTGATGAAATGGGTATTTCCACCCATTGACAGGTTAACAAGAATCAATAAATAACAATGCACTAAAGAGATGAGTCAGCGGCAGTCTGACCCTTAATTCCAAGTGAGAACAGTTGAACCTCTCAAGTCAAAAATCCCTTTCGCCGTATGGCTCAAAATGCGTGTGGAAATGTCAACATTTGGTCATGCGAAATTGTGGGCATACATAGCGTCACTTGAACTGAAATCAAAAAATGTTTTACAGTTAAAGGTGGACAAAACCATGACTGCGTTGAAATGATAGGTCATCTTCACCGTTTCAACTGTTGATTCGGCTCATGTGAGGAGTCTTCAAAGAATAATTCACAGACCCGCTTTTGCTCTCAAGGCGAGACCACTTGCCAGTCTTCACTCTTTCAGTCGTCTATAAAACAGGGTCAACCAGAGTCCAATATGCCCTTCCGCATCAACATCACCGAGTGAACGCACATCCACCATCAGGTGATTCCCGCCCGCTCTGATTTCTGATCAGTACGTATTTATGCTCCTAAAAACAAGCCCACGTACTGTACGGCGCTACGACAGACATGTTGATAGAACAATGTGGCTCACACCTCCGTACGTATGAGAAAAGTCTAGACAGACCACCACAGCTCTCTCCCCAAAGCAACAGTTACACCCTACAAGATTTTTTTTTAATTGCAGACTACTAACATGAAAGCAGTATGCCAAGATAATATTTGTCCCTACCAGGCTATTTCATGCTACTTCGTTTTAGCGGTCGGTTGACTACTCCATGTGCACGAAGAGATTTTGTATTTTCTTGGAAGGCGTTCGTGCGGATAAAAGCGCTGTGTGGAGATAAATGGAAGGGAGGAAGAGGGTTGCATGTAATATCAGATTGATAAAAAAGACGAAAAGCAAAGGGGGTGGGGGGGCGGGTTGGTGAGGAGATTGTGTTATTCCTTGTGAGAATAAGCATCTAAAAGAGAGGTTGCCGCTAAATGTGGTCTGTGTGATGCTTGCTGGTGCCGGCTGGGATGCTGAGCATTGGTCTCGTGGTTTTGGTGTGACTGTGTGGGTCAGACCCATTATTAATTGCATCTCATTTTTCCTACTGCATCTTAATTCTGCATTGTGTTTGGAAAACATGGCTAGGCTCCAGCGCACAAACAATGTTCCTCAATAAATGGTTGGAATAGTTTGCTGTGGAAGACTGCAAGGCTCACGACCAAAGAACAATTGTGAGACAGGCTGAGTTGAAAATTAATTTGTTTCAACTGAGTACAGCGGAACCTCGAAAGTCAAACTCTCATCAGGTCGCACAATTCAGTGTGGAAAAGTCACAAAGATGTCAATGGTAAGAAAATGACACTACCTCTCCTGCAATCCATTGAAGCTTTTGAAAACATTTTTTTTAGACACACTGTAGAATAATGTTTTTTTTTTTTTTTTTTTTTTATGAGGTGACAGTTTAATCCCCTAGTGCTTCTATGGTCAAATCTGTTCCAAAATGTTAACCAATTCGACGCCAGGCTCTCTAAATATACTTTCTACAAAACGGCTTGATTTGCCCACATCATCGAAAGGTGAAAGAGCAGATGGCTCATCCCCGAGTGCCCTGAATGCCCTGACATCAGGTCCCGTCTTCCTTCTTAATAATAGATGGGCGGGGTGGCACGAGCCCTCGTAAAGCCGCACCATATGATGAGGCAAGCGGGGGGGAGTGAACTAGTGGCTGGTTTACCCTCCAAACTCCATCTGCGACTGCAGAGACACCGTCTCGACTCCCTCTTATGGGGTCGAGCAAAGCTTGATGACACTCACACTCATGAGCAGATATGAATTAATGATCGATTTAACAGTTGCGCCTCCTCAAACATTAATATGGAACGGCCCCCGCCCACTTTTATGATGGTGGAGACAGGGGTTTGAGCTTCTGACCTCTTCTCGTTCAGAATTCGCTTTGATCATTAAACCAGAATAGGGGTGGGGGGGAACCAAAAACAAAGATTTTAAATGAAATCATCACATGAATAACAGGAAAATAAGAGTGGAAACCTCCACCCAACTACTTTATTTTCAAAACTGATTATCCTTACTCGGGTCACGGACTCGTAGGTGAGCAGGAGGTGCTGCAAGTTGACCCGGTGGGGTTCGAGCCTGAATTGGTCGCCAACAAATCACAGAAAGGAAACGGCACGTAACAGATTAAATCACAATAATCTGCCTCCCGCAAAAACAAAAAAAAAAGAAAGAAAATATGGTGGCTTTCTTTGTTTGCAAGACCGCGTGTTTTCTTGATTCAAAATGTGAAAAAAAAACATTAGCATTTTTAGCTAAAACAAGTAACAAGTAAATTGGCACAGAACAAACTAACCACGTAAATCAAGGTACAACTGATTATAGTTCATTTCTGCTGCTTTTGTTTGAACACAAGTTTGTGAGCATGGCAGTTGGGACGGGGGGCTATCAAGGGAGCCCCCTTCAAGGTACTAAACGGGAGAGCAGAACAGGTTTGGCAAGGTGGGGAATCAGCCTCAAGGTTTTCTTCAGATGATTCCGTTTTTCTTTTCATCTATGCCTTTTGGGGGTGATCTTCAACAGATTAACCGCTCGATCATTTATTCAGCACTTTGGAACACATGGAACAAAGGCAAAGGAGGAAGCAAGAAAAGAGGAAGAGGGTTTCATTAGCTTCTCTCTGGTTGCAGGGTGTGGTGAGGAAACAGGAGAAGCGCGGGACAAATAAATTATTGTGATTTTATTTGAAGAGTACGTAGTCAACCTTCACTTAATTTGTGCAGAGTTGCACATAGCATGCTGCGAGAAAAAAAATAAAGCTGCTGGGTTGAGCACTTTCAGCGTTTTCTTTCGTTGCTTGTGGAGAACAGTTTGGATTCTTCCCGTTCCATTCCTATTGCCACACTGCAGTGTTTACCAATCAATGAACTGCATTGTGTCCAGCTGCGCCATTTGGATTCCATTCCAAACACGATTGGCACACCCCAACAGATTGCGAAAACACTCCGGCTCAGGTTATTTGTTGTTAAATCTCATCGGACAATGAATTGGCCAAAAAAAACAAAAAACAAAAGTACACCCAAAAACGATCCCGTACTATGAGGTGTACTGCTTTGGCAGAAAAAAGCTTCATAGATTGCATATTCGTATCGGACAAATAAAGCCTCAAAACTAAGTCAAGGGGACCTACGAATAAGCGATTTGTGACTCGTGATTACGGCGTCCAAGCAGCAGTCTGTATTAATTAAAAAATGAATCTTCCAACCTACTTCTCCGCTAAACTATTACCAAAAGGAACACTAGTTCAACTGATCCACTTGTTGCGTCTTCACCGCATGTATCTCCCGAGCCTATTTTGGCTTCAAGTGGTGAATCGGCTGTTTTACATCTTCACGTTTGTATGGTAATAACCTGTGATTGGCTGGCGACCTGTCAGGGGTGTACGTTTAACCCAGAGTCATCTGGAATGCCAGCCTGCAACTTTATCAGACATCGTTACTGTACAGAAAATAGCTGGATTGTGTATTGTCGTGTTACTCCACTTTGGAGACACGTTTGAGTTAATGTTTATGTGCGCACGGGAGAAATCAAAATAAATACGACAGCTGTGCATCTTCTATTAAAAAAAAAAAGAAAAAAAGAAATGACACTTACGTTATTGTAAATCAAATACTGTATGTCAATTCCATCCGTGGCGTGGTACAAAAACAAGGCAGATCAATTGACAGAGAGACAGAAATGTACCAGTCCTGACAAAGCTACCATCCAAACAATCAGATCACATCTCCGTGAAGCCCTTTATAAATATTCCTTTCAGTGTGATTCATTCAAGCATCTCTCTTTAGGCTTTTTATTTTACACGTCATGCTGGTTCCACTATGATTACGCTGCGGTGAAGCCGCGCATAATAGCAAGGCATCTGATTTGCTTTCAGTAAGAAAAAAAACAAGCACACAAATCACGACCTTCCTTGTAACGGTTTGTTTCACTCACTGGACTGAAGTAGTGACTGGGTATGTTCGTGTCCGACCCTCTTGCACACTGGGACCGGGCCGTCTGTACAGCGTGACCCATTTCGAGTGATGAAGAGAGGAAGCGAGGTTAGCTTCCGAGGATGACACGCTACTGACCTGCTTGAATTATTTATTCTGGAGAGTCAAACTGCGAGTGACTGCATGCAGCCACCTGGAAGATTGCATGAGAACAGAGGAGGGAGGGAGGGAGGGAGCAGTGAGGAAGAGGTGACCGGATTACGCAATGGAGTGCTTATGGAAAACCGATCACATTCATAGGATTTCACTTCATTTGACCAAGGAACATCGATTTAATATACAAATGCATTGAATTGAACCCTCAAGTCAAGATACTCCTTGGATTCCGTGATGAACGCAGCATCCTTCAACAACACACTTAGAGGCCGGTCACATGGGCCAAGCCTTGTCGCGTCTGCCTTCTTAATCCTCATCTTGATTTTACCGATTAAAGACAAAACCATTTGCAACACATCGTATCTTGAAATAATTTAAAAGTGGATCTTTCCATGCACGGCGGGCTCTTCTCAACAGTCACAATTATGGTGATATTAAGACCAGTCAGTCACATGGTGTGACCCAGTGACCCAGTGCGTGCTCGTGTGTCGTCAGTTACATCAAAATGGAAGGCGGTGAAGCTCCTCATTAACAGATGCACTGTAAAGCAGCAGCAATCATTTTCTTCATCCGGGTCAGTAATTTGTTGCCAAACCCATATCAGCTTTCTAAGCTGCATTTTGTCTTTAGCCAGTCACCCATTTAAAACCCGGGGACAAAAACGGGTCTGGGGTCAACCATGAAATCTGTGTCAGACAAAAATCAAGTGAAGAAATGAAATGATCTTGTGAGGACAATAGGCACCCATCAAGCACTGGGATATGTTTGTTGCCATGACGACCAGTCTGGAAATGACAGGCAAAGACAACATCACCAGGCTGTCAAGGAGGAGCTTAACTCTTGGCCTGAGTTTATCTCCACGTCTGTTTGGCTTTGTCTCGACAACTCCTATTTGATGTTTGGATTTTTGCATGAAAACAAGCGAGGATGCCGGCAGGGGGAGGAAAAAAAAATTGAGTGGCCTTCTGACCTGCCCACATCACGCTGACTTCATCAAACATCCTGGAGTAAGCCAAGAAGATTCAATATACCCAAACACCTCCTCTGCACATGGTGAAACTCAACACATCCGTCTCCCGGGCGATTACACAACACATTACATAATTCAGCCAATGTGCGACTCCGAGAAATCGACCTTATAAACGCCCACTCAGCTCACTGAAAGAGAGAACAGGTACGCACTCGAGCGCCTGTGCCAGTTCAACACATTTGATGCGTCTGCCGGGGACATTTTAGAAAAGAGCGCTGCGATATCATCATTGCACCAGCGTGGTTATGCAACAGGCTGCTTCAAGTGATGGAAAGCGACCACTTGAGATAAGAGGGCCGTGATGTTCTCCCGAGCAATTTCAACTGCTTTATTGTTCATCGCTTGCATTGCTCAACTTTGGTCGGATGGTGTGCGTTGCAGGAAAGTCTCTCTGGCGCTGTGCAAATGGATTAGAATAAGAAATGCGCAATACAGACGTTCCCCAGGTTACGAACGAGTTACGTTCCGGACGATTATTCATAAGGTGAATTCGTTCGTAAGTTGCTTCAGTGCTCTATTTTGTCTGGAATGTATGTTTAAGGCTTATATTGACATCCATATAACGGGGAGAGAGCTTTTCGTCACGTTCTTCAGGGCTCGAGTGTTAGCTGCCCGGTAAACTAGCAGCGGCTTCAGCGGGGGAGAGTAGACGACCGGTCGTCTGTACGCCTCCCCGCCAGTTCCACCGTCACACGCCCGCCCCCCACGCCTCTCCCCGCGGCCGCCTTCGAACGTCGCCGCCGCCGTCGCCTCCGCCGTCCTCCTCCGCCGTCCTCCTCCGCCCCGTTCGGCACTCGGAAAAAGGAGCGCAATACAGTATCTAACTTTTTTTTTTTCGACAGACCCGTGAAAATGTTCGTATGTACCGTTTGTTCGTAACTCGGATGTTCGTAATTCGGGGAGCGCCTGTACATCAAGATGAGCATTCCTTAACATGTGAAGAATGCTTGAAATGTGGCAAGCGGTGTCAGTTTGCTTGACAGCACCGCAGCTGGATTTTGTGTGACCAATTGACATTGGGTAACGGAAATGGCTTGCCCTCATTTTTTTTTTTAAACAGCTGACAACTTGAAAACATCCCCAAAGACAATTTACGGAGAGTTACATTTATCGTCCATGTGACAACTGGCTCATTGCACAAGAAAACATAATTGGAACTGATACCACTTGCGGTAAAAATGTATCAAAATTATGTGAGAGGACGCAGAGCAGTGATTAAACCGTCTGATTACCTTTAGTTTATCAATGATCTAGTGCTATAGGACAGAACTCCCACATACTAATAATTCATCGGCTACAAACAACGAGGAAGAAATGAGGGCGCATCATTCACCTACAATCCATTTTCAGTGACACTTAACAGACTGTACAGTAAATTTAAGCAACAAGTAATTCATCCAAAATTATTTTTGCCTTGCAGGCTGGACTAGAATAGAATGTTGTGCTGCTGAGACTGAAGACTCTAAAAACACTAATTGTGATCTCATTTTAGCATCTGAGTTGGACATCAGAGTCCCAGCTAGGACTACAAAAGCCTCCCCACTTGATCGTGATCCAGCAAGTGATACATTTAGGACTTGAAAAGCTGAATCACAGCAAATGCACGCAGAATGAAGACTTGGCAAACATCTCAGTGATGTACACAAACAAAACAGGAAATTGCAGTTACCTTGACATCACCGCATTTAACTCATTCAGTAGCAGCCAATTCTGGACAAAGACTGAAAAGACGTTTAAAAATGTCTTTGGGAGTGAATGAGTTAAAGTGCATGAATGTGATGTTTAATGAGACCAAGATGGTGACACAAGTTGCAACTGCTGGATGTCTACAGTACATTTCCTGTAGATCACAAGTGTCAAAGTCAAGGCCCGGCGGTCAGATCCGGCCGCCCCACGTCATTTTATGTGGCCCATGGGGGCAAATCATGTGTGTCAACTTTCATGATTCTTGCTGAAATCTGTACTGAAATGCAAAATTGTCATGGGTAATAAATAACGTTGAGATTTTGCCCACCGAGGGAAGCCGAACTTATGCGCAAGTCAACACTTGGTGAACCGTAGTTCCCATTGAACTTGTACTTTGTCACAGTGGCTTCAAGGCCCTTTCAGTGTGGATGTTTGTCTTTTATGACTCACCCATGAAGACAGTAACATGACTGGGGGACATCTGAGCAGAAGTCAGCGAAACAACGCCGCCGTTCATGCATCAAACACAACAGCAACACAGCTACCAAGGCGTAGAAAAATAAGTAGTGTGTTTCCGGTAACATGAAATTTCAGCATAGTGTCGGTAGGTCAGACAAAGTTTTTTTATATCTTTTTTCTCCCTCCCTCCCCCATCAAAAACATAAACAAAATAACCATAAAACATAAAACAAGGAGACATTGAAACCAGTGCCGGATGCTCGTCTGTCAAAGAGGGGAAGCTCAAGTTTGGTCGACATCATAAAATGTGTCCGTTTATTTATACGCGAATTCTACTCTAGTTCCGTTCCTTTTCAAGAAAATGATCTGTGACCAGAAATAAAAGATTAATTTGTTGCTAGTTGTTTGTTTACAACAAAGAGTGTCGCTAAAATGATTAGGAGAAGTCTGCAGCTCAACTCGGAACAGAATGCGAGTTGATAATAAAATTGCTCGCGACGGATGTCTACACTAAAAGCTCGGTGACTGGCTCATTTCATTCCACTGTCAAAATATTGGCACACATGAAATAATTAACCAATCTAAATTCTTGCTAAAAACATTATTTTCCCAAACATGACACCGTTTGGGATCGGCCTTTTCTGGCCGAGCTTGTGCCTCGCTGTGCAAAGTAAGACCCATAAAAGCATGTTTAGTTTGATGTGGAATACATGGCATATTACAAACACCGTCCCAAAAAAATGCCTTTGGATGAGAGACCGGGTCAAAAGGTACAGCCGGTGGGTTAAGACCCCATGAAAAAAAAAAACATCCTCCTGGGCCCCAGCACTTCAAAGTTGCAAAGTGAAAACACAGTTTTCAAGGGCTCTTCCAGCAGGAACGTTTGCTCACTGCAGGCAGGGGAGGCAAAGTCTTAAACCAGACATGGGTAATTTTAGAATTGGGGCTTTATAATAACATCCATCCATGCATCCATTCTCTCTATTAATATAAAGGGAACTAAGTGTTTTTGTTTTCTTGCACACATTGTTGAACCGTGTGGAATTAATTGAAGTATAATTAAAAGCTTTGAAAAGAAATATTCAAAAATGCAGGCTAATCTTCTATTTTGGTTTTATAGCCGACTGCAGAGGGGTCAGTGCCTCACCAGTCATAAAGCTCACCGCACGTCACTGCCCTTACCATGTTTTTCTCACTCACTGCGCCCCTGGGTGGAGTACACTTTTTTTTCTATGATTGTTTCATCCTCTGTGATTTTAATTGAATTTGAGCTCCTTCTCCTAAACATGCAAAGCTCTACACAGCAAGGCACAATCTTGCCCGAAAGAGATTGAGACGATTTATCAACCAAGTAGAACGCTAAGCTCCCAGAGTTTAGAATTACTGGTGTTTCTAAAAAATGCATCAAAGTAGACTTGGAGGGGGAGCGGTTAGCTATGAGGTTCCTGACACAGTCCAGAATGAAGATATCCTCTCTCTCAATTCCCCAAGAGTAAACTTAAAACTTTTCTGGATGATGAAGCTAATCGTCAAGGATGGCTCGGGCTTGAATTGAAATGACTCATGACTCATCTCTTCGTTATACTGCCAGAGGCTTCGACTTACTGTTGTTGATGCGACTGTTGTTGTGCTCATTGTTCTTGTCCCTCATCCGGCCACTCGAACCCTCCCCACACTTCCAATCCTTTTTTTTTCTCTGCATCTACCATCTGTTTGCAACTGCTTTTTCTCTCCATCTCAAAGTAACCAACCAAGGCAGACAGTCGCCTCACACAGGCCCGTTTCTGATATTTCCCTTGCCTCCGCTGACGAGTACTCATGTGGGGATCGGTTGTTTTTTTCCTAAACACTTTTATAATATAGTATGAGGAGCGTGGTTCTTGACCTACTCAATGTATAAGGTCCCTTGAAATATAGCTAACTTGCAAATACAATTGTATTTCACTTAACATTTGGGTTCAAATCTCATCAAGACCTTCAAAAGCCTCATCTAAACCAAACAAAAAAAGTGTCATGTTATTCACTACTTCATTGGAGAGAATTATTTTGTCTTGCAATCTCATAATCAGATAGTAACTCATCTTTATCATTGTATTGAGATGTATGATCACCACGATGGAGACACGCAGCTTTGCTGTTTAATTGAATTCTTGTAGCTTTTATTAGATACAGCTCTCCATTTCACACCACTGCAACTATACAACCGTTATCATTGTAAAGGCTGATGTTGTGGTCGGATGGTGAATATAGGTTCTGTTTGGCACACTATTTCTCATTGCAAAACGAAAATCTTGCAGGCCAACCATGGACATAGTGAAGTGCAGAGCCAGAGCTCATCATATGCAGGATCGAGTTTTCACCACAAAAAGGGGATTGAGTGTTTACATTTCTTCTTCAGGGATTGTTTTGTAAAAATCTAAATAAAAGCAGCCAAGGGCAAATGTCATCCAAAGATATTAATCACATGCGGAAATCTTGGCAAATGAAAGCCAGAATTGACTGTATATGTTGGGACAGCACTGTCTCTCTTCGTCTTTGGGCAAATCATAAAAATGGGTGAATGTCAAATTGAAAAGTCAACGACGGCCAAAATCCCATGAGAAAGCACAACACAGAGACAGGAATAGTTTTCCAATGGCAAATGCCATTACTGACTGACTGTCTAGTGTGTGTGACCGCAGATCTACAGGGGAAGGATTTCACAGATCCTCGCCGCACGCTGGCAGTCAAGGGCATGAAATGAGGTTTGCTTCTCCCAGCAGCCAGAATGGTGCTGTGGTCGGAAAGAGGTCTACCAATGTCACAGCCAAACAATTATACCGACTGAAGGTAATCATGACAGCAAAACTTATGCTACAGTGGAAGTTAATTAAGAATGACTTGCTAAGTACTTTGCTAACAGCAACCTCACTGCTGTGGGCAAAGGATAAAAGGATGATCAAAGTGTGAGCTTGTCAATGTCGTGCTCCATTTCCCCCGACCACACTATTAATCTCATCAGGACGTTTTTCTCAGCTGAGACAATAAGAAGAGCTATGGGAAATTTTAAAAAGGCAGTCCAGCTGACTGATTACAAAGAAAAAAGGGCAAAACGTAATATATGGCTTAACTGAAGGTCTTTCTGTCAGAGTTATCTGAGCAAAGAATTTGACAAGCGCCAAGATGACTGTCATTGTATAAACTGGCCCCGCTTTCGACTGTTTCCAATTACCTTTCGCACAAAGACTCCGCAAGACAAAAAAAGGTCGCTGGTGAATGTGAAAAAGGAGTCACAGAGTCTCTCCGGAGAGCATTTCATTTCTTTTGCTGTGATGGGCTCCTTTGTTCTCACTTTAACTCTTTGCATACCATAATTTGCCACCATCTGGGGCTCTCGTTCCAATTGTTTTTCCTCCTCTGAATCCCTCTCGCTGCCCCATCCCCACGTGCGGCATGCTCAGAAAGCAGACATCTGCAGTCAATCTCTCTCTGAGATTATGCAATGTTATAATGAGGACCAATTACTTGGTCAGCTTGCCTTTAACGTCTCTGGATTTTCATCCATTATTTTTGGGTAGATTGTGTGCTTCAATTTGAAATAGTTGGCAAAACAAATGGATGTCTGTGGAAAAAGGAGAGGGGGCTGAGCAATGTCTTGCGGAGAGCTGCTTTGGCATTTAAATTGCATTTTTTTTTACATGTTCAACGCATTACACAGGGTCCTCAGATGCAGAACAGCTTCTGAAATGTGATTTCAACATGACTTTTTATTTCTGGCCGATCTACAATACCAATAAAATATGACATTTACTGCCCCAAATGGGAGAGTAAAAAAAACAGATTTGTGTCCAATAGCACACTAGACAATTATTGATTTTCCTCTATTAAAATCAAGGACACATACGCAAAGGCCTATTCCTAATATTGGGTTAGAGGACATGTGAGGACAAGTGAAGGATATCCTGTACTATGATCGAAAAATGCTTGCAGCAAAGCATGTAGTTATTTAAAGCCTATAAATCCTTCATGCCAGAAAGCGCTCATTTTAAGTTGGATGGACAAAGTATAACTAAGGCCAGGGTTTTCACAGTGAAGCAACGACTCCAAATCACTGACAGACAGATAGGCCACATTAAAAACAGTGGAAACAAATTTACTGTAAAAACGTTTCTTAATTTTTCTCAACTACAATAATACCCAAATGTAAAAAAAAAAAAGCTACCTAACACACACACATGCACACGCACGCGATGAAAAAGGAGGTGCATGTAAATCAATAATATTCAGTAGGCTGTGTTTGACATCATTAACAATACAGCCTCGTCCGAATGTAGGAGGGTGACTCCACATAGTTCTAAGCTCTTCGTGTTGCTGACAGCTGTGTGTGTGTGTGTGTGTGTGTGTGTGTGTGTAGCTATCATCTATTTGTTGCCTGGAAACATGACAGATCACAGCTTGAAATGACAGCAGGTAAAAAAAAAAAAAAAAGACATGACACCATGAACACATGCAAACGCTCCGACTGGCGGGCTTTAATTATAAAATTGCAATGCTTAGACTATTCACAACTGGTACCGTGTTATTAACCTGATGTTTGTTTGAGAAATAGGGTCTTCTGTTTACACATGATTCGTTTGTCTACAAGCTTCGCAAGACAATGTGCAATTAGCCAAACTGCGGACCCTTTCGCCAATAAACCCTTCTCAAAGCATGTAAATGTCAATCCCTGCGCCTAATGCGTAATGACGAGGGAAGACGACGGCACTTAAGTGGGAATGAGAGTGCAGACAGATGCTCACCACCAACTTTACAACCCCTTTGCACCCGTACTTTTACAGTCACGCCAGCTAATGTGTGCATGCCTGTCCTGCTCCTGCACTTCAAAGAGGGGGCTTCTTGAAGCCCTTGGCAAACAAGTTCAGCGCTTCTTTCTCTTTTCCTTGCCTTATCTGGCTCTCATTATCTCCGGGAAACTGGTCAGATTACGGCTTATTGGGGCCCATTAACGCTGCCGATGCCGGGAGGTGCAGGGTTGACGCGCACTCAACCCAAATACAAGCCAATAAAAACAACCTCTGGTAGTGTTTTTAGGGGTGTTGTAGGTTGCGTTGGTTGGTTGGGAGACATACCAGAACTGGAAATGCAACATGGATCATTTGACATGTCTATGTGCCAGACATAATGCAACAAAGACACAGTACAGACATGCACTCACAAAAAATAAATAAATAAATAAAAACGTGGGATCACCTTTGATATCTTAAAGGTTTGTAAAGGCTACTTTGGGATGGGCCGTTCACCTGCTACCTGTCTTTATTTTTCTCATAAGGCCAATTTGTGGTCACTGGCCGCTTGTAAAGGCAACCCACATGACCCCCCTGATAAAACAAGACAGAAAAGACTCAAGAAGAGAGCCCAAAGGGACGCTGGAATCGGGTGCGTGTGAGGGTCTGGTTACCGAGATAAAAGCATCGCGGACACTGAGCGATAGGACGAATCGCAGCTACACAGAGTTCTGGGATTTGGATCTTGAACGGTTACGCAACTGGTCCTCTGAAGAAAATCATGGCAAGTCACACGCCTGTGTCACTTGGGACAACTTGCAAAGTGCTTGAGAGAGAACGAGTGCACTTCGGAGTACAGGAAAGCAGCAACTGCACATGTTTGCATGTATATCTGTACATAACTAACCCAACAACATATTTATCATACTGTAATGATGTGGTACCATAACAGTTTAAAATCAGGCTCCAAAAATCAGACCAGACTAAATAAAACTGTTAAATGACAAATAAATATACAAGATACACTTTTCCGTTTAAAGGTGATGAGAAGAGTACCGGGTAACTTTGACCTGTTGTTGTATGGACACAAAAAAAGCTCCGCAGCAAGTGAATTATCTTGCTGGTGCTTCCCCATCTGTGCTCATCATTAAACTGATACTTTGATCTCATCCCAGCTCTTTCTGTGAATTACCTCCTCCATGGATGAGGCTGAAAGACAGAGAGATTGTGTGGATTGCCGAGGAAGAATTTCGCTCGAGTCACTGAGGCACTCGAGTGCTGAACTGTAAAAATGTCAACCGCCCGTTAACCAGGAAGCAGCTTGCTCATGGGGGGAACCCTCTCTAAATCCACCGCTGTTACTAATTCCGGCATGGCGGTGGTCTGCACTCTGTTAAAGGCCTTTCAAATTTTCAAATGTGTGAGGTTTGTATTCCTAAGAAAGGTCACTGTGGATATACAGAACCTATAGCCAAGGGGAGATGAGTGGCAAAATGCCAAAGTCATCACAAAGTGGAGACAGCTCTTTCCTTTGACTGGCAACCTGGAGAGCTGATATGGATCAGTGGGAAACCTTTGAGGCTAACGTTTTGATGGACGTGAGGGAGGTGTGTAATCCGACCTTGCTGCTGATCGGAGAAGGATTAACACTGTGACCCCAGGGGGCAAAGGTTATCTGCTCAGGCGATGTCACGGGCTGAAGGGCTGCAAATAAATGATTTCCCCGTGCAGACCAGTCGTTCAATCGAAACAGTGTGCTGCATAGATGTCGTCACCGGTGGACATCACAAATTGTCCATCTAACCATTTTCGGGGGGGTTGAAGGTATCCCGCAAGAGATCCTCATCAGTTTAAAGTGAAGCAAAAGGAGTATGAGGTGGGGTGAAGAAAAAAAAAAAAGAACTGCAGTACAATATGCCCATTTATGGTCAGTCACTAATCCACAAATTTATGAAGGTCTCGAGAGAGGAAAGCAAAACATTGAAGGCCCCGTTCTTAACTTGACTTCACCAAGAAAGCAAACAGCTTGAGTGAAAGTATCTGCACTCCGGACAAATGTCTGTCATGGCATACGCATAAATATGTAATGCTATTATTTTGTTTTATCCATCAGTGCTTTTCACAAAATAAATAAATAAATAAATAAAATGGAAAAACTACAGTAGTACCTCTACTTACGAAATTAATTGGTTCTGGAAGAAATTTCTTAACTGGAAAATTTTGCAAGTAGAGACGTGGTTTCCATGGAAATGCCCTAATCCGTTCCAAGTGCCCCCAAAATTCAGACATAAATGTTTTCTAAAGCATAAAAATGCATCAAAATCTGTAACAAATACATGTTACAATTAGATTATTGCACAATACATGAGAGTTGTGCAGAATGTAGAAAAACTAAGAATAGAGTAAAGAATTAAAATGACGGTCATTTAACTTTTAACTGCGTCCTCGTCATTTGTTGCCCTCTTTGTTCATGTTCTCTCTCAGAAGTGTTTTTTGCCTGGCGTTTTGAACTGATCCACCGACGTTTGCTTTTGTCGGCTTTTAACAATCGTTCGAAAAATGTCCAAGGCAAACATCAGCATAGTGAGCGATCGACCGACAGGTGAACACCTTTTCTGGGTGATTCACATTTACATAAAACTATCGGAGCGCCTCATGGCCCAAGGGGCGAAGGAAGAGGACGCTGCATAGACACATATCTATTTATTTATCTGTCTACACTCATAGACACATATGGTAGAGGTCCCTCTTAGCCAACGGGATGCCAGGAAGATGCTCGGTAATAGCCAATGGCAGAGCCGCTATAATAAGTATGTTGCGTTCAGGAAACTCGGAGCTGCGAGTAGCAGTCCATACTGTATTTTTACCTTTCGTATCTTGAAATTTATTTCATAACAAAAGGCTATATTTTCCTGTTGAGGCGTTTTGTAAGTTGACATTTTCTTATGAAGAGACGTTCGTAAGTAGAGGTACCACTGTAAGAAATACATTAAAAAACTGAACAAAACAACCCAGGTTGTTTCATCAAGACAGCAATGGGTGCCAATGCCCAAAATGTCCATGTACTACACACAGTACTGAGAGCCCAGCTAAGAACATCTTCCGAAAGCGAATCATTTTGTTTCTCTCAAACTTCCCACTCACATAATCAGGCGCACACTGTTCCCACCCTCTCAAGGGTTTGGGACATGGCCCTCCGTTCTCTCCCTCGCTCCGTCTTCATTTTATGTCTCAAACATGTGGTGTATTTATTTGCTCCCCCCAGCCCCCTCTGTTGTTGGCGAGAAGTGGATGTTCCCAGCAACTTTTGTCTCTGTGACTGGCGGTCAAGACAATGTAGGTGGGATTTACCGTTCTATATGAGTAAAAAAAAAAAAAAAAAAAAAAGGAATTAAAAAAATCAAAAATGCCACAATAAACAAATACTGTAACAGGAAGTTATTATGTAGTGGAACCTCTGGGGTGGAACAGAACAAGTTGCAGGACATTAATGGACTTCTGAATTTGTTTGAATCCTGAAACAATTTCCCAAAGGAAGTAATGGAAGTAAAACTATTCTAAAGAACATTTTAACTAACAGTTAGTTCGTACAAGTCAGTTAGTACAAGTGCAATTAATCACTTAACAGAAAAAGCTTAACGTTCACAACAAAGGGATAATGCAAAGTAGATTGACTCTGAAGCCTCATCACTCAAACGTTTTTTTTTTAAAACAAATATTCTATAGTCAAAAGTTAACCACTGTTATTACAAACATGCACAAGCCACAACCCACTAAGTCTTAAATTTGGTAAGCAGCAAATGTAACGTGGCGTACTGGAGTGTTACTGCTTTGAATGTGAGCCCACCTCACTTAACTGGGGGTGCATGTTCTCTTTTTGATCTTTCAAGCTGTTTCTTCTCTTGCTATGGGTGGCTGTTCCTTTAGGGGGAAAAAATGTAGTGAAAAGGCCACAAAGGCCAGCGGAGAAGCAAAGCACTTCCCAATTAATCTGCTGATACTCACCGAACTGAGGTATGACATGATTTGCTGAATTCAAAAATTTGGTCTCTCTCTGAATTAGATTTTTTTTCAAATTTTTTTTCTAACCTCAGCGTTCAGCTTTAGAGGTTGCACAATAATTTGAATAAATCCTCATGACAAAAAAACTTTATGAATAGTCCTACTTAAAATAAACATCAGGTCATGATAGCGAGTGAAGCTTGTGAACCGAATATGTCTAAACGACAGCCATAATGTACACGATGTGTGCTGTACAAGTGACTCACAAGATGAGACAAAGATCCGCATGAGCAGCGCAGAGAAAACAGGAAACGTTGGGAGTTTGTTGAAGTTGTTTTCCAAACCGAAATATGCTTAATGAGAAGCAGCCCACGCGCGGCAAGGCATCATTTTGGAGTTGAATCTTTCCTTTCACACACAAGTCATGTGGGTGATCTAATGCTTGCCCCACTTTCCGTCGAGTTCGGCATAAATACGTCAGCTGTCAAACTGTCACCGATCTCGCTGAAGCAACAAACATTGAAGCAGTTTCACCGAATCAGATGCTCTGCTCAAGTTTGACATCCAGGCTCACCAATAACGAGCTCAATGTTTCAATTCATTGAACTGACGATAAGAGGTACTTAGAACCCTCAGAGGAGATCATGAGGTGAAGCTTGAGCAAATGATAGCAATTTGCTATAATCGAGGGGGAACATGACAATAGGCAGGCTTCACTTGACCAACCGACATTTCCCTTGTGGAAAACCTCACACATGACTCCTCTGTAGGGGGCTCTGGAAAAAAAACTTGTAATTTACGAAAGAATGGACAGCATTTAGACTCCAAGTAACCACGAAGATTCCATTGTGGAGGCGGCAGATGGTTTACAACTCCCCAAAAGGGATTTTTAGAGTATATTTCTCACAACAAGGCTTGGGGAAATCCCATTTAACTAAAGTGGCTTTCAGACTCTCTTACTCCAACTAAAGAAAGTAGAGGCTAACCACTCCAAAACCGCACCATTGTGCTAAGAGGCTAGACAGCCAATCAAAAAGGAGTCACGTGTTTGGGAAATCTCCCCAAGAAGGACACACAAGCATCTCAAAAAAAGCGTCTCTTACCTGAACTTGCCCTTTGCCCATGATCTTATCCACAATCTCGTTGTCATCCTTGTTGAGCATGCTCTTGTCGTAACACTTCTCATAACACAGGATTCGCAAGAACTGGGACCCCTCCAGCTCGATCTCAAACTCCTGTTGAAGAACACGAGGACGGTTAAAATTAATAAAGCGCCGGCAGGGTCAAGCTGAAAACCTGAAGGACGTGTTGTCTTTTTTTTTTCCACTGACTTCATTCCACTGAGGTTCGGCGGTGTCTCTGAAGACTCTGGTCTTAGCTTTGCTCACAAAGTATCCAAAAGAGTCCACTTCGAGGGTGCAGTACAGGTCTAGAAGGAAACGAACAGGATGATTAATTGGCAGATTTTACACTAAATACAGCTGAATCAAAATCAATTTGTAGGCTTTCAATGATTTTCACGGGACAGTGAGGATTTTAAAACGTATTACTTAATACTCAATGACATTCATATTGACCTGAAAAAAAATTGTCCCAAAGACATATTTCTGTCTTTTCAGACTGCACACATTCAATCCTAGGTACTTGTATTGTTGTTGGGGTTTTTTTCAAGACTTAAAAGCATCTGAAAATGGCTGGTTCTGAATGAGTTCATATCATGCTTTTACTTTTGATACCAACTATGTTGTCATGAGATCATATTCAGTAATTAGATGAGATTCACTCATCGTAATCAAATGAAGGTGATGTGACGGTAATAAAGTGGGATGCACTCATCAGCGAGCTGAGAAAGCAAGGGGACTATTCAAATGGACACCTGGGGTTGCTTTTAAGTAAATGATGATTTTAATCACTTCTCATCATGCACGTCATGTTTATAGTCTCATATGAACACAGGCGGAAGAGGAAGTAAAATAATACAATAAAGAAAAGGAGGTTTGTCGCATCAAACTGAAGTACGAGCAGTCCTTGAAGTGTCAATTTACTGTATTCTGTGAGCGGAAAGGCATCAATTTCCAGTCAGTGTACACACTCATCGTGAGTGTCCCTCTCCTGGGAGAGGGCCCCTCTTGTCCCTTGAACGAAGCAATTATTTTGGTTAATGTGTGTGTGTGTGTGTTTTTTTTTATGCTGTTGTAGCATTTCTTGCAGGCTGCCCTGCCTGTCTATACGTCCCGTATCCTCGACCTGCTCCCTTGGGTGAGACTCCTCCTGACGTGATGATGGATGGAAAGACGTATGGCTCGACCTTTCACCGGGAGAGCGGCCGAGATTGAGCGAAGGATGTACAGACTGAAGAAGGGATGTGGGGTGTGCATGTGTGCGCGTGTGCTGAAACCTCATATACATATAAACACTCCGCAAGCCTGACAGAGAATGTTTATACGGAGAACCCACGTTTATTGCAAGAGATACATTCCAGATCCACCCGCAAAACGTGAAAATATGTGGTATAAAGTGACCTGATCAAAAGCACTGAAGAAATTTTTTTTTAGCACACTAAATGATTTTTTTAACACACACACACATTTTAACTATATTTAAACGCAAAAAAGTAAATTGCAAGCATAAAATGTAAAGGAAATATTGTGTAAATTTAAATATCTATGAACGTGCATATGCCTTTAAGAGGCGTGGCTTGGAGGTGTGGGGGTGTGACGTTCGATTGATTGAGAACTGTGGCTGACAGCAGTTTCTACGTGTGTGCTCACTATGTTGCTCACTATGTTTTACTGTTGCATTGGCCACTCTAACTCTCCTTTTCCACATGTGAGGGCATTACAGTAAGCAAATACAGTAGTTGACTTATATGTTTGATTTGACTGTGACCATGCCCGTAACTCAAAACACCTTTCCTCACTGAAATAAATGGACATACTATTAATCTGTTCCAGCCTCTCAATTGTTATATTGTCTGCCTACATGTGTTGCTGCGCTCTTTTGTCTTAAAACGTATGTGGCTTAAAGGGTTACTCCAACAGTTTATTGCGTTTTGTAGCATGTGTTACCATTAAGCTAGCGGATGTTTGTCAAAATCAATGCTTTTTTTTTTGGTCAAATACACAATGCGTAATTCTCTTGGTTTAATTTTTACTTTTCCAGTAAACTCCAATTTGAAGTGGCAAGAGGCAGCCTGAAGCACTTAGTGTCTTTCTTGAAGGACTGTTCACCATCTGCTGAAAACTGCTGGTCGTGAAGGTCGCAACTCAAATGTTGCTAGCAACTGAGAAATCGTCCGCACGAAGGCTTGAATTTCGTAAAACTTACTTGGGTCACTTCTAAGTCAAGATACCACTGTATACTTCTCTTCAAAACACAATAAAGCATGGGGCGATCTAGAAATTAGAAGCAATAGAATGTTGGTTTGCTTGAAGGTATGAGAGACAACAAGTACATTATTATCATCCTTGTGAAAAAAAGTCAAATACTTTCACAAAATAACAGGACTGTCCAATATAATGAACCTCATTCCATCTAGTCTGGTTCCGCCTACTTGTTTTCTCAGCATCCTGAAAAGCGGCCATAATTACTCTGAGGAAGGAAGATTAGTGGTGATGATACGAGGGAAGTTCATCGGAGGGGGAATTCAGTGTGGCCACGTGGGAGATATTTAATAAACTGATTTGTTGTCATACACTTTAACAAACAGAAGCACAACTGTCACTTTTTGGTGGACACCTCAAATCCACAGCCCACCTTCAATTTGAAAGCAACATTCCAGAAAAGGAATTGGAAAAAGGATTGTGTTTAAGACAGAAGGCTTTTATGTGCATAACTCCCAACATTTCTCTGAAATGCGTTTCTCTGACCAAATATTGGACTCAAAGGTCAGGGTAATATTTTTTTGGTGTGAGTGTCTGTCCAGAGGACTCCAGAACAAAGTAGGATAAACTCAAAGTGTCCCGGAACTTGATGAATTTCTATTTCCCTGGCAGGTCAACCCGAGGCTGACTCTGAGGGGGATGAATTGGTCTGCATGAGGTCTCTGAACCCTTAAAAGAGAGGTTAATGGATACCATCCTTTTGCATCTCAGTTGACTCAGGGCTGTAGCCTCGTTGTGTGTTCTAATACAGGACGCTAAGCTTAGCCTCAGGTTGTGTTGAATGCCGGGTCAAACTAAGGCTCCGCAGAATGGGTTGACAAGTGACAGCCCGTTCAACGAAGAAGAAGCTTTATAGCCCGAAGAACCAGCCACTGAGTCGCACCATTATATGCCCGGCGTGACTGGGGAAAATAGCAAACCGTCATAATTGAATTGTTGGAAAACTAATAATAGCAAAGAACACAGCAAACAGTAATCCAGGCGACCATGGCTTTCATCCAATTAGGAGTGAATTACGTGTCTTGATTCAGGATATACCATGACCAAAAAAAAAACCCAAAAAACAGATTGATATCCATTTTGTCAATGGCCTAATGTGAACTTTAATTTGAGGTAATTAACGGGACCGATCGTGTAGCACGGCCAAGTGCACTTTCATTGAGTCAATTTGCATCAGCATCCCTCATTTGGCCCGCATACACGCAGAAAAATAAACCAAGAGCTAAACTCTCACTTTCCCAGGTCATGTTTTTATAGAATACCGGAGTTATTATTTGAGAGGTTCGACGTCTCGCTTCTGCTTCAGTGACCTAGTTTGTCTCCCTTACCCTGAGCTAAATGAAAAGCCTATTCCCACCTAGCCTATTCCCACAGGAAAACGACAATCATTTAGATGCATGTGCGACTTCACAAACAAAAACACGCAACAGGATTATCTGACTACATACTTTCTCAACACTCGGAAATCGTGAAAATTGGCCGCTATTAGACATGCTGACTGTAGTATCATGTGCGTTGCCACCAACCAAATTCATGTGTTGTTATCTTTAGTTGAGCAGGAAGTGTGGCTTTCTAACTAAGGGAATGTCTCAAGTAGAACCGATGAAGGAGACATCAACAACAACAACAAAAAACGCATCAGCCTTGCTAAAACCCGTAACAGCAAGAATGCACATGGATTTGGATCCCATCATTAAACCGAAGACTGTAATTGGTAGCGTTAAAAGACATGATAAAGATGCAAAAAAAATGTCTTCATCAACTTCTGTAGTGAGAGCAAGGAACATTACGATGGTCAATACCAGATATTTCCTCGTTGGTAACCATCTCACCTCTTGGCTCTCTATCAAGGATCAAAAAAGGCCTTCTGAGGAGATTGCGCTCCAATCCATTAGCCGGAACATTCTTGCAGGCGGCTTTCCTACCCTCACAGCTGTCATGGCAACTGAGGAAATCATCTTTTACTGTCTCGTTTCACGTTATTTGATATTTAAACTCAGTGTGTGTGTGTGTGTGTGTGTGTGTGTGTGTGTGTGTGTGTGTGTGCTGCGTTCAATGTGCACCGAAACACCAGCTGTCCATTCGTGGCACATCTGAAAGAGCCTCTGTGCACACTTGGAAACATCGCGCACACACACATGCGCACACACACACACACACACACACACACACACACACACACACACACACACACACACACACACACACACAGCCGTCTGCGGGATAAAAACAGGATGCAAAATGAGACAGGAAATAGTATTCAAAATTTAAAAGACAAAAACTAGTCTTATCTTCACACTGCCGCTCAATTGAGATTTTTGGGGCCGATATGTGACACGTTTTTTAAATGTTTTTCATGCAGTGTGAACAGTACATCTCTGAATTTGTTCCCAATCTCATCTGGGCCGCCTTCCTTTGTGGATAATTAAACGCATACTTATGTGACGCGTCCGCAATATGAACACCGGTCCGAACACATCCGACCTCTCTTTATGAAATTATGCCTGACTGTGATTATTTAAAACTCTTCATCCTGCCGTCTGAGGGGGGGAAAAAAATCACAAACATTCTAGTGAGGGTTCCACGATTTTACTCAACCTCCCCTCCCTGCACACCACCACCCCACCCCCGCTCCCTGCCTTTCTGTCCTCTTCCTCCTCTACGTGGCCATCGCCTGATGAAAATAACACGTGCACAACACAATGATTGACTGGCTCATGTGTGTGCCAGCATGCTCTCCATAGCAGCTGTGTGCAAGGAGTACGTATGCACAGCTAAAGTGTGTGCACAATGGGTGTGATGAAGAACATAAGTTGGTGCACTTACTGGCTGACTCCTTGAATCCTTTGGCAGAGTGGACGATGACGTGAAGGAAGCCGTACAAGCCTGGAGTCTCTTCATCTGGGCATAAAAGCATCACATTGACTTGAAAACACAGATTTTTATATATTGTTGTTGTTGTTTATTGTTTATTGAGCATATATATTACACACAGTAACAGATAGCCAAAAGGTAGGCAAAATTTATGAAAGGAAAATTTAAAAGTATGTAAAAGAAAAAAAAGAAAACACTCATCATCACAGTTGTATGCTCAAAGGAGTAGGAAGAAGTAAACAACTTATCTAGTCCTACCCCTTATTGTATAGAATATAAATTGATCGTATTCAAAACAAAGAAGAAGAAGAGAAGTCTACATATCATCAAATACTTTTACCATTGTGGTACTTTACTTTTCTATTTATACACCTTTCGGTTTGTGTATTTATAATTATTCTTTGACCTTTTTGTTTCAATTTCTCATAATCATTGTAATATATGTACCAATGTGGGTGTCTGAACGGTTTTGGGTGACCCTTCGCATTAACGGTTACGAAATTATGTCAGAGTTGTTTTAAGTGAGTGACAATCACAGGACGAGGGTTCAAATGTTCAGCTTGGAGGGGGCTTAAAGAGCTGTCAGAGTTATCTATGCCATATATCCATTTCCTGTTTCATCAGTCAAGGACACGGGTGAATCTATCCCAGCTGACTTTGGCCGAGAAGCAAATTGTTCAGTTAACCTAAAACTTGGCCACTTCAACTTGTGTTTATGACATATATTTTTAAAAGGAACAACATATGAGGGGCAGTTAAACATATCAAAAGAAAAAAAAATCTAATGCTCAAGCATGCTATCAGCAAAAATTCTCACTATTGTAATAGTGTCAATGCATTTTTTTAAAGTACCTTCAACTCCAAACGTTTTCTAGCTAAACAAAATATGTTGTATCACTCACATTTGCTTATTTTAAATTTAAAATGTGGCACATTTTAATTGAACTGCTTGTAACATTAAATATTTGCTACTTTTTTTAAAACAGTTTCAACAAGTTGAAATTTGATGCAAGCCATGCTTACATTTCATTGTTAAAATATGGAGGATGCCAACAGAAAGAATGTGCAGCGGGCGGCAACGTCTGACCCTTGACCTCGAACATGCAAACTCCACAAAGAAAGGCCAAAGCAAATACAGGACCTCTGACTGTGATGCAACATACTAAGCAGTCTTACACTCACTAAATGTTTTTTTTTTAAATGGAAAATACTTAAATATAAACAAGAGGAACGCTTTAACTATTTTCTCAGTCATAGGACAAATATACTGAAACAACTTTCCAATTTTGGGCCTCTGCAAGGTTATCCAATCAGTTAATTACTGTATGAGAACATTCCTTGACCAGCTGGTCTCAATTTGAACCACTACTGTGCTCTGTGTAGCCCATGTCATTGTGCATGCATGTGCGTTTGTCTCCATGTTGGTTTTACGATGAGCTTGAAGTCAGGAGACGCATGTTTTAATCGCAATGGATGTGCGAGATTTCTCCATGTACTGGGCTTTCCTTCCACATCCCAAAAACATGAATGCCTCATAACTTTTCATAGCAAATGTGTGTTTGAACGTTTTTTTTAATGTATTCCATACAGCCAGAAGAGGGTGACAACGCACATGGTGCACATGTTTTTAAACTAATACATTCACATCCATCCATCCACTTCCAACACCGCTTATCCTGAAGAGGGTCGTTGCTGGAGCCTATCCCAGCTGACTTTGAGCAAAAGGCGGACTAACCCCAGAATAGGTCGCCAGTCAGTCAGGTGGCACATATTGACAAGCAACCATATAGACACCCACATTCACACCATCACTGAGTGGGAACCGATCCCACGCTGCCCGCACATAAATCAGGCCAGTGTACCACGGCACAATCAGTCACATTAAAACAGTCACATTTTATATTAAATATTTGATCAAAAATATTTAGGTATATAAATTGTCTTGGGCCCTGTAATGCTCTGAGTAGACATTTCATTTTAAGGGTTGCTGGATTATTGATTTATTTCAATCATTTACATATATTCTATTAAGTGGAACTCAGAGAACATGGCTGAAATATATACACAGTACGGTACATATTATGAAGTCAAAAATGTTTGGTTTTCAGTTGGGGATTTGAACATAAAGGGTGATCTGTTCGAGTTTGCAGAGGCCTTTGCACTTTAGGTTGGGGGTCATTTTGTGCATGTTGTAGACTGAGACAGTATGTCTATCAATGTGAAAGCAGAGACACTTGTGGCATTCAGGGATGTCAGAGGAGGTCAACCAGATGGCTCTAATGCCAGTCGCGGCTCCCGAAAGCACGACAATGTGGGAATGTGCAGCAAAAACAAATATATAGACTGAGAGCTCAGTGTCGGCCAACAGTTTGACTCAGTGCGCCACATTGTGAATGCCAGCAAATGGATAAAAATATGTGTTAACCTACATTCCGCCACACGCGTTTTGGGGGTTATTCAATTTAAAGCAGAATGTTGGAAAAACAAGAATTTATTTAAATGAGCGTGTGTCTTACCATCTTTATTACTGGTGACAGGAATATTGTGGACAGTTCGGAGTTTGAAACAGGAGCTCGTAAGGACCTGCAACTCTACTGAACTTAATACACACGCCTGAAGGTCTGAAAATACACAGAATATACACTACTGTAGTTAGTGGTGCACTTCTTTCATCAAGTACAAATCAACAGTTGTATTTGGATGAATATCACCTTTCTTTTGGAGCTTCTGAATGCTTTCCCGCCATTCTGACCTCTCATAATCAGAGGAAAGCAGGAACAGGTAGCTCTGCATGAGAGAACCATTCGCACTAAAAGTCAATTAACGACTTGACGTCTGGCTCCACCTAGTGGTTATACTGGAGCACTGCAGCAATCTATGACGACAGAGAACTTGCCTTGCCATGTTTGTTGTGAAGGCGGAAGGGGATTGTGGGGGAGTGGAGCAGCAGCCAGGATTCCTGTTCGTTCATCTTCTTCCTTAGACGCTCCACGCGGTTCTGACCCTTTGGTGCTTTCTAAAACAACACCCCCGCCCCCCATAAAATATTTGAGGACACACCTTTTTGGATTGTCAGGTATGTTGAAACAAAACAATGTAAAGCAGGGTAGGTTAATTTGAAAAAAAAAACATGAGATTAATGGGAAATGCTGTAATCGGCTATATAGTGTTGCTAGTCAGACAGTGTTTCATGTTTAAATTATTCTTCAGAATAGTGGTTCAAGACTTTGTTTCTTTTTCCTTACTTAACTTTGCCCAACAGATTGAGTCAACCATCTTTATACATTCAATGTTTAGTAACTTCTCAAAATCCGCCCCCCCCACCCCTCCAAAAAAAAACCCCAAAAAACACAGTTGTTATCAGCCTCATGTGACCGTTTTTGTGGGAACACCTGAACATGTCTCAAATTTAACTGGTAATTACATTATTTATTCTCAGTGGACCGAAGGAACATGAATACACAGATCTTCCCCAGGAAGCTGTGAGTCAGTCAGTGTTCTATCAGATGCATCGTTCCTCTGGCTGGAAATAGAAGACGTGTTTGCTCCATGTGTCCTGAGTGGGAGACTTTAGCACCATATGCAAGTGGGATAACAGGAACTCTCTGCTCCCCTTCAGGGCAACATTACTGTATGTCTGAAAATTAACTAGTAATTTTCTGACTGCTACTGTCCAAATTTACTAGTTGTTTACTAGTAAGACACTTGTTGTGGCACGACAGAGTCGTTCTATTGGTCTGCTAATTGTTTTAGTAGTGAGGTAAGATGGATAACAAAGATATCGAAAAAAATGCACAAAACAGCTTTCCTTATGAACTACATTGGTCTTTTATGGATAAGCAATCATCGGAATTGTTTTGAAAAAAACTACTACTGTAGAAGTAAGCCACATAAATGTAAAGAGTGTCCAAGTAGAAAGCTGAGTGACGCAGACTCTGTATTTTATAGCTGGAATTAGACCTGACTTCATATAATAGTCCCGTAGGAATTTACTGCGGATTTCAAAGCTCTCTGCTGAAAACTAAAAATAGTCAGCAGAAATAAGGGCGAGGTGCAGAATATTACATTTACATGTAGTTTTCATCCCACCAGCTAGATGTCACAGTCAGATGTCACTTGTTCTGTCACTAATAGCACTTGTTCTGCCTCAAACCCAGAGTTTGGTGAAATAGTTGCACTTTATAAGTAATGGAAATAAAGTGCATTATTTTTTAAATTATTATTAATATTATTATTATTATTATTTTATTTCCAGAATGTTCCAAAGTGTTTTGGTTTTGCAGATAATTTTCTAGAATTCTCACTTCATTGGTACATTAATTTGCTTATATATATATATATATATATATATATATATATATATATATATATATATATATATATATATATATATATATATTAGAGCTGTCAGTTTAGCGCGTTTTTATCAACATTAATTTAAATGAATATTATCGGGATCAAATTCTTTCTCGCGAGATTAACGTGGCAGACGTCACAGCGGATGTTACGTTGCTCTATAAATAAACCAGAAACAAAACATAAAGCGCGCTGCACAGGTCCACGCACGTTTGTTTTGCCAGCCACGGCAGCGCGAGACACAGAAAACGGATACTTAAATAGTTTATGAATGGAAAGTTTACTTTTAAAAAGTTGCCAGATTGTTCCATTGACAAGACCAAAGTTACCTGTATGTTTTGCAGTCGTAAACTGAGCTATCATCATAGCACGTCGAGTCTGAAATACCACATAATGGCCAAGCACACAGCTGACGTGCGTACTCGTCTCAGAGAGACAGCTATGGATCATTTCAAAGCGAAGAAAATGGATGACACGACGAACACATTTGCTGAAGCCATCGCTAAATATATGGCTACTGCATGCAAGCCTGTCAACATTGTCCACAGCTCCACTCAAGCTGAAATAATTCGCATTGCATCGAACGACTCCTGTTGGATTGACCTGGCGCTTTAAGAGGGGCGGGGCTGCCGCTGACAGGTGACCGTTCGCGCGATGTATAAATAGCATTTTGTTTCGTGAGTGAATACACTCGCTTCGTCGTCGGTATGGCTCAATGTTAAGCTACGCGTGTGTTTCTTATCAAGTCAGATGTGTAAAGTTAGCTTTGCAATCTGACGTTTAAATGAAGTAAATTGCGTTGCAGCTGGGGTTAATAATGCCGGCGCTCCACTTCCGGGATTGACTATTGGGACTTGTAGTTCTTTTGTTCGATTCGACTTGATATGTTTGTGTTGTATGGTTTCTTACGTTTAAAACAATGAATAATGATGATGATCATGATACATAGTGAAATCAGGGTTGATTACATTATTTATTAAACGTATTGTTAAATAAAGGTATTAATTAATGTCAATTATATACATATTTACATTGTGATGCAGAAAGATAGATGTATTAATTTTTACTGCATTTATGTGTAGTTTAGGGATTACCTGCTTCTGATACTTCTGTTACAACTACTACTACTACTACTTCTGCTGCAAAGTGCTCCAATAAATGATCAAAAAGTACAGAGCAGAGATCCTTCCATGCTGACCGACAATCCCTATTCAGGGGCCGTGAAAAGCGGAATTAAATGAACAACTCCACTACGGATTGCCAGCGAGAGCCTCCATTACAAGAATCGAAATGATGTCAACACAAAACCGTAGAGAGACTTCCGAGCAAGAAGGATCAACAGAATCAGCATAGCCTGACTGCTGTGTTCAAAGCAAATTTGAGAAAAGCGAAGTATGCAACCATTGCTTAAATCCATTATAGGCTGAGTACTAGTTTACCTTAGATGTGCAGTTTATAATGTTATATTGCGCTGTTTTGATTCCATAAAAGAGCTGTTCAAGCAGCTGTTGTGTGACAAAATATTTTTCACTGTTGTTGATGTACAGTAATATTGTGTGAGAGATAATGTGTGAATAACTGCTCCAAGTGAAAAATGTTCATGTAAAATTGAAAATCGAAATTATTTCAGTAAATATTTGCATTTTGCACATAGAAAACTGATTCATGATTCCATGTTGATGAGAGCATTAAAATGGGGGAAAATAGGACAAAAAATATAAAAGGAAATTCAGAAATGATAAAAAAATGCGTGAGTAATCATGATTAATTTTTAGTTAATTTGAGTTAATTATGACAGTTGAGTTTTTAATTAGATTAAATATTTTAATCGTTTGACAGCTCATATATATATATATATATATATATATTGGACAATTTTACAGCTCATATATACATATATATATTAGAGCTGTCAAACTATTAAAATATTTAATCGAATTAAAAACTCAACTGTCATAATTAACTCAAATTAACTAAAATTAATCATGATTACTCACTCATTTTATCGTTTCTGAATTTCCTTTTATATTTTTGTCCTATTTTCCCCATTTTAATGCTCTCATCAACATGGAATCATGAATCAGTTTTCTATGTGCAAAATGCAAATATTTACTGAAATAATTTCGATTTTCAATTTTACATGAACATTTTCACTTGGAGCAGTTATTCACACATTATCTCTCACACAATATTACTGTCCATCAACAACAGTGAAAACAATATTTTGTCACACAACAGCTGCTTGAACAGCTCTTTTAGGGAATCAAAACAGCAATACAACATTATAAAGTGCGCATCTAAGGTAAACTAGTACTCAGCCTATAATGGATTTAAGCCATGGTTGCATACTTCATTTTTCTCAAATTTGCTTTGAACACAGCAGTCAGGCTATGCTGATTCTGTTGGTCTTTCTTGCTCGAAGTCTCTCTACGGTTTTGTGTCGACATCATTTGGATTCTTGTAATGGAGGCTCTCGCTGGCAATCAGTAATGGTTGTTCAGTTAGGGATTGTCGGTCAGCATGGAAGGATCTCTCGTTCTGTAGTTTTTGGATCATTTATTGGAGCACTTTGCAGCAGAAGTAGGAGTAGTAGTAGTTGTAACAGAAGTATCAGAAGCAGGTAATAACCTAAACTACACATAAATGCAGTAAAAAATTAATATATCTATTTTTCTGCATCGCAATGTAAATATGTATATAATTGACATTATGAATACCTTTATTTAACAATACGTTTAATAAATAATGTAATCAACCCTGATTTCACTATGTATCATTATCGTCATCATTATTCATTGTTTTAAACGTAAGAAACCATTCAACACAAACAAAGTCGAATCGAACAAAAGAACTACAAGTCCCAATACTCAATCCCAGAAGTGGAGCGCCGGCATGAACATATCAAGTCGAATCGAACAAAAGAACTACAAGTCCCAAAGGTCCAACCCGGAAGTGGAGCGCCGGCTGCAACGCAATTTACTTCTTTAAACGTCAGATTGCAGACGGACAAACATGACAACTATGCAACAAAGGAGCTAAATAAAGACACCCCTGTTCTAGCAACATTTTAGCCCACGTTGTTTAAATTGCCGATTGCTTCAGCAACTTTGTTCTTTGTCGTGTCATCCATTTTCTTCGCTTTGAAATGATCCATAGCCGTCTGTCTGAGAGGAGGGGGGCGGACAACTCACGCAGCGGTGTGCTTGGCCATTAATTAAGTGGTATTTCAGATTCGACGTGCTATGATGATAGCTCAGTTTACGACTGCAAAACATCCAGGTCACTTTGGTCTTGTCAGTGGAACAATCTGGCAACTTTTTAAAAGTAAACTTTCCATTCATAAACTATTTAAATATCCGTTTTCGGTGTCTCGCGCTGCCGTGGCTGGCAAAACAAACGTGTGTGGACTTGTGCAGCGCGCTTGATGTTTTGTTTCTGGTTTATTTATAGAGCAACGTCAAATCCGCTGTGACGTCTGCCGCGTTAATCTCGCGAGAACATTTTTGATCCCGATAAAATTCATTTAAATTAATGTCGATAAAAGCAGCTATATATATATATATATATATATATATATATATATATATATATATATATATATATATATATATATATGTGTGTGTGTGTGTGTGTGTATGTCTGTGGGACATGCCTGTGGGAAATCAAATCTCAAGCCATGGAATCAAGATTTGCTCTCCTTAGAATCTGAATTGTTCTCTGTGAAATACTGAGGGAACTAATATATCAGCGCAAGGCTTACCTTCTCTTTTTGTATCTCACTCTTTAAGAGTGAGATCTTTATCTTCATCTCTTCAATCTCATGCTCAGGGAGGACTTGGATACTATGGCAAGAGTCAGACTCATCCAGGGTCTGGAAAGTCAAATCCGCCAGAGGGATGTACCACTTGCACTCATATTGCTGGTGACGACTGCGGGGGAACAAAGTGAGGGTGGAAAAAGATCAGCAAATCAGTCATCATATGGCCAAGTACATACAATATGTATGTACAGTACATTACATACAGTGTGGGAAAAAAAACATGGAAGGAAGCTCACCCAACAGAGGTTTTCTTCATTTTGGCACAGAGCAGCAGGTCGGTGAAGAGGAAGACGTGGCGTAGCTTCCTGGAGCTTTCTGACACCTCCACAAGGAAGCCATCTTTCACCAACTGACGAGCCTGAGCAAATTGGAATGAAACATGGCATTCGCACAAGGTCGTGAAAAAGAAGTTTTCTGGGATGAAAGCGCACCTCTCCTTTGGGCGTGGTGACAGCGGTCCTGCGAGGGTCAATCTCCTCATTGATGGAGGAGAGAAAATTCTGAGATATCCGCAGAGCGTCCTGCAGGAGGGGGAAGTCTGGATGGTCCTTTGGCGTGTGTTTCAGCAAGTCCTGCAGTGCATACACCAAAGGTTTGAAAAAATAAAACTAAAATAAACACTCGGATCTCCAATGTAATCCATTATAAGCCCTGGTATAAAGGGTGTACCGGTACTCACATGAAGAACTAGGGTGCTCCTTGTCACACGGTCAATGGGTTTATAAAGAAGAGCTGTACGGAAAGAAGAAGCCGAAGGTCAACGTCACACTCAAGTGTCCTCTAGACATGCACTTAACCCGGTAACTTTGAAAGAAAATAATCCCAAAGATTTTTGATAGGATCAACACATCTGATGAGGTGAGTAGAGGGGGGGATGGAGTGCACACACGTGTACATACAGGGCAGTCACACGCGCACACAATTGGCAGTCTGACGCGGGATCCGCTTTGCTGTTAAGGTAGTGTGAAAAACAGCCGCTTTGACAGCTCAAGGTGAGAAACACCCACAGAAAAACACAAAAAGGGAAGATGGGCAGCAAACAAGCTAACTGATGTTGACAGAATTAGGTAAACATGTACACTATTGAGATTATATTCGAGGAAAATCATCTCATCTCCTCACAGGTCATCGCCACAGCACGGATGTTCGTCATTCTTCACAGGGGATAAAGAATATGACCGACTAGCGTTATATTGACTATCTACAAATGGATCATCGTTTGTGATAAATCTGTTGCTATTTAGCATTAGCATTAAGGTAGTGAACTGAAAGGCTTAGCTAAGTGGCAGTTTTAAATACAAGCTGGAATAAATGTTTTAAATACACAAGGGATAATTCTTGAAACTATAACCACATTGAAGCCTGCACTCTACCACTGAGATTTTTCTTTGCTCTCATAGGTTTTGGATGTAGAAAGTATGGCATGTTATGTTTAAAAGGTATATCAGTTAACTAACCAAAACATAAGAGTAATATGAAAGCAACACACAAGGACATTTAAAAAATTGAAATCTAAAGTTCCAACCTGTCAATCAAGCTGATCAATTGGGAGATTTTAAGCCACCTTTTTTAAACACCAGAGAGGCTAACAAGGTGAAACGCAGCGAAGGAGTGAGACTTCAGTATGCGGGGAAGGTCATGTTCTGCTGCCACTGAGATGTAAAGCACAGCTGCAGTTCCTCTTGAACATTACACCCATCAAGACCACTAAACATCACTTTAAGAGTAGCTCAGTGGTGAGAGATAAGCTGTCTCTCCACTTCTTCCTGTCTCCTTTCTTCTACTTCAATACAGACATATGAGAGCCTGAAAACCTACTGGGACCCTGATCAGATCTTCTCCCGTATTAAAATGTACACACTTATGCAGGCTCAGATCTACTTCAGATACACATATATGCAAACACGTACGAAAGCTCTCCAGCGCAAGGCCGGAGGGATTTTTTTTCCAAATGCCTAGCTGATAATCTTTGAAGATCCACCACCCTCAGGCCAATTGTCAGGGAGTCAGTCTCCTTCAAAGGACTGTATGCTGAGTGAGTGAGTGAGTGAGTGAGTGAGTGAGTGAGTGAGTGAGTGAGTGAGTGAGTGAGTGAGTGAGTGAGTGAGTTGATCTCAAGTACAGTATCTGTAACAAAGTTCAGGTAGCCTCAATTGAAGTACAGTGGCTATAGGGCCAGCCCTGCCATGATAAATAAGCAAAAATCGACAAGTGACCCCCCTCCCCAAAAAAAAGGTTTATGATTGACATAAAAGATGGCAGCAAAGTACGACTTTTGCCTACATGAAGCTCCTCACTCCCTTCAACATAGTTCCTTGGCACCATGATGCTACAAGATGCAACACTGATATGAATTTGACCTGACAAATTGATGAAGGTTCATTGTGTATCACATTTTTATACAGCATATAAATAAATAAGTACGACAGCAGCCATGACATCATAGTTTAAGAAATCAAGCATGGACAGTATGTAGGGACATCTCATGCACAGTCAACTGCAGAAAATCAAGATTGTGGCGGATTACTAAATTGTGTTGGTGAGGTTCCAAATGTATCCAAATTCTACAGCACATGAACTGTCAACTGCAATATAAAAATATAGACAGCTTTTAATATTTGGCAAGCCATGGAGTCCTTTGTGTCAGACCGGGTGGAGGGTGAGGAAGGGACATTGAGAAAAGGGTAAAAAGCAGCACTGGTGAGATGGTGATGTAGCAGCTCGCACCGTTGCAATTACAAGATGTGAGCACGAACAAGTGTACATTTGCATTGACGTAGAGGAGGATTGGTCATGTGATGCTATTTGAATGAATTTCTTAGACGGAGGACAAAACAGATGATTGTTACTCTATGTGTACAAGCTTTATTGAATGACATGTTTCACTTGGCTGAGCTCCACTCATCTCAGAGAATGGGGAGGTGACGAGGTAGACACAAGTCTCACCTGCCTAAATGATGCATTGTAATATATGAATCAATGCAACCCGCAATGAAAGCAAATACTCTCTATGTTGCCACAATCATCATTGAGGCAATATGTCATGGATTTAGAAACACATAAAGTTTGTTCCTCTCCTTCAGGGAACTATTAGCAATTGCAGAGGGGGCTAAAAATATGCAGACTTTCAATTTTGAGGTGACTTGAGTTTGACAACACTTTTGACACAGATGAGCAGTCAAGGAGTTAGTACATTTGTTCTCAAGTTATTTTCACCACTTTAAATTGATACATAAAAAGAATGTCAGGTCAGACCACCTGTATAAATTAGATAAAAATGATATATTTGGGCATACGTATGAGGTTACCTCCCAACAGCGATGATATACTTGATAACCCATAAAGTATGCTATGCCGTACACAATACAATACATCACAGCAATTCTAATAACTAGCCAAAGGCTGTAGACCTTAAGTTTTACAGATCAGTAAAAAGCCAACATCTGTAAATAATCTGCATCGCGCTATCGAGCATCACAAGCCAAGGTGAGCAATATCTGTTATCTTATCACGAGCAGTCCAAACTTGGGAGGCAGACACTACATAAAGTAAATCTTTCACCAATCTTTCAACCAATCGATAAAATCATTGCACGCAAAATTAAAAACACTCCCTCATCAAAATATTCATGCTGTCTTTACCGTACGTGCAGTTACAACACAGCCTAAGGACCAGAAGCACCTCCATCGTCTCCTCTCCTTAATACTCTGCAGACTGCCGACTTTTCCAGACACAGACTCAAGAGAGAGAGTGTGTATGTGTATGTGTGCACTTCGCCAAGCCCCCACTGCATACACGATTAGAAAGGGGCAGGGCTGAAGCCTTAAAGCGACATGTCGGCCCAAATGCGTTCATGCACATTTGCAGACAGACGGACAACACTGACCTTCCATTGTGACTGTCGAAGTACAATCTTTTGAGTCTTTAGGACTTTTCACTTTGAGATTCTGGAAGAGAAAAGGAGTGTCAGAATGATTTTTGAGGATAATTAACGTAACACGCGGCGTGATGCAGAGCAACTCTACACCACTTGAAATGTCAATGCTAGTAATAAAAAAAAAAAATCTTAAATTAAAAACCTTATTGGCGTCACATCCATCCATTAAATATTTTCACATCACGAAAACCAATTCAACAACAAACTCACATTCCTATCAACGTAGCTTCCTGTTGGGGGAAAAAAAGTCTGCTTGAACTAAGTCTGCTTCCCTTCACTACGTCACATCTACGTGAAATATATTTTCTCCCCCATGCTACTGAGGATTTGTCCACTCGGATCTATGCGCTATGAAAATAAAATGTTCATGGAACTGTAAATACATGACTAATGTTGACATGTAATAAGGTCGAAAGAATAACAAACCTCAGAGATCTTCTGGAACTGGCTGTTGGCCTGGCTGCATTTCTCTGCTGTCTCCAGTGCCACCTTATAATTGTCCACAAAGGCTTTGTACACTCCCAGCTGGCTGGCCTAGAGCAAATCAAAAAAAGGCATTAAGGCATTCAGGAGAATGGGACTTTTGGCTTCTATTGTTCAATGGCCAATGGAAACCAACAACAATGAACTGCTGCAACATGACATCACACAGTTACTTCATGGTGTCAAAATGCATTCAGAACTCTTTCAAAGCCTGATGAAGTCGGACGATTGTCTTGTTGGCTTGTCTTGTTGGCCCTCAGGGTTGTGGGTGAGCTGGATCCGATCTCAGCTGACATTGGGTCAGAAGCACACTACACTAGACTCTACAATTAACCTAATACAGTCTGCATGTTTTTTAGAATGAAGCCAAAGTATCTGAATCTCAGAATTGCGAGACAGATGTGCATAAAACCCCAAAATGTATGGTATGTATTGCAACGTCGGAGAATCAGCAGAGCTGAAAAAGTGCACGCCCATATTAGTTTTATCAGGCTGGCTCAATCCAAAACAGACACGTGCGCATAGGCACACGCTACAACAATTAAATATGAATTTTTATTCATACTGCATATTTTCTAAACTCGTTTCACGCAATCACATTTCTTGAAGCACAAAACCGCGATGTTAGAATGCAATAAAAGTTTTTTAAAAAACACTCAATAGTGTGAAACAGATTGTCACGCAAATAATAAAAGTCAAGGTTTCATTTTTTATACACATTTACAGTTTGTCGTTGCGTCGGCTAATCCGTTTCCCATTATGCTTCTCTGCTGATTCGCTTCCTTTTCGTTAACATCCCCTCTTGGATGCACTACATGCGCATTGCAACGCAAGTTTCAGACCGGCGCTGCATGAATATGCTCCAAGCTAAAAGGCTTGTAGGAAAGACAGCATGCCCCTTTGAGTCGGGAATTTGGATGCAACTGAATAGAGTGAATGATTCTTCTACTTTCATGTCCTTTCCTTCCTCTTCCCCTTAAGACTGTAACATGGAAAATAGAGGGCTATTGAGTTCAGAATGAACTCTTGCATGGATTTCAGTGAGTATCCGAAAGTGCAAGTGTTAAATCATTGATGAACGCCTGCGTTAAATCACCCCTGCCTTTATTCTGCAGACGATTTCATAAGTTAGTGGGTCCAATTAAATCCTAGGCCGCAGCTGACATCCCTTTTTTCTTGGGGGAGGGGACTTGAGAAAAGTTAGAGCAATAGCTGTCTTTTTCCTTTTCTTTTTTTAAACTGTTTTCACTAATGTTGCCCCTTTGTGCTCCGAGGGCACGCTACTGATGAGCAGAAATGAGGAATAGGCCAATTAATGACTCTGCCATCTGCAATGTGGCGTCGCCACTCTGACTAAATGCGAAACGCCGCCACATGATACTGTATGTCCACGCACGCGGCACAGATGGGGACTGCAGACAACACTAATGGGTGTCAGCGGCGCAACTCCAGGAGTTAACAGCGTGGCGGGTGATTACAGTCACGACAACAGTGCTGGTGTCACTTGCGCATGGCGTGCATGAAAGCTGAACTGTGTTGTGTTGCTGAAGAATTCTGTTGATAGTCTGGAATCGATAATCATGAATTGAAACAAGTGAAGCCAAATGACTTCAGCGCAGGCAGTGTGGATTCGGTATCGTTGTTGGGGAAAAATATATATATATTGAAACATATATTTGTGGAACAGCATTTTCGTTATTATCTTCCACCATTTAAAAATTATGTTAACAAAATGAATGGATCCATTGATTAGTACTGTGCATAAAGCATCAAGATGCCCATCCATAAACAAACATCGCAGACATAATGATAGTTGTGCAGTCACGATGAATTCACGACAAAGCACTCGCCCCTGATTTACATGCCCACAAACCAACTCCCTTGAGTCAACCAATATTGCACTCACCAGTTTCTGGAACAGATGGCCGACAGTGACCTTCTCATCCCATTGTCGGATGTTGGGCAAGAGCGCGTCGTAGAATTCCTTGTGGATCTCAAAGATGTCCTGGATTTTATAGAAGATGGTCTCGACCTGCTGGATGGTAAGGACGGGCTGCGAGGTGGTTGCCGTGGCTTTCAGGGGACGCATCGGCTGGACAAGGACAACACAGAGACCCAGTCGACGCAAGTCAATTGTTATTGGTGTCAAATAACAGTGAACCAACTGTGACTTTTGTTCAGGGCGCCATCGCTTTGACAATCATTTAGAGACGCGCTACAAAGCAAGTGTGATCACACCCTATTTTTAGACATTCTCTCATTACGGAAATACAAAATGAATATGAAGGGGGGGGGGACTCTCGGCGAACATGGATCACGTGGTCTGAATGTGTTCACAGAGTTACACAGCAACAGAGCAGAAATAAGCTTAGTGGCCATAACATTCAGTACACTTGACTCGATACAAGAGCAATATTAAAGTTTTCCTTTTATGGTGATGTTCAGTTTGATTGCTATAGTCAGAGAGGAATTCATTTTGCAATACATTTATTATTGTAGAACATGGCTGCATCATAATGAGTCTCCATCCAAACTCTGTGATAATTCATACATTTCTCCCCAACACCCCCCTCCAATGTCTTCCATTACCCTTTTAAATTCCTCCTGCGGTCTGAGCCAAAATATGAATAATTTTGGACTGAGCTGTATATCAAGAATCAAACAAACAAAAATATTCATCATGAAGCAATTTGAATGGTAAAGAATTGGTGCCAAGCAAAATGATGGCGCAGAAGAATGATGTTTTTGTGCGTTTTACCAATAGCAGAGCCTCCAGTTGGTTGATGTAGATCTCCTCACTGGCCAAGAAACCAGAGAGCACCAGCTTCTTCATCTCTAGTCCTTTCTCAATGTCTCCCTGTAGGACAAAACAAAATCATTTGGTCAGATTACATTAATACGCTGTAAAATATATGACACTTTTGAAACCTGTTTTTGCCCAGGACTCATTTTAGTCACCACCCAAGTGGCTCATTTCCACATCAGGTTACCACGGCCAAGCTAACTGAAAGCATCCACATTTCTCACTTCGTAGAATGGCCCTTCAGGAGGTTGATCAGGATTAATTATCCAATCCAAATTGGGCAGTTTTCCACAGCTTTTCTGGTGGCTCATCATTCAAGATAGATTTTACTACATTTGCAGTGTTTTCTGTTGGTTTTGTTTTGAATCTGAGAGTCAAACCAAGGACTACAAATCTTTCGCATTCACACCACATGGACTGTTTTTGCCTCCAGGGCACCTAGTGAACATGTGCGATTTTATGTGCAATCTTTCACACACATGCACAAAAAAAAGCCCAGGGTAATCAGTGGATCACTGCTTGCCATGTCCACAGTTGAATGCAATAAAGCAAATTGACTCTGAAGTGTCACATATGTCCTCAATGGAGGACAAAGAGCAACAAATTGTGCAGTGGGAGATTATTCATTAACGTAGTTCAATCCATACAATGGTATCAGTGTGGTAATAAAAGGTGTCAGGTATCATCTTGCTATTTTAAACTGCGCTCTCTGGCACTGCAGTCTATGTTACAACAAATAGGGTGTTTTTGAATAGACAGAAATGCATGCAAACGTTAACTTAAATTTGTGAATCATCTTTGATGTCACTGTTGATTTAAATTTCAGCGGTTATAACATCAACATGATACAGTACTCATATTTTACACCGGAAAGATCTTGCTGCAAAATCTAACAATTTTTTTGTACATTTTTGGTTTCTTCCCATAACCTCATGAATATTTCCCATGAAAAAGAAAAAAAAAAAAAGATTTTCTGATTCCACCGGTGGCGATTAGTAGTAATCTAGCCGTGACTCTAGTTCACATTACTGCAAGTTGGTGCTGATGATCATGGGTTTAAAAAAAAAAAAAATTGTAATAGTGTGTTTTTTAAAAAATTCCAATACAGTACATGAAAATACAGTTCAGTTGTATTTAAATTTTAACCGCTTATTTTGAATCAGTTATTTTGGTGTAATTTGTGTTTAACCTTTACATGCAATATATATATGTTAATTACTGGACATCATGAAACGAGTTTTTTCCTGTATTTCAGCAAAGCGTGAATGTTCAAACTGTGCTTAAAAGTTAACGTATCTTACAATAATTTAGCGGCGCGGGCACCCGCAGCGGCTCCTCTTTCTCCTGTGGAAAGTAATTTCATCTGTGCTGTATGTTGCACATGTGGAGCTCAAATCTCACGGGGTTTCCCAAAAAACAAAGTTGCTCAGGAGGTCCTAAAGCTGTGCTCTCACAAAACCACCTTCTACGTGTCTCTGTAATCAGTAACAAAAGTGACCCCTTAGATGTCCTCCATTAAAAAAGGATTGCGGTGTGTTGGTGATGTGTAAAGGTCATCCCTTTGGTGACAAATATGTGGCAGTTGGATGAGAAAAGACCGGAAGTTGAGGGAATGTTTTCCCTCAGCATTACAAAGAGAGCCACTGTGCGGTATGAAGGCGAAGGCGAGACGAGAGTATAATTCCACAACAACCTGCTCCTCTATAGGCCACTTCCAGTGACGCTTTTCACATCGGCCTCTTAAAAAAAAAAGCAGCTGCAAGGAGGCATGTGCTCTGCCTCATCAGGCCAACCTGAGACGTCACACACATACTGTGTAGTTGTTTCCAAGGCCCACGCTGCAGCACACTCCATAGAAAATAAGAAATGGCTCCGTGTCACTATGTATAACCAGGCTGGGAAGCATGTGTGTTTTCCTGCAGCCAGCTGTCTCACCTTGAATTGCCTGTGTAGCGGAGTGATGGGCTCCACTTCCTCATCTCCATATTCAAACACCTCCTCCTCCAGCACCCTGTCCAGATAGCACAGCACTTCCTCCTCTTCCTCCTCCATGTTTCTTTCTCTGCTCCTGCGCTCTCCTCTTCCTGCCCGTGTTTGCCTTCAACGGGGCCTGCCCAGACACATCGGTGTTTTCACACCGAGCAACTCGTCTGGACGGCGAGAGTGAAAGACAAATGACCCCGCCTACTAAACCCCACCCCCTTCCTCTGCTGGGCTTCCTGGTGTGCATGTGTGTGTGGTGCCACTGTTCCACGATGGTCAATGAAGACTGCCCTCCCTTCACGTCCACCCCCACAACCCACCGCCCCATCCTCAACAGAGCATATCCGTCCACTTCCTTGATGGCAGCAGAGGTGGTTTCGTTTTTACTCTCCTACTTCACTCAGGGAACAATTTGTTTCTTCATTTTCCTCGGGCAAAAAGCCACTTCCTCATTGTGCAACCACAGTTTCACTCACCACTGCATTCTTGCCTGTTACTCTAATTCACTCCCGTTACTACTCACACGTTCACACTCGGTTGTCTTGCTATTGATCTGCTTGACTAAGAGCCTCCGAGCTGAGGGCAGATAATGTGCAACTACAGCAAGCGAATTCCAATTACAGGTCACATACTGCAGTAGGTCAATTGGTAACAATTTCACACATCCAGAAGTATAGGATACACTTACACAAGTAAAAGCAAGATTTAAGACGTGTTGGCGTGAAGGAACATTTAGCAGAAGTCCTCCTCATGCATTTTACCCTTTACAGGAAGTGGGATCCATTTATTGCTCTGCTAGCTTCCCTACAGATTTAAACCCCCATCCCCTCGCCACACACACACACACACACACACACACACACACACACACACACACACACACACACACACAAATATTGGACCCAAACCGTATTTGCAGGCCATTTGTGCAAACTAAAGTTACAAAATCTTTACTAGTTCTCCAGTTCTGCCACATATTTGCAGGAGCTGTTTACGGAAGGCAGTGTAACTAAGTGAAGTGTCACATTTGTTTGACCTAAGAGATGGTATGTAGAGTCGTGTGGAAGTGATGCTTTTGTTTTGAAGTAAATTTTCCTTGCCTTGCCTTGTTTTTTGTACCTTCATGCAGCGTATGCTGTGAACAAGAGCAAAAGGATAATGGCTCAAGAACGAAAATAAGAAAACTGGCCAAATCTTGCTGTTATGCGAGTTATATGTGCAACGGTCAAAATATCCACTGTTAGAAAACTATAGTTGCTTGTTCATATATAACCTCCTACGACCTGGCGTCCATATGTGTGGACAAAAATGCATTCCTTGCAAGAGTGGGTAGCGAATTTGTAGCAAATGTGAGTCATGTCATGCACAATGTGATGGCAACGTCATTATGGTTAAAGGAGACAATCTTGCTACTCTCTCTTCTACAGCTAAGCTTCACCCAACGCGGACAGTACAAGGAAATAAAAGCACCTCCTGTTTGCAAAGTACAAATGTGACAGGAGCTATGGTGTATTTTGATTGAAGACGAGAATTGTGTTTGGTTACATATGATTGTATTATTATTATTTTATGTTCAGTGCATGTTTCATGTTTTGTGTACAATTTTGTATACATTAAATTGTACAGTTTTTAGTTTGCTATGTTTTACTGATGTCTGCAGCCAAGCCAGCATTGTGAATGATAATCTGTTCTCAATGTCCTTACATGGATCGATCGATGAAATTTTTAAAAATTAATAAATAAATAAATAAATAAATAATAATAAACACGTCATGCAGGATGTTTGCATGCCGGGAACAGAACCAGTCTATGCAGCAGAGAGAAATATCAAGAAATTTCAAGCACCTCAAGTTGTTATCTTATTTTCACAATGGATTATTAAACTATTCAGCTAACACGATTTAGTTTCTAAGTGCTTTCTGGTCCACCTTTACCACATCAATCCACTAGATGGAGGCACAGTTTTAAAAAAACGAGCTCATGTATGGTTTCATTGCTTCCACTCTGTGAATCTACAATGCTTATCATGAGCAAATATCGAGTGCCTTTCTTTGCCCCCCAACTGGGGAGCAGAGATTTAAGAATTAGATTCATAGGCTGATTGAAGAGAGCAGGAGATTAAGGAAGAGCGTGATGATAAATAAAAAGACAGAGGAAGACAAGTTTCCATTTGCTTCAAATCTAACAAATAAAAGAGCTGTTGAGGTATTTGAAGATATAGTCACATCCACGGAGACTTCACGTTTGTTTCACATGCATTCAAGTACAAAAGTGGTCATGCTTTGAGTGAGAGCGTCATCTGGCTGCATTGATTGAAGTACATATTCAACTTATATAATAATAATAATAATAATACTTTTTATAAGCGCCTTTCAAGACACCCAAGGACACTTTACAATAACAAAAAACAATACAAAACAATACGGGTTGAGCAGCGGCAGCCAAATGCGCCAATATATTGTTTATGTTTCATATTGTTAAGGATTGTTTTAAAATGTTATAAGAAAACAATGTTTTGTTTGAAACAAATATGAACAGCCTAGATACTGAATCGCAAATCGCTGTATAATCAATAATCGTGATATTAAATTTAATCGTCACACAAGTGTTGTGATTTAAATCAAATCGGGAGTGAGTCAGCAGCAGTTTATTGGTCACAAAACAAAATGTAGCTCATTTAGAATATAGATGACATTTGGAAAGAAGTGAAATTTACAGAGCATTATTCATGGTTTGGCGGGGGAGGATTAGCAAAATGTCTAAGTCAGTTAACTGGAAGTTAGCGACCAAATATGAATGGCTTCACACCCCAACTGGCAAATTGATGCTTGTGGCCTCCTTGCCCATCTGCATGACTGGTAATTTCCTGCTGATCTGAAAGAGCCACCTGCAACGCGCTACAGGCACTCCAGCTAATGTGGCTAATCGCTAACAATTACAGAAGGTCTCGAGCCGGTGCTTTGCTTCGAGGAAGAAACGATTGACAGCCCACAAGAGACACTGGAGTGAATAAATCCAATGTGACACTTCGAACGATAACAACAACGAAAACCTAATGGTGATCAATGGCCGCAAGTGATTTCACCTCAAAATGTGATGCATTGACTCTTTACAACACTCTTTCGGTCCCAAGGAACTAACAAATTATCTTACTGTGTGACATGTTAAGTGCGTGTGTGCTCTCTTACCCCAGGAAGAAGACCCTCCAGTGGTGTGGGGGAGACCATTACTCCATCTGGTCCTTGGGGTGTGCACAGCTGGGGAGACATGGTGGGGGATTCATCTATATAGGGCAGCGTCTCCGAGCCATCTTGAGACTTGCCGTCCTCCGTGCCGTCCCCTTCGTAGCCATCTGTGTTGTAGTTAAAATCTGTCAGAAAGCGTAAAACAGAGTTGACATTTCCCTATGAAGGAAAGGGGACATTTTGCTAGCAAAGTAGGAAGAACAAAAAGGTTTGGTGTTTATGATGACGGTATATTCAACCTCAATGGCAGTAAAACAAACCAAACAAACAAAAAAAACAAAGAATACAATTTTATGTCAACATTACTTGGGTGTTTAAGTGAATCCATATCAAATATTATACATAATAATACAGATATAAATAAATACAGTACATAAAGGAGATGACAAAGCATGATATGCAAGACAATTTGTGCTCCCACCTGTGCCATAGCCTTGACAGGTGCAGTATTGATGTATGAATGCAAACAGCACCAACTAGCTGCAACATCTTTGCAGCAGCTTGAAATAGGCACGCATGACTACAAACGCTCAGGTGACAAGCTGTCAGTTAAGATCAGATAAGAAAACCTTTATTTGGCTCACAATGGAGAGATTCCCAATGAAAATTAATGAACCCCGTTCACACACTGCTGCAAAACGACATAAGGACACTAATTTGCATGAAGCACATACGCATCAACTGCTTAGGCGTAGGTAAAAAAGTAGTAACCCGACGACCGAGAATTTCGACCTCGAAAAAAAAACTTTACAGTCGGCATTTTTTTTTCAAACAACCTTCTACATTTTCGTGTAGAGGGTTTACATCGGTGAAAACTCTCGTGATATTCACGTTGGGCGTGCGCATCGTTTGCCCTGTAGTCTGTCAACAACATTGAATCATGGCGGCGGCCACGATCTCCGACAACAGTTTAAACCGCGTTTTGTGTGTTGTAGTCGCATGCTCGCACCATAATATTAAGAAAATAGCATCCATTGATGTATCGAAAAGACGAACACCACGGGCCGTCTAGGACGCGGGACGCAGAGGTAATGAGATCCAGCCGCCGGGTACCCAACTCTCTCGCCGCCAAAGGCGACCAAAATTGAGCTTCCCCTCTTTGACAGACGAGCATCCGGCACTGGTTTCAATGTCCCCTTGTTTAATGTTTTATGGTTATTTTGTTTACATTTTTGAAGGGGGGAGGGGGAGATTTGAAAAAAAAACTTTGTCTGACCTACCGACCCTATGCTGAAATTTCATGTTACCGGAAACACACTACAGTACTTTTTTTTCTATGCCTTATCTAAATGCATATTTACTGGTGGGAGGATGCAAGGGTTGAGTTTCTGGTTACTGTCATATAAACTTAATTGGAGAGGCTTTACTAAGCTTATTCTCCTGAGCAGAACACAGTAGCAGTTGAGTTTTACAGCATTCATCCGTTTTAGCAGATGCTCGGTCCATTTTGATTGTTCACGAGAATGCTGACCAACCACACGCAAGCTGAACTGTATCCAGTGAGGAAACACCCTTGCCCTTTTCACACTGTCGGCTGAGATGGCCAATGGCCCCTGCAAACAGGCTGCTCTGGTACCGTTGGGATGACAGACTGTCACACATCAGAGGGCCAAGAATGTCCAGCACCCGGCCGTCTGACACGCATCACAAGCCAATGTCACCAGTCCAGCCCCTAGTCATACTCCAATAAAATATTTGAAATCCTCACATCTGCCATTTGCATATGAACTAAGGAAAGTCACACCTAGCATACGTTTTAAAAATCACAGCGGCAGTAAACAAGAAAAACTGCCGTAAGAAACTGCTCGGGATGATGTTTGAATGAAAACAAAATAGTGCAGGATATATGCCACCAATTGCCCGAAGACAGCTGGAATAGGCTCCAGCATGCCCGCACGCCCCACGTTTGGATAAGAAGCTCCGATAATGGATGGCTGAATATACAAGTTTAATACTTCTATATGGGGTTTTTTTTGTCCCACACAAGAAAATATTAAATATGTTCAGCTCCATGAAGCACTTTATCAAAAGCCTTTATCATATCAAATTGTACTGTTTTCAAAAAAAGCAGGATCAGATTGTTGTCAAATTGTTAGGCCTTATATTGATACATAACGCATTGGTCAAAAAATATCTATCTTTACACCCGTCCTGGTAACACATTGCAATAGTGGTTAGCATATGTCATCTCACAGCTCGTATCTCGGCTCCAGCCTTCATGTGTAGAGTTTGCTGCTCTACCCGTGCTTGCACAAGTTTTTCCAGGTACTCCGACTTCCTCACACATTCCACACGTTAGCTTGTCTGAAATCAATCTAAATAATTGGCGAGGCTCTAGTCTGCGACTAATTTGGGCATGCAGGTACCCTAACGTCACAATGGTGCAACTGAAAAAAGTCAGAGGTTGCAACCACATACAACCAGCCTCCTTGACTCACAAAGCATCAAAGCCTGACTCTTTAATTCATCAAGTGACATATATCATGGTCTCAGCCAACCAGAGGTAGGGAAGGGCGGGACCCTCCTCATTTGGACATAGTCCAGATTTTCATGTTTTTTGGGGTTGTTTTTTTAACAGCATTGCTTGAGGAGCATAAATGGAAACATTACACTGCATTGTACTTTGTACATACGCGTATACGATATTTTGAACAATGTTTTTTTTCTTTGGATAGTTGTGTTTTATTTTTAGTTTATCTTAAACTCATTTAATACATTTTCTATTATTATATCGAGTGATATGCAATACATCGTAAATGCTTTTCGGCCATTATCGGCAACCCAAAAATATGCCTACTGCAATTTACCAGTCAGTATAGTAAAAAAGAAATGTGACTATGTGAGTGTTGAATAGCTGACGTGGGCTGCTCCACATCACTGTCATATGGTCATCAATCAGGAGGTGACACTGGGGTAATTAAAATCCTTTATGAATGTCTGTCTGTACGTCCTGGAACTTTTTACAATGCTCATCATGGTGCAGTATTTCAACAGCAATAACATGATATGGGACTGAGGCGAACGAACAAATGTTGTAAAACCACCTTAAAACATGAAAATGTGAACGACGGGAGATTCAGTCAGTTAACAGTAAGACATCTATCCTGTAAATTGCAGTTTCAGCTACTCATAATGAGGCTCTTGGCAAGGGATTTAAACAACAGATTCTTCCCTCTAGCCATTAACTCCCTAAACAGTCACTGATGTAGTCACTCTTCTTGTACAACAAATATTGTATCTCTCTAAAATGGTTCAATGATTTTCTGCACCAACTGTACAAACTGTAATAGTATTGTCTTCTACCACTGATCACTTTAGCTCTGCTTGAAACTATGGTTCACTTACATTATGAAATGTCCTTCCATACCTATTTGTCATGTTCTTGTTTATGATGATACTAATGCAGCGTGTTATACCGGAGACAAATTCCTTGTGTGTTCTACATACTTGGCCAATAAAGATGATTCTGATTCAGATTTTTTTTTAAAACCACTTACACCTAATTTGCTCCTTTATTCAGCTTCCCCTGCATTTTATTTCCACTGTAGCAGACTTGTGAATCACCAGTTGCTCAAACATCTGTCTATTCTGGAAAACACACACACACACACACACACACACACACACACACACACACACACACACACACACACACACGCACGGTCACTTGCCTCACGAGACATCTTGGCAGCGATCAATCTCAATGCACTGGCACGTGAATAAAACCTCCATTCACAAACTCTGTGTTATCACTCTCCAACTGGCGCAAACAGTAATGGACACATTCACGCACGGGGAATATTGAATAAGAATTGTACGTACTTTGCAAGGAAGCAATCCAAGGGCGGTTACTAATAAAAATTATATTAAAAAAATAACTTGTATGGCTATATGGGAAAAAAATATGTGTTTAAATAGGCAGTAATGCTTAGGCGTAGAAAAATAAGTAGTGTGTTTCCGGTAACATGAAATTTCAGCATAGGGTCGGTAGGTCGGAAAAAGTTTTTTTTTTTTAAATCTTTTTTTCTCCCTCCCTCCCCCATCAAAAACGTAAACAAAATAAACATAAAACAAGGAGACATTGAAACCATCGCCGGATGCTCGTCTATCAAAGAGGGGAAGCTCAATTTTGGCCGACATCATAAAATGTGTCCGTTTATTTATACGTGAATTCTACTCTAGCTCCGTTCCTTTTCAAGAAAATTATCTGTGACCCTGTCATACCAACAAGGCGTCTTTTCCCGGTACTTAATTAGTGTCCTACAACTATAGGAACTACAATAAAACCCACCAGAAATAAAATAATTTGTCGCTAGTTGTTTGTTTACAACAAAGAGTGTCGCTAAAATGATTAGGAGAAGTCTCCAGCTCAACTTGGAACAGAATGCGAGTTGAAAAAAATGCTCGCACGGATGCCTACACTAAAAGCTCGGTGATTGGCTCATTTCAATGTCAATCGAACTGGCACACAGGCTCAGACAGATCATCCAATCTGCCATCCAGTCCCAGAGACGTCGAGCCTCCATGGGCGGGACAAAAAGCAGCTTGTATCCAATGACTCGTCTCCGTTCAACGCATTGGGACAACCTACCCTGAACTCACTAGACGCTCTGCGTCCACCGTTTAAAGCACAGCGAAGCTGCGGGATGAATGAGAAGGGAGTCGCATCGTAACCAGTAAGAAGAAGCTGATTCGGAACAAAAGTTGAGCACGTTGTAGCGCATAATTAGTCAATGACATGTACACACAATGAAATTTACATTCATATATTTGATCACTTAATCTTTGACATTTTAGGGGAACACGAGCTTCCCTTGCAGTCCGAACGCAATCGCCGCTGATTGAAACCCCCTTCGGCGGCGAGAGAGTTGGGTGCCCGGCGGCTGGGTGTTCCAGCCATCTCTGCGTCCCGTGTCCTAGACGGCCCGTGGTGTTCGCCAAATAGTTCGTTGAATCTTTTCGATACAGCAGTGGATGCTATTTTCTTCATATTATGGTGCGAGCATACGACTGCAACACACAAAACGCGCTTTAAACTGTTGTCGGAGATCGTGGCCACCGCCATGATTCAATGTTGTTGACAGACGACAGGGCAAACGACACGCACGCTCAACGTGAATATCGCGAGAGTTTGCACCAATGTAAACGCTATAAATTCATCTTTCCTTTTATTATTTATGATTTTGTCAGTGGTTTTATTGTTCTTGTTTTGATTGTAAAGCGTCCTTGAGTGTTTTGAAAGGCGCTTATAAATGAAATGTACTATTATTATTATTATTATTACACAAAAATGTAGGTTTGAAAAAAAATGCCGACCGTTAAGTTTTTTTTCGAGGTAGAAATTCTCGGACGGTCGGGTTACCGGAAACACACTACTTTTTTTTTCTATGCCTTAGTTTTGATTGACACCAAGTTATTTTTAACAATATGTTAATTACACTGACTGCAGTTTATATTGTTTTTTCTGCATTACCTCAAACAGAAAACTATTTTGAACATGATAACACTCTTATGTTGCTAAATTGGCAACGGAAATATAAGACAAAGCTCCCAGTAGAATGCCACCATCATTGCAAACTACGGGAATAGTTCACACCCATCTGACACTCTCAATCAAATTTGATAATTTTATCTTTGTAAAGGTATGATTTTTATGTGATAGAGCTCTTGCATTAGATTTGATTCGATACGATAGTACAAGTGGTCAAAATGTACATTTGCTAGAAGCAGTGTTTTGAAAACCTCTGAAATAGACCCGCACTTGAGATATTCAGTCCTTTCCCCCTCATGATCGAGGTGATAATGGGCTACCTATATAGCTTTGATAGAAATATGCTAAGTGCACTTCAGGGGTCAATAAACTGCTGTGACTCACACACATCGGATACCGGATTGACGAGCGCTAAAGGAAGTACTGGTACTGACAGGACTGAAACGCCTCTTCGAATAAATGACATTTGCACAACGGCTGAATATCTTCATGGGCCATATGTCTGTAGGTAGACAGAGATAAGACAACCTATTCCACGCATGATTTGCTCTTACCCTCTGACACGCGCAACCCAAACCCCATGGCAGTCAGTCACTATACATTGTAATTGGCTATTCGAAATCCCAAGGGCTCACGCTGCTTGGTTACAAGCACGTTCTTCCTTAGATGAGAACTGTCATTTGTGGGAGAGCGTTCAACTTCCTCTTTTTTTTTAACTAACACAATGATTAACTATTATTGTAATACCATTTCATCTTTCTGGTTCTCATCTGTGTCCAACTGTTTGTGAAACGGGATGTTAGAACAAGCGTTCACATGCAAGAGCTATTACAAGCCAGGAAACGCCCACATGGAGCACACTCTGTGCCGTTCAGCAGATTTAGCGTGTGGGCATCGAGACCACAGTCGTTTCGGCGCACTAATGGAAAGGGTCTCAAACTGCGCAAGGGAGAACAAGAATGAGGGAATCTATTAAAATTAAAGCATCTGTCGACAGCCCTGCGGGCAACGCCACTGATGATTGCGCTGTCTGCTTACTACAATCACTCGCTCAATTTGAATACTACGCAGAAGTAAGATGACACCGAGAGCAAGGAGTCCTGTAGCACCATAGGAAAACGAGTAGGGAGAAACCAGATGCTAAGCTCTGATGTTAAAACGGAAGAGGAAAATTCGAAACGCAGTCAGTACTGCAAAGACAACCACCTAGGTTGAATCAATCATAGTGGAGATATTCGTATCTGTCAGTCGATGTGTTCGCAGACAACATCCTCACCAATAAAAGCTGATCAAAATATTTGCGCCTTTCTTTAGCATTAAGGCAAAAGGGGATTTCCTTTTGTTAAAAAAATAAATAAAATTAAAAAATAAAAATACTTTGGAAATCAAATTGTTTCTTTGGTTTCCAAAACACAGACATTGCATTGCATTAATATCCCATTTAAAATTGCCTTTTCTTGACTTCCTATGTGCCTTATTTTTGTTTATGACCATCAGTGTTTTTCCATTATTGTTTTCCATTGCTTGTTTTGTGCATTGTTGCCTGTGTTGCCTTTTTGATTTATTATTATTATTATTGTGGCATGGGTGGCATGTGTGGCTCATTTGACTTCTTGCTCCCGGTGTGGAGTTTTTCTATTTTTCTTTTCTTTTTTTGGGGGGGGCGGGGGGGGGGATATTGCATTTGTTACTCATTTAAATTTAATTAGTTTTTATTCAAATTTTGACCTTGTTAACCACTGGTTCGAGCAAGAAGAGTCCAACAATAACAATAAAGAGAATATTTGTCTTTAGAAGTTTATCCATTGAACAAAACCCACCACTCTAAAGTAGGATATTGAGGCCTCAGAGTGCGGCTGTTCAACTAAAGGCATTCAGACAGAAGCTCTTCTGTTATGAGTTTGTTAGTGCACTGGATACACAGAAAGGAACAGCCTTGTGTGTGCATCGCAACATTGATTTTGATCATGTTCCATCGACAAAGATGAAGGTTAAGTGGTCACTTACAAATAAAGAGGGGACTGAGAGGATGCCAGGGAAATCATGCTGTCATCATGCCGCCATCCATTTATCACATACCGCTCCAAAAGAAAATTAACCTTGATGCAGCTGAAATTTCTTGGGAGAGGAGCCAGTGATGCCCGACCGCGGTAGACAGGGCAACGTACGGGCAACAGAAGGCCAAGCTACACTGAGGCCATCAATCATTAATTCAAAATTAACTTCAAATAGCGGAATGCTAGAGCAAGCATTTACAGAGCAAGATTTAGATCTGTGATTCCCTAAGTAGTTATGAATTTCAGTCTCATTTTTCAGAAAACCTGAACTAATAAATGACCTACGGTATATATAATAGCTCTCTCTCTCTCTCTCTCTCTCTCTCTCTCTCTCTCTCTCTCTCTCTCTCTCTCTCTCTCTCTCTCTCTCTCTCTCTCTCTCTCTCTCTCTCTCTCTCTCTCTCTCTCTCTCTCTCTCTCTCTCTCTCTCTCTCTCTCTCTCTCTCTCTCTCTCTCTCTCTCTCTCTCTCTCTCTCTCTCTCTCTCTCTCTCTCTCTCTCTCTCTCTCTCTCTCTCTCTCTCTCTCTCTCCCCCCCCCCTTTCCGCCCCCCTCCCCCTCATCTTCTTCATTCCGCTCGACTACCCTGAATACTTAATCAAGGCGCTTGCCTTCCGGGAGCATGTAAACACGTTGGTTGCGCCATTGGTCGGGAAGGGCGATGCTCCTATGAGCTCATTGGCTGAAGGGAACGTGGCATGGATGGCAAAAGAAGATGGTTGGCGGTTACGATGATCACCTCTGACGATGCCTGCCATCTAACATAACAGAAAACACACACACACACACACACACGCACACGCACACGCACACGCACACGCACACACACAAACACTCACACGGTGCCCCAGTCCCTGAGGGCATAGTGTTATTCCCCCAAAGATCATCACAACAGCAGGAATACACAGACACATGACACACCCTCTAACATCAGGCAAAACAAAGGATTTTCAGAGCATCACCCATGTGACGATAGAACATTGAAAATGCCATTGAGAAACGTATAAAGATTATACTGATAGCTACAGTAGAACCTACTCAAGTGGCAGAGCAAAAATCTTAACCATATCCTCCTCGGAAGTTTGTATTTGTGGTGAGCATTTGATCAGATGACCTTGATAGACTATGGGGATAATTAAAAGAGTAAATCAATGCATTGTTTCTTTTTGGTGTTTTATTTTTTTTATGTCATTCTATTTCAATGTCAGTGTCACGTTGAACAAAATATGCTGCCTTGAGGAGCTGCTCCCATGTAGTTCTTCAGGCCATGAATTGGTTAACACTGAATTGACAGTACCACTGCTAGTTGGTTTTTCCTGAACAATTAGATTTTTTCTTCTCAAAGGTTTTAGGCTCATTTAATTAGCCACCCTTTTTTTTTAAATTAGCAAATGGGACTCTACATGCGATAGTTGCAGAATTGATCATGCGTGTGGCGGGCATCACCTTTTTTCACCATTATAGTCATTTCAAAGGCTCTTAAATTTTTTTTTTTTTTAAGCCTTCTTTTCAGAGTCGGGAAGAGGAAAATGTCAAGGCGGCAAGTGGGCCATCACAATATATAAAAGAAGCCATTTAATTTGGCTGCATGTATTCAAGAGGATCAACAATTGAAAGCATAACAAACACCGAATATTTCAATTCAGCACAACAGTCACACACATGGTTTTATTTGCTGTGTGTTTTCATGGAAGGATAACGACACAACCAGCTGAGTGAAAAGAAGCATCTATTATTCATGTGGTTGTCACTGAATGAACCCTGACAGACTTGGTTCAGAGGCGCATCATCTTGGCAGAGAGTCCAGAAGACGGAGCAGCCAAATTAGAGTTTTGACTTCGTTCCACATCTGCCCCTCACGCTTTTCAACTGCACTCACACTCCTTGGGGGGGCTTGGTTGGGACCGTAGCATAATTTAATGCGGCTGTCTCAACTTTAGTAACATGTTGCACCTATTCGGTAAACCTGCGCTGATCAAGTGAGATCCCATATCAGAACCAAATAATAATTCAGAATTTGAATGGATAATAATCCGCTTTAGATTGACACTGTTTGAGAAGCCTTAATTCAAATGTATATTATTACCTCCATCCATCCGCAAACTGTATTATTTTAATCACAATTTCTTCTTTGTCGGTGCTTAACAAGATTGCACAAACACCTCATCATCAATTTCTATCTAAAAAAAAATGTTTGTGTTGGGGTGGCACGTTATGGAAGAAGTGATTACATTCTAGGTACAATCATTTTTTAAATACATCTTAAAATATACACAAAATTGTCAGCATTTCCCTACAACATATTAAAAAAAATCTCTTACTGTTGTGAGAAAATGAGACCACAAAGTGGATTATACAATACAATACAATACATGCTGATTTATATAGCGCTTTCACAACAGCGGCAGCTGTAACAAAGCGCTTAACAAAACAGTTAACATAAAGTAAAATAATAAACACAACATATAACATAAAACACGGACAGTCGCGCAGTCCTAACCACTTTTCCCCTCATACGCTTTGTTGTTAAAGCAGTTTGAGATGAAAGAGGAGAGAATCAAAGTGTCCTTTCACCAGTGGATCAGAGACGTCATGCTCAAAATGTGCACACGTCGGCTACAAGCTAAGTTTCAAAGTCAACAAGAAGCTGTAGCATCCATTGACGAAAAAAGAGATTGGTTCACTTCTCCTGTCCCATGCAAATCCATTCCAATTCCAAGCGGTGACTCTCAGTTCCAAATGCGCATCGGCGTTCATTATGTAAGAAAGGACCAATGGGAGGGAGGAAGATGCTACAAGACAAAGCAAAAAAGCCTTGCATGGTAGCGACAGTCCAGATTATGGTATTACATAACTCTGCTTTGGGCTGACAAAAAGACTTTCTCCATTGGCGTCGCAGTGTGTGTGTGTGTGTGTATATATATATATATATATACACACACACACACACACACACACAACCTGGATATCTGTTTCTATAGCTACCACGCAGACATTTGCTTCATTTATTGATCAGAATAATGGAGGTGAGAAGATGGAGCTGGAAAAATTAAACAAACGCAATCATGGCATGGGTTAAATGACACAGGAGACCAAGTTACAACTTGGAACTGCATGCGTTATGCCATAAGTAAGGAACTTCAGTACCAGAAGTTGACATTCAATCTAGTTTCAATTTGTTTTTAAGATTGATCTGAGAGGGTTGAAAGTGGTTGGATTATTGTGTTCGTAATTGACATATTCAGAAACGCTATGAGATTATGATCTGCGCTCAATTGCGTTGCCATCAAGGTTAAAGCCTTGGGCTGCAAAAAAAAAATAAAGATTGAGGAACGAATTGAGTGGGTGATTTGTTCCAAATTGATTTTGTGGGGTGAGATGAATGTGATTCGCCGTGGCTCTGCTGGGACGCTGTTCAGAATGCTGTTTGCATTCGCAGGTCACGTGCCAGCCAAATAACTGAGAACATTAAACACTTAGAGACAGAACTAGGACTGGGTCAAAGTCAGCCAGGAGCAGCAGTGAGGTTGGCTGCATTTATCACAGATGATGGGCTGCTGACAGGAACAAAGGTTTGGCAGCCTCTGGAAAATATTCGGTGTAGCTGCAGCATGGGAAAAACTATCAAAGGCCTGTAGGAGTGAGATTTGAATGAGGCATTGGGAAAAGCACCTTATTCCCTAAAGTCAGAAAAAATGTCAGAGAAAATGCATTGAGACATATTTGATTAAGTACTACAGCTCAACACAAAAAGCAGTACCACACACAACTTTTATCCATGCCATTACAAACCTGACCAAACTAAACTACAGTGTATCCCCGTTCATCGCAGGGGCCATGTTTTTTCTTTTCATGGACTGTCTTGAACTACAAGCAGCAGAGACAAGCGATTCTAGAGGATGAATTCAGCCATCTATCCATTTACTTTACTTCTTTTGGAATAAGTTAAACAATATCATTCTTCCATGGGGGGTATCATGTTGCCCCTATCCACCCTCTTTGTCCTCACTAGGGTTCCATATACAGTAAATGAATAAATGATCCACCAGACAATCGCAGGGTACCCAAATGTTTAAAAAAGAAAAAAAGAAATCTTACTAACACAACTCCAATGTTTTGACCTACAATAATTCTAAAATTGTTCCCTGTTCAGATATTGCGGCATGTTGTTTATACCACACGTAGTGGTTTGACAATAAGCGATAGATCACTTTACACAGCGACTTAGAGATGCGCGGTCACGGTTTAAGATTGAGCCATTAATGCTGGATGGATGGAACTTGCGCCGCACGGCAGGAAATCTACAACAGACGCATCTTTCGTCCATACATTTAGTTTCAGGAAGTGTATTACTGGTACACACCATTTACAACCACAATGGAGTCATGTTCCACAGAGTGATTCAGGGGCAACATAACAGAACAGAGGAAGCCTGAAGAGTAGCCTTGAGAAGCTAAAAGCCATTGGGGTAATTCTATCATTCTGGTCTGTGGAAGACTCAGCGATAGAGGCACGTGTATGTGATATAGGAGGTGTGGATGGCAAAAGGAGGATGAAATGTCAGGTGCACTCAAGACGGTGCGCTTCAAAAGAGCTCAAAGTAAAGATTGGATTGTAAAGGCTGTTTTAATTGCTAAGAATGCACTTACTATTGTTCACATGCAGACTCTTACATAATTTAAAGTGTGAATTAGAACATTAGTTGTTGGGACTTTATAAGCCATACTGGAACGAAAATAGCAATATGCCAAAATAGTACATCAACTAAATGCAATGATCCCCGTTGATGAAAAATGTGGTTATTACCTTAACCTACTTTGTTTTTTCTTTAAAGCTCCCAAATTGAAGGCTGGGCAACGAGGTAATCTGGGGCAATGAACCATTAGCTGTTATTGATATATATATATATATATATATATATATATATATATATATATATATATATATATATATATATATATATATATATATTAGAGCTGTCAAACGATTAAAATATTTAATCTAATTAAAAACGCAACTGTCATAATTAACTCAAATTAACTAAAACTTAATCGTGATTACTCACGCATTTTTTATCGTTTCTGAATTTCCTTTTATAATTTTTTGTCCTATTTTTCCCCATTTTAATGCTCTCATCAACAGGGAATCATGAATCAGTTTTCTATGTGCAAAATGCAAATATTTACTGAAATAACAATTTCGATTTTCAATTTTACATGAACATTTTTCACTTGGAGCAGTTATTCACACATAATCTCTCACACAATATTACTGTCCATCAACAACAGTAAAAAAATATATTTTGTCACACAACAGCTGCTTGAACAGCTCTTTTTATGGAATCAAAACAGAGCAATATAACATAAAGTGCACATCTACTAGTACTCAGCCTATAGTGGATTTAAGCCATGGTTGCATACTTCGTTTTTCTCAAATTTGTTTTGAACACAGCAGTCAGGCTATGTTGATTCTGTTGGTCCTTCTTGCTCGGAAGTCTCTCTACGGTTTTGTGTAGACATCATTTCGAATGACTACACTTGGTTGGATGTCAACACTGGAGACATTTTATTTTCAGTGTGTTCGATAGGTCTATAGCACTGCACCGCTGAACTCTCGACGTGCCTCAGCGCACCGTCGCTGTCAGACGAACACAGAGAAGCTCTACCCGCTTTATTTATATGGTCGCGGAACACTGTAACCTTCCACACAAAATAGTTCCAAACAAGTAACAATCGCGTCAGTGGCATACATCGTATTCGACAGGCTACCTGCTTGTTCTTCACCAGAAGCTCATCAACCCAGTCTCTTATTTCTTTCCCGAAACAGCGTCTTCTCCCGCTTGGTGTAACTTAGCCTTCTCCGCTACGTACAATCTCTGTACACAGCTTGTAATGGAGGCTCTCGCTGGCAATCCGTAGTGGAGTTGTTCAGTTAATTCCGTTTTTCACGGCCCCCTGAATAGGGATCGTCGGTCAGCATGGAAGGATCACTCGTTCTGTACTTTTTTGATCATTTATTGGAGCACTTTGCAGCAGAAGTAGTAGTAGTAGTTGTAACAGAGTAGTATCAGAAGCAGTAGCAGAAGCAGGTAATAACCTAAAGCACACATAAATGCAGTAAAAAATGAATATATCTATCTTTCTGCATCACAATGTAAATAGATATATAATTGACATTAATTAATACCTTTATTTAACAATACATTTAATAAATAATTTAATCAACCCTGATTTCACTATGTATCATAATCGTCGTCATTATTCATTATTTTAAACGTAAGAAACCATACAACACAAACATATCAAGTTGAATCGAACAATAGAACTACAAGTCCCAATAGTCAATCCCGGAAGTGGAGCGCCGGCATGATTAACCCCAGCTGCAACGCAATTTACTTCGTTTAAACGTCAGATTGCAGCCGGACAAACATGACGACTATGCAAAAATGACCTAAATAAAGACACCCCTGTTCTACCAACATTTTAGCTCACGCTGTTTAAATTGCCGATTGCGAACGGTAACTGACTGTGATTGCATAGCGATGCGGCAAACATAAAGCACAACGGACACAATGCAAAGCAGACAAACAAAGCAATTGATCATGACCAAATCTAAAAGCTAACTTTACACATCTGCCTTGATAAGAAAAGCACACGTGAGCTTAACATTGGGCTATGCCGGACGAAGCGAGTGTATTCACTCACGAAACAAAATGCTATGCTGCTTTTATACATCGCGCGAACGGTCACCTGTCAGTGGCAGCCCCGCCCCTCTTAAAGCGCCAGGTGAATCCAACAGGAGTCGTTAGATGCAATGCGAATGATTTCAGCTTGAGTGGAGCTGTGGTCAATGTTGAGAGGCTTGAATGCCATAGCCATATAATAAGCTATGGCTTCAGCAAATTTGTTCTTCGTCGTGTCATCCATTTTCTTCGCTTTGAAATGATCCATAGCTGTCTGTCTGAGACGAGGGGGCGGAGTACTCACGTCAGCTGTGTGCTTGGCCATTATGTGGTATTTCAGACTCGACGTACTATGATAATAGCTCAGTTTACGACTGCAAAACATACAGGTAACTTTGGTCTTGTCAGTGGAACAATCTGGCAACTTTTTAAAAGTAAACTTTCCATTCATAAACTATTTAAGTATCCGTTTTCGGTGTCTCGCGCTGCCGTGGCTGGCAAAACAAACATGGGTGGACCTGTGCAGCGCGCTTGATGTTTTGTTTCTGGTTTATTTATAGAGCAACGTAACATCCGCTGTGACGTGTGCCGCGTTAATCTCGCGAGAATTTTTTTAATCCCGTTAAAATTCATTTAAATTAATGCCGATAAAATCGCGCTAACCTGACAGCTCTAATATAATATATATATATATATATATATATATATATATATATATATATATACACACACACACACACATATTATATATATATATATACACACACATATATATTTTTTGTGTGTGTGTGATTTATACACAAACTGAAAACTTTGGATACATATTCATTTCTAAACAAAGAAATTATTAATACCATTGTCACAAGCGAAAAATGAATCAGCTCAATAATTAGCATCATTTAACATAAGGCTGGAAGTAGAAGGGGCGCTTACTGGCGGCTTCAGCTGGTCCAGAATGCCGCTGCTCGCCTCTTGACTGGTACTCGTAAGAGGGAGCACATAACTCCTACTCTGGCATCCCTTCACTGGCTCCCCATACATTTTAGAGTTATTTTCAAGATCCTCTTATTTGTTTTCAAATCTCTAAATAATCTCACGCCACCTTACCTCTCTGAGCTCATCCGCCCCTACGCACCTGCCCGGCGCCTCAGGTCTGCGGACCAGACATTATTAGAAGTACCAAGAACTAAACTGAGGCTGAGAGGGGATCGAGCCTTTTCTGTTGCTGGTCCCTCTCTCTGGAATGACCTCCCACCGAACATTCGTCAAGCTTCCTCACTGCCCATCTTCAAAACCCTCCTCAAAACTCACTTGTATTCTCTGGCTTTCGACTCAGCATGACTTAAATTTGTTCTTGGTTTTACTGTTTGGTGCTTTCTACTGTCTTTATTACCGATTTGTTTTACTGTTTATTGTATATGTTAAATTGCTCCATGTACAGCACTTTGTATGCGGCGATGGCTGTTTGAAAGTGCTCTATAAATACAGTTGACTTGACTTGACTTGACTTACTATAGCTCAAAATCTCGCTGCATCCATGATGAAATAGTATACCACCTCTATTATGTCAGGCATGATATATTGCTGTTAGGGGTGGGTCAGAACAACCAAATAATCAATTGAGTGATTGTTAACAATTTGTTCACTGGGATGGAAATGATTGTTGGTTAACTGTCTCTGAGGCAAAACAAGTTGACTATTTGGTAGCAACCAGCAGAGGCGTCATCGATTCAATTTAAACTAATTTGCGGGCTGAAGAACAGTATGACATTAGCTATGGGAACCTGTGCTACATACACAGACGTCCTCCATGACAACTCCCCCACGCAGCATTATTGTGCTATGACAATGGTAGGGAAACAACTTCAGATCCTTTTGAGAGAGATAATTGCATACAAATCTGAACTCTAAAGACTTATATTTATTAATTGATGGTTAAATTCCTCCACATTTGATCAAGGTTATACAGTCAAATCCTCACCGTCAAGGCTGATGTTGCGGTATTGGTGTTGCAGTATCGGATAATGTTTGAGTCAGAGTAGAAGAATTGTTTTTTGGGGGGCGGGTTGACAATAAATGGCAATTCTTTTTCATAGTTTGGCAGGACCAGCCACTTATACTCATATGCGGCTTGTATATATGAAAATAAAATTCCCGTTTCATCATCATGTTCACTTTCTTTTGGCAGTTGGCAAATGGCCACCTCTTGTAGCATGCTAAGATGGTGGTAAGTACTTGCCAAATGCCCCTAAAAAAGTACAAGAAGAAGAGGACGAAGAAGAAGTAAAAGTAGCAGTCATGCTACTTTTGTATAATGCTAGTTTAGCATGAGGCACAACAAGTATTTATTATTTCCAGCACTAAAAGATGTAATAATCGACTAAGATTCTACCTTTGGCTAAAATGCGACACAGGATTCTAGTAAAAAAATAAAATAAAGGTATATCCCCAATTGTTGTTATCGGGGACAGTTCTTAATGAAGCTATTCAACAGTTCACTCAAAACTCGTTCAAGCTAAATCCGGAGGCAAAGTGAGGGAATTAGAAGGAGGGAATCACTCCTCCAGCTAATGCACTGCCTATGTGTAGCCAAGTATACGAAATATGTTAGAGAAACAACACGGTGGTCAGAGCAATAAGGGCTGGATTAAAAATTCAACAACTGACAGAACGTGCCTTGCTTTTGGCAGCAAAGTGCCAGGAGGAATGAGACGTTAGCGCTAGCCAGGAATGGGGGCAGTCGAGTCAACGGGGTTGTTATGGACAACTACAGTAATGCACGCTAATTGGAAGTCCGAAGAAAAGTGCTCCGCTCCCACTGTGAGGAGTGGATGTAGCTGTAGTCTCAGACAAACGAGCACCCGAGTAGTGTAGGAGATGGAGAAGGAGCGCGAGCGCAAAGAAACGCACCAAGACAAATGGGAGGGGATGTATTGAGGGGTAAATAGACGGGTACCTACTGCTATACAGGGTGTCAATCCAGGAGAGTCGAGGCAGGCCATGAGCACTAAGGGGCTCCATCCTCCTTTCCTCTACCTTCCTTCGCTCTCCCCCGAGCCGAGTCAGTCAACCCGCTATTCTCACGCTCCGTCCGCCCTGTTTTAAGTTGCGGCTATTTGCCGTGACTCTCGTCCTGATCTTATCATTGCGATAAAGCTTTCATCTCGGAGCAAAGAGCTCAACGTGAATTTGGGAGGAAATATCAAGAGACACGCTGGGGGTCCAACAGGCAGACGAGCAAGCGAGCCAAAGGAGTGTATGACTGTGCGCGTGTGTGTAGGTGTAGCCCAGAGACAGTGAGCAAAAAACAACAGGCTGGAAACAACCAAAGCCTACCGTTGCTAGGGGAAAAGAGAATCTCTCTCTCTCTCTCTCTCTCTCTCTCTCTCTCTCTCTCTCTCTCACATACATGCACCCCTTCCTCTCGCGCTCTCTCTCCTTTCGCTCTCAGTCTTCAAGAAGAGGCGGTATTCAGAGGTGACGCACAACATTTAAAGTGCTTTTTCTCATGTGTCCAAACAAACAGGTTTAGTTTATGGTCCAGATTTTCCAGGTTCCTAATTTGTTTCGGGTGGTGGTTGTTTTTTTTCTTTTTTTTTTTTTAAAGGAATAGGTGCTTCTCACTCTTAAATTTTAGACATAAAGAAAATGGAGGAGAAAAACTGGGTAATTATGTAATTGTTAAATATGTAAAAAATATATAGATCTATATAATAATAATAATAATAATAATAATAATATAAAAGAACCATTGGTTGATATGGTCCCATTTCAGTCCTGCATTTAGCAATAAAGGACATTACAAAGTGGTTGACACTTCCAAAAACTGAACTTGAAGTTCTGTTGACTTTCGCAGAAATGGTTTGGTATGTTCTCTTTTTTTTTTTAAGAAAAAATATAAATTCCTGAAAGTGGCAAATATCTATCACCTAAGCGTTGGGTAATAAAATATTAATTATTTGGTTCCAAAACAGAGAAGTTTGGTGCAAATTTGTACTGCTTGGTAGGCTTTAACTATTATTTCCATACAGTAGTTTATTGATCTTGGCTCGGCAGTGAACTTTATGAACCTTCGAAGTAATAAAATAGACGTGTTTGGGAGCTCGATAAAATGCTGATGTTGCCATTATTTACCCCAGACCAAATCCAATACTGTACTCATTTTGACAAACATCAAAACCAGAGACTGTATTAAAGCCTCACTTCAAACCCCTGCCCCGTCCCACAAACTACCATCCTCCCCCGCGTCAACCCCCTCTAAAAACTTCAATTAGGACACAAAGGCTGACAAGAGGACCCCCTCCCTGGGTTGCCCCACCTCTACCAGCAAGCGGGCTCCGAGCATCGCTCTTTGTCTGCTCTTTTGAGCCAGCTGGAGAAAACACACGCGGTATGTCTGCCAAGGCATTTTGGAATACACGTTTATGTTAAATAATGGGGGTGGGGGGGCAAAACCTAAGCATGTTTTAAGAAGAATCCACACACACACACGCAGATTTATAAAAAGGGACATGCCATCCAAGCGAAGAGGAAAACAGCAGAGAGGCGCTTCATCAAAAATACATTTACCTACTTTATGCATCCTTTGTTTTAAATCTGGGACAATCAACTCTTGACTCTCACAATGTACACAGCCAGGTTAGGTGCAACTGTCCGGTTGCAGATAAACTCTTTGACTGGCTCTTTATAACACCATGAAAAGCCGGAATAAAATCTCATTTCATGTAAAAAGGTCAACGCCACTTCCCCACTGCCTCTGTGCGTGCGGGCAGGGCCTCATTGTTAACGCAAAGGCAGCCACATTTAAATTGCAGATGGTTAAATCCCAATTCCAAAAGCATAAACTCCCTAAGAAAATATGTTTATTCACACACACTTTTTGATAAATAATAATTTAAGTCAAAGTAATGCGCCATGAATGACGCTCTCGGTTTGAAGCATATAGGAAGCTTTTATGCACACATCGACAGCCGTATTAAAGAGGTGCTCATCTTGTGCTTTTTTTCTCACACAAGTACACAAACGTTGTCTTTGTGATGATGTAAAGTACTAACTAGACCATGACGAGATTACTTGTCAAAAATAGATAGTAATACTTATTTCCAGTGCACAACCTGAATGTTTTCTATTGCAATTAGATAAAGTTTTTTTTAAAAGCCCACAAATTGCTATGCTGTTATTTTTAACAGAACAATTTAATAGATAACAGTCATGTAGGCTACAGAGAGATAAGTGTGTGCGCGTGTGTGTATGTGTGTAATTAGGCCACACGGCAGCTCACCAGCCAATCAAAACACCATCCGCCATCCTCCCACCTACATATTACCCGCACCCCACTGCGCCGACCCAAAGCGCATCCACTCATCCATCCGATGTTTCCCCAATATTTCGACTCTTTCCCCCCAGGGGCAAAAGGGTGTCTGTTAATAGCCCTAATTTTCCAGTCACCACCCCACATTCGCCCCCGTCTCACCCACCTGCTCCTCTCAGCTTCTCTTTGGAATACTAACTGGGAGATGAGAATAAAAAGCGATACTAGAAATGTTAAAAATCTCTGCTCGACGCAAGCTTGCCATCCCCCCCCCCCCCCCCCCCACTCAACTCTTCAAAGGTTTTCCAATGTAACGGACTTGGTCATTTATGTATGTGAGAGACGGTGAGGTGCACACACGGGAAGAGGAGAGCAATTTATGCCATGCACGTGAAAAGGCTTTGAAAATGCTTCATGAAGTCGAGCTAGAGCAAAATAGAAAGATGGCTAACTACCGCAAGATGCTAGCTCTGTGAACCCGTCTATGGTGTTTCCCATTTGATGTTAGCATTAAGATAGCAGAGCAACTGGCTTTGTTCAGTGCAACAGGGTTTCTTTTTACCTTAAATTGGGAATCGCAGTAACATTGAGCATTGAACCACTTTTTTGGAAGATTTTCTTCCCTTTTGTCAGGGGTGTCAAACTAATTTTTGTCACGGGCCAAGTTGGGGTTATGTCTTCTCTCGGACGGCCGTTACAACAGTGAAACCAGATAAATGTTTACATATTATTACTTGTACACAACACAATGATGGATCACCAGTTTTGAAATTAGTCAAATCAATATATAATAGTTTGGTCAATGATTGAGTGAGTGTGAACAAGGTAACAAAATTATTGCAAAATCTCAACGTTATTTATTTCATGTGACAATTTGACATTTCAGCACAGATTTTAGCAAGCATCATGGAAGTTGACACATGATTTGCTTTTGCGGGTCAAATAAAATGATGTGGCGGGCCGGATCTGGCCCCCCGGGCCTTGAGTTTGACACCTGTGCCCTATGTGATTAAGTTCATCAGCTGAGAGATGGCTTGTATCTGGGGAAAAAAAACAAAACTCTTAATTTGAATCACTCGTAAGTCGAGGCATCGCTCACTATATTTTTGGTTATTTATCCAACCACAACAGGACAAGAGTATCCACAAAGAGCAGACACTGAGAAGTAGAGAATAAGCAATTGTCCATTTTTGGAAAGCCACACACCTAAGCACAACTTAAGTTTCTTGTCCTCCAAATAGGTTATAAATATAATCATCAAATCCTGAACACAACTTGATTTAACAGGATCAACAAAACGAACTGTCAGAACAGGTCATGAACGGTCTGTGCTCCATATGTTCATTAGCAGGCTAAATTTAAGCATGTGAAAATGATGCCGTGGTTTTCCGCTTGCTCGATCACAATTAAAGCTATCATTCAATTGATCGCAGCCCAAAGCTTCGTCAAGATAGCATTTGCCTCACTGACATGCACCGAGGGCTTTGTGAGGAAGTGTAAACACTCCTTGGAGACGAGTGACCAGTAGATGGTCTTCACCCATTTCCCTTTGTTTTAGTACAAGGAAGGATGGGGGTAGGAATGATGATACATTATTAAAAAGCTCTGAGTGCACCAGTGATGAATGTCTGCTTGTTAAATGAGAGTTCCTGCAATCATCTGGGGTGGGTTTTTTTTTTTTGTCTGGCACCTGTCTATTCTTTCTTTTTTTCCCTTTTTTTAAAATATGTGAAATAGCACAAAAGGGCCCTTGGGATGATTTTGATGGCAACTGCACGAAGAAGTCATATGTCTTCCTTCTGTGTAGTTATGTGACAACGTCAGGTTTTAACAGCGTGGGATCACAGTAAGAGAGCAATTATTCGTCTCATGGCAGCATAATTATTTTGGTCGTCTTATTTTTTATCTATCGGGGTCAATGTTGGAATAAACTAAATCACGCTCCGGTTTGGTAGGTGGCGTAAGCTCTGCTGAACACCTCGTGTTATTTATGCAGCGCCTGTATGGCCTTCTTACTCATAGTGCCTCTTACAAAAACACACCATGTGTAACAGTTCACAAAACAAGCAATGAAGACAAACTTGGCCACTTACAGGACTGTATAGTGTGCATGTGGTCAACTACTGCACTCTAGTGTCTAGTTTCTGCCAACACAAGTTCATAAACATTTGCGAGTATAGTCAGAATTAAAACAAGAAAAAAAATGGCATGCATGCTGATTTTGAGGTTTGCATTCACAGCCAAACACTTAATCTGAGCAAGTTCAGATAAAAAAATAAACACTTCCCATAAGTAGCCTCAATGAGACTACTATTTAGTTGATCAGCACAAGTGATTGACACATGTAAGCATGTTTATTGGAATGTGACTGGTAGATGACACAATTTGATCCACAGTTGCTTATCAAGAACAGGTTTCCCTCTGTTTTGTTTTTTTATATATACCGGTAGTTCTAGAGATAACACGTCAGTCACATGCTTGCGTCAAGTTTTCCCGCATTGTACTTCTTACTTCTGACACAGTATACGCTCCTTGAAAGATTGGCAGATTAGTACAGACTGTTTTTTTTTTCCATTCTGAAGATGGAGACAGAATTTTGCTGGTGCTCACTGAAGTGAAAGATTCCAGCGCTGCGGGCCACCCAAAAATCATTCCCCATTTGTCTTATCACCATTCACAAAAAGATGTGACATAATAAATGTACAAAAAGTATAATACAAATGTATGTGTGCTTTGCATATCTTTACCTATAAGACTCACTGATGGTGGAGTGGTAGGTACATTCACCCGACTTCAGTGTAGGCCACTTTCTTTTTCCTTCAGCCAAATCTGACCCCGACCTTCAAGGCCGACCCAGCAATCAGCTGGGAGTGCGACCGAGGTTTTATATTGTTTAGCCCGCCCAGAAGCCGGGGGGCGTACATGCATCGTCACAACATCTGGTTTCGGAATGTTGTTGAAATGACCAAAAAAAAGTATTTAGTTCAAAAACCGAAAATATATTTTTGGGCTATATTTGACTGAAACGTTTCAGTCACAGAATTTTTTGCGTGCCTAGTGAAGAAGAAAGAAGTGGCCCTGGCATCCGTCGATTTTTCTGTGCGGCCCTTGGTGGAAGAACAAGCGAAAATTAAATTCCTCAGGGAGATGGACATGTAGAAGAAATCAAAATAAAGGAACGATGCTTTGCAAAAACAGCAGCTCTTTATATCTGGCCCTGTCATTCAATACTATGTAGCTAGTGTTTCAAAATTGGATCCTCTTGTTACTTTTAAAAGCCACACAGGGGGGCTCCTGTGACCTGACACCCTACAGGTCTTTTCTTTCTGCCACACAGACATTGTTGGGTAGATAACCACACAGCAACCGCATTCTCTACACTTATCTCGCAATACTACACAGACGGCAACCATCTTTTAGCATGCTATGACTATAGTCGTTTACCAGTAATTGTGACAAAGGCTTCCTTCAAAATGTCTACATCCAAATCTTCCAAATCTGTCATTTTACTTTGTCCCCAATGAAATTGTTGTATGATGCAATTATAAAATTTAGATGGGGGCGGACACATTTCCTGGATCACATCAGACAAATCTGGAAATGTTTCTTTTTAATTGTTTACATACAAATAGTTTTTTTTTCTTCTTGAGTTCTTTCCAATCTATTATATATTCAAATTTTAAAATATTTTGTTATTTACCTCCATCGGAAGATGTGTCTATGAGCTGGCCGTTCTGCACTTCCACGCCGGGGTGTTACATAACTGTGGCGCTAATAATAATATTCTTTCCACCCCACAATAGTTTCTGGGGTGCATGGGGTGTTCATGCGCCTGGCACCACACCCAGTGGTGTTGGGGCTGGCTAGCTCGAAAGGGCGAAAGGCGAAATAAGTAGCTTGCCAGTGTACCGTAGTTCACTCAAGTCAACCTCTCCTCCACGTGGTGCATCCTGGTAACTAGGTTCTCGCGGACATAGGCTAACGAGGCTCTGGCTAGGGGAAGGAAAACCCCGAAAGAAAAACCTGCCGCGGGGGGCCAACAACCCGCCCGGTTCAACTACATTGTTACAGAAACCTTAGGAAACTCAAATACTATCAACAACAGGACCGCAGTGTGCTTGAGACAGGAACTTGACTCGTCAATCACCGTGCCTACAGCCCGCTCGAGCCAAGAACCTGACTTTATGACCACTCCTGATGAAAGCCTTAACCAGGAAGTTAGGAGTGCGAATTCAAGCATACCAAAACCATGCTTCATGTTGGGGCATGGAACATCCGCACTATACTATGTACGAGATGTCAAAAACAGCTCAGGTCATCAACGAGATGAAACGCTACCGACTAGACATACTAGGTGTCAGTGAGTGCCGTTGGACAGGATCAGGACGCTTCACAACCAGTGACGGATCACTCGGGACACCACGACACCCACACCCAAGGACGACACCCACACCCAAGGAGTTGCCATCATTTTATCCAGGGAGAAGACAAGAACTCTTATCGAATGGGAGCCTATCAGTGAGCGACTCATTAGGGCACGTTTTGATTCTAAGTACTGCAAGTTAACCATCATTCAGTGCTACGCACCAACTAATGATGCAGATGCTGAGGCAAAGGATGACTGGTATGAACAGCTACAAGTAGCCATTTCGAAAGTCCCACAGCATGACATGCTCCTGGTCATTGGAGACTTCAATGCGAAAGTGGGGTCCGACAACACTGGCCTTGAGAGTACGATGGGCGTCCATGGATGTGGCATGATCAATGAAAATGGTGAAAATCTCGTTGATTTTTGCATGAACAATAGGCTGATCATTGGAGGCACAATCTTTCCACACAAGTCCATCCACAAACTTACCTGGACGCCACCGGATGGGGTCACAATCAATCAGATCAACCACATCATGATCAACGGCAAATGGCGCAGGTCCCTGCAGGATGTGCGTGTGTATCGTGGAGCAGATGCTAACAGTGATCACTTCCTAGTTGCTGCCTCCATCAAGCTCAAGCTCCGGAAAGTCATCCAGCACGGTCAACGAAGGAAACGACTCGACATCTCCCAAATCAAGATCCCAGAAACCAAGGCTGCCTTTGGTCTAGAATTGAAGAACCGCTTCAGTGCTCTTTCAGCGGACGATGCTTTAGAACTGGAGGATATCAGTCAGAAGTGGGCTACCATCAAAAGTACCTACTGCACCACAGCAGAAGAAGTCCTAGGCTTCAAGAAGAGGAAAAACAAGGAATGGTTAACACCAGGAACATGGAAGCTCATAGATGAGAGGAGAAGCCTGAAAGACAAGCTGCTGAACACCAAGTCACCAAGACTGCAGGAACGAGCCAAAGCAGCCTACAAGAGCAAGGATAAGGAGGTGAAGAGAAGTGCCAGGAGTGATAAGAGAGCGTATGTGGAGAGTTTGGCTAGTGAAGCCGAAAAAGCTGCAGCGAGAGGAGACATGTATACTGTCTACAAGGTCACGAAACAACTGAGTGGAAACCACCACAACCACTCTGCACCGATAAAAGACAAGAATGGCAACACTCTGTCTACGGTACGCGAGCAAGCAGCACGTTGGGTGGAACATTTCAAGGAGGTCCTTAACCATCCTGACCCAAGCGACCCAGCTAATCCCGTTCCTAATGATGGTATCCTGGAGATCAATACAGACCCGCCAACCGAAGACGAAGTCAGGAGAGCCATCACAGCAATGAAGAATGGCAAAGCATCAGGAGTTGACGGCATCCATGCAGAAATGCTGAAAGCTGATGTTGACCTGGCTACAACTCTTCTTACAGATCTCTTTAGCGTGATATGGGAGAAGGGCGTGATACCGGAAGACTGGGCGAAGGGTCTGATTGTGAAACTCCCAAAGAAAGGCACCCTCCAAGAGTGCGACAACTGGCGTGGGATCACCCTTCTGTCCATCCCTAGCAAGATTTTTTGCCGTGTCCTACTTAAGCGCATTGACCAAGCCATTGACCCCAGGCTTAGGCAGGAGCAAGCAGGATTCCGGAAGGGCAGAGGGTGCATGGACCAAATATTTGCCTTGCGTAACATCATCGAGCAATGCTTGGAATGGAATGTGCCACTGTACATCAACTTTGTGGATTTTAAGAAGGCCTTTGATAGCGTGCATCGGGAAACATTGTGGCGAATACTGCTTTCATACGGTGTACCACCCAAGATCATCACCTTGCATGTTCTACAGCCACTTCGAGTGCAGTGTCATCCTGGATAATACCCTGACAGAGTGGTTCCCAGTGGAGTCCGGTGTGCGCCAAGGCTGCATATTATCCCCGATCCTCTTCCTTCTTATCATCGACTGGATCATGAGGAAGACAACAGCTGACAAAGCCAGAGGGATCCAGTGGACATTCCTCTCCCAACTCGAGGACCTGGACTTTGCCGATGACCTTGCCATCCTGTCCTCCAAACATACTCATCTGCAAGAGAAGACTGATCGATTGGGCCATTTCGCTGCACAAACAGGACTCACCATCAGCACCACAAAAACCCAGGTCATGAATACAACCCCAGGGTGACAGCTCCTATCACCAACAATGGGAAACCTCTTGAGGCTGTCGGCAACTTTACTTACCTGGGCAGTCTGATAAGTACTGACAACGGCGCGCAGAAGGACATCAAGGCGAGGCTTGCAAAGGCGCAGGGAGCATTTGCCAGGCTTCATGCCATCTGGAAGTCCCGTCAATACACTCTTCACACCAAGATCCATCTGTACAACAGCAACGTGAAGTCTGTATTGCTGTATGGGTCCGAGTGCTGGAGAGTGGTGACGACGGATATGAAGAGAGTGGAATCTTTTCACAACAAGTGTCTCCGCAAGATCTGCCGTATATTCTGGCCAAACACCATCTCCAACCGTGATCTCTACACGTTGACTGGAAGCCAGAGTATAGTAGGAGAGATCAAGCGTCGACGATTCCGATGGCTGGGGCACGTATTCAGGATGGAGGAAAGCCGCATACCGAAAGTAGCGTTGAGATGGACTCCACCCGGAAAGAGAAAGAGGGGACGGCCCAAAACCACATGGCGCCGAACTGTGATGGCAGAGCTGAATAAGAGGGATCTCACATGGGGACAAGCCCAACACATCGCCAGAGACAAGGCACAATGGAGAGAGTTGACTGAGGCCTTATGTCCCAGACGGGACGAAGAGGATTGAATGAATGAATGAACAATAGTTTCTCTGGAGATCGCGAGCCAAGGGACAGTTTCAAGAGACAGCCGCACTACACTGTCTCAAATTCTACCCTTCATGCAGATGTGATGGCCTTGTTGAGCAGAGTGTCAGTGAGTTTTATTGATGAATGTCATAAAATGAATGTGATTGCTTTATTGATGTGCAACAGACATATCTATCCATATCCATCTATCTATACCAGCCAATGATACGTAAAAGGCACAAAAAAAAAAAAAATCTAAAAACGAGTAAAAGCCATTATTCACAAATTTGGGTCATTGTGTTGAATGAATTTGTTTTTTTTCTCAAAAGTACTATCGGTGCTCTGTATTGGTAATTAAAGTGTGAATACTCGTACTGGTATTGGTCTGGAAAAAATTATTAAATGCCACTAATCAAATTTCCACAGTGTGGGAAAAATAAAGGTTATCTTAATTATATCAAAGGGACAGGAGAATTGACTCAATATCTGTATTCGTCACTGGACTGGTGTTTACTTTCAAACTTAGCTTGTAGCAGACGTGTGTGTGTGACGTCATGCAGGTTTGAGTCATGATTTCTCTGAATCACTGGTGAAAGGAGACTTGGATTCGCTCTTTTTTCATCTCAAACCACTTCACACAACCGAGCGTATGTACGTCACTTCATTACTCTCCACTACTGCCTGATGGATTTTTTTAAAACAAGAACACTTGAGTGAAGCTAAAAGAAATCAAATGAAAAAAGACATGGTTCGTTGAGACGGACAAAGGCTGACAAGATGCTGCGGCTGTAGAAACGCGGTATGTGAAAGGAAAACACAAGCAATGTGCATGGAGTTGACAGGGGGTCAAGGTCTAAGCCAAGTCTCCTGTCATCGAGCTGATGATTCATGCAGCACATAAAAACATTTTCCTCACTGGTCTGGCCAAGGTTACCGTCATGACACAGTCATTCCAGAAATCCCCTACACTGAGAACAAGATTCTAAGCACTGACATTAGAGAAGCACGAATGATTATACCCCCCAAAAAATAATAATAATAATAATGTAGTTTCGTCAGGGCTCTTGCATATGAAATTACAGTTCGTGCTATGACTAAAGTGTGATGTAGTGTTATTATGTTGAGTATATTCTGTTTTATTCTATTAGTGATTATTTCACACATTCCAGTAGCAGTAATAGCAATTACCACATTTGCAATTAGTAATGATATTACAATTACCCTGCCACTTTCCTTATTTGCGGTCAGTGATGCCTTGCTGTGATGCAACAGCATCTCAAAATAAAAGCAAAAAAACCCCATAAAATGTAGTTCTTTAATTTATTGATAAATTAATCCTCCGGGGTTTCTTACGGAGCTGAATTCTCCTCTCACATGACATCACGCATGACAGTGGGTTGACTTCAACCTACAAGTGTATTTTCACAAAAACGTGTGCCTGTTTCAAAAGTATCTATCCTAAAAGGGTGTTGAAACTACAGACGGCTTCTATGTTATTAGGAAAATATGAATAGGATACACCTACAACAGACTGAAGTCACATCCTTTCTCCACAGCCAAGTCGTAACTCACGGTAAAGACGAAGTGACGCAAAAGGGTTTGGTCGTTACACAAGGAAGCGACCAAGAGTGAATCAGTCAACTGACAAGAAAATAGGAAGACACCCCTGGCCCCCTCTTTCACTCTAACTTCAAATTTGACACCGATTTTAAAAGAGCGTTAGTGCAAGAGGGTGTGTGGGTAATAGTGTTGAAAAGGAGAACGGAAGCAGCTGCACGGAAATCATATTCGCTATTTCTCTATGGAAGCTTCAATACAGCTTTGGGCTAGACTTTTTTTAAATTGCGTTTTGGGTCCACTATGTTATTAACAACACTAATTAGAATTTATCTAGCATTTAAGCAATGGGTTGAACACAAAAATGGTTCAGCACTAACATGAAACACTGAAAAATGAACTGCCAATACCCTCTAAATTTTATAGAGTGACAAATAGTGATGAACTGATGAGCTCAAAGAGGAGTTGAGCCATTTTTATGAATCCTATTTTATTCAATTTAATTATCAGGACTGTATGTTTGCATAAAGTACAATATTATTGAGTGTTTTCTTTACTCGTTAAAACACACACTATAACAATCACATGTGTTGTTTTTTTGGAAAGGCTGGGAGGGATTATTTTAATTTCCAGTCATTTCAATGGGTAAAGATGTTATGTGCTTTGTATTAGGCGTAGAAAAAAAAGTAGTGTGTTTCCGGTAACCCGACCGACCGAGAATTTCTACCTCGAACAAAAACTTTACGGTCGGCATTTTTTTTCAAACCTTTTACATTTTTGTGTAATAATAATAATAATAATAATAATAATAATACATTTCATTTCATAAGCGCCTTTCAAAACACTCAAGGACGCTTTACAATCAAAACAAGAACAATAAAACCCGTGGAGATGTCCTGGAGGAGAGAGAGAGAGAGAGAGAGAGACTCCTCCGGGTTGAGTGACCGCTGGTGCGTTTGGCTGCCGCTGCTCAACCCGTATTGTATTGTATTGTTTTGTATTGTTTTGTGTTTTTTGTTATTGTAAATTGTCCTTGGGTGTCTTGAAAGGCGCTTATAAATAAAGAGTATTATTATTATTATTATTAAAACCACAGACAAAATTATAAATAATAAAAGGAAAGATGAATTTAGAGTGTTTACATTTGTGCAAACTCTCGCGATATTCGTCGGCTAGCCCAACGGCTTCAATAAAGGTCTTGAAGGATTCCAACCAGCGGGGCCACGGGACAGGCGGCTCGCCAGGCAGGGCGAGAAACGGAGGAAGAGGCGAGAGTGGAAGCTCCATCTTCGTTGCCATTGTTGTGTTTAATAAAACGCGGGGAGTCTGGCTCTGTGCTCACTGCCGTTTATTGTCAGTATTGTAGTTACCTTTTAATATGAACACTTTTATGGCCGTGACGTCACGCCGTCGTAAACTGACCCTGTGGCTGTGGTTATAACATGCCACAAATAATAATAATAATACATTTCATTTATAAGCGCCTTTCAAAACACTCAAGGACGCTTTACAATCAAAACAAGAACAATAAAACCACAGACAAAAGTATAAATAATAAAAGGAAAGATTAATTTAGGGCGTTCACATCGGTGCAAACTCTCGCGATATTCACGTTGAGTGTGCGCGTGGTTTGCCCTGTTGTCTGTCAACAACATTGAATCGTGGCGGCGGCCACTATCAATCGCCTTTGGCGGCGAGCGGGGATTTCAATAATAGTAAAAATGTCTCCTTGTTTTATGTTTTATGGGTATTTTGTTTACATTTTTGATGGGGGGCAAAAAAAAAAAGATTTAAAAAAAAAACGTCCGACCTACCGACCCTATGCTGAAATTTCATGTTACCGGAAACACACTACGTATTTTTCTACGCCTTATGAGTGTGGTTTCGGAATAAATTAAACGTGTATCTCAAGACACCACTGTATTTGTGTAATTTATGAGGGAGTTGATTCGGTTTAAAGCTGGTGGGGGGGGGGGGGGGGGTCAACATTTATATGGAGAAATAAAGCTAATGCAAGGATAGGGATGAAAACAAAAAGCAAAGCTCGAATCAAGTCATCAAGTGGAAGGGGTCATAAAAAGAGTTCAAAGCCCAACTTATCATAGGTTCCACTTCCAGCAGTGAAGGTCTGCGGCTGCTGACGTCAGCAAGCTAGGGGGGAGTGTGTCATCAAGCTGAGCGCCAATAGAGCCCGGTTTTTGACAAGCCACTGCAATTCTGTTTCAACATGCCGATCAAGCCCGTTTATGATTGGAGGTGGCTTTGACACCAACAGTATAGCAATAATAAGAAACACGGGCAAATTGTGACTTGTGAGCAAGCACGTGTTCTACCACTAAACCCTGTAAACACGTATGTCACACATCGCACCACACACGAGACAGGATTTGATTTTATTTTATTTTTTTGCATGGAAAGCAGCACCTGTGCATTTCACACCTCGGATGCAGAACAATGCTTCCTGCACTCAAGCACTCTGTCCTGCATCCAAGCTGATGCTGCAAAAGCCCGCATCTCAGTGTCACCACTGAGGCATCCTGTCTGCCTTCCAGCACAGCAGCGGCATACAAATTAACATTCATAAGATTCAACACCCACACACATACACACACACACACACACACACGGGTCTCAAACACACCACAGAATTAAAAGGGCTGATATACGGCTTTACCTGAAAAACATTTTAGAGTACATTCTAGACAGGATATCAGTCATATAGACTTGCAGAATATATTTTTGTTGCATTCTTTGGTAGGCCAATGAGCATCCTTGCACACCCTTTTTGTATCGTTGCCAAGACAGGTGCAGCGTAAACTACTACAGTCGTCCTACTCGCCCTGTGTTCAGTTATACTTTTGTGATTTGCTTATGGAACCACCAAGAAAAAAATCAAGAAAAATCATGAAAATGCTTTTACGCCATCAAAGATCTCAGTGATATAGCCTTTAAATTAATCTGTGATTTTTTTTCTCACAAAAATCCTTTTTTCCCCCCTCTAGTGTTAATTTAAAATGTTCAACTATTTAAAAAATAATGAAATCTACACAAAAAGCGCACTTGAAACCAGCTCTCCCTGTTCCCGTTGCACTTCGAGTCACAGACAAGTCGAGTCTGAACAAGTTTTACTCGTGAAGGGGAGAGAGAGAGAGAGAGAGAGAGAGAGAGAGAGAGAGAGAGAGAGGGAGAGAGAGAGAGAGAGAGAACGTTGCACCAGGGGAAGAAGAAATGTGTGATGTGCAGCAAACTCTCGCCACTCTTGAGACAAAAATTATTTATTGCCCTTATCATTCAATAACTGCACATTGGGAGAATTCCAAATTCTATATAATCAGCTGGTTAGGAAACTAGTCAACATGCCCTACCAACACTGCCTAGTGATACAGTATGTCAACTCCATGCCTCCCAGTTTAGACCACTGAGGAATGTTGTCAAAATCTATCCAGAATCTTCTCCGGCAAATATTTTTTTTCATCAGATAATGACGTTACAGGCACTCTGTTCCCAGAAAGCATTGCATGCTGCAATACATTTATTTAAGGCAGTGTTTTTGATGGTAGGAGATGAATATCTATCATATTTAAGTGACGCATTTGTTTGGTTGTATATGGGGCGCTGTTTTTATTTATTTATTTATTTAAACAAACCGTGACTTCAGGTTGTGCGTAAAATACGACCATCAAGGTCAGTTCCTGCTAGGCTTTTATGTCAACCATATAATGGGCATGTGTGAGAATTGACATGGATACAGTTTCCGTCGAAAAACATTTTGTTAGCCAAGCATGTCTTTTAGTTCCCCATCGTAAAATGGCTACAAGTGTACCTGAAACCTTGAAACAAGGCCGGTACTCGCCTATCCTGTAAGCTAAACAAGAAATGTGTAAAATTATTTTTTTTTTCCATACGGAGTTAATAAAGATTTTATGATGGTATTTTGCATTAACGCGTTGTTGACAATCCTGCTGGCAAAGTGTTTTGAGAGCAAACCGCAGTACATTACGTCTGCTGCACAACAGCATGGCTACTCACACTGAGACCATATTAGAAACAACACTGTGCTGTGAATCAAAACCCCAAAAAGCAGGGGAAGACATTCTGCATTCTGTAGTTCAGGACACGCATGACTTGATGGATTCCGCAAACATGAACAAGATTCCCGCCTGGCGTGAGCTCACTGCTGTTGCTGGGTGACCATGAGCTCGACATCTACTGTTGCTACGACAGCCAAGTGGACACAGACTATAAAATGCCTCCGACTATTCCGACAACTTCCCACACATCTCATTGTCGTCAGCAACAACCAAGACTTAATAATGATGAGTCCAATTGTCAGAGCACAGAATGCAAAAAATGTCAGTCTACAAAGATGGGAGCAAAAAATAAAGGTGGGGGCTGAACTAACTTTGAACTTCTCAAAATTAAAAATTCTCAAATTAGGCCCAGTTGTTGCTATGTTTGTACCCTGCTCTGAGTCATATCTGAAATAAAATTGAGTTGAGCTGAGAATAGTGTCACACACCACATGAGCGTAAAGCTAACATGCTTTGTTTCCAAGCATTCTGACTGCTTCAAACACAACCAAAAACATTAGAAAAAACTATTGAGGATACCAGCCTACTATACATTCATTTGTGATCCTCAAAATATTTTTTAAAAAAAGGAACCCATGTGTCACAACAAACATTGTCTGCTCCTAAAAGTCTTCCTCAATTCTATTCACATCCCTTTGTGGATCAGCAGCACTTGACTCATGTCATGCAGACAATCTCTTGAGGAAGTAAAAGTGAGGCTGAAGCAATCGTTTGAATCTTTTTCAGATTTCAGATTGGTACATATGTTTGGGAATGATTGAGTTAGTGTATGATTTGAAATATGTCAGAAAATAAAGCTGCCCACCACCCCGATGAGGATAAGCAGTTCAGATATTGGAAAAAATTGTTGAAAATTTTTGAGTCAGCACTTACGATGCGTGTAAGAATTATGTTTTACCTTATCATGTTTAGTTTTGCCATTACACCCGCTGGCTACTTATGCTGAACTGTCAATGTGTTAATCGGTTTCACAGTTGCCTATTTCTTTTGCCACCAAAGAAGAGCAGATGAATGCAAAGGATGCCGATTAGCAAATGAAAGTTAGCTTACTCCTGAACAATTTGTTCCCCACACTTTGGGAACAGAGGCCATGCCGCTGATAAAGGTTGGTGTCCAAGTATTTGGACTTCTAAAAATGAGCCATGACCCTCGATGACAACAGCATTTTTTCCCATCCACTGAGTGATTAGTCAAAACGTGTTATAGCCAAATTCAACATGCAAAGCACATCTGACGTCATCATTATTCAATTTTCCAATTAGCATCTCTGCTGAGTAAGGTGTATTTTATGCAACTGTTTTGTGTTTTTGTCATACTATTCGATCAATATTGATTTAGAACTGCTTCAGATGGTGCATGTGGTACAGTTGTGTGCTTTTGGATTGCAATTTTGAATTGTATTGATGACTTCTATCATTGTGACATGATAGTGGTGGTATTCAGAGATGGCAAAGGTATCAAAGGCAGTCCTCCACTAAAAACTCAGAGACAATGTGCACAGCACCGTGTGGCTGGGTTATAAAGTTGAAATAGACCACATGAGACAGACGAAAAACCAAGCCTTTACCCAAGGTTGGGCCCTAACAACCACTAATCATGCACTCATACTTTGTTGTCAGAACAGTACCTGCAGAAGAGGAGTCGTCATGCTCTGAGCTGAGGTAGCCATCACAAGTCCTGTCTGGGGTGCTGCAGCCTGAGCCACGTCCAATGTGCAGGAAGGGCGGCGACATCCGACTGTCGTCCCCCGAGTCCAAGTCTCGACTCAGGCGAAAAGGCCGCAGGGTGTCCGGGTGATGGATGCTGGGCGTCTTCTGGTTGTTTCTAATCCCAGCCTTTGGTACCAACAGGTTATTCCTGACAAAATTATCGTTCAGCTCCAAATCTTCATACTCCTTGTCGCTGCTGTCATCATTATTTCTCGTTTGAGAGAGGCCGGGAGGGTTCAGTCTCGGATTGCTCGGCTTCCGAGGTGGAACGGGGATGGGAACGGGCTTGCCTGTCTTGCCGCTGAACCTGCTCCGCTCACGGCTGAACGAATTACTTGCCGTGTTAGCTGACTGGAGCTTCCCATCTCCCGTGTCAGACACTTGGTCCGTTTTACCGTCGCGGCCATCGCCCGGTCGTTGAGATATCCTCAAGTTCCCACTCTTGGAAGTCACGAAAGTGTCGGCGTTAAAGTTGAAGTCTTTGCCGTGACAACTTTCCGCGTCGTTTTTTCTCTGTCGCGCCATGGTGGTCTGCAGGTAGATCACCTTGAATTTCTCCTCGGACAGAGCCTTTTGCAGCCGCTTCAGGTTGATTTTCGAAGCCTCCAGCTGCGACTCGATGTCCTCGATCGAATTTAAGTTCATTTGTGGGACTTCACCGTCGGGAAATTCATTCCGCCAGTGTTTGGCAAATTCCTCTTGCTCCCACATCGTGTTGTCGTTCACGCCCGGCTCACGGCCAAATGCAGTTAAACGGTGCAAAACGTTGCAGCTATCGCAGTGTTCTCACCGAACGTCTATGGCGAAAACGTCTTTTTTTCCGAGAGAAAGTGCAGTCCGTCCCTGTCAAACTGACCACTTAACGACCATCTTTAAACCTCGTCCACGATGAAATGACAGACGAAGGCGTGCACCTTGTGTGATGATGTAGTTTTGTCTTGGCGAAAAGTTTCAACACTTCCTGTATCGGCCGTGTTGCCTTCAAAAGCTAATTGGTCAAATGTATTTCACGAACAAATACACAAGCAGGTGCTTTTGGACATTAAACTTGACACCGGTTTTAAACCATCAAATATGGTTGACTTTGTGATGCATTTCCAAGATGGCTCTCAAGATGAAGACTGGCTTTATAAAAATCTATTTAATACTGTCAGAAAATGAATACGCACTGAGAATTGTCAAGATTACTAATCAAAGCGTTAAATACAGAATCTTGCAAGAAAAATCAAGCAAAAAAACAGGCGGCCACGTATCGCGCTTTCATCTGGAACGCTATTATGTCAGGATACCGAAAAATCCCAGCTACTGTGAAAGCAACTGACTTTATTCTAAGGATGACTCGACATGTACCCTAAACATGGCATTAGCACAATTGTACTTGAATTCAATATGGAAATGAACTGTCGTGATCAGCTTACTGAAACAATTAAATGGATCAGTAACCTACATTTGGGCTCATTATTCTGATTAATTGTAAAAGCACAATTTTCATCATGATTCGTTGGTCGTTTTGGTTTTGACAAAAATAGAGACGTCACATAAAAGTGAGCAAGGGGAGAAATTCCACTGTAAAAATGAGGGTGAAATATAGATGGTAGTGGATGCTGTATTTGAATGCTTGCTTGGAAGTTCGACCCAAAACTTAATTTCCTACAAGAATGTATCTCTCTTGCCAGGATAATCAAAGCATATCTGAAAGAAGGCCTGATCACTCCTAAGCTTACTAAATATGAATCATAAAACCCTGCAGTGATATAGCAGGAAGTCTGGCAATAACTTCCAGTTATTCAGCAAAGTCTGAGATCTGTTTAAGACTTCCTTTCTGCAGGGCGGCTTACAAAAAAAAAAATTATATATATATATATATATATATATATAATTTTTTTGTTGCAAAAATATATATATATATATATATATATATATATATATATATATATATATATATATATATATAATGTTTTGCAAATTTCAATTAGTCGGGCTGAAGTACATTGCCTGTCAATCATCCATCCATTTATTTTCCAATCCGAAATACGAATAAGGCATGTTTTCCCTGTGCCTGTGTGGGTTTTCTGCTGATACTCCGGTTTCCTCCCACATTCTAAAACCATGTGTGGCAGGCTAATGGAACACTCGAAATTGTCCCGTGGTGAGTGTGAGCAGGGATAGTTGTACGTCTATGTGTGCCCTGCAATTGGCTGGCAACCAGTTCAGGGTGCCCCCTGCCTACTGCCCGAAGACAGCTGAGGTAGGCTCCAGCATGCCCCACCACCATTGTGAGGATAAGTGGATCAGGAAATGGATGGATGGATGGTTTGCATTTGTTCAAATTGTGGCCGCTTCAATTTGTGGTAGTGTGATGCCCTCATGTGGCTTGTGGTGCTATACACTGAAACACAACCTCACAACATCACGACATGAAGATGACAGCATCAATATTTTACATTTATTTTTGGGGGATTACTTCCACAGGATTGAAAGGACAGTCAACTTTCCTTGTTGTAGAAACCGTGGTAACACGTAAAATTATGAAAACAGTATGATAACAAGAGACTATAAGACCACAGGGATAACCTTGATGACGACAAAGACATGAAAACATGGAAAAACAATTCACATCTGCCTTGTTAAGAGCTACACAGCACTTCAAACTAGCACAAGAATACCAAAATAGACATATATTACTTTTTTCATTGTGTAGAGAGGGAAGAGGCATATACTATGATTAAAATGTTGTTATCCAACACATCTACACTTCAATTGGACAGTGCAATTAGGTCTCTTTTTAAGGCAACAATAGGAGAGCACCACAGATGCCACCACAGGAGTTACAGGCAGGTAGTTTCAAAGGCCACAAATAACCTCCCAGCATGTTACAAATATATCCGAGGGGAAGAGGAATCACTACAGCTTGGGGTCAAAGATTGCAGGTTAAGATCCTCAATTGGGTTCCTGAGCATAAAAAGGAAATATAGAGCAGCTAATCATGAAGCAGAAACTAAGCAGGTATTTCATGATTAATCTCAAGATTTAATCTTCATAAAAGGATTTAATCAAAAGTAATGTTTTTTTTTAAATAACAACTGTATCATAAATAACCACAGTATACTTTATCCTAAATCTGCAGATTAAAGACTTGTCACAGAAAAGCCTTTGGAAAGTCCACATGATCTTTGCATAGTTAATTGATTTGATGCAAGTAAGAGCACAAAAAAATAAAACCATCGAGGAGAAGATGGAATCGGTTATTATGTGGGGGGGAGGGGGTGTGCAAAAGATATATACAAATTGTTGCAGTGGCTCGCATGCTCACTCGAAATCCTACGATTTATTTTTATTTTTTTTATGCTTTTCGGATGGCACTTGCCACCAAAGTTTCTCGCCTAGTGGTAACAAATGCCTGCTGTTTTTCGTAATAGGCTGCCTCATTAATAAACGTGGGATAAACAGTGCCGGTGCCTTGGTAGGGCATGGTCTTCCCATCAAATGTTTGGAACATTGGGTCACCCGGGTTCAGTGGCTCCCAGTCGCAGTCCTGCAACAAAAACAATCACAGCACAGCAACGGGGTGAGGTGACTTGAGTGTGTTGCTCAACGTAACAATATATTGTTTTCACAACAAACACCAAGTTCGCATTTCCTATTCTGCCATGTTTTATTTTTTCTTCTTACCTGTAGGTTGGGGTGGACCATGGCGATAATGTTTCCGTTGGCATCTCTGGGGTAGTCAACGCTCTCTGAAACCCGGAAAACTTCCACAGTGCAGGACGGAAATTCCATGCCTAAATGACACAGAGCAAACCATTTTCTTAACATGATAAGAGCCTCTTTATTCAATTAATTAATAGAAATTGCATCATAAATAAGGCCTCACAGGCTTAGGTTATCAGATTAATCAATTGTGATTATCTCACATATTGGGGGAACACTGCTTGTTTATTTATTGACTGTATCATGCCGATTACGATGCCTCAAGAGGATTTGACTTTGCACACCACACAGGGAAGAAGTCAGAGTGAAAGGGCGCACACACGGTGCTGCACACCATGACCTTACTTAGGGGGAGGGTTAATGCTGTACCTCGACGGTAGTTCAGAAGCACACCGCCATCTTCATTCAATCAATCAAAAGTATTTATAGCGCACTTTTCATCCACAAATTGTAACTCATAATTACTTCACAGATTCAAATCATGACCACCAGCCAGGCCTCACCAGGACCATCAGAGGTCGTTCCATGCCCAATTTTTGTTTGTTTTAAGGTCACTCATCTTAATTGCCAGTTGCATTGGGCCATATCGTACTGTCAAATATAGTACCGGTGTATTTTTTATTTACTTTTTAAAAATTTTTGAGGGGCCAATCTCGACAATTATGATATGACGACAAGCATAAACAAATGCTCCATCGTGAGTGGAAAAAAACACAAGAGAGAGAACCGTGGGTCAGTTGCAATGTTACCACAATAGGTCAAACCCAAACTGGTTTTATGACCAGGGGCGAATAAAAAGGAAAGCGAGGCTAATAAAAACTCCTCATAGATGCTAATGTGCGTCTCAAAAGTCAACATTGCCAAACCATTATATTTTACTCCATATGAAAAACAGGGAAAAGTATTTTTTTTAAAAACAATTCAAGCGACATAATCAATCCAAATCCTTTTTAAGTGTGAACTTGTACACCTGACAAATTCTTTCTTCACGCGGCTCAGCTTCAGAGAGCAGGAACATTGATTCATCACCAAGTCACAACATTCAAAGTGCCAATGTGGACTGGGGACAGATGATTACCACACCATTGGCACTAAAGCCGGAAGTTGACCGCCTCCAAACAAGCACGCTATTGAACAGCAGCCCAGTTTGAGGGGCAAAGCAACAGACTGCGGAGCTGCGACTCACACTTGGCTCACATGGCTTGTTAACAAAAAAGGGCTGGGAAATGGTTGCCTCACTGCAAGTAAACACTGCACGAGCTGTACCATGCCGGGGGTCGCCACCAAGCTAGTTTGGAGGCCCTTGTGCAGGTACACGTGGGTGAATTGGTGATGCACCCATGGGCAACTTGTCATCTCTCATTGTGCGTCTTGTTAGACTAGGAAGCATGCAGACGGAAAAAATAGGCTGCTTATTATGCAATTGCATAACAATTTATGAACAGCAACACTAAATTTCACAATCGTACAAGTTGACCCAGAGGTACCTGCTCTGAGGAGGTCATTCGGGGTGGGTCATTTGACTACATTTCCTCGCTCGATTACGGGAAACATCAACAATCAATTAAATCACAGGTGTCAAAGTCAAGGCGCCGGGGGCCAGATCCGGCCCGCCAGGTCATTTTATGTGGTCCACAAAAGCAACTTCATGTGTGTCACCTTGCTAAAATCTGTACCGAAAATGTCAAATTGTCATGTGTAATAAATAACGTTGAGATTTTGCTACCCTGTTTACGCTTACTTAATAATTGAACAAACTATTAGAGTCGACTTGACTGATTTCAAAGCTAGTAGTCTACTAATTTGTTGCGTACAAGTAATCATTTTGTGGTTTCACTGTCATAACGGCCCTCCGAGGGAAGACGTAACTCCAAATTGGCCCGCAACTAGAATGAGTTTGACACCCCTGAATTAAATGGATTAAATGTTATTTTTTACAATTTCTTTTTTCGGGTGTTTTTGGCTTTGACCTCAAGAATAAATAAAAATAAGGGCCCTGCAATTGATGATGATTGTTATTATTATACAGCGGTTACTAGAGTGGACAGCTATTCACATGTTATTTTCTCTTATATTAATTAATCTCAAAAGTTGTGCATCAGCCACTACAATGGACCCTTATGTGTGTTGCCATCCACTGCTATTATTTTTTGTTCATGCCTAAAGACTATTAAAACATTTGAGAAAAAAAAATCCTGATGTAGGTTATCATTACTTGTGCATGAAGGCCTTTAAAGGGTGAACCCTGAGACTCAGGAGGCGATGCAATGTCTGTCTTACCTTCGTTAAACAAAGCGATGAAGTCCAAGGCATGTTTCAGTATGACCCTCATAGCTTCAAATATGTTACTCCTCAAAACGCCTTGAGGCTGAGGACCCACTTCCAAGCCTAAAACAAAATTACAACGATTGCGGCTTCTTTTCGCGCTTTTACAAGCGCATAGCTGCTTGCGTCTGAGAGACTCACCGACGGGATGTTTAGCGACGGAGCGGGATGTGGAATACTTCAGAAGGGGATGTTCGTTCAGTAAAACGAGACAACTGGCGGGGGCCATGGCTCTCTGCAACACACCCAAAAAATATTTAAAAAAAAGAACAATGTACGTAAAATGGAACACATAGTATGGTACAAAAAACGTGGAAAATTCGGAAAACATGACCAACAAATTGTGTTTTCTGCGCATTGTCGCAGTGAGTAATATTTTCCTTCAACCAATTCCGTCACTCTGCACTGACATGTAATCTCTGTGACTTCAAAATATTTGGGAGCAAACAGTTACTGTGCTGTGACCCAAAGTTATAGAATTTGCCTCGATGTTGATCAGTTCAGAATTACATGTGTTTGAATGTATCCTGTAGGGCACAGGTGTCAAACCCAAGGCCCAAGGGCCAGATCCGTCCCGCCACATCATTTTATGTGGCCCACAAAAGCAAGTTTTGTGGTTAATTTTGTAAAACGTACTTACTATGTCCGTGTAATGTATTACAAAACAAACTGAAATAACACTTTGAATGTAATGGTCACTTTAAACTTTTACACTGTATCATATTATTCTGTCCCTCTGTGCATCTTCTGGGGGCCCCTGCTCCCCAATCCGTGAAACCTAGTGACGCCCCTGAGATTAACTAATGTCTCATCGGGCCAAGTACGATAATAACTAATGACATAACTTCGTTTGTTTGTTTAAGACCTAAAAGAGAAGTGAAACCGCTGACTAAATTTCTTTGTCAATACTTTGAGGCAGTAATACATTAACTCTTTAGCACCGAGTGGACTCAAGTCATCTTGAGGCGCCACCTTTGAAGCTTAAAAAAGAAAGAATATATATATATATATATATATATATATATATATATATATATATATATATATATATATATATATATATATATATATATATATATTAGAGCTGTCAAACGATTAAAATATTTAATCTAATTAAAAACTCAACTGTCATAATTAACTCAAATTAACTAAAAATTAATCATGATTACTCACGCATTTTTTATTGTTTCTGAATTTCCTTTTATATTTTTTGTCCTATTTTCCCCCATTTTAATGCTCTCATCAACATGGAATCATGAATCAGTTTTCTATGTGCAAAATGCAAATATTTACTGAAATAACAATTTCAATTTTCAATTTTACATGAACATTTTTCACTTGGAGCAGTTATTCACACATTATCTCTCACACAATATTACTGTCCATCAACGACAGTGAAAAAAATATTTTGTCACACAACAGCTGCTTGAACAGCTCTTTTTATGGAATCAAAACAGCGCAATATAACATTATAAAGTGCACATCTAAGGTAAACTAGTACTCAGCCTATAATGGATTTAAGCAATGGTTGCATACTTCGTTTTTTTCAAATTTGCTTTGAACACAGCAGTCAGGCTATGCTGATTCTGTTGGTCCTTCTTGCTCGGAAGTCTCTCTACAGTTTTGTGTCGACATCATTTCGGATGCTTGTAATGGAGGCTCTCGCTGGCAATCCGTAGTGGAGTTGTTCATTTAATTCCGTTTTTCACGGCCCCCTGAATAGGGATTGTCAGTCAGCATGGAAGGATCTCTCGTTCTGTACTTTTTTGATCATTTATTGGAGCACTTTGCAGCAGAAGTAGTAGTAGTAGTAGTTGTAACAGAAGTATCAGAAGCAGGCAATAACCTAAACTACACATAAATGCAGTTAAAAAAATGAATATATCTATCTTTCTGCATCAAGTCAAGTCAAGTCAACTGTATTTATAGAGCACTTTCAAACAGCCATCGCCACATACAAAGTGCTGTACATGGAGCAATTTAACATATACAATAAACAGTAAAACAAATCGGTAATAAAGACGGTAGAAAGCACCAAACAGTAAAACCAAGAACAAATCTAAGTCATGCTGAGTCGAATGCCAGAGAATACAAGTGAGTTTTGAGGAGGGTTTTGAAGATGGGCAGCGATCACAATGTAAATATGTATATATTTGACATTAATTAATACCTTTATTTAACAATACGTTTAATAAATAATGTAATCAACCCCGATTTCACTATGTATCATTATCGTCATCATTATTCATTGTTTTAAACGTAAGAAACCATACAACACAAACATATCAAGTCGAATCGAACAAAAGAACAACAAGTCCCAATAGTCAATCCCGGAAGTGGAGCGCCGGCATGATTAACCCCAGCTGCAACGCAATTTACTTCTTTTAAACGTCAGATTGCAAAGCTAACTTTACACATCTGACTTGATAAGAAGCACACGCGTAGCTTAACATTGAGCCATGCCGACGACGAAGCGAGTGTATTCACTCACGAAACAAAACGCTATTTATACATCGCGCGAACGGTCACCTGTCAGTGGCAGCCCCGCCCCTCTTAAAGCGCCAGGTCAATCCAACAGGAGTCGTTAGATGCAATGCGAATTATTTCAGCTTGAGTGGAGCTGTGGACAATGTTGACAGGCTTGCATGCAGTAGCCATATATTTAGCTATGGCTTCAGCAAATTTGTTCTTCGTCGTGTCATCCATTTTCTTCGCCTTGAAATGATCCATAGCTGTCTGTCTGAGACGAGGGGGCGGAGTACGCACGTCAGCTGTGTGCTTGGCGATTAATTAAGTGGTATTTCAGACTCGACGTGCTATGATGATAGCTCGGTTTACGACTGCAAAACATACAGATAACTTTGGTCTTGTCAGTGGAACAATCTGGCAACTTTTTAAAAGTAAACTTTCCATTCATAAACTATTTAAGTATCGTTTTCGGTGTCTCCCGCTGCCGTGGCCGGCAAAACAAACGTGCGTGGACCTGTGCAGCGCGCTTGATGTTTTGTTTCTGGTTATTTATAGAGCAACGTAACATCCGCTGTGACGTCTGCCGCATTAATCTCGCGAGAAAAAATTTGATCCCGATAATATTCATTTAAATTAATGCCGATAAAAACGCGCTAAACTGACAGCTCTAATATATATATATATATATATTCTCGCAAACCTTGATGTAGTTCATCATCTGCAGATTGAAGTGATCTTTGGAGTTCTCCAGAATGAGAGTGCAGCCCATGTTGGACGTGGTGTTGTGGAGATCAAAAATGACATCGTAGGCCTCGGGGCTTCCTTTAGGTCCAAATAGCCTGTTGATCTCCTGAGCTCTCTGCACCTCGTACGGCAACTCCTTGCCCCCTGAAGCGCTGAAGTACACACATCATTAATACACTATTATTGACAGCATTTGCATTTGGTGCAAGTTGACTTGCGTCACATACACTGCAGGGGAAACGAAGCAAGGCAGCCAAAAGCTACACAATGGTTTTCGCAATCAAGGAAAGTAATTCCATTTTTGTAAATGGACGATCCTGAAAAAAACACTAATAGCCCTGAAAGCAATGAATCAAGTAATGTGACAAACAATGTCGAAACCCAGACTATGACAGCCCACGGCATGTTCTGACTTGCATACAAATTCTGGTTTTTGTCGCCATCATGGGAACTCTGTTATAAAATGAGGAGCCCCTGCACAACATTCTTCATTCCACAACAGCTCAAAAAGTTTTTAAATACTGCATAAAACATGACTAATAGGGGTCTATATCTCTCCCTCTCGCCTCTCCCGAAAAAAAAAGATGATTCAATATGTATTTTTTTTTCCAAGATGGTGCCCGAGTAGGCAGCCTTCAGCAAGTGCTCTTCAAGAGCCTTGCTTTTTTTGGTTCTTTTTTTTATTGTTTTTGTCTTTTTGTTTTGTCACATGTTTGTTGTTTCGTCGTGTGGACCTGATGTGGACTGTTTTCAGCGTTTTTTGGCCACAACATTCATCAAAGGAGAAGAATCTGTGCTTGGTGGTTGCGCCTTCTCGGCAGCACGCCTGTACCAGCACAGATTTTGATTGGGAGGAATGTCGGCGCCATTGACTGTCGGTGCTGGACAGCCCCGGGGCGCTTAAAGGACACTTTGATTCTCTCCTCTTTCATCTCAAACTGCTTTAAACAACTAAGCGTATGAGGGGAAAAGTGGTTAGGACTGCACGACTGTCCGTGTTTTATGTTATGTTTATTATTTTACTTTATGTTAACTGTTTTGTTAAGCGCTTTGTTACAGCTGCCGCTGTTGTGAAAGCGCTATATAAATCAGCATGTATTGTATCTCGAAACATGGGATGCGCCACACTTCAAGGGTGGCTCTGTTTATCCAACGCCATTATGTCAGGCTGGTTGGCTAACACCAGTTTGTCAGTCTGGATTTGGAAGTCCCTCAGGATCTTGGCATGGTTGTTCTCAACCACCTTTGGTGGTAAGTGACATCTTGGGATCTCTTGTCCATAATTGGTACCGATGTTCAGGTACACTATACCTTCACCTGGTTATGCCGCTCCATGTATGCCTGCCAGTATCTTACACCCTGCTATGATATGCTGCAACATCTCTCAGGCTTCTTTACACAGCCTGCACCTGGGGTCCTGTCTGACGTTGCCTACCGGAGTCTCTACTGAGCTTGTATTTAGGTCCTGTTCCTGTGCTACTGTGATTAGTGCCTCCATGCTGTCTTTTTTTGCCCAACCTTTTCCAGCCACTGGTATGTTTTCTCAATGCCAGCCACTTCCTCAATTTGTCGGTGGTCCATGCCATGCTGGGGCTTAGGCATAGAAAAAAAAGTAGTGTGTTTCCAGTAACCCGACCGACCGAGAATTTATACCTCGAAAAAAAAAACTTTACCGTCTGCATTTTTTTTCAAACCTTCTACATTTTTGGTAATAATAATAATAATATATTTCATCTATAAGCGCCTTTCAAAACACTCAAGGATGCTTTACTATCAAAACAAGAACAATAAAACCACAGACAAAATTATAAATAAAAAAAGGAAAGATTAATTTAGAGCGTTTACATCGGTGCAAACTCTTGCGATATTCACGTTGAGCGTGGGCGTCGTTTGCCCTGTCGTCTGTCAACAACATTGAATCGTGGCGGCGGCCACGATCTCCGACAATCGATCTCTGTTTTCTGTGTGTTGTCTGTTTTCTCTGTTTTGTGTGTTGCAGTCGCATGCTCGCACCATAATATTAAGAAAATAGCATCCATTGATGTATCGAAAAGATTCAGCGAACTATTTGACGAACACCACGGGCCGTCTAGGACACAGGACGCAGAGGTAACGAGATGGCTGTAACACCCAGCCGCCGGGTACCCAACTCTCTCGCCACCTTTGGCGGCGAGCGGGGATTTCAATGTCTCCTTGTTTTATGTTTTATGGTTATTTTGTTTACATTTTTGATGGGGGGCCAAAAGAATTTTTTTTTTTTTTTAACTTTGTCCGACCTACCGACCCTATGCTGAAATGTCATGTTACCGGAAACACACTACTTTTTTTTCTACGCCTATCTTTCCATGACAGTCCATCTGGCTCCTTCTCCTTAATGGCCCTCTGTTGCTTGAGGCATGCACTCAGAATGTTGTCTCTGGGTTCGATGTACTCTTGAAGGCCTGCTGTTTCCTCACGGATCGTGCTCATGACACTCACTCGTCCAGTGTTAATTTGGAAACCCAAGCTTTGTACAGTATAAAGTATGAGCTGTATGACACAGTGGCCTTCCTGTATGAAATGTACAGTATTCCTCACCTCTGTGGTACAGTACTGTATGTGCTCCTAAAGAAGCATGTTTGGACCCCTTGCTGGGTGTGACCTTTACAGCTAAAATGAGATCTGCTGTTTATTTTTGTCTCGCTTATCTCTTTTAATGTATTTCAAAATGACACCACATCTAGGACGTTCTCTAACTTACTGTACAACAGCATCTCTCCCGCCCATATTGTCTCTGCGTGCACACATCTGCACTTTGTATCTCTATTTTCAGTGATGACCTGCTATTGTCCTGTGTTCCCGTGCATGGGCACACAAGCACAGTGGCTGTTGATGAGCTGTGAAAGCGCATAGGCGAAAACAAAAAAAATGAATTTGAAGTTGTCAGGCTATTTCGGATTTTTTAAAAATGCATCTCAGGTTGTTTTTAGCAAGAATCTAAGCTTCTTATGTTGGCTTCAGGAGAAACACCAAAGTGTTTCTAAACTTGAGAAGAAATTTGAAGATCAGAGTGAGCTGTAGCCCATCCTGGGGCACGAGGTCATTACATTTTATGAAAATAAACAAAATAACTAAAACTAGAATTGAAAATCAAAACAATTGTGAAATAAATAGTGTTTTTCTTTAAAAAAATAAATAAATAACTACCTGGATTTAAAATTTACACTTACAGCGAAAATGTCTTTCACTTGTTATTTTTGTCAGTTCATTACACATGAGCTTTCAGGGTTGATTCTAAATGGTTTTATTTCATCTCGGCTGTGTGTGTGTACTGTGGGCGCCCCAGTTCTCCACTATACAGTACACCCCGCAACATCCCTCAGACATAGAGCCGTTGTGTACTTGAGCAAGACAGTGATACCTTAGCGCTGAAATAACCCACGACTCCAGTATGTGCTATTAACAGTGTCTGTTTGCTGTGTCCATTACTGTGATAGGTCAGAAGACAAATTGTATGTGTATGTGCAAATGATATTGATTATTCTATTTACCTATCCATGCATCCATCTAACTGTTTTTTTAAATGTTGCATACGCCATATTAAAAAAACTGATACCAAAACTAAAAACAAACTAAAAGGAGGCATTTGGGCAAAATAAATTAAATGAAAAAACAATGAACAAAGCCACTCTGAAAACTGAACTGTAAAAACCCAAATCAAAACAAAATAAAAACTACAATACATTTTAAAAATCCCAGACTGTGAAACACTAGCAAATGTTCGCCCCTCCATGGGTTTAATGTACATTTTAGTCTTTCATGAACCTAGCATGCATGTTTTTAAAAGGTATGGTGAACCCGAAGTACAAGCACATACTAACACCAGGAGACTCAAACCTTGAACCTTAGAATAATGAGGCACCGGTTAACCTACAACTACACGAGGCACAAGTTAACGATTAGTGCAGCGTGCTCCTCTACTTTTGATTAATCCTTTGGAGCAGATAACTCTTGAGGGCACTCCCCTTGTAGGAAACAGAACATGAACAACGGCATCAGTAACACCACTCGGGGATGTCATTTCGTGATAATGCTTTGGGAAACCTCGGGTAGGAGGGGGGTTGGGAGGTTTGGGATGTTGTTACCCAACCACGTTAGTCTGCTGTCGCATGCTCTCTTGACTGCGTGTGCCAGCCAGGCTTTGCATAATACTTCAATTCCGCTATAGTGCACACGAAAAGGAGCGCATATAAAGACACTGGGAATGGGGGGGGGTTAACGGTGGGGCGGGGAGGTCGTCGTCTTAAATGTTTTGCAGCTCGGTCACGTTTCGCTCACGTTTCTGTGCTGACTGAAGGTCAGCTGAGGACCAGGAGGCGGGCCTCCCTCTCTGTCTCTGACCAGTCTTGGATATTATTGATGCTGGAACATGGAATACATTGCGTGCCACAACACTCTAATCTAGGCGATCTTGTCCATACTGTACCTCATTCTGATTAAAGTCCATTCTGTGGGTTATCTAATTCGGACGACAATAATGTATCACGTCGTTTTAATAGACCTCTCCTTGCACTTACGTTAGTGCGTGTGAGCATTGCCATTCACTAACAATAAACATCACATGGATGTGGAACGTGTGACCATTATTCGCAGGCTTTTTATAAACAGGAAGGGAGTTCGAACTAGACAGTTTTGAGCATCCAATAATTTCGAGCCGCGTTTTACCTGAGGTTTTCTGGAGTGAAAGCTCGGTTGAGGTCCGTGTCCACGTATCTGGCGCATTTCTCCACAGCCCTCGGGTTGGTGATGAAAGGTTTAGTGTCAACAGTCTTCCTTTGGATCTCGGCGCCGTTTTTCATCCACAGGTTAACGAGCGTCACACCGGACATCTCGTTCCCGTGAGTCCCACCGAAGATCGCCACTCTCCGGGCCTCGTTGAAACGCGCGCTGATGTTGTAGAAGGAAGACATAGCTGGATAAATAGGGACGAAGTGAGTGGTCTTCGCGAGCTCAGAACAAAAACAAGAAAAGTTTACAGCCGGAGCTTGGCACTTCTCAGCGTTTTTTTTTTTCAAACGCTGGCTGTGGTTCCGCGCTTTCGTATGCTGGTCGGATGCTCATTGGTATCTGCCGCCGCGAACGACATAATATCCACCTGAACTGCAGTTCGGAACTCGCCGCCTCTCCAATGTAAGGTGGAAAATATTCCAGAAGACATATGCCACTAAAACATTTCCGGAAAAGTCGTTTCAAAATAAGATGAAGTACGACGTTGTAAAGGACATGACAAAACGAAAGGACGTTACATCCTCGGATTCCCTTCATCTTAAAGCTACATCACACTCGACAAAAATACTGTATTATGCCGTGCGTACACGTATTTCTACTATATACTGTTGTACAATATTTATATCCATTGTTCTTGCTTTCAATCAATATAAAACGACGAAAGAAAAAGAAGTTTAATGTACATTTTAGTCTTTCATGAACCTAGCATGCATGTTTTTAAAAGGTATGGTGAACCCGAAGTACAAGCACATACTAACACCAGGAGACTCAAACCTTGAACCTTAGAATAATGAGGCACCGGTTAACCTACAACTACATGAGGCACAAGTTAACGATTAGTGCAGCATGCTCCTCTACTTTTGATTAATCCTTTGGAGCAGATAACTCTTGAGGGCACTCCCCTTGTAGGAAACAGAACATGAACAACGGCATCAGTAACACCACTCGGGGATGTCATTTCGTGATAATGCTTTGGGAAACCTCGGGTAGGAGGGGGGTTGGGAGGTTTGGGATGTTGTTACCCAACCACGTTAGTCTGCTGTCGCATGCTCTCTTGACTGCGTGTGCCAGCCAGGCTTTGCATAATACTTCAATTCCGCTATAGTGCACACGAAAAGGAGCGCATATAAGGACACTGGGAATAGGGGGGGGGGGATTAACGGTGGGGCGGGGAGGTCGTCTTAAATGTTTTGCAGCTCGGTCACGTTTCGCTCACGTTTCTGTGCTGACTGAAGGTCAGCTGAGGACCAGGAGGCGGGCCTCCCTCTCTGTCTCTGACCAGTCTTGGATATTATTGATGCTGGAACATGGAATACATTGCGTGCCACAACACTCTAATCTAGGCGATCTTGTCCATACTGTACCTCATTCTGATTAAAGTCCATTCTGTGGGTTATCTAATTCGGACGACAATAATGTATCACGTCGTTTTAATAGACCTCTCCTTGCACTTACGTTAGTGCGTGTGAGCATTGCCATTCACTAACAATAAACATCACATGGATGTGGAACGTGTGACCATTATTCGCAGGCTTTTATAAACAGGAAGGGAGTTCGAACTAGACAGTTTTGAGCATCCAATAATTTCGAGCCGCGTTTTACCTGAGGTTTTCTGGAGTGAAAGCTCGGTTGAGGTCCGTGTCCACGTATCTGGCGCATTTCTCCACAGCCCTCGGGTTGGTGATGAAAGGTTTAGTGTCAACAGTCTTCCTTTGGATCTCGGCGCCGTTTTTCATCCACAGGTTAACGAGCGTCACACCGGACATCTCGTTCCCGTGAGTCCCACCGAAGATCGCCACTCTCCGGGCCTCGTTGAAACGCGCGCTGATGTTGTAGAAGGAAGACATAGCTGGATAAATAGGGACGAAGTGAGTGGTCTTCGCGAGCTCAGAACAAAAACAAGAAAAGTTTACAGCCGGAGCTTGACACTTCTCAGCGTTTTTTTTTTCAAACGCTGGCTGTGGTTCCGCGCTTTCGTATGCTGGTCGGATGCTCATTGGTATCTGCCGCCGCGAACGACATAATATCCACCTGAACTGCAGTTCGGAACTCGCCGCCTCTCCAATGTAAGGTGGAAAATATTCCAGAAGACATATGCCACTAAAACATTTCCGGAAAAGTCGTTTCAAAATAAGATGAAGTACGACGTTGTAAAGGACATGACAAAACGAAAGGACGTTACATCCTCGGATTCCCTTCATCTTAAAGCTACATCACACTCGACAAAAATACTGTATTATGCCGTGCGTACACGTATTTCTACTATATACTGTTGTACAATATTTATATCCATTGTTCTTGCTTTCAATCAATATAAAACGACGAAAGAAAAAGAAAAAAAGGAATGCTGTTGGCGTAAAAGCTATAAAACTGGGGTCACCAACGCTGGTTCTTGAGGGCCCCTATTCTGCATGTTTTAGGATGTTTCCGTCCTCCAACACACCAGCCCGCAAAAAGTGAAAATTCTCACACCGATTACAAATGCATTGAATTCTGAGAATAAAATCTTGTCATGGAAGGGAACACACTTTGTGCCATCACAAGGCAGCTTGTTGGAATCTTTAAATACTAAATTGTCCTGTCTTGAGTGTGACTGGTTGTTTGTCTTTGCGCCTACGATTGAGGTACCACCCAGTCCAGGATGTCTCTCTCAAAGTCATCTGGGGTAGGTTCCAGCTCACCAACATTACTTCTGAGTCTCTCCCGTTTTATTGTGAATGGAGTTTTCAATAGTACAAAGAAATGGTTCTCATAATCTTGGTGAAAGAATTCTATGTACCATTGGAATTTTTTTAGGTTACAAAAAGGCGAGTTTGTTTGAATGACATTGAATCCATGCCAATCAAAACGATCAATATTGGGGGAAAACCCCCCCACCAAATTTAAAAGAAACCCCCTCGTTAACTATACAGATGGCGTGTGAGGACACTCTTTTTGTGCTTCTTTTTCTTGACACTGTCTGATGGGGACAATTGAAACAGGGAATCAGTCTCCGGTGTCACAGGGGTGAGATTGGGCGTTAGTGAATGTCTGTCGTTCTTTCTCTTTTTATGTTGAACGCCGTCATCACACATCAAGTCCTCCTCAAGTCCAGCCTTACTTGTAAGCAGTTTTTCTCTCTCCTTCTTCTTCTTCTTCTTCTTCTTCTTCCTTTTCCTGTCTTTTAAATAATTTAGTGTGTCATCTTCGGACATGTCCGGTGCTTCCTTATCTTCGGGCATGCCCGGTGCTTCATTAGAAGTTGCATCGTCAGCATAATGAGCTTGATTAAGTGGTGAATTGAGCTCTCCGAATTCTTCAGTGTCAAAAAGTAGAGTCTCCTCTGTCTCGTAATGCGCTTGATCTTTCAGCTTCTTCTTTAACTTGCCCTCATCCGGTTTCAAAAATGCAGAACCAGCTGTGCTTTCGTTTCTCTCCACAAGATTCACAACTTGACTGTCTGGACGCTTCTTTTTACTTTCCGAGACCACCTGAACGTTTTCATGCAAAGCAGAGTGAGATGATGTGCCCACAAAATCTTCTGTGCTCCCGTGGCCGGCTGACTTCTTCTTTCTCTTTTTTTTGATCGCATCGTGTAATTCTGCCTCTAAAGCAGCACTGCTTTCCTCCACATCAGCAACAAGGAAGGAAGAGGTCCGATCGTTTTTGTTGCCCAGTCCACACACAAACTCGTCGATTGGTGGGATCGTTGTGCGTGATTTTTTCTTCTTCTTTTTCTTGCTAACCAGTTGCACATCGTTGGCGTCACTCCTTTTCTCATTTCCGTCAGCAACGCAGTGGGGCTTGTCTGTAGTGTTGAACATGTCGTCTCCCTCAGATAGACAGGAAAACATCTTTTCTTCACTTTTATCACTAATATCATCTTCAGGAAACTTGTTACATTGTCTTTTTGCAGTTTTTTGAGAAGCTGCAAGAGTGTCGAGACTCCTTGGTTCCTGATGCGATTTCTTTTTTTTCTTCTTTTTCAACCGCCTCTCATCACCTAGAGGTTCGCTGACTACACAGGAGTCTTCTTCAACCTCCCTTAGCTTGTTTTTCTCTGTCGGCTCATCTCGACTGAGGGAAGACGTGGCATTTTCTTGTACGCTGACGTCAAGTTCCAAGTTAACCAGCTCATTTTCTTGTCTCTTATGTTCTTTCTTTTTTTCCGAGGTGATGACGCTGGCTTCTGCGTTATCATCTTCTGTCGTCTGAGTGTTCGTAACATGTGAAAAGTTGGACACTTTGTTTCCATGAAGAACCAGCTCATCATAAGCCTGTGGTGCCTGTGCAGCGTCATCTGTGCTTTCCAAGGTTATGGGTGTTGCAGTCATAGTTGTAGTTTCCGCATCAACAAGTTCTGCCGTTTCTTCGGGGAAAAGAGTCCTCTTGCGTCTCAGTGTTCGGGTTTGCACCACCTTGATTCTGAGTGGTTCATCATTTTTGTCTTTTGCCAAAGCCATACTGGACGTGGGCACCTCATTTGATATTTGATCTGTTTTCTCCCTTTCTTGAGTAATGGCTCCTTCTTCCTCCTCATGTTGCTTGGTACACTGTAGTGGTGTGTGCCAGGCTTGCTGCCACTTGGTTTTGGATTTTGCCAGAAAACGATTTTTTTCCTGCAACATAAAACAAAAAAGTATTGATTCTATTATTCATTTTTAGGGTACAGTACATATTTGAAAACACAAAAGAACTACAAGCACAGAGCAGATAAACAATTGGGGAGTCTATTTATGAGGGCCTTGGCGTGAGTTGTTGTCAACAGCAGCTCCCGCATCAGTGTGTACATTGTGTTTATGCGTTTCAGCGCAGTCCGATTGAAAAGTGCATCAGTAACTTTGGCTCTCTCCAAGGGCATTCCAGTAACTATACTGTAAAACTCCCCCAAAATAATTAGCTTAAAATTGGAGATATAGCATGGAAACACTAACTGGAACCTCTTAAGTTTAGACACAATATATTCAGAAATGTCTATCAAAACAACTTTTTCCACAGTAAATGAAAAATAATCAGTCCTATCATTAAACTGTCAGTGTCATAAAACCTTTGTCAACTAAACAGGATTATTTTTCCTCTTCACAGTAATACGAGTATACGAATGAGGCAAGCAATGTTGATAGAACAAAACAATTTGAATTTTGTCTTGACAAAGTCAACCTCAGTTAAAAGAGTTTAAGTTGAAAAACATTTTAATATTTGTATTTGACACATGGTGTCAAAAGAAATGAAGTACAATAAAACATGAAAACTAATTGTCAAATGTGTGCGTGTTTAATGTCTGAATCTTACACGGTTGTACATTTTCCTCACATTAATTCCCTCCATCATTTTCGTTGAAAGTGACGGTTTGCTTACCACCACTTTGATGTCCTCGTCACCAGATTTGTCTTCTCCTTCATCTCTGCAAGAGTTCAGATATGTTTGCAATTATACTTAAACAAAACCATGAATGCCACAATTGCTTTCATTTAGGTCATTTACAAAATAAATGTAACACTGGTCAGGTTCTCAACATGGAAAACAAAGCACATATTGTGAAAATGTGTAAATATCTGTACAGTATTTAGCTAACACTTCATTTTGCCAAAATAATCCAGTCGCTCGGAAGTGCAATGATAAACTGAACTCCTAATTGGGAATATGACTAATGGCAAGTTAATGAATAACAAAAATGACTGAGTACGATTGATGACTGCCCTCCTCAAAATATCCAATGACCTTCTTCTCTCTGCTGACTCCGGTTCACTCACCATCCTCCTCCTGCTTGACCTCAGTGCAGCCTTTGATACCATCTCTCACTCCATCCTCCTTGACAGACTCTCCTCCATTGGCATCACCAACACCCCCCTCTCCTGGTTCCGCTCTTATCTTTCTGACCGCACCCAGTTTATCCAGCTCAAATGTTTTAGATCTCACTCATTTCCCCTCACTTCAGGTGTTCATCAGGGTTCTGTCCTTGGCCCCTTGCTATTTCTAATCTATCTTCTCCCCCTTGGTCATATCTTCAGGAAACATCACATTCACTTTCACTGCTACGCGGATGACACCCAGCTCTACATTTCTACCAAACCAAACACCATACTTCCACCATCCTCCCTAACCAACTGTCTACATGAATTAAAGTCATGGTTCACCTCAAACTTCCTCAAACTGAACAGCAATAAAACTGAACTCCTCCTCGTTGGCACCAAATCCACCCTAAACAAAATAAACAATTTCTCCATTCCTTTTGACAACTCCTCCATTTCCCCTCCCCTCAGGTCAAGAGTCTGGGTGTCATCCTTGATAGCACCCTCTCCTTCACGTCACATATCAACAATATCACTGCTCTGCATATTTTCATCTTAGAAACATTCACGGCTCCGCTCTTCTCTCACCCCTCACTCCACTGCTATACTTGTTCACACCCTCGTCACCTCCCGACTTGATTATTGTAACTCCCTCCTGCTCGGTCTCCCTCAAAAACCCTCCATAAGCTTCAACTGGTTCAAAATTCAGCCGCCGCATTATCACACTCACACCATCCATAAACCACATTACACCTGTCCTCCAACATCTCCATTGGCTCCCCATTATACACGCATTCAATATAAAACTTTGCTCCTTACATTTAAAGCCATCCATAACCTTGCCCCTCCTTACCTGTCTGACCTCATCCATATTCCTACACCAGTCCGCTCTCTTCGCTCTTCCTCCTCTCTCCTCCTCACTGTCCCTCTGCTCGCCTCGTCACCATGGGAGACAGAGCCTTCAGTCGCTCTGCTCCCCAGCTCTGGAACACACTCCCCGCTGACCTTCGCAACATAGACTCACTAACACATTTCAAATCCAGCCTCAAAACTCATCTGTTTAGACAAGCTTATTCACTCTGACCATAAATCCATTGTCTCTATTTTGTTTTAATTTATCTTATTATATTTGATGTTGTTTTTAACGTTGTATCTGTATTTTTAACTGCTTGTTGTAAGGTGTCCTTGAGTTTTTAGAAAGGCGCCCACAAATAAAATGTATTATTATTATTATTATTATTATTATTATTATGACTACATGTAATAAAGTAAAGAAACTCACTCCGTCAAGGGTGATATGTCCTCATCGTCTTGGTCAACTGTTGGTTGACCTTCATATAAATCCTCTGCTCGCTGCCACAACTCGACACATTTAAAGAAGCCCCCCATCACATAATTCTGGAAACAGAAAAAAAAAAAACTTAAAATATTAACACACAAATATACGACCCTAAATGATCCTTACATGAAGTTTTAGATTCTGTTTGCTGGTTAAATTAGTGCATCTGGACTTCCATTTCCTTTCCGTGAGAAAAGAGAAGCTGCATTTTGGGAGCGTTATCTTTCTTTTCTTTTTCTTCTTTCTGCTCGTCTCATGGTCAGCGGCATCACTCTCAGAGGACGAAATGTCCCCCTCACTGTCCTCTAGCTCGGTGGCAAAAGAGTGCCGTGATGATTTCCGGCGTCTGATTGTTCTCACGGCCTGAGGCACAGGCAACTGTGTTATAAATAGGCTGTCGCCCGAATCACTGCAAAAAAACAATCACAAATGCACATATAAGAGTGCTGTTAAGGAAGTTGTGTCCTTACGCTGAGGTCAGGGTCAATAATGCAAAGCAGGGTTCATTCGTGCAGTGAGAGAAGCTACGTGTTTCAAGATCTGAGTCTTCGTTTCAGCAATGTATTCCTTTCACTTGCGAGTACAAATTATGAGTGAGTGCAAACTAATAGTCACTGGCGAATATTCTTTATCCTCTGCAGAGAACGACTATATTGCTTCCACACTGAGAAACCAAGTACAGTACAGTCTAACCGCCTATCTGTGGTATTATACAGCCCCCAAGTGTCCAAGGCGCACACACCAGAATGAGCAGAAAATTGTTACAAATGAGAAAGTGTAACAAAATAATGTTATAGTGCTATTTTCTCATTTAAATAAAATCCCCCCCCATTTTATTTTATTTTGGGGGTAGGGGGGGTGCTAACACGAATTAAGACATTTCCATTCATTTCAGTGTGGAAAGATGCATCTAAGGCATCGCTGTACTGTATACGCTTTTTGTGACATTTTGATTTGGTTACGTGCCGTGAGATTTTTCGAATGCAGGAAAAAATGTTTACCTGTCGACTTCAGGGGGCGCTTCAGGTTTTCCATTTTGGCTACTCGGTCCCGCCGAGCACTCGAGGTACTGCGATATTTTCTTCACATAATCGGGAGGAGACCTTTCCAGGACGATGTGGCCTGCTGATATCTCGTCAGTCAGGGCGTCAGACTGAGTTAAACCAACATTATTGTGTGTCTCTGACATTTTGAGCTATGTTTAGATCGTTAGTTGGTCTTGAATCCGATTTATTTCGGAAACTGCTGGATGCTCATAATAGTCGGCATTAAAATAATAACAACATGATGACATTTCGTTTATACTAAAACAATGGGTCAGAGCGTTTCCGATTAATACATTTTACGTACAGTCCGCGTGCTTCCGGACAAACATGGAAGTAGTTTGAGCATCATCATGTGACTTCCTTAAAAATGGCCAAAAAAAACAGAAATATCAAGATGAGTCCCTCACACGTCTACTTCTTTTCGTCTACCCGTTATGTGGCCCTTTAACACATATTACACAAGATACGCACCCCACTGAATCGATTTTTAAAGTACCATACGAACAAAATTAACATAAAACTACACTAACGTTAATAGCGATTCAAGCCATGGAAGAAAAACGTATACATTTTTAAAGGCCTAACCTTGTTGTGCAGGCTATTTTGCGCAGGTACAAGATATATACTCTCGTTGCTTTATTTACTCTTTGATTCGTACTTTACTCCGACACAGTCACCACCCACGATTTCATCTGGTCACCTAACCTGCACTCAAACTTAATCATGGCATTCGTTCGCAAAACTGAAAAGACTCAGCTGCATGTTCCAGACCTAGAGGAACTGCGTAGTGGTAAGGACTTCAACATAATTGACACGGTAAGTGGTCAGAGGAGCGAATCAAACAATTATTTCCGTTTGCAGTACTTCAAACAGGGCTGGAAGATAACTTTGCAGAAGTTAAAGTGAGTGTTGTGGAATGTCCTGATCTCACGAAAGAGCCGTTCAACTTTCCTGTTAAGGGTAAGATTATTTTATACCCAATGTCAAACCACTCGTGACACACATTAAACATTAGATTTAAATGTGTGCACTTTTGTTCATCATGTGATGTTTACTTAATCCTTAAGGTTTGTGTGGAAGTCCTCGGGTCACAGATGTGGGAGGAGTACCTTACCTGGTTCCTCTGGTTCAAAAGCACAAGGTACTGTTGTCACCCAGAGATGCCAAAACATTTGCTGCTGCTTGTGTGTTGTCAGATTGTCTTGACGTATTCTTCTTATTAGGAGTATGACATGAATGCTTTATCAAGGGAGTTGGAGCTACCGGGAGCGTTCATGATCGGTGCAGGAGCCGTTTCCTCGAGGATTGTGGGAATGAATGCAGAGGTAGTCCCCTAAATTTTCAGCAATGCACCACCACCATTTTAGAGCTGTCACTGTTTGTTTTGTAATTCACATAATACAGTGAAACTGCAAAGATCAGATTTAGAGGTCAAATCTAATACATTTTTGGAATGTGGGAAGAGGCCGGCATAACCGGAAAAAAAAACACTAATATTAAGTTTAGGCATTGCTTGTTTGCCAACTCTTATTACAGAAGATGATATGTGGTATCATATGTGATTTGTTGAAGACTCTAAAAACAGCACTTAAGTGTTAATTTTGTGATTGTTTTATTATTAAACTGATAGTTCTAGCCATTATATGTTGTCCTGTTACATGAAAATATATGACGATTTGGACAAGAAAGGTATATCTAAATGATTTGATTTTTTTTTTCACTTTTCAAAACAGCAAACTGAGTTTTGATGCGTATTATAAATACCGGTACTGTATTTGCTACCCCAGTTGATTCCGCTGGTTCTGACTGAAGCAGACGGAAGACCCGCAGTGAACAGCAGCTACTTCTCCTCCATCAATCCAGTGGATGGCCAGTGTCTGCAAGAAAGATACAGAGACAAATTCTCTGACTGCAACTTTGGACTGCTGGGGAACCTTTATGCTTGTGAGGGGAGGCCAGGAAAGGTGATGATCATGACCAAAAAATGTTGCTATTGCAAGAATTATGTTTTTGTATGATCTCTTCCCCCAATAAAACGTTCCTGGGACATGTTGACCTCAAGTGGGTGTTTAAGTTGCGCTCTGAAAATGATTCCACAAGGGGGCGCTTGTGCATGAACTTCATCCCCATCACACTAAACACTGGCATCAATTGTAACATTACGAAGAGCAAATGGACGATGTAATCTGAGACAAGCGTCTCCTCCTGTCCGCAGGTCATTGAGGTGCGGGCCAAGAGAAGAACAGGAGATCACAGTATTGTGACGGCCTTGAGAAAGACTCTGGAGGTTCACTACCCTGATAAAAGCCTGGGTCTGGGGGGGACCTTCATCATCCAGAAGGGGAAAGCTAAAATCCACATTATGGTATTTGTGAGCATTTTAACGCAGCAATTTTAAAAGACATTAAAGGGGACATATTATGAACTCTTTGATTTTTGTATGTAAATCCTTGGGTCTCTGGAGTGCCTGCCCACCCATCAAGTGGGAAATTATACTAACAACTAAATCTTGAATGTGCCTATAGAAGAACATTTCTCCATTTGTCAGGATGTTCCCTGCTTCCGCCTCACTGCAACGAACAGCGCTAAGCATTGATGCAAAGACTTTTGTTGGAGGGACAGATTAGGATCAAGTCATTGACGTGTTGTGTGATTACAAATTGTCCACGTGGTGAGGGTGGGGGCGTGTGGTGATTTGTCTGTTACGCCCGACATGAGTCAATTCAAAATGTGACTTGGATGACCAAGTGCTGCCTCCGTGAGGGCATTTCGCAGTTACTTTTTAGATTTGCAGTCACTTGCTTTTTTTGTTCTTTTTTGTAGTTTTTGTCTTTTTTGTTTTGTCACATGTTTGTTGTTTCGTCGTGTGGACCTGATGTGGACTGTTTTCAGCGTTTTTTGGCCACGACATTCGTCAAAGGAGAAGAATCTGTGCTTGGTGGTGGCGCCTTCTCGGCAGCACGCCTGTACCAGCACAGATTTTGATTGGGAGGAATGTCGGCGCCATTGACTGTCGGTGCTGGACAGCCTCGGGGCGCTTGTGTTTTTTGCGCCTGTAATGGGCAGCATTTTTCACAGCCCCGTTTTGTTCAGTGGAGACGTCGCCGCTGTTGGACAGTCTGCGTTGGTGCGGCTGGATGGATAACTGCTGAAGTTGAGGATGAGGAGAGAGGAGCGTCGGCTTCTGCGCCGATGCGTATTTGGAACCGCTTGGAATTGGAATGGATTTACATGGGACAGGAGAAGTGAACCAATCTCTTTTTTCGTCAATGGATGCTACAGCTTCTTGTTGACTTTGAAACTTAGCTTGTAGCCGACGTGTGCACATTTTGAACATGACGTCTCTGATCCACTGGTGAAAGAACACTTTGATTCTCTCCTCTTTCATCTCAAACTGCTTTAACAACAAAGCGTATGTGGGAAAAGTGGTTAGGACTGCACGACTGTCTGTCTCTTATGTCATGTGTTGTGTTCATTATTTTACTTTATGTTAACTGCTTTGTTAAGCGCTTTGTTACAGCTGCCGCTGTTGTGAAAGCGCTATATAAATCAGCATGTATTGTATTGTATTGTATTGTATTAAATCCATACTCCCTCATAAATGGGCTCATTTCAGCAACACAGCAACGGGGTGTGAAGTGTTACCTAAAATTCTTGATTTTTTTGTGGGGGGTGGGGGGAGCATTTTTACAAAAACATGTCATGACAGAGAGTTCTATTTCGACACCTAACTAACTCTTTTAAATTGTCAGAAAATGCATACAATGTCTCTTTTAAACTAGCAATTCCCTGCATAGAAAGATGGTCAGAGTGAGACTCATGCTTACCGTTTCTGCACAGCCCAGAGAGTTCTCGGTGTGTCCACTCACTTCCAACGAAGAGGTCAACAGCTGGCTCAAACACTTTGAGGTGAAAGCCCCACTCATCTGCCAGTCGGTGCTTGTATCCAAAGATCCTGTGAGTATATATAATCTCATCAATTAATGCATGTACTCCTGTACAAAAAGTCTTTCATCACCGTTGGTTTTATTTTTTAAAGGGGGCATTGGTAACAAATAAACCGATTGCAGTAGTTCAACGTTCTGGAAAGTTTAGACAATTTACGATTTTGGTATTTTAGCAACAAACATGAACATAAACATGGATGAACTTAATTTACTTTTGTGTACATAAAATGATGCGGGCCTTCAGTTTGACACCCGTGATCTAGTGATTGTTCTGACATACTGCAGATGAACAAAGATAAATTACCGTAAATTCCGGACTATAAGCCGCTACTTTTTTCCCAAACTTTCAACCCTGCGGCTTATACAGTGATGCGGCCAATTTATGTAATTTTTCTAACGGCCGCCAGGGGCGCTCGAGTAGAAAAGGTAAGATTAAGACTGCCGCGTCACAGGCACCGTTTGGGAAGAAAGTTATATTATTATTATTGTTAAGTTATATTATTAAAACTTTGAAAACTCTGTGTACCGTCTTTCTTTGTAAATATGTTTACGTTTTAATGTGGGCACATGCGGCTTATATACAGGTGCGGCTTGTGTATGTACAAAATTGGTTTTCCTCTAAAAATGTAGTGGGTGTGGCTTATAATCAGGTGCGCTCTATAGTGCGGAAATTACGGTATTTGTAGTAGTCTCTCACAGCCTATTGTACCACGGGCAGAGTAGTTGGGAATCACTGCATTGGTGAAAACAATGCTGCTGTGAACCACCAAAATTGTCTGTTTCAATGATCATTTGCGTATTTTGTATTAAGGGACTTGACTTACGTGTGGAGCACACCCACTGCTTCAGTCCTCATGGAGAAGGTGGCCACTACTACATCGACACCACACCTGACAGCGTGGAGTACTTGGGCTACTTCGTGCCTGCGGAGTTCATGTTCCGCATCGACAGGCCCAAAGAGACCCATGCAGTCGGAAGAGATTAAACAAGAATTGCATGGTGCACTGGTGTTAATGATGAAAATCAGTACCACATAAATTGTCTTTTTTGGGGGGGGGGGGGGCTGTTTCCATTTAATTGAAATGTTGAAAATCAATATCTTGTATTTGTGATGATACAGGCTTCTGTATGAAATTATTGCACTGTATAATTTGGAATATACTACAGGATTAATAAACCCTTTTAAAATAAATTCATCTGGTAACCTTGTATTTATATACTGTAGATTTCAACCCAAAAAAAATGATATATATAAAAAGAGCCAACCATCCTCTGAAATTCTACACCCTTTTTTTTCTGTAATACATGTATTGTGTTTTTCCACATGCCATTGATGGCAAAGGATTTTCCTCCGGTAGAAACCTTTTCCAACTTTAATTGATTATTTATTTTCAGTGCATTAGATAACAATACATTAAGTGCATAATTGGCAAATGACATTGGTGACCACATTACATGGACCCTGTTTATGATAAATGGATAAAAACAAAGCAAGATACCTCTGTATAGAAGTGTCCGGACGGAGAAAGCCATCGAATTTTTCAAAAAGGACTGACTAGATTAGAACAATAACTGGGATATTACTGTATACAAATAAAATCACACCGGTAATGCAGATGAGGATTTAAAAAAAAATATTAGACCATTATATGACAAACATTGTCCAAATAAACAACATGGTCAAAAGCAAAAGTATCAAGATGAATATAGAAGGGATTAAATAATGCATGCAAAAAAATTACAATTATCTTGGGAATTCATGAAGTATAAAACTCAACGCAGAAAACAAAAAATACATAATTAAGTGAACGAATATCATGAGAAACTGTAAAGAAAAAAGTGTGATAAAAATACCATTATAAATATGGACAATGTATGTGCTCTTATTTCATTTTTCATGAATACATTCATCATCATTCAAGGACGGCGCAAAACTGCTGAACAGCAAACCGACATTAAGTGCAGGAACTCTTTTCGTGCAAATCATTTTAAAACTCGTTTTTATTCTTAGACATTTGACTCAGCATGAGACTTATTTTTTAGCTTTGCTGTTTTTCAGTTTTCAACTGACTTTGTCATTAATTTATTGTCTTATTGTTTGGTGTTGTATGAATTATTTTTTGCTCCATGTACAGCACTTTGTATACAGCGGTGGTTGTTTTAAAGTGCTCTATAAATACAGTTGAGCTGAGTGTTTAAACTATGGAGCGATTGCTTGTATTTCAGATTAGAAAATCTTAAGGCACACCACTAATCAAAAATGTCACAAAGTCTAATGTAGAATGAATATTGAAAGTTGCTGACCTCATTTCAATTTCCTCACACCGTGAAATTTGGACATGTTTAATTAATTGTACTCACAGTATGTCCTGACCTACTCTGTTGCATAAATGACAACAGATGTGGCTACACGGGTTTATTGTACCTTCTGCCATTTTATAGAAGACCTTTTAATCGCTCCGCCTGTCACTATATGTCGCTGACATAGACAGATGAACGAGGATATCTTTACAATTAATACTTTTCTGAGAAATTAAGTGAAATCAAATCATTTCCTAAAGCGCCCCTGGTGATCTCTCCCGACACACAAGCCTGTCACGACACAATCCAGGAGGTTTAGGAATTCTGCAGATATTCATATTTTGAATTAATAAAATATATATCTGGGCGGGCGGGGGGGGGGGCTGTCCTTTCAATGTTGCTCATCATGCCAGAGCTGAAAGCAGTTTTTTTTCTGTGTGAAGCACAGCGGGACCTCACACTTCCTGCAGTACACTTTTGTCTTGACCCTGGTCATACCCATAGCATGACACCTCCTGCAGTATTTCCTACAGTTACCTTGAAAAAATGTGGGCATGCAGGTGACTTGGGCTGCATCTGCTCCTGCGGCCGGTGGTGGTGATGGTGTTGGTGGTGCTGTCGTCTTTCCATCCAGCTCGAGCATGCTTGCAGCCAGCCTCTCACGGAAGACCTGCTGAGTCAGTGGCTTTTGCATTGAGGGCTCGTTCTGGAGAGCAATCAGCTCCTTGTGTAGGATGAAGGCATTGACGACTGCAATCTCCACAAAATGAAAAAAAAAAGTTTTGTACCACTTTATGGTCTTGTGATGGACAGTGTAATCGCCGGACAGATCCACACCCCCCCTATGGCGATTGTAGTCCTGGACGGCATCAGGAATCATGATTCTTTTCATTTGGCGCCCACCATTCACTTTGACTTTGCTCTTCATGGTCTGCCCACTGCATGCCATGTGGAGTGAAGAGCACATGGTGACTTTTTGTGGGCCCATCCACTTGACAAAGAGGAGGTCAGCCTTCCTCAACCATCGCAGGTCTCCCTTTTCAGCCTTTGCGGGAAGATCATTTTCCATAGTCTTGGGAAAACCAACCTGATTCCTTCTGATGGGGCCACAACATCCAATGTTGAATTTCTGAAGGTCCCGGAAGAGGGTGGGACTGGAGTAAAAATTGTTTACGAAAAGTTGATAGCCCCCTCCCAGCCGGGACGGATCCACAATGTCCATTATTGTTCGGTCACGCAGACTCTGACCAATGGTGGAAGACACAGTCTTCTCTGAGCATACAAAGAAGTTCCACGTGTATGCAGTAAGAGAGTCTGCCAAAACTAACAGTTTGAAACCCAGTGCCGAGGCTTTGCCATTTGTACGTTGTGGTTTGGCGGTGATCTGAGCTGAGGGCACCACTCTCTGATTGATCGAAATGTTCTTGTAGGGTTGAAAATGAGCTTTGCATGCTGAAACAATGTCTGTGTAAAGCGGCTTGATTTTGAACAGCCGATCGTGTAAGCGTATACATTTTCGACTCTCCTTTTTATCATTGTCTTTTGGGTCGCTGAGGTGCAGTGACCACAATATGGCCTCAAAGCGGTCCCTGCTCATGGCGTTTCTCGGGAAGCTGAAGTTATATGGCCATCTTTTCGTCCAGTAGTCATCCCTGTCAGGGACTTTGACAATGCCAGTGAAAATGACGACAGCAATGAAGACGTAGAACTCAGGCACAGTGAGCAATTTCCAGCGGAATGTCTTTGTCTTTGCCTGTTTTTTCTCTGCATTTGCATTGGTATTGTCGATAATTGTGCGAGCAACTGATGTACTGAAAAAAAGCTGAAAAAGAGCCAGGGGAGACCACTGGGCCGAGGTGTCAAACGTAGGTCCAGGGGTTCTGGCAGGTGTGAAAGGGGGAGGCTTTGGATTGATGTCACTCTCCTCCTTGCAGCGCCACCTCTCTTTAGATTTAGACACGTGGCGCTTGTTGTGGGCTGATTTCTGCACGGTCTTCTTGCGTTTAATTGCAGATGATGGTGCTGGTGAAGACGTCAATGGCTCTTCCTGAAGGAGTGTGGTGGAGGAGTGCCGGGTGGCGGGACGTTGCAGCCGGGCAGTGGTGGTGGCTCTTGGTGGCTGATAGTCCACATCTTCATCAGTATCATCGTGGTAATCCACACTATAGAAAGAAAACAACAAAAAACATGTATTAGATCTAAATCCGCTCCGGTTTCCTCCCACATTCCAAAGACATGCATGGCAGGCTGATTTAGCACTTTAAAATTGTCCCTAGGTATGAGTGTGGGCATGGATGGTTGTTCGTCTCTGTGTGCCCTGCGATTGGCTGGCAACCGGTTCAGGGTGTCCCCTGCCTACTGCCCGGAGACAGCTGGGATAGGTTCCAGCACCCCCGCGACCCTAGTGAGGATCAAGCGGTTTGGAAGATGAATGAATGAATGAATGAATAGATCTAAATCCAACAATTTGCTAGCTAGCAGCAATTTTCTAATTTAAAAAAAAATCACTGAAATAAATGTTCAAATCGTGCATAATGTTGGAGAGCTTTTAACTTTTTATTTAACCACAAAAATCCTAGAGGGAAAGTTATCTGGGGTTGTAACTAAAAATGTGATTGAAATCTGTCTGAAAAGGGTACAGGGCAATTTTCAAGGCTTTGGGTCTCCATGGAAACACAGTCATAGCCAATATCAACAAATAGAGCAAACTGGGAACACTGGTTAACCTACCTAGGAGTAGTTAGGCAACCCAAATAACTCCAACAGTACGATGACTGTATCCAGTGACAAAAAGCCCCATACCTAAACATGTGAAGGCCTCACTGGATTCAGTTCAAGTCAGTGTCTATGTCTCAATCATATGAAAGACCTTGGACAAAAATGGCATCCATGGAAGAGCTCCAAGGCAAAAACCTTGCTGGCAAAAAACAAAAAAAAAACTCAAAATGCTAATCTCACGTTGGCTAAGAAACATCTTGATGATCTCCATGACTTCTGAAGAAATGTTAAGGTGACTGACAAGACAAAAGTTAAAATGTATAAAAGCCTGTTACATTCTATGTGAAAATAAAGCTTTTGGTACAAAAGAATAAAATGCCAATAGTCAAACATGGCATTGGCAAAGTGATGGTCTGGGCCTGCTTTGTTATTTCAGGACCTGGATGGCTTGCTGTGATTAAGGGAATCATGAAATCTGCAGTCTCCAGAACATCCTGCAGGTGGGAAGTTAATTTTTTTCTTTTTAGATATTTAAATGTGTTTCATGATGTGAAACATTTTAATTTTCCTCAAATGGGTGGTCGCTTACCATTCTTGACCGTAATCAAACTTTTTTAACTTTTCAACTCCCGTAGCTGCCTTTGTGACATCTGCGGTGTGGTTTCTAAAGCAGCTCAAGCTGAAAATATGAGGCATTGTCACTGGATCTTCAGCTTCAAACAATATTTTTGAACTATCTTGAGAATTTCTAGTCACTTTTTGTACATTTGCTGCAATTGACTGTATAATATTAAATGTCACACCTACATTTATCATCGAAATCAAAACGTGGAGGCCTTTATGCAAGCAAACATGACAGAGCAGTCAAAGAGCTCCTTTATTGCTGACTGTAGTGGCTACAATTCAACCATTCATTCATTCGTCTTGAGCCAGGTAAAACAAGTGAGAACAGATTCTCATTTGCAGTGCTGACCCGGCTACAGACACCAGAGATAAACAAAGCAAAAAGTCCCACACCAAAATAAAGTTTCTCAAAATGTATTTGTTATTTTAGGCAGCTATCATCAGTATAATCTATGTGTACACAAGTTCATTTCATCGGAGAAATACACTCTGGCCTCCTTGAGCTTTTATTATAGTGGTATTATTCATATTTAACAATTACGTTTAGATTTAGATTTAACTCCTGGGCTTGTCAGATGAAGCCAAACGAGTAAGGAATGCCATCATTCGTGCTTTTACAGCATATATGCTTTACGATTGGTGGTTTGCTACAATTGTAATAATGAAATAGTATCCCATAATTATGACCTAGTGTCTTATTAATATGACTTAGTCTCTCATTATTATGACTTAGTCTCTGTGACGTGAGATAGTAGGCTACCTTTTAATTACGACATAGCATCTAATTTTTAGGAGCGTCTCATTGTTGTGACTCGTTTTCGCATTTCCCCACTGCTGACGTCTTTTTGTTCTCTTCTTTTTTACCCCCGTGTTTCCGCCTGTTATTAAAAGAAACATGATTTATACTTTTCGTGAGTTCACTGACGGTGTCGCGGTACACGTGCCTGATTTGTGTACCCACGCGGTTTGTGTGTGTGTGTGTGTGTGTGTGTGTGTGTGTGTGTGTGTGTGTGTGTGTGTGTGTGTGTGTGTGTGTGAATGAGAGTTTAATGGTTGTAGGCCGTCTGTCTATCTGTGCCCTGTGAGACTAACGGGCCAGCTCTTCGGCCGATGCAGTGAGTTCGGCTCCAGCACCCACCCCGCAACAATGAAGAGGATAAGCAGTGTGGGAAATGAATGGAGGGATCCTTTTTGAAGGCACGAATTCGAGTTGTTGTCGTAAAAGTATGTTTACAATTTAACAATGCAATGTCGTTGCACCGTTGCGACCCCCTGCCCGCCCCCCTCTCCCCAGCGTGGCAACCGTAACTGACGGCATGTAACGCGCGATAGTTTGACAACCATGTGTGTGAGATTGTGCTACTATCCAAAGTAGCTTCTCGCAGACGCGCAAGTGGCAAATGGCATTAGGCACCTTGTTTCTTAACAAGTCCCTACGACAGTTAAAGTGAAGTTTAAAATGGAACGACATGACAAACTGTACCTTTCATCGGATGACAAGCACCACAAATCCTCCTCATCGCTCGTGGAATCAAGGAAAACGTTCACCTCAGTCACGTTATCTTCCTCATCAGAAAGCGTGACTGATATCTCAGCGTCTGAGTTTTCTCTTTCTGTAGCCATTGCTTTCCCGATTAGTTTGTGAAGCTGCGCTTTTTTTGCAGTGAATGCCTATCAAACCGAAGTTTTCCGACTTCTCTCATCCAGCAGGTCCCGCTCCTTGTGACGTGCGCAAAGCCAAGCACCCACAAGGAGTGAGGGAGGGGCGTGACAGAAGAGTGAGACCCGCTCCTGAGATTTTTTTTCTTTTACTGTCAAAATCCCTGTTGCTTTGATGAGTCAAATAAACATTCATCGGTGTATTTGACGAGTCAAATAAACCCCCATGGATGTTTATTTCAGTCGGTCAAATAAACACCCCATCAAACTTCAGTAATGGCTTTACGTCTGTGACGTAAGAATGTTTTTTTATGTGGCACCATCCAAGCAACAGACCTAAAGCCATTACTTAAGTTTGATGGTGCTTATTTGACTCGTTCAAAAAGTGTACTTTCAAATGCACTATTAATCCCCGTTATCACGTGTACATTGGTGAAAATGATTAGCTACTCAACTCATCTGCCGTGCCCTATTTATTTTTTTAAAATGCCGACTTCTTTTCTTCGACGGTGGTCAGCCGTTGATATGCAAGGTGTAAACACCCTCTAATGGCCGCGTTTACAATTGCACTCTGATATGCAAAGGTTAAACACTCACCTTTAATTTTATCAGTACTAAATGACCTTTACGCATAAACAAAAAAAAATAACATTTTGTGTGTGTGTGTGTCTGTGTGTGTGTGTGGGGGGGTCTTAAAACATTATTGCAGTTTTATGGTGTTTATTTGACTCATTCAATGTACAGGTACTTCAAATCCCCTTTGTTACGTTAAATTGACGCATCTGCCGTGAAACACATTTATTTGTAACAAACTTACTCTTGGTCGACTGACTGGTCTTCGTACTCTGAGATGCAAGGTTTTAAGCAGCCTCTGCTGGCGACACATATTGGACGCTGATATAAAATAGAAATTCACTTTTAGTTTTAAAAGTTAAAAAAACATGTACGCATGAACGCACACACGCACAGCCATTCGAGAGAACTGCTATTGTCATATTGTCACCATGTATTTTTGTAGGGCCTCAAATTTTATCAGGGTGCGATTCAGAGTGTGGTTGCCCTGGTCTGGACAGAGGCCAATACGTACCCTGTGTTGTGATCCGGTTTGACCTCATATCCAAAAATGGCCACATGAGGGAAGCAGAGACAAAAAGTACTGACACTGGGTGGAGCAAGATTGTGCACATGGTGTTTTCATGGGATTTCTTCCACAACGTTAATACACAAGAAATTCTTGGGGAAAGTGTTTACTGTACCTCCTTGCTGAGTCTCATTTTTTGTTACTTTGCAAGTTAATTGTAGAGACCATCAGTGTTGCTCCCCCAGATGTTTGCCCAATCCCACCACAGTTTGGCAAATCCGGATTTTGTTCTTCGAAATTGTGCAATTCTGCATATGCTCCAAATCGGAGGTCTTCATTTAAAGAATTTACTCACGACTTTCTAATGGGAATTTAATGTTTATGACACGTCACAATACACGACAAACATGAGTTAAAAATATGAAAAGAAAACATATTTACCTCAATGAGCTGTTTTGTGGTCACAGATTCCGGTAAATTGGAAAATAAACCTTCTCAAATGACCCAATTGTCTTCATATAAATACGCTTATTAACATTGTTCACTGAAAAGAAGAATGACGTGAAGGTGGCCAGTGTTCCTCTCCAACTCATCATTCTTAACACATTGACAGAAGTCAACACACTGATCTGCCAACAATCAGAAAACAAGGCATTGGTATGTTTTCTGTCCACTTACAGCAATCACAGGAATCCAACCAATCATGAATTCTAGTTGGCTGCTGCACCGCGTCCCCATTTGCAGGCCAATTATGTCGTGATCCCTTACAGTTGGTCTGCACAGGCTCGTCTGGAGGGACTAATTCTTTGTCCACAGAGTCACTTTGGAGCATCACCGCAGATAATACTCAATGGCTGCAGAAAAAGCAGCAAAGCCTCCACATCCTAGGACACCAGCCTTCAGACCAGCTACAAGTATGGAAAAAAAAGGCAAAAAAACAAGTGGATATGAGAAAAAAACATTATATACAGTACATCATCTATATGGCATTACATACCACGAAACCCAATTGCTCCTCCAGTTATACAGCCACTATATACGGCATTCTTCCAGTCAGATTTGCCTCTGTGCTGTAAATAAAATTGGATAAATGTAAACACTATGTCCCAGTCTGTTATAAGACAAATTAAAATGGATCTGACAAAACATGGAAGAGAAAGACTGATATATTATTTATTCATTCATTATTTTCATATCTGAATGTTAGAGGAAATGAACTCTGCAGTCTTTAAAGACCATGTCAAGTGAATTTCAGAAGTTTCTTTCTACATGATTGAAGATTCCAAAGACGTGCATGGCAGGCTGATTGAGCACTCTAAATTGTGCCTAGGTATGAGTGTGGGCGTGGATGGTTGTTCGTCTCTGTGTGCCCTGCGATTGGCTGGCAACCAATTCAGGTTGTCCCCCGCCTACTGCCCGGAGACAGCTGGGATAGGCTCCAGCACCCCCTGCGACCCTAGTGAGGATCAAGTGGTTCGGAAGATGGATGAATGAATGAATGATTGAAGATAATTGTTGAAAATGTGTGCAAAGACTTCTTAAGAACTATGTATTACTCATTTGTGGAGCTACGCTATTACCATCTTTTTGACCATTTCAATGTATTTGTATGTCAAATTTCAAATACATTTACCTTCATGTTACAGGGATTTTAACCTGTATATTGGACATGCCGTTTATTACATCACATAAGACGGTGTACAAATCACATGTTTAGCTTTTAGTTTTGTCCTAAAGATTATGTGGAGAGGACGGAAAAAAAACAACATTATTTTGGTTACACGGGGCAGTAAAAAACGCTAAACAGTGAGGAAAGCTAATGTGTTACTGTAAATATTCTGTACTTTGACTTCCTCTGTACCACCATTCATCGGTGGGGTCAAATCATGCCAAGTTTGTGAAAAAAAAATCTATATAATTAACTTAATGTAATTTTATCTCTAAATTAAATCTAACAATATAGGTGGAATTGCATTTTCAAGGTCTTTTCAGATTTAAAATCACAAAATGACCAACATGACATACAATTGACAACGAGGTTATCTGTTTTATTAAACAATGTCAAAGTGCTGAGTTTCACACTGTATCCTGCATTTTGTGCACAAAATAAAGACTTGTCATGTTACCATACCGATTCTATGATGCACTCTGTACAGGAGAACATGGCACCCACGATGGCAAAGTTCTTCGCATAGGACATGCCCCTCTGGCCCATGTCTTTGAGGACTTCTCGTGCTGTGGGGGTCCTCAGCGGGTCCTTGGGATCAAAACCAACGTTGGTGTCTATGCCTGCAGTGAAAACACCAAATGCTCCCCCGAGGACAAACCCTGTGCAAAACAAACAATAAAAGATGTAAACACCGACTTGGTAGATATTAGGAATGTAACCTTTCATTACAATGATGATCAAATCAATCAAAACATGGACCTGTTTATAACCTACGAACGAATCATCTATGTACTCTGAAATTAATTTGTTCAAACTTGGGCTGGTCATTTCATGGATTAATTGAATGTCATTTGTAGGATGATTTTATTATTTTAACGTTTTCTATTGTTCAAAGTGGATCTCCGCTTCGATTTCCATTACACACAATTGAGTACAGACATCCTTTTCCTTCGAATCAGACAGTAGCCGACAGAAGCAATGATAGAGGACAAACACTGATGTGTCCACAAATGTATTTCATTTTAGTCACGATGACTTGAAAAGGTTAATTATATTTACTGTACCTCCAACGCAGGCCAAAATGGACTTGAAAGCGCAGCTCTCCATTGCCCTCTCTATTCTCTTCTGCTCCTCGCTTTTGGGAGGCACTGGGAGTCCCCCCATGACACCGGGGTTCAAGTCCTTCACGGTCCTCTTGTCCCCAATAAGATAATCCAGGACCATACTGTACTGAATCACTGGGCTTTCCATGCTCGGACCAGCTGGAGGAGAACTTTTAGAATCAGAGACGTAAGGTTCTGCAGCACTCGTGGAGGCCGCCATGTTTTTCAATGACAGCGCATTAGGTAAATGTAGTTTTGAAGGGGCAGAGACAGATTCGTTCCATTAGTACAGTAATAATTTTGGAGGCTTGTTCATTTGATTTCGAAATTAATAAATACGGTTGACATAATCATAATTTTAACAATTTAATTTTTTTTTCTCACGTCAGAAGAGGGGTAATTGTTTGTACACGGGTTTCATATTAGCACATTCAATATGACACGATGGTCAGGGTTATTCACGTACTGTTAATTAGTTATTTTACTTTGTCTAAACTATATTTTAAATAACAGGTGAGGTTTGTAGAACTGCAGATCGGTCCGACCGGCACGACGCAGTGGAGACCCACTTAGACTACAGTTCCCATAAATCTATCGAGTACTGCGCCACGCGCTCCACCTATCCGGCGGCCAGCTGCTACTTGGTGAGTCCAGGCAGTCGCGGCGGCCGCATCCTGCTCGGACAACAGCAGCAGCACCTCAGTACGGCCGAAGAGGTGAGAAGAGCAGATAACACGATTTGTGTTTCTCTTTCATCTCCTTGGATTACACGATAGTCTATCGCTTTTCTTGTGTCAATTTGTTTTAACTTTGCCTTTCGTGTGTGAAGGGGTAATTGAGAACGGGAAAGCTGCAGCGACGTTAATTTAACTCGAATGACAGATGGCTCGTAACTGGAGACGTGCATGTTCGATTTATGGAAATATAATATTTCAATGGCATAAGGAAATCAGACGCCAATGACGGGAAAACGCTCTTGATGTCCGCTTGTGCCAATGCGTAACCGAATGGCTGCTAGAACGGAATCTTTATATTGACCTTATGGGACACATTTGACTTGATTGACACTACGGTACTCTAATTCACTTGTTTCACAATCTTTACTCTGCTCAGGGACATGTTTTAGATCATACGTGTCAAATTCAGGCCCTGGAGGGCCGCTCTCCTGCATGTTTTTCAACTCTCCCTGTTGCAAGACACCTGATTCAAATGAGCAGTAACAAAAAAAATACTATTTTAGATATGGACACAATAAGTTCATATATGCAAAATATGTGCTTTTAATAAATGTATTTTTTTGCTAATACACTTTATAGTGCATGTATAAACAATTCACGATCTTAACCCATCAACAAATGGTTTGTAACAACAAAATACAAAATAACCAAATACTGTGATTTTTTTCCCCCCGATTATTTTTTTTCCCAATATAAAGGCTACTCTTGCATACAAATTACGATTTAAGGATGACACATTACTGCTGAACAACAAAGTACAAAAATCAAGTCAGTCAGAATTGTAATATTATGACTGTTTGTCCTTATTATTATTCCAAATCTGAAAAAAAAAAGATGAGGAATGATAGGTCTACTCATGTATCGGGCAGTAATAATAAGATCCAGTGAAAGTGTAACTAAGCCATTTCTGCCATCTATTGGTGAATGATGATATTACAACTTAAAACGACAGTCGCCTATTTGCAGTTCGGCAGGCGCAAATTAGCACTTTTTGCCGGGGGTGGAGTGGGGGCGGCGGGGGGTGGGGGGGATTTGTTTCAATATTTTTTCCCCCGTTTTTTTCCAGGATGTCTGTTCCCCATTTACCCCCTGCTTTTTGTGGAAAACATATATTGAATGTTTATCAGCGCTCTTTGAGTTTTGGGGGTTTCTAAATTAGATCTCTCTCTCTCTCTCTCTCTCTCTCTCTCTCTCTCTCTCTCTCTCTCTCTCTCTCTCTCTCTCTCTCTGTGTATATATATATATATATATATATATATATATATCGATAGATTTTTTTTGAAGGGGGGTCGGGGGGGGATTAATCAAGGGGTACTGAAATTCTGGTTGCATGCCGCTCACAGGCCGCCCTTTGCCCATCTCTGTTCTAGATGCAAACTACTAGTGTTTAAATTCCTGTCACACTTTATAGTGTCTTTTCTTGTTAATGTGGCGATCCAACGGTTTGTGTTTTTTACTAGAGAAGCTTCTAAATTAAGGCAGTGTTGGGTTTAATGTGCTTTGTCAGTGAAAGCTTGCTGTTCATGTTTTTAAAGGCAAATTTTCTTTCACTCAGCAACTCATTTGGCATGACCACAGAGGTGTGTCTCCAGCAATTTAGAACCGCATGCTGTGAATGGGTGAAAAGCTGTACTTTTTGTCTTAAAACGTCTCTATTGCTATTACCTGACGTGAATTATTATGGATTGTGTGAATTTTCATGACAAACTGGCATAAATGGAGTACAGAAATGGTCGCAGTGTCCTTACAGTCTCTGTGCAATTCAACAATGTGATTATGATATCAAAAGAATCGCCAAATCTGTGGACGTTATTATGGAGCATATGTGATATTGTTTCTATAAACTAGAATACACATTGTGCCTTTTCTTGAGGAGTACCCATTTTTTAGGGGTTTATTGAACAGTACCAAAGACACAAATACACTTGGAAAAAAAAGTACACGCAACAAATCTGATCTCATAAATTGCATTTGCGATCAGTGTTTTAAATTGTGAAGAGACTGTTTGGAACCTGTTCACTAATTCTGAGTGAGTTTATATTCCACTGTTGTGTTTGAGGAGGAGGCTTGGCATGGAATGTATCTTGCAGGCGTATTTTGAGAAACCCAACTGGGCAACAAATGAGAGCTTTCAATTATCTCTTGTTACTTTTGAAAATGTCCGAGGGGGGAAAAAAAATATATATATGCACCAAGTATTACAGCGTGGTCAATGTAATCATTGTTTAGAGCTAAATCGAGCCTCTTCTCCCGCCTTTATGGTTAACCACACCAGAAGTGCAAATAGTCGGACGTCTGCTTTTTGGGACAAAACACATTGAAGAGAAGCCAATATTAACACGATGGGACCGTATTGCGTGTGTCATAAAGCTACTTCTTTTGATGTTCGAGGTGATTATTTTCATGTTACTTGTACAATTCTGCCACATTTGTCTTTGTTTGATGATTGTGTGTTGAAACATATTGCACTAGACTTTGCGTGTCCTCGTGAAAACTGGAGACGTGAGCCTCTGTATTATTTTTTTCCCTTTGGCTACTCTCATCCTCTGTTTGAATCATTACCCAGGCAGTTCCTGTCATTTGCTTCCTATTTATAGCATATGGGCTATCTGGGAAGCACCCACGTTGAGTTGCACATACTGTTATGTGGCATAATACAATACCGAGTGGTCTGGAAAACGGTTCACCGTGACAGGAATTGAATATGATCGCCTGATCCTCAAGGAATTCAAGATTCCTTCTTAGTGAATGTCTCCGACTCCTCCATGGGAAAATTTTAACAGCACAGGAAGGGACTGAGTAGAGAACTAGCCGCTGTGGTGCTCGAGTCCTTCATCTACATGCAGCGATGACGTGACCTTGTGATGTGGTACAGAGGATGGAAGGCTGGCTATTATGAAATGTGGTAGGAGGATGATGTAATAAATCATATACACTGACTTGTTATAGCCCTGCCCTTGAGCAAAAGCAAATACAGAAATGGATAGTAGTGACTTTCTTAACAATAGCGCTGCTGTGAATGTTGATACAGTACTTTAGTTATATAACAACATAAATAATTTCATCTGAAATATTTTCTTCAGTGGGGACAGTGACTCACTTTTAGGCAAAGCAGTGAATGTGATGACAGAATTGCCAGGATGCCGGAAAGCCACGTTTGGCGGCATGCTACTGTATTGAAATCCCTTTCACTAAATTGGAGAAAGCTTTAATTTAGGAGATGGAACAAAAGGAGAGAAAGAATGAGTACTTGCATTCAAATGCGGTATTCAATAATTTAGAAAATCTTGCAGGGGGAAAAAAAGGACTATTTCCAAGATTCTACAATAGCCTGTAGGTCAAACTGTCATCTGTATGTTTTCCATCTGCCAGATGTTTGGATTAACTAGGAGACAATCATTTCTCCACCTGCAAAACGACGACAACATAAAACATACTTGACAAGCATGGTCCAAGGAATGCTGATTCTGAAATGGATCATCAGGACCACATTTGATGTGAAGCTGACACGTCTTATTTTTACACTTGCACTTGCCTGAATATACACAGTATGAATGTCTTAATAGTGACAGATGCTTTGATATTATTCTGTTGTCTCTTCTCGGTAAACAGGACAAGCAAGTTGTAGTGTAATGTGAGCACCGGCAGAGAAAAAAAAAATCTGAAATATTTGTCTGAGAGGTCAAGATCAAATGGAAATGGAAGGGCATTTTTGAAGAGTTTTTCTCCCAAAAAGTTGGAGTGGAACTCTCCTTGGCCTGACCCGTGCATTACGATGCTCCATTGTGGAAAGTCACAGAGCTTTTTTTTTTTTTTCATGGATGCTGTGCAAGTGTTTCTACGGAATCCGCCCACTCACTCTAAACACGCACAGGAAAGCAGCTGAAGTTTCTGCAATGTGGTTGAGGCTGTTTATCAGACTCCAAGTTTAACACCATCAGAGCAGGAAGCTTCGGCCTCTGGGGAGCCCGGCTAGAATAAACTTGAAACACAGCCTCGAGAGCTTTACAGTCGAATTTTAGTAATTACTTGCATGAATGTGACTGCCGATGTGATTAGTCTCATAAAGTGGTTCTTAAACTGGGTTCGATCGAACCCTAGGGGTTCGGTGAATCGGTCTCAGGGGTTCGATGGAGCCTCTGCCATGGAGGTTAAGACACACCCGACTCAACATGTCAATGAGTTATGACACACCCGCTTGGCCATCACTGGCTGCAGATGATCACATTACATTGCTTGTCCAATCGGTGTTCAGGGAAATTTAGTTCGCTCAGTAGTCAACGTGTGACTGTCTCATACAATGAAGAAAAAAAAAACCTATATATGTGTGTGTATATATATATATATATATATATATATATATATATATATATATATATATATATATATATATATGTGTGTGTGTGTGTGTGTGTGTGTGTGTGTATATATATGTGTGTGTATATATATATATATATATGTGTGTGTATATATATATATGTGTGTGTATATATATATATATATTGTATTTACTTTTTCTGTTTTTAATAAATGTGTATATATATATATTGTATTTACTTTTTCTGTTTTTAATAAATGTGGTTTTTTTCATGTCTTTAATTTGTAAAACATATTTTTAATTTTTCACTAAAGAAGGGTTCCGTGAATGTGCATATGAACTGGTTAAGAACCACTGGTCTAATACATCGGTTCGTGCGAGGCATACGATTAAGCATACATCATACTGTATAGCAAAGAATCATTGAAGCATGCGTTTGGCTCAGTACAAATTGATTTCAATCCCATGCATCAACCAAACAAACATCCATCCATCCATTTTCTTATCCGCTTTATCCTCACAAGGGTCGCGGGGAGTGCTGGAGCCTATCCCAGCCGTCTTCGGGCAGTAAACGGGGGACACCCTGAACCGGTTGCCGGCCAATCGCAGGATTAACCAAACAATGAATGTTAAGGTTTCACGAAATAAAATACATCTTCAGAACCTTGCTCAAGACCACACTCAAGAAACATTTTGCTAAGCTTCATTTTCGAGATAATGCCATTTTATTATCCATTTCTTTGCTTTCGAGCACTATTCTATAGTTCTGTTCTGTGTCATGCACTGGTTTGCTAGCTAACAGCCAAACAGAGTGATTGCTTGTCACCCAAGGTGGACACCGTTTTGCATACCGTGGTTGGCCCATTCATTCAAGTCAGATCGAAAAATCACAATGAAACAAATCTCTTAATTTCAAATTCTCTGGGGGAGGGGTGGGAGGCCGGCCATCACGTAAACTACGCCGCTGCATTAGCCATCTACTGTAAATGCTACCTAGTTTCTCTTATTTTGCAGTATTGCACTTAACTACTAAACTTGAAATGAAGAATAGATCACCGACATAAATTAATTTTGATTGATACTTATTTGCCGTCTTTGAATCATTTAAGATGTTATGTTGGTATGTGCTAGGTACTAAATGCAATTGTTAACTGATCTGAGAGGTTTTTGTGTTAACTCAGAAAATAATGTATCACCTGGAAAAAAAACCTCACACACATACTTGACAAGCACTGTTACGATACTCCATGAATTCATTCAATCCTGCAGAAGGGCCACTGTGAATGAGAAGCAGAGTGCAATCGAGGTTTGTCGCCATGCACACATGCAGAGACAAGCAACCATCTGAATTATGTAGGTCTGTGGGAGGAAGCTGGAGAACCCAGAGAGAGCCCACATGGAAGTGGAAAAGAGCACAAATACTCCAGTGAGAAAGGCCTCGGGTCGATTTGAGCCAGTGCGAACAGCTCTCAGTCCAAATCACTTGTCGCTGCACTAAAATTATTGGCAGGTTAATCTTTGCGTGCTCTCAACTTTCCATGCATTCTCCAACTTCCTTGTTGATTATTTTGGAAGAGTTTTGCGTCCGGTTGCGTATCAGTCACCAGACTATAGAGGAACACAGAGGGCAAGTAGAGAGCGTCTCGCACCACCAGGTTTAGAACACATTCTTCTACTCTCATTTTAGCTGAGCTCATGACTCTGAGAAGACCACCTCCCGAGACTTAGCTGCTATACAAATGCTGGTCAGGCACTATTTATACTTAAAGCATGCATTTAATACTATGGCAATGTTGTATTAAAACCGGTGCAGTCTTTAAAGTACTTACTTGCCAGAACTTGATCTCATTTTCGTAACAAAACGTTAATGTTGGCTCACTACTTTTAAGGTATTGTAATTGTGAATTGTTAGAACGAGTTGGTATTAACGCTTGCATCACAGGAGGATCGTGTGCGCGGAAGTGAGCCACAACACGAGAGAGTTGTTTTGCTCACTGAAACTCCTAAAGTGGCATCGAATGTGTCAGCATCTTTACTCTGTGACCACAGTGTTGGCATTATGTGTGTAGTTGAGGAACATGTGGTTTGTAGGTGCAATGGCCATGGAAAAGCAGAACTGAAAAAGCCACCCACCCACTCAGCTGAATCACCATTCTGCACGCATGGTGTTCGGAATGTGAGACAGCTCTTTTTTCCCCCTTTTTTATTTTATGGGGTGATCAAGTGAAAAGGACTTGGACAGCAGTGCTAATGATATTTTTTTCCCCAGGATTCTTGGGAATAGTCCTGCCAATCCTCTCTGCGTCTGGCATCAGTGATGCAGCAGCACCTATTTGACCAATCGGTCAAATGGCTTGATTTACCCATTCCACCTACCGGTACATGGAATATATACAATACTGTATATGGAAAGATTGAATGCTATGGAAACATATTCCTATTAGAGGTGTAGCAAAAAAAAAAAAAAAACAACAAAAAAAACGTTCACATCGGAAAATCAGTTTGGATTAATAAGATGCGAGTGCATAGAATCAAACTGAATTGTTCCGCACCTAAGATAGGTGCGAACTGAGTCGTACTTTATTAGGGAGAGTGAGATATATCTTTGAAGGAATTGCCACAATTACACTGCCAACTGACAAGTTCACTCTTACTTTAAAATGACAACAATAAACTCAATACATCACACCTTCTGGAACTCTGCCATAACATATCGAACCGAATCATAATCCTCGTGCATCGATATTCATTTCAAATCGTCTTTTATTGGAGAGATGCACACACCTGATTCCTATAAATTTTAGATTATGATGATGATTTTCTGTGTTATTCAAAATATGTTTTAAATTAAACAAAAAAGAACACTATCGAGTGGTGGGGGGGGGTCCATATGGAAATCAAAAACAACAGTTTTACTCAATTTTTTCTCCAGACAACCGCACTTTTGGCAAGACTCCTCTTCCTATATACTTTGGAATACTTGACTCGTGGGTCAATATTTGAGAAACCTGGTAGCGCTGCAGCCCTGCAGAGAGACGGCTTTGAATTGAGGAGCAAAAGGGTTTGACAGTTACCAGTAGAAGTAAACAAATCTTGATTTCACTCACTGTAGCCAACAGTCTATCGGCCAACATGTCACTTGGATCTGCAGCAGCAGTCGGGCCTATTAATTTCTTTTGAGTGAATACCGAGTTGTTTTTTCCAAGTCTGTGTGGCTTGTTAACATAGCTCTGTTGTGAACCGTTTGTGCCGTGGATTAGGGGTGTGGTCAGACCATTTTTAGCTTCTCGCCACAATCTACGGCCCGTTTCATTCCTCGCCAAAAGCACAGTTTGCATTCCACCCACATGCTACAGCTTTAGCCTGCCATCGGATGTGGGATCTCAATTACACCGGAATGGAAGAGCGTTAAAAAAGTGACCTGCCCTCACATTAAGGAACTTTGGCGTAGGAATTGTAAATCAAATATACTACATTTGATAATTTGTTCAGATTTATATCATGTGCTCATCTCGAAGTCATGCAAACTGTTGTCCGGGTATGGCGCTACAAGTGTACTTCCTTTTCCTTACTAATGTATTGAGTTTTGAAACTGCAGTATGCAGAGGAAGAAATATTCAGAGAAAATGATGTGGTTAGGTCAGTTTGTGGTGAAAGACTTTTTGTAGATCATCGTGGTCATTATCATAGGATTCTCATCACCGTCGTTAGCGTGCTATTGGCAGGCATCATATTGTAATAGGAAATTTGGAAAGACCAATAGCTTCAAAGTTATTTTACATAAGTTGCAAACGTGCAAGCCCCATTTCTGCCAGGTTTCTCACGTCTGTCTGGCGCAGAGTGCGCTGTACAAATTTGAGGCAGAACGGCGTTCTCAGATGAGTCACTGAGCAGGAGTAGTCGTCATTTTTCCATTATTCAACAGTGGCTGTGAAAACATTAGCGCCCGACGCTTATGTCACATTTGTTCAGTAAGCTCATCTGCCTCACAGCAAGAGCGCTCTGTGTTTTTTTATGTCGACGCAACCGTTTCCGTGGGGTTTCACCTGGTATTCCGGCATTTCAATACTTCTATCAGAATATGGCTTCTGTTCATAAAAAAAGCTGTTGTGTGCTCAGAACTATCAGAATGGAAGATAAAAATATATGAGAGCAGAGCTTAAATATCAGGGGTGAAACATCCTGTCAACGAGTCAACCACCTCGTGTATTTAAATCTGTTAGCCTAAACTGCTACAGTGAGCTACAGGTTAAGTATATGAATGTATGAGCTTCCTTCTGCGATTACAATACACCGCCCTGTCCTGTCTGCAAACAATCCACACTCCTCAAGATCAGATGTGGAAGATTGTTTCATCCACACCCAAGGAGATAAGTGCTCTTACGCTTGACTCTTCTTATCGTAGCATTTCAGTTCAGGATCAGCTACTTAGCCTCATGTCCCCCTCCTGCCTGAAAGTCTGCGCTGACCAGCTGGCTCCGGTCTTCACACAAATCTTCAACAGATCCCTGGAGCTGTGTGAGGTCCCATCCTGCTTCAAACAGTCTACCATCATCCCAGTTCCCAAGAAATCGGCAACATCGGAACTGAACGACTACAGGCCTGTCGCTCTGACGTCTGTGGTCATGAAGTCCTTTGAACGCCTTGTGCTGAACCACCTAAAGAACGTCACCGGACCCCTTCTGGACCCTCTTCAGTTTGCCTACCGGGCAAACAGGTCTGTGGAGGACGCAGTCAACATAGGTCTGCACTACATCCTCGAGCACCTCGACAGCACAGGGACCTACGCAAGGATCCTGTTTGTGGATTTCAGCTCTGCGTTCAACACCATCATACCGGAACTCCTCACCCCCAAACTCCTCCACCTCGGTGTGTCCCCTACGATCTGCCAGTGGATCCTCAGCTTCCTGACGGGACGGACACAACAGGTGAGACTGGGAGCGACAACATCATCAACACGCACCACTAGCACTGGAGCCCCACAGGGATGTGTCCTCTCTCCACTGCTCTTCTCCCTCTACACAAACGATTGCACCTCAACAAGTCCAGATGTCAAACTCATAAAGTTCGCAGACGACACCACGGTCATCGTTCTCATCAAAGACGGCGACGAGTCTGCGTACCGACAACAAGTGGAGCAGCTGGAGCTTTGGTGCAGCCGACACAACCTCGGGCTGAACACGCTAAAGACGGTAGAGATGATCGTGGACTTCAGGAAACATCCTTCTCCAGAGTTGCCCCTCACACTATCCAACTGCCCTGTGTCAACCGTCGAGACCTTCAAGTTCCTGGGAATCACAGTCTCCCAGGACATGAAGTGGGAAGTCAACACCATCTCCATCCTGAAAAGGGCCCAGCAGAGGATGTACTTCCTGAGGCTGCTGAGGAAGCATGGCCTGCCACAGGAGGTGCTACGTCAGTTCTACACGGCAGTCATCGAATCAATCCTGTGTTCTTCCATCACGGTTTGGTTTGGGGCCGCCACAAAGAAGGACAAAATCCGACTTCAACGGACAATTGGGACGGCGGAAAAATCATTGGCACCGCCCTACCCACTCTTGAGGACTTGCACACCGCAAGAATCAAGACAAGGGCACTGAAAATCCTCCTGGATCCCCGCATCCTACCCACCACCTTTTCCAGTTACTCCCCTCAGGCAGGCGCTACAGATCCATGCGCACCAAATCCAGCAGACACTTGAACAGCTTCTTCCCTCTAGCCATTAACTCCTAAACAGTCACTGACGTAGTCACTCTTCTTGTACAACAAATATTGTATCTCTCTAAAATGGTTCAATGATTTTCTGCACCAACTGTACAAACTGTCATAGTATTGTATTCTACCACTGATCACTTTAGCTCTGCTTGAAACTATGGTTCACTTACATTATGAAATGTCCTTCCATACCTATTTGTCATGTTCTTGTTTATGACGATACTAATGCAGCGTGTATACCGGAGACAAATTCCTTGTGTGTTCTACATACTTGGCCAATAAAGATGATTCTGATTCTGATTCTGATTCTGATTCATTTTGAGGCAGCGTAGCATAGGGCATAGGACAGTACATATTGCAGTCAAAAGAGCTAATTTGCATGAACTTTTTTTACAAGACTTGTTCATACTGGGTGTCATAAATAATGTAGATTTTTGTGGTGGAGTTAAGAAACAATGATCATGGTCCATGGTGTTGTACCAGGTATACTTTATATTGAATTTATACCGTATATCTAGAATAGTATATTGATCCCATGAGGAAACCTCACAGCGATCGTTTTCTAATACTGAAGCTGAGCTCTTGGCTCATCCCAGGTTGTCTCTGAGACATCTGGGTTCTTAACTAGGCCACCGTAAAGTAAGTGGGACACAATTTTGGCTCCAGAAGAGTTGGCCTCATATTGACGCAGAAAGTTGTAGTAAGGGCATAGTTCAGATTCCCCCCAGCACCTCTTGAATAATCCTTGCAGTGATCCAGAGTATGAAAATGACTTACGGACCATTGCTTTTTCTTTGTAGAAATTTAATTCTAATCCATAATATTTGAAAATAGGTGTTCCCGACATTTTTATCGTAACATGCTAAGAAGAGAAGATGGTCCACGTAGCTGTGTCAGCCATTCTGTGGAGAAGAGAGGCATAACAACGGTTACTGCAATTGGACTGTGCAAGGAGACCGTCACAGGATGTTGCCTGCAGAGGACTTGAGTCATGTGATGGGGACTTTGTCATGACGGTAAACGGTACAATGTTAATCAGCTCAGTGAAGTACCGACATTTCATTTGAAAATGTACTACAAAAGTTACGCCGAAGAGAAATGTCTTGTGTCTTCCTTTTCTTCCCTAACGGTTACCACATTCCAGTCAAATGACGTATGTAGTAAGAAATAGTTCAGAGAAGAGGAAGAAGTTATTCTTGGTTCAAGTCCCCTTGAAGGATGACTTGTTTGTCTTCCTTCGAAGACTTCACTCAAAAAAAAACAAATCTGATCCTAGTGTCGCTCAGAGGTGAGGATGAAAGGGTTAAGAGCAGGGGTTACCAACATGCTGCCCAATGACAGCCATCATCCCCATAGCTGTTTACAACTATGAACCACACGTCTCCTCTGTTAAGTGCACTCCCACTTTCCTTCCATTTCCCACTTCTGCTTTCGCCAGCTGACTATGTTCCTTTGTAGACGCTGAAGGCAAACCTCTCTCTGTCACAGCCTGTGACCACATCCTGTTGGGAGTAGGAAAATAGAGCGACTCTGGGAGCCAACTCACTGTAGTTCCTAAAATGCTGCTTGTGTAAATGTCGCTCGCAGCGTACCTGTCAGGTGAAGCTTATTATTGTCCGACGCCGGAAGGATTTTGTTGGAACTTCAAACAGGGTATTATTGACTTAAGTTTCTACCCTCTGGCTATTCTTGCATGAATGTTTTCTTCGTATTGCTAATGTTTTGTGCATTTGCTCTGAGGAAGCGAATGCGTTGCCTATTATTCGAAAGGAAATACATTGCTGCTTTTCTCTGGTGTCCTTACAATTTTATCTGTGTAGTATTTGCAGGAAAAGACAAGTTGATGCTAAAATTCTATCACAGTGTCTTGCTGTTTAGCTCTATATTGCCACACGCAGGACAAATGCTCAAACTTCAGATTTGATTCATCCATTCATTTTTCGAACCGCTTGATCCTCACGAGGGTCCCGGGGGGTGCTGGAGCCTATCCCAGCTGTCTTCGGGCAGTAGGCGGGGGACGCCCTGAATCGGTTGCCAGCCAATCGCAGTCGGATTTGATTGAAGAAGTCAACCTTTTGTTCAGGCGCCACTTACAAATTTTTTCCAAGGACATGCTCCCAATGCCAAATAAATATATCTACCCATGTGGTGGTCTAAATGCTACTTTTTTTTAGCTTTCAACCCCAACATTCATGATCTTTTGAACATCAAGCAACCTGACCAAATTCATTTCGATTAAATTGAGTAGTTATCCATTGTTGCTATCTGAAAGCACCGCTTCCAATAACGTCATGGACGCCAACAGAGAGTAGGTCACAAAAGTGAGGTTCATTAACTCATTCACTCCCAAAGACGTTTTTAAACGTCTTTTCAGACTTGGTCTAGAATTGGCTGGTACTGAATGAGTTAAAGTAGCTCCTGTAGTTCCCTCTAGGAACTATTTTTCTAAAAAGCGCCATGCAACCTTAAACAGGAGCCAAAAATAATTTTAACTTTGTTCTCCATATGAAAAGAAAGGAGCCCACAATAAGGGAGTCAGTCGTGCTGAGCCTTGCCGAAGACATGGTGCTTATTTGCACCTTGGAAAAGCAGCGACCTGTTGACATGTTGGGAACTTTTAACCCGTCATATCTGCTTCTAAGCCGCAAATATTTAGCAAATGTAGCTAGCCTTGCCCCACCCGTACAATCTATATGAGAACAGTGTGGGAAAGGCCGCATGCCTGCAGCGATGTCAGAGTCACGTGATACATCACAAAAGGTTTTAATTGGCCCTAAGCTAAAGAAGGGAGGAGTAATTTGTTGAGTCGATACTTTATTTATTCACTTTACTGTAGTTTGATTGCTGCACTACACTTTTAAAAAATCATTTTTCTGCGGACTGCAAGTTATGAGGTATGAGGACCCCAATTTGAAAATTACTCTAGTAAATTATCTGTTTGCATTGCTTCAGGATAACAATTTTACAGGCTTGACGGGAACACATTCATTTTACCCTTTAAATTGCTAATAGATATTCAAATTATCTCCCCCCGTCCCCCTCAGGTGTAGTCAACTATAACACAGTCATGATGAAAACGGGTGCCACCAAGTTCGGGCTGCCCAAAGCGGGATTCCAGGAGCGAGCTAAGCAGGCTTCTTTAGCTCCCTCTACTTCATGCTCCACCACCACCTCCACAGGAATGAGGACTTCCAGATCGTCCAACACGCTAGCCTCGGACCAGCGACTCAGCAGGGTGAAGCCCAAACCTAAACTTGTTACTCACTCATGTTACTGGTACTAACAGCGGTTCTGTTTTCAGCTTAAACGAGCCAACAGTGATGATGCTCTGACAAAGCCTGCACTGGGAGCTGCCGCCTCTGGCTTGCGCATGAAGAAGACTGTGACCACCGGAGCCATCTCGGATCTTGCTGAGGCCCGCCACCGTTCTCTTGCTGGTGAGCCAGACATGTCATCAAATTTTCAATAATTCTGAAAAGCCCCAGCGTTATGCAGTTACGGAATTTTTGTTTGTGTGTTTTCAACGTTCCTCGTTAGGGTTTGTGTTTGTCATACAGTGCCTTAAAAAAAGTGATTCCACCCCCTCACATATTTGATTACCGGCACATGTTTGCTTTTTCATGGGACAACTGTGAAGGCAGTGTAGCCCTTCAATGACTGTGTGTTGAGTTATTGTGAGGGGACGGTATGTGCACATTGTGCAAGCTGTACGCTGATTACTTAACGTTGTAGGGAGGTGTCATTTTGACATTAATGCTCTATGAAAGGATATATTGAACCTCCCTCGTTCCAAAAACATGCACGGTAGGTTAATTGATCACTCTAAATTATCCTTCATGTGATTGTGAGGGGGAATGGAGGTTGTTTGTGTACGTGTGCCCTGGGATCATCTGACAACCAGTTCAGAGTGTACCTCGTTGACTATTTGGAGCCAGCTGGGATAGGCCCCAGTACGCCCGCGACCCTAGTGAGGATAAAGCGGTTCTTATATTCAATGGATGGACAAAAAGTCTTGTGTACTCTTGTGGGATACTGTAGTTTCCCATTTCAGCCACCAGAGGGCCATACCCACTAATTCTGAGCATTCGGAGCAAGCGCTTTTCATTTTCAGTGCATGACATTTTTCATGGTTGGCTGCAGTGTGGTGCAATGTTTTGGTTCTCAGAGGATTTATTTATTCCAAAATAGAGAGACTGGAAACATTCACTCTGCTTCTCTGACATTTACTTGGATGTTTGAGCGGGTGATGTTTTTCATTACAAATACGCAAAAAAAATCTATTTTTCGAAAGGAATTACTGTATGTTCTTTGTTACCTTTAGCTGAAACACAACACCTTTTTTTTAACTATTTACTTTAAGGCACATGATGTACATTTGCATGCTTAAGTTTTCAGATCATCACACCGATTTTAGTATCTCGCAAAAACAACCCAAGTTAGAATAAAATACAGTTTCTAAATTGCAATTTTAAGGGGGGGAAATAATCCAAATCTATCTGGTCCACAGTCTAAAATAATTTCCACCGAAATAAATGAATTTACGATAAATGGTGATGAGTCTTTCACATCGAGGCGGGCTTGCTGGTATTTCTCAGGCTGAACATTATTATTATTATTATTATTATTATTATTATTATTATTATTATTTTACACAGGGTAAGTTGAAAAGATTACATTTTAATTAAGATTGATAGTTTTCATATCAATATAGAGAATCCTCATTATTATACTTCACAGCAATACTTCGGAACACCGTCCTTGTTTCTGACTTTGCTTTTAGTGATTCATCCACAAAGTGGATTCTAAGCTGCAGTGCAGTTCTTCCTCTTGGGGCAGGTTTTCTGAGGTAAATATAATTGGGTTGAGACTTCAAACGAGATGAAAAACCACGGTTAAGTAGGGTTTGCATTTCTGGGGGTGGGGGGGGCACTGAATTATTGCTAATTATGAAAATGTTATTTTGCATTGCTATTTTCTTACTGAAGCGAGAAGTGTGCATTATAAATTCATCACGACTCGCATTGGCCTAGTTTTGTGAACCAATTTCGGGTAAGCAGTCATCATCAAGGAAATGAATCTCACTGAATAATTCTTTGTCATAAAGAAAATCTTATTGGTTGCGTAAAGGAATGTTGTTGTTGCTTGTTGCTCTTGGGCAGAATTGTGTTCTGTTAGAAATGAGGTGCAGTTTTCTTTCTATGCTAATTTATGATTCCACTAGAACAGAGGTGGGCAAACTTTTTGGCTCGGGGGCCACATTGATTTCTAAATTTGACAGGTGGGCCGTGTCAGGACAAGATACAGTACATATAAAAAAAATGTATATGTTGACAGTCCATACCAAACATCAACAGAACAAGTAGTCCCATACCTTTTCTTTTTTTTTTTTTAATGAGAACAGTGAAACAACTATGGTATATGTCCTGTATGAAGGTTCAAGTATGTGAGCAACATACATCTGACAACACAAGCAACAAAGTGCAACAATATATTGGCCAAAAACTGCAGCAAGCAGTACAGGTATATGACAAAATATAACAAAGTTAGGACTATTTGCTACAAAATGAGACGTGTAAGAGACCTGGTGGCTTTTCTTTCGACTCACTCATTGTCATTGACTTGACCTCCCCTCGATCACCACACATGACAGCGTTGCTCAGCTGATGTCGCGCAGCGAACTTTTGAAGCCAGACACGGGACGCTTGAAGTCTTCTATGCTCATAGTTAGCGCTCTGGGACTGGCTTCCTCTCTTTTAGCGGTCCAGTTTGCGGAAAGTTTTTAGCACGATAGCAGTCAAACCATTCCAGGAAGCGTTTATTTACTCGACTGTCCGTCGAGCATAAACAATTCACTCTGATCATGGAAATAGCCAGAATCGGACTGAGCACAAATGACTTTCTCGTTTTTCAAAGTCTTGTAGATTTGAGTCTTTCAGACTCCAAGCGTCTCCTGAATGTTTCGTACTTTGTAACCCGCTTCATTTAATCAGATACACTTCACTTTCTCTTCCGTGGCCATTACTGTACCTTTTCGTTGATCATGCCAGATCGACAGGACGTGAAAATGTTCGCAATTGCAGTAAAACTCACTGCAACAAAGAGTCACTTGCATGTCGCTGTTTTGGATCCAATGATAAAAAATAGCGGCGCGGACACAATTATTCCGTCGTATCGAGCGGGAGTTGCTTGAGTTGGCGCTACTGCTGGCTTCCGTATCGTCTCTCCCTCCCTCCCTGTGCTCTGCAACTTCAAGTAACTGCGCCACCTGGCGGTGAAATGCCTGTCATTACAAGTCCAAATGAAATGAATGCAATCATTTATATCGAACCTTAATTGTGTTGTGTAGCAACCTTCGGCGGGCCGGATTAAAAAGCCCAACGGGCCGGATCCGGCCCGCGGGCCGTAGTTTGCCCACCTCTGCACTAGAAGCAAAATGACAGGTTGCATTTGTATTTCCCCTCATATATTATTTTTAATGCCTTATTTAATAGTATGTAGCAGAAAAGAACTATAAAATGTGTTTTCCATATCAGTATGCCTATTTTAAGTCTGTGTGTGAGAGAAGTCACATGTAATAGTCCAAACATGCACAAAAACTCAAAACTTTACACACACTTTCAAAGATTATTAAGACAGAAAATGGGTGTTTAGTTATGTTTATGTGTCATTATTGCGGTTGTATCTTAGCATTCATTGAATTGGATTGATTGATTTTGGAGGTGGAAAGTGAGTATTGATTTGGACTTGGCCTTGACATTGCCTGTGCTCAACATTAAAGCTTTGTAAAATACATCAAGACAATCGCTACGAAAACATTTCTTTCAACAATTATTCCCGGATCCTATTTGATTTCAACAGCCAGAATTCTATGCCGAAGATGAGGTTAACGCCACAAATCTGAATTAGCTTAACCTGGCCCACAGCAGGATTTCCAATCTGTTATTTTTGTTAATGGATCCAGACCTGGCACTTTACCATTTCTACCATGCTGTCAGACAATCGGTTTCTGATGACTTATTTAAAATGCCTCATCAATAATTCAGTCAAGCTTTCATCGGAGGAGGAGTCCCTGTGGAGAGTGCAAGGACACAGACTGTCCCACTCTATAAAGAACAAACCATGTGAGGGTACAAATATCCTGTACATTGCAAACCATTTGAATCTACATTTTCTTCTTTCACGTGCATAATTCATTCCTGAGTCAAGCTTAAATTTTGTGAAATTGTTTGTCTGCCGTGAGTTAGTTTTGATTTAGCCCATAGAATCTGGTTGACTGATAACTGGCACCTTTTTTTAACATTGCATGTTAACATTTTTTTTATACTGAGCATAGTCATTTATAGAATCAAAAAAGAGTAACTGTAAAATGTCTGTCGTGTCCCCTGGTCACCTGAAATTAACTGTCACATTTCAATATTTTGACCAAAACACAAATTTATATTGACTCAATATGATTTCTTTTTAGCTACATTTCCTCGCATCACTGCATATACAGCACTTGAGTGAGAACATATTCAACCCAAAACAGCTTTTTAAGAACCCTATCAGTTCGTGTGTCTTTAAATTGCAATAAAATTAAAGACAAAACGAAAGATAAGCAGCCCAACGTGACGGGATTTAGGAATTGTATTGACCTGGAGTATATTTGGCTTGTATTAACTAAATCTGAGATACCAGACAAGGGTCCCTGTCAATATGGTTCTCGAGGCCCTCATATCTCTGCCGGATGAATTAATCACACACGCCTCAGTCCACTGGGATGACTCAGGCTGCATACGCACTCATCCATGACCGACACACACTGACACAAGCACTAAAAAAGGTATTAATTAAAGATAGTGGGTGGTTGTCTTTGCTATATTGTACAAATATAACCAGAAAATCAACCTTCATTTCTCCACTACCGCTTTCCCCAAAACGCGCACTAATGATACTCTCACCCCGTTCATTGTACATACACAGGTTCAAAAGGGATTATTACAAGTGGAATTCGTATACACTGGCCTACTTGTAGACACATTGTCACTGCTGGAATTTTGTGCCTTGTCTTCAGGACACTCGCAACACTTGCGACCCTCAAGTCTATAGATAGGCATGACAGATTGGGAATGTCTTACCGCATTTTGACAGAGGCCAGCAGAGATGGGGTTCCTGCGGTGAGGAGAACATTCTTAGCAGGATTAGGGATAGGTTTGTTGACCAAGGTGGATGTGCTGATCTAAATGGAGGCGAAAGCAGTATATTAAGAGAGGCAGATGGAAATCAGACTTTATGTAACATGCAGTAGACTTATGAAGACGCTTGGAAGAAGTACTGAGGTTGACTGTCGAAACGGACGTGGGTGGGAAAAGACCAAGAGCCACCGCAGTATTTCATAATTCAAATCCGCATGAACCAAAAATAAGAATTCCACTTAAAACCTACATTTGCTGTATGACTGTGAGACAACTGCTCCAGTTATTTCGTGATTATTTATAACAACAATCTGCTGCTGTTCGAGTGGCCACTGTGATCTTTTGATTAATAATAGCATCTGTTGTGCATCATCTTTTGATAATCCCGATTAAAACCGCCACAGAAAATTTGGTTCCAAAAAGAGGTTATTATACCAGGAAATATGAAGTTATACAACCCTCCAGCTTTCCCCAAGTGGGTCCTCACATGGCTGCTTAACTCGGCAGACAGAATGTGGGGGAATGAGTAAAGTACCGAGAATCGTGAGGAATGGTTACCATCGTTTGTTCTAGTACGGGCTAGTAGGAGGTGGCGTGTAATTGTGTGTGTGTGCGTGCGTGTGTGTGAGAAAGAGAGAGAGAAAGAGAGTGTTTATATGCGAGTAGGAGAAGCCACACCTCCCGATCCAGTTGTTATCGCAGCAATAATGATGTGCATATGATGCTGCCTGCATACCCGCCTGCCAGCATAGCATGCTGTCACCCTTGTGGAGGATCTGCACGCTCTCGCGCTTATGACACACAGTGGAAGCCACCCGCTGTCAGGACACGTAGTCTGCCTTAGCAACACATGCGCATTCACACAAACACGCTCACACAGTCCTGGGAAAGGAGATCCGTAGCAAGGGGAAGAAGAAGAATTGGAAGAATTTGATATTTCTTCTCTCTCTTCTCCACTGTGACTGAGTGCCGGCGGATTGTGGATGCTGAACAAATGCGACCACGCTGAGGCCCCCCCACACACGCATACATCACTCCCCCGCAGCTACAAATTGTTGGATTTATCATCACTGCGCCGAGTGTGGGAGTCGCAGATCGGACCAACATGGGGAACCAAGCGGGAAGACAGGAGGAAACCAACACAGGTCTGGCTTTAGGTGTACCTTTTGTCCGACACACCTTAGTGCAGATAATTTGTTTGGTTCCACGTAGAAGACTCGACTTGATGATCGTAGGCCGACTAACTTGTGTGTCATGTGTTACTGCATGTCTGAAAGACAAGTTTTGACTGATGAGTAATGGTAGAAATGCCCCGGAGCTACTGAAGCCATGAATGGTTTGTAAGCTTTTCTTTTGACATCAAGCACGATGACACGTTGCCCGTTTTCGTAGCTGCGTTCAGTTACGATAGGTCCGTTTGTGCACCTCTGTGTAGTTATTGAAAGTAGGGCAGAAGAAGGAGTACCCGCTTTGTCTGCCAGTCAGCCTAAGAGAAGCTGCTACAGGAGCTCGAATCATCACTCCCACATCTCTTCGCAGTCCTGAGCAGAATGTGCCCGGCCAGATATCCATTCCAGTAAAGCTCATCGCAAGTGTAAATGGGCTCAAAATGTCGTGTCAATTCCCCCATTGTCTTGCTGTGGATAAATGTCAAACAAAACACAAACATAACTCACTCGCTTGAGCTTTGCTCTGTAGTAGTAGTGCACACATGCGCAATATTTGCATGAACAGCGGGTGGCTCGAGCTGTACCAATTTGTTTTGTAATGCATTTCTTGAAGATGAGAAACAAATGCTCGTAGTGAAAGGCGGTGTTTGTTCAAGCAGATGAGCACAAATGGTGCAAAGCCGGCTAGTATTGCTTGTCTAAATTAGTAGTCGTACAAAATATCATGGTTTGATTGGAATATGCAACAACAACCAAGACTGATTGTTTGAAATTATTATTGTTGATAATTTGAATATTGTTGAGTGCCAGTTAATCATGAGCTTGCTTGTTGTAGTATTTTATTTTTATTTTTATCATCCTGCCTTGGTTTTAGAGGTACAATATTATGCATATCGACATAGCTTCGCACTGTTTTTGCTAATCGGTGGTTTGCATCGTCCAGCACGACATCTCTTTGGTCCATGCTGATGAACTTCGGTCCTGCCTCTGGGAGGTTGTTGCTGACGTGACAAACTGTTGTTTCACAGAGGCTTTCTTGACAGCTCTCAAAAACATTTTGTTGGCAGTGGCTGCTGTTTTCCTTGGTCAACTTTTTTGACACCTATAATTTATGATAGCAGTAGTTTCTTCTTCTGGGCATTTCAAATGATATGGGCCAAGGTTTGTGCGGTGGCTGACTGACAGCTTCAAATTTACTCTCTTTTCCCCCCATAGGCTGCTCTCTGGTTTTTATGTTGGTTATGCGGTCATACCTCGGTTTTCGACCATAATCCGTTCCAGAAGGCTGTTCTAAAAGCGATTTGTTCGAAAATCCAAAACTATTTTATTAGCCCGTGATTAGGGGCTAATACACTATGCAGAAATAACAAAAAAACTGTCAGATTTGCATAAATCACAACAAACACATCTGCTCACAATGAATGTTACACGAGGAAGCGTCTTCCTCGTGTAAGGAAGCCGAGAGGAGTCGAGTGGTGTATTCGGGTGTGCTCAGTTTGGTCGAAAACCGGTTTTCGGTTGTAATCTGAGGCGTAAAAATCGCAAATGTTCTGGTCGAAATCCGATTTGGTCGATAACAGAGACAATCGAAGACCAAGGTTTGACTGTACCTCTAACCAGTACTGTATAAGCATGCACAGACAAAAACAAATATCTGGAACAGACCTGAAGCCATCCGTCCCTTTCATCCCTTCTCTATTGATCACTACTTAAGGTTTGTGTAGAAGATCCATGACCAAACCTTCTGACACTTGGCAGCTGGGACCGGAGGTATAGTGTATAAACAGTTGCGAGAGGACAAGAAATGTATTTGAATATGGTGGACGTTGCTCTTTTGTCAAGTGAAAGGCTGAGTTATCTTCTGCAACGTTAAGACTGTCATTATCACATCCAGTCGACAATGACTGCGGCAACATCGAGCCTTTCTGTCTCCCCGCGAGATTACCAACACCGTGGCCCAGACTATACAGTCGACTGTGGTCCACATGCTGTCAGCTGCTGATGAATCGACACTAAATTATAGTCCAATAACAGCGCGCGTCTATTTTTAAGGGCTGTTATTCCGTCTCTTGTAGCCATGTGAGCTAAGGAAAAAGGTTCAAACATATTTGTCTTGTGAGGTCAATCAGATTGTCCTGAGCTTCTCATGGTCAAAAATGGAAATTTCGCACATCTGTGGTTTCTCGACACAAGTGATTGGGATGCTTTAATAGGAGCTGCGATATTTCAAAGTATGCTGTTTTCTTTCCAAAGTTGGGGAGTAAAAGAATGTTGTCATTGGAATGTCATTGTTTTTTGGGTGTTCTGTTTTGGGGCGGGAGGGGGGGGGGGTCCGCTTACCATACCAGATTTAGCAGTGGTGAGCAATTATTTTTCTATTCTCAAATGGTTTCATGATATTGACCACTGATATGTATTAAATGTCTATGATAAATTCCGTTTTGTGTAGATGTCGAATTTCTATCAGATTAATTTACAAGTTACAAAAATGTGACCGAGTTATTCAACTTTTTTAAGGCAGACACTGATCATTCATTAATTAATTCATTCATTCATTCATTTATCCGAACCGCTTGATCCTCACGAGGGTCGCGGGGGTGCTGGAGCCTATCCCAGCCGTCTTCGGGCAGTAGGCGGGGGACACCCTGAACCGGTTGCCAGCCAATCGCAGGGCACACCGAGACGAACAACCATCCACGCTTACACCCACACTTAGGGACAATTTAGAGTGTTCAATTAGCCTGCCATGCATGTTTTTGGAATGTGGGAGGAAACCGGAGTACCTGGAGAAAACCCATGCAGGCCCGGGGGAGAACATGCAAACTCCATACAGGAAGGCCGGAGCCGGGATCGAACCCACGGCCTCTGCACTGTGAGGTTGACGCACTAACCACTCGGGCCGACCGAGAATGATTATGTGCCTATAAAAGATTTTTTCGGAATCATCGACCCAGGTCCCAACCAATAGATTTGGCGCCACTTCAGGTTGAGGGCATTTTTAGTTCATTCCAAATGCGCATTTGCCTATCAATCAATATTCTCTTTTTAGTGTCCTCATTAGGATTCACTCTTGACTATGATCCAATCACAAGCATGTTCCAAATTGTACAATGACATAAGTAATAGCTTAAAAAATAATGACAAGCTGAAAGGAGTTTCATCAAGAAGTCAAGCATGTTCTTAAACGAGACATGACTGATACAAAATGTTCAATTCATGCGCAAGGGTCATCAATTCTACCTGCCGTCCACTTGGTTGAGTTCTGGGGGAAGGCGTCGTTTTATTTTGAATCTACATTTGGTGTCGCCTCCCTACAGATGTACGCTGACGTTTATCCTCTGCCCAGAAGTCCCAAAATGTTTTCCATTTTGACATTTCCGTTAACCTCCTCTTGACAAATTTATGATTGGTGTCTCAAGACAATACGAACCTATAATGAGATGACACTGTAATGGTAACCCTTGCATTTTTTTGTTTTACTTTTAGTAAAGAATTGGATTTGTTTTGACACACTGGCACAAAAGAGAGAATGTTTCCAATGGACAGTTTTTGGATCATTTCCAATAAGTTGAGGGGGGAGGCTCACGTTCAAGAGGAAGCAACTTTGACCAAACTGTGATTGCCTGCGCACTGAGGAAGTTGTCTCATTTGTACTTTCCATTAAGTTTAGTTGGCACCTTAAACAAACCAGCCTCTCTTTTTTTTCTTTTTACATGAATTTTGACCTTTGTCCATAAGCAAATGCAAAATTATGCTTTTGGAAAGCACTGGCCAGGATAAAGATTTTCCCAAAAACAGTGCTACAGTATTGTACTTATACACTGAAAAAAAATGTATACTCTTTTCATTGTACATGAGCTACAATGACCGCCTGTCTCCAGCACCATTTTTTGTGACAACTTTATGCATAAAATATCAAACTCCTAAATACTGTTGTTAATCGACACTGATTCTCAAAAGCTGGTCTATAAAGTCATGAGTGAGACATGGATTGTGATTACAAAGATATTCACGCGACCATTGTTCATCCCCATCACATCACGGCCCATCCAGCATGTCCTCCAGTGACACTAACTTGTTCAAAGTGATGAACCAAGCGACACGGGTCAGCTGTTCCCGTTTTCCTGTTATACTTCCTTTTGTGCTGCAAAAACAAGCGTGGTTTTGAATTGGTGAGAGGACAAAGGTCAAAATATTATCTGCCTTTTTCATATACAGTATCGCAGAATGTTTGTTCCCTCAGTGGGAGACCCAATTACTTTCTCATGCTATCAGTATGTGCTATCTTCCTAGTGTAACAGGTCCTTAGAAGGGATTTTTTTTACTGCTTTTTTTAATAATAGAAGCGGCCTGCTAAATTTTAATCATTACTGTATTATTAAATGCTGCACATTTTATTAATAGATGCGTTTGTCAAGAAATTATAATTGCTGTTGAGTAGATTTTGTTTTCCCTTTCGCTGCCCATTGGGCCATAGCAATGCTTTTAACCATCCTGACTAATCTGTACTCAGTCAGTGTTTCATGCAGCCTCGTTGCCGAGCCCCATTAGAATCTCTTGATTCCAGTCAGAGGATAGAAATGCCGGTGGGTCTCAGTTTCTGACTGATAGGTGCCCGTTGACCCATTTCATGGTCTTGTCACTCCGACAAAAGGAAAGACCACCATAATTTTTGCAACAAAAGAGGATAGACAATGCAGATGCATTCTTCCATATGAGTTAGTTTGTGATGGTTATAATGAAGGCACTTCAGGTGCCAATTGGCTGACACTTAACCGCATGCAGTCATTAATTCATGGTGGCTTTTCAACCATAACCCTCCTGATCTGGAAAAGAAAGATTTTGAACACTTTGCCCTCCGTGTCTAGGCTCGCCAGCAGGCTGCAGTTAACTGGATGATGTTGGACTTAGTCCAGCTTCAGAGCTTCCAATTTGATTGGAAAGCTTATCTTCATTAGGAAGAATAAAGCCCACACAATACATCACTGTAAAGTGTTGGATCCAAAATGAAGGGCTTTGAATTAAGACAATCCACTTCATTTACTTACGGTAATTCAATGGTCACACTAAATGACTAAACTTATTTGCTGTTACTATTATGCTCTAACTGGAAAAAAATGTTTCATTGGACGAAACTAAAAAAAATCTAAGCCAAAAAAAAAAAAAGAAAAGCTGGAATTTGTTACAGCTATACGTTTTACTTTGTCTCAAATTATATTCGCAATTTGGTTCAAAGCATCATTTTCAATTTAATACAAAGCAAAAACAGCAAAAATTAATATTAGATCCAGGTATTCTTTTCTTACATCGGACAGTTTTTACAATTGTGCGAACTATACTTGATAATTAGATGCAGCATTCTGCTGCCTGGTCAGCGCCAAGCATGACTCGGATTCACTGCAAAGGGCGCACCTCAAACTGTGGCGACATGATGGTGAAAGAAGTGAGTGATACAAATTATGAGGGAGGAATACAAGGCTGTCCTACAGTCTTGTCCCTCACTTTCAGGCACACACATAAGGAGAACTCAGTCTAAAATGCACGTCAGACTCTCCGCACTTTCTTTTTCACACAAGAACCTCTTTGTCTGTGTCGAATGACAAAATGGAAAGTGGCCATAAACTCCAACTGATTTTCTTATTTGGTCCATTGTTTGAGCAGGATTATGTGTCAGTGCATTGCAAATGTGCATTTGTAACATTTGCATGGTGTATATTCAAATCTGGGTGTCTTATTTGTATACGGCCAGTGAAAAAGTGTTGCACGTTGCCCTCATTCCTCCGCTCGTGGATTCAAGTCATCTTCGATGCAGCCTGCTGAAATGTGACTCCATGTTAGAACAATGGCAGTCGCCAAGAACTGAAGTGAATTGAAACAAAATAATCTGCTGGCAGCAAGGTGACGTGTGCTTCATTTTCCTCTTCTGCCACATGTTGTAGTTATTTCCTGCGTCAGCGTTAAATCCTCACAAGGTAATGTCTCTAAAGCTTTCCTGAAAGAACCTTTCATTCTTTCAAAGTCAGCAGCACGAACCGGGAATGTAAAAAAGGTTTTCGGCAGCTTCTGATGCAGTTTATTCAGTGAAATATAATCTCGACACCGCGCCCAATTAATGGCAAACTCTTTTAAAACACACACTTTTGTAGTATGTTCTCTCAAAACTAGACATTTATCAGACATTTTATCTATAGGTAGTTGTTAATGTATGTTTGATGTTTTAGACTTTAGACTGCCCGTCCTTTCCTCTGTATTGCGTCTGTTTGCTACGCGAAGTGGGTTTGACTGATGCATATGAAAGAGAGAGAGATAGAGAGAGAGAGAGAGAGAGAGAGAGAGTTTTTTAAATGCATGAATTAACTCCCGGGGGGGACAAATCACTGAGCCAAGTCACCCCTGTCTGCGTCACTGTTTGTTGATGAGCCTAAAAACCTACAAGTAAATACTTGTCGCGATTCAGATCGGGTCTGGAATAGGCGTGTGCTTGTGACCCACATTAGTGCCTTTTGAAACGTCACAGAAACGCTCTGCTGTAATGATGCATGAACGCCAGAGAGCAAGCGTGAGACAATGCCGGGCAGATGCTTGCATTGTCAAAACGGTAAACAATGTCTGAATAGGGCACACAGGAAGACATAACAAAGCGCACGGACAGATAGGAGTGCCAAAATGTGACCCACTTTCTGTTCAGTTAGTTTCATTTACGTAATCTAAACAACTGGTTGTAATGATTCTCTTTGCCGATTCATTTTATTGTTCCCAATTATGTTTAATCCATGTAAGCTTGATTTACTATTTTGTTAAGATCTGAATGTAGCAACTTTTATTTGGCAATATGCAGTATGTGTGTATGTATATTATAGAGTATATACATACACACACAAGTCAGTACTGTATGATTTACTTTATTGTCTACTGTCTCCTGGCACATACCTCCCCCACCCCTCCCAATCGTCATTTGGTTAGTGTTTACTGCATAATAGAGTAAATGGGCCGGAGAGATCCAAATTCGCTGCGCGCTTTGGATTATTTGTTACCTGACCTGAATCATTTCGGTGTGTGTCACAGGTTGTCAAGCAACTAAGAAGTCTGGTATCCCAGCCCCAAGAGAAATCCCATCTTCAATAACAAGGGACCGCATTTCCCTGCGGGACCAGTTGAGGAGCTCGTCCAGTAAGAGGATTGTTTCCAGTGCCAGCACTTCAAGCCTCTCCACCCTGGCAAAGCAAACGCGTAGCTCAGCCAAGTGTCGTGGAGAAGCAGAAGGCCAAGAAAGGGGCCTCCTGGAATGTCAGGTTAAAGAGCTGCTGGCTGAAGTCAAGGCTAAAGATTTAGAGATCAGCAATCTCCGCGTCGAGCTGCAACGCGGCAAAAATAAAGCTTCCACTTCTTCCCCGTTGCCGTCGCCTGTCTCGGCATCATCTCAAGATCTGTCTGCGGAACAAGAGGGAAAGCTCGCAGAGGCTCTTGTCCTGGTTCAGGAGCTCAAGGAAAAGAATGCAAAGTTTCAGAGAGAGCTAGCAAACCTCCGAGAGGAGAACCAAGTGCTAAAGAGAAGGCTTCTCTCTTTTGAGACCTTACCATTATCCGGCAGCCCTCCTAAACCTCACAATGGCCTACCATCAGATTCCAGCCCAAGTGCCAGTCTCATTAAAACATCCATCTACTCCAGCTCCGTCAAAGACTCGCCTTCACCTGACTCGTCGGAGTTTGAGAAAATCCCACGTTCCGAATCCGGTAGCAGCAACGTCAGTAGTGAAGCCATCGCTGGTGGGCATCACATGTCTGTACAGAGCCTAACGGAACAGATACACAAGATGGAGGAAAACCATCACAGCACTGCGGAAGAGCTGCAGGCCACTCTGCAGGAGCTCGCCGACCAGCAGCAAATGGTGCAAGAGCTGACGACGGAGAATGAGCGTCTGGCTGAGGAGAAGAGCCTCCTGCAGACCTCACTCCAGCAGCAGAGAGAACGTTTAGAGCTGCTCTCCCAGAAGAATGAGGCGCTGGCTAGCCGACTTCAGGAGCAGGCCCAGAGCGAGGACGAGTTCAGGAGCCAAGGTCCTCGACTTGTTGAACTCGAGCAAAGGTACGCTGAGCTGGTTGAGAGCTCCCGTTTTGAACGGGAGAAGCTGGTGAACATCCAGCAGCAGTTAACGAGCAGCCTGCGAGCTCTGGAGGAGGAACACCAGGAGGCGCAGGGCCAGGTGCACGGCCTGCGAGAAGAGATGGACAGGCTACACGACCAACTGAACCGCGAGCTGGAAGCCAGAGGCGAAGCCGCGCAGTCCGCGGAAGAGCAGAGAGCGGCGGCCGACTGTCTCCGAGTAGAAAATAGTAGGCTGAAGGCGCAGGTGGACATTGAGAGGCAAAAGGTGGGTGAGCTGAAGGCCATGCAGAGCGCCAGTGACAGTACCGAGCTGCAGCGCCTACTCAAGACGGCCCACGCTGAGAGAGACCGACTGGAGCTGGAGCTGACACAGCTGAGGCAGGACCTGCTGCGGGCCCACGATGAGACTGAGCACGTACAAGCTAGCATGTCCAAGGTATGTGGGTGTTTTGGTTTGTTTTGTTTTTTAATCAAGAAGAATTGAAGGACCACTGTAAATCTAAAGTATGTATATTCAGTACCCATCTCCGTTCAGATCCTTAACTCGGAAATGCACGCGCAGGTGGAGGCCAAAGGTCAGCAGGTCCAGGAGAGGGCGGAGATGAGGGAGGAGGAGCTCACCAAGCGGTTGAGTGCCTTGGAGGAGGCGGGTATCGTGGCTGAGAAACAAGTGAAGGACATGAAGGAGACCATCTTTGAACTGGAGGACCAGGTGGAGCAACAGCGGGCAATCAACCTCCACACTAATCAAACAGTCCTCGACTTGGAGAGTACGTTTCACTCGCGTTGTTATTTAGCTCTTCGACCCCCCCAGCCGTTATCACTTATTGAGTAAGAGATGATACGCTATTTTCGTGATGCTAACTAGCCCGCTTCCTGTTGAGTCTCGCAGACGTTGAGATGTTGCCGTCAAAGACATTTCATTTGTGTTTGCAGATCTTGTTAAAAAGTTAGAGGAGCAGAAATTTGAAGCGGAACGTCAACTGAAAGTTGTCAGCAGGGAGATGAAGGTAAGAGTGTTCGGGGATGTGTTCTGACTCTCACTGGTCTGTCATCATCGGTTTTATCTGCTACCCTAACGCAGCATCTTCTCTGCTGCTTTTTGCCTCTTTCTACAAAGGACTTAATATAAAATATTTTGAAAGCAAACACATGTTTTTCATTTTCTTCAAGGAAGAAAAAGATGAGTGGCATCAGTTCCAGGCTGATCTCCAGACAGCAGTGGTGGTTGCCAATGACATCAAGGTGGAGGCTCAACAGGAGCTGCGTACACTCCGAAGGCAGCTGCAGGAGGAGCAGGATCGCACTGCCAAGCTTTCTTTAGACCTGGAAGCCCTACAAGGTGTCAGGTACAATAGTCACCTCTCACAGTCCTCGCTAGGTTAGCAGCAACGGGATGCTGTCCTTTTGTTTCAAGGCAGACCAGTGCCAAATTCCCATTTAATCTATTTTTTCCCCCCAAAGATAAGTACAAGTACGAATGCATTCCCAATCCTCTAATGGAACAAATGCTTGCAAACATCCTGTCTTCTATTACCGTATTGCATTACTATGCCCCATCAAGCAGGTTTTAGCGTAAACTTAATTTAGCTGAAATGTTCCGATTCCAAGTGATTAAAACATTTCAGAGTTTGGTTCCTGGGTTTTATCGGTCTCTACTTTTTGGCTTCTTTCTTTCGTGACATTGCCCCACTGCCAGGCAAAGACACTGCGACCTGACTATCCACAAGCACCAGAGAATGAGAATGCAGCTACGGTGCCACATCTTCTACGCATTTATGCACTGACGTAGCACGCAAACAATACTGCAATTATCATTTAACTTGGAATTAATCCATTTAAGACGTAGTCGTAGTGTCTTTGTTCTGGTGCTAGGCAGCGGTGTGTGTGTGTGTGTGTGTGTGTGTGTGTGTGTGTGTGTGTGTGTGTGTGTGTGTGTGTTCATATACGGAAGTACTCATTGGCTTCTATTTGCCTAACATACTGTAACTGGGATGAAACCAGGGCTTTCACACTCACTCTGTCCCTCTTTCACTAATTTCTTTGGCAATCTGTTCTTAGCCTAGCTGCTGTGGTGCCACGTTGATCTGCGCGTTTCCCGTCATTGCGTCAACACCCATTAAGCCACTCCTTCATCCATGTCTGCACGACTGTTCAGTTGTCTTTTTAAATAACATGACGTTTTCGTGTCGTCCTCATCAATCTATTACATCACCGGTTGTAGACCACGGCTAAATCAGCCAGCTCGCCCCAAGATTAGCTGTTGCGCTGCGTCCGTTCCCCCACCTCCAGCAGCACCCTTTGATGCCTCACAAAGATGTCTTTTTGACAAGACTCTCTATGCAAAGACCAGGTGAGTTCCTAGCCCTCCTTTGCCTGCCTCTCCTGGCTTGTGTGCTGCTGCTGCTCTCATCTCATCTCAATCCTTATCTTTGTCGAGGCTTTTATCACCTTCAGCTTGTTTGACACCTGTCCTTCACTACACTGACTCCGGAGGCACCTGCAGGACGAGCTCTTCTTTTTTTTTTTATGTATTTATTTTGCAGCGCTTGTCCTCGTTCTATTCAAACGAATGTCTCTTATGCCACCTGCTGTTCTTTGTAAGAATTAGCCCGAGATTTTCCATCAGCGGCTGGTGTGCATAGCATGACCGGATAATGATTTCAGGCAATGTCTCAGTTATCTGAATTGTCTCGCATCTTTATCGTTGGACATTTCAGACTTCCTTAATGACCTAATGGTTCATGCATGTGGTTGACCTTTGGTTACAATCTGATTTAAAAATCATCAGAGCTTTTAAGGTCTGTAGTTTTACTTTAGATTAATCAATTACAAGCCAAGAGTTTTTAAAATAAAACATATTGATCCCCGTCTTTATGTTTACAGAATTGTCCCTGGAGCAACATTTGATACCAAGACAGCAGTCGAAGGACACTAGTGATGTTCATTTCAGCGCCTTGTGAAGATCAGGCGACATTGATGCACTTAATACTTAGAAAGGAAATATGTTAGACAACAAACAGCGCAAAATGGGTACGCTCTGTTTCGCAGCTTAAATATTACGGTTTACATTTTCTACATGTCTTTGAAATGTACCCGCATACATGTTTTGGATGGTTTGTATTTAGTTTTTTTTTTTTTCATTGAATGTACCGTTTGTCATTTTCTCGTTACAGTATTGGCGTGAATACCTTGTTAAACTACAAAGTTAAGTGTGCCTTTCAAAGCTGAGTTGTTGTACTTGTCACATATGAAGTGTTTCCCATTTTAATCTACTGAAAATAGAGAAGATCCTGTCATCACACACTGTTCGTGGTTCTTTAAACATTTTACCATGAAAGCCACACATTATTAAATATTGTATCGCCATGACAAATGGGATGTTGCACCGAGGATTGCACACATTACTTTTGCCCGTTCATAATACCCTTGACAATGTTTGTAATTTTTTATATTATTTGTATTATTTATGTATTCATCTTGTGTGCACAATATGGACTTAAAAGTGTGGGACAAACGTGCACTTTCGTCTCGGTTGATGAGTGATGCTCAATGCGTTTCAGCTCTCGTGTCTAAAAGAATGCAATTCCATATTTTGCCAATAGATGGCGCTTTTTAACACCATATCGCATCTACAGTACGCGTACAGTACTTGCTCATCCAGGTTTGCCTGTTGCCAAAAATTTGATTATTGGTAAGTTTATTAAAAAATGCAGAAACAAACAAACCTCAAAGTTATTTCTACTGCCTTCGAGTAAAAAAAGAAGGGTTATCTTTTTGTTTTATTTGTGTTCGTATCAGCAAGACCAGTTTGACTGTGCAACATGTTACTGAAAGGGTTCATAACGCAATGTGAATTAGGACCTTGAAAGAGATGTCATCTGTCAAAGGTTTGTCTTCTATGAGCCAAATGCTACCAATGGAGTGTTTAAATACTTCTGAAGGCCACATTGTTACAGTATCTCAGGTTGTACTAGGAATCCCATTTGTTTTTCCAGATTTATTCTCTTCAGTATAAAATACATACTGTGGTTCCTGCATTTGTTGTTGTCTTGATGGCCAAGTTAAAACATCTGTTTGTTTGCGGGGGGGGGTCTTGACGGAGGGGCAATTTGCAAACAAAAAAATACATTGTTTTTGTCAAGAAAAATCAACACAACAAAAGATCAACTTTTTGGCAGAGGTCAAAGAAAGATGGTCATGTGCGCACTTTTTGTTGAATAAAGCCATATATGAAGAAGACCACAAAGACTGCATAAATGCTTCTGTAAAAATGTTATTTGTCATTCGTAACAATTCACAAATAAATTATATTATGCCAATAAAGATGCGTCTCTGTCAGCCTATATTATGGAGTCCAATGTTGTGACCATCACATTTTGTCTGGAACCCCCCCGCCCCCCACACACACACACACACACACTTTCCAACCCAGTTCGTAACTTCAAAATGCAACTGGAGCACAGTTTACAACATGAGCTATTCACTGTACAATTTTCTTCATTGTGTCTGTCAGGTCTCAAGGCGATGATGTAAGACAGTCCACTTGTGACGGGAGCCGCAAGTGGCACGGTGTGAGCACAAGCCCAACTGCTGACGCCAACGGTAATGCCAACATGGAGCCAGGAGCTAATGTCAAGTCTCTCATGAAGTCATCTGATGCTGGTGGACAGAGTGAGCAACACTACACACACAGACACACACACGGAAATACAATACTGCAACACCGGCACATCTTTTGTGGAGAGCAAGCGACTTGGTACATCATCAATGTATCCGTAGGTTCTTTGCAAACTGGGAGTTAAGTGTGACCTGAATTGACCTCAGTTAAGTTTTTCGGCTTCTCTCTGGTATTGAAGCAACAAAACTATACACACATTGCTTTCATGAAGAATACAGTAAATGTTTTTTTTTGTTTAATAATGAATTAATCAATTATTTCGGTGTATAATTCTGCTCTTATGTCTCTCAGACGGATCGGGCCTCACCGTTCAAATCCACGGCTCATCTAGAAGCCCTCTGAGTGGAATCCCGATGCGCACCGCACCGGCTGCCGCAGTCTCGCCAATCCAGGTTAGCACAGGACAATTTAGCTCCGAAACCTTCCCTACGGCGGCTGCTGTAAGGCGGTTGCTGTCTAGCTTTGGTAGGCTCGTGCATGGCCAGGGGGAAAGTGTGGCGTGACTTAATATTATTTATGTACGTTTGTCCCTTCTGCAATGCTGACCTTTCCCTCACTGGAAAACAACTGTGTATGATTGTTGCTTCCTCAATCATTATTTGATATGGTCTGTTTTGTTTCTTCCAGAGGCAGTCGTACATAAAGCCCTTGTCAAAGTTGTTGGAAAAAAGAATCAGTCATGGAGACTTTGTTCATCCTCACAGTATGTAACACAGATGGTCTTAATCCGTTTTTAATGTTGTGTTGTTATCGTTATTGTTATTATTCACAGAATGTGGACAGCCGTATTCCACAACAGTCCAATTGAACACAAATCATAGGTTGAGGCTAGTAACCTAGCAACACAAGACAGACCACGTCGAGACAAAAAGGTCAAATGTGTTTGTGTCGCACTTTGTCAAGTAAAAAGGATTTCCAATCTTTCAGAGGGTAGCTTGATGTATTTTTGTCCAACGGAGCAAATGTGGTTACTTCTCTCATATGCTCAAGTAGCAAGTTAGCAAGATGTCAAATGTGCTCCATCCAAAATACTGTACATGATGATGAGTGTCTGAATACTCTGTATTCTGATTCCCAAAGGTAAAATTTCAAGCTGTGGAAAAAACACCAAACCGAACATCCTGATGAGGAAGAGTCCATCCCTAGAGTCGATATTCAAGAGCCCTGCTTCTCTGAGAAGCCGCACATCATCTCTTAGCTGCAACCAGGCCAACAGCATGTTCAGGTGGGTCAGGAATATTCTCGAATATTTCACTCGGGTATCTCCACAGCAAAACACATCTTGCATATACGCAAAGATTTTCTATAGGATTTTTTTAGATGATAGTGTCCTCACTTAAGGTCAGAAAAGTGTTTTGGTTAGTTCGGGTTTCCTTTAGTTGGAAGGAAAATGCACTCAATGTCAAAAATGTAAATAAAGTAAATGTTGACTTCCTCAATCATTATTGTATGTGTACTTTTCAAAATGGATTCAATGTTCCTTTAGCAAAGAGGGACCACAAACAAATCAAGTGACACTGGCAGCTGTCCTTTTTCACAAGCTGAGCACAACTCAAACAGTCCACTCATAAACTATTAGAGATGTGGTTGTGTTTCTGCTGGTCAAACACAACTGCACCAGATATCATTTCAGGTAGATGAGCGCTGTTGGCATTTCATAGGCGTATAGACATTGTGCGCTGTTTGAGTTTTGAAAACCCCTATGTTGTCACAGTCAGGACGGGTGACCACTTCGACTTTGGCAACCCTCAGTCTAGACACACCTTCGCTTTCGCAATCCTACTGTTGACACTGAAAACCCGTCTGACCAGTGTTGCGTCCCATGTTCCCCATCCATGCATCTGCAGCGATATTAAAACATTCTCCGGTGCTTTTCACTTGGACAATACCGTATTGGCCCGAATATAAGAATGTGTTTTTTGCATTGAAATGAGACTGAAAAAGTGGTGGTCGTTTTATATTCGGAGTCTAGACATTATACCCATTCACGACGCTAGATGGCGCCAGATACCATTGAAGCGAATGCTGAACTTGACTCCCCAGGCCAAAGTGAACCCCTGTCACGAAGAATAAAAATTTAAATAGCGGTGGCATGAAGAAGAAAAATAAAAAATAGCGGTAAGAAAGAAAAGAGAAGAAAATAATAGAAGAGATAACAGAAAATGGAGAGACGTAGCGACAATCTGGAGAAAAGATCGGCCAGGTTAACGGTAGCTGAGGAGAAGTTATGATGTCATTTACATTTCAAAAACCAGAAGCCATTCATTTACGCATGTGATTGCACTTCAGTTTACATATTTAAATGTTCAGATATTAAGATTTGAATGAGGCAAAATAACATGCTTTTTCCCTCAAATATATTGTTAGAATCATTTGTTTCAGATGTACTGCATTGGTAATTATTTTCTGTATAAAAATTACTGTAATTTGGTGTTCAAAAAGTCTTTTTCAAACATGAGTCTTGAAAAAGAAGGGGTCGTCTTATAATCAGGGCCGTCTTATATTCGGGCCAATACGGTAATTGTCACTCAAGTGTTATTATTGTTGACCCGTCCAAACAGCAGTGGCTTGTTCCCGTTTTCTGTCTGATATTTGGGTGATGATGCAAGAAAATATTATTGCTCGGTGATGAATGTGCGTCTATGTCATTCTGCAAAATTTGCAATGTTAAGCGACGCCTCAAAGCGAGAACGAGGGAATTTAACAGCCAAGTGGCGTGACATGTTTACCATTTTGAGAGCAATGACCGGGCGTCGTGGTCTTCCCATGGCTCCAGATACAACACAAACACCACCGCAATGACCTTGGGAACAATATTCGTGTCGCGCAGCTCATGTACTCTGTGTGTGTTTCTTAGTTTCATCATTATTCATTTTTCAACTGTTGCCACAACATGCAGCCCATTTATATTGGAGGAGTGTTAACTGCACGGTCAGGGCTGTAATCTGATAAAAGATATTTGCACTACATTTGACTCAAATAGACTTATCTCTTCTCAAACCGTCGATCTCTCTTTCTCTCTCACTGTGTACTTGTGGTTTGTGTTTCCCTCGTGATGGTGTGGAAAGTATGGACCCCTTGGCTGCACTCGCACGGGAGTATGGGGGATCTAAGAGGAACGCTCTACTGAAGTGGTGCCAGAAGAAAACACAAGGCTATCCGGTAGGGATCACAGGTCAAAGTTCTTTCTCACGTCAGTGGGGAGCGCAGTCGCGTTCACTTTTCACTGCCTCGCTGTCCATTCATTTCGTGGGCAATTCTTCCTCAATGGATTGAAAAGTTGTTTTCTCAACGATTAACTTGTTCCACACATTTAAAAGTTTTTCCAAAACAAAAACTGGGTTGGATACTTGTTTATGTTCCCCTCCCACTAGTCAATTTTTGGTTTTAAGGTGCCATGAGTTTCTCCTTCTACCACTTTTCTATTAATTTTTTAAATGTCCTCAAAAGTTTGTGCCACCTCAAAAGGTGTTCAGGTATAAATCTGTATAGTAGTGCAATCCATATAGCTTTAATATCTCAAGGAAATGTCGGACCAAGGGAAACAGTTACGCAGTATTACAGACATACTGAATTAATACATGTGTGATTGTGTACTGCACTTTTCTTTTATATTTTGCTTTGTTTATGTCTGCAGCCTATTTTTTTTCTTTTTTTTTGCTTTTACAGAGAAATCTGTCATAGAACGTCACGGGGGGCTCGACCACACGTGGAAAATGTTGCTCACGGGCACCATTGTATCAATATTTGTATGTTAATTTTTGCCTCCCCAAATTGGTCCATCAAAAATGTATTCATCTATTTTTTACATTTATCTCATTGCATCACTGATTAATTGATTATCAGTAAAACAAATCATTGTATTCATTTCATTTTCATTCATTCATTGTATTTTGTTAAAAACGGCTGATTAATTACACATAATACCATTTTGAGTGAAGATAAATTATTTTATTATTTAGAGTATTTCACAATGATATTTTTAACTCGTCCTTCCTCACCGACAACAAACATGAGCCTTCTGCGCATGTTCAAACATCAGCGTCCACCCCGAACCTGAACCAACGATAGCACATCTGCCATGTCATGATTGTAACAAACAACAAAACGGAGCCTACCGTTGCAATAAATATTATTAATCGGCCATACGAGACATCACCCTCCTCTAAAGTATGATAGCCACGCTGTGTGTGCGTGCACATGTTGATAAAACACAGAATGCTCTGTGATGACAACATGTTGCCTAATAAGGTTGACCAGCGAGCACACTCTAATAGCATGCCTGATAAGATGCTGGCCCATTAGGACAGAGTTTCACGCAAATGTGTGTGGTGTACTACATGAAACACGAGACGGCTCATATGTGGAATTGAATTTCATTTTTAGATGGAGGCCAATAAACGTAAATCAGTTTAAAACCAGCTGTCTCGGAAGGCTGTCATTGAAAACAGAGATCAGTGCGGCCTCGTGTTCCCAGTGTCCACAAAAATCAAGCTTAGGAAACCAGTTTAGACAGGATTAAAAAGATTTAGTGAAGTTGCAGCTGTTCTGATGTCCTCGCAGAGCGTACCCTCCCTGCATTCCTCAGATAAATATTTTTTTTGGGGGCTGGTCCCATTGATTCTCATATGGAACAAAATTTGTGCTAAAGCTCGAGGCGAGTCAGGCCCAGCACCTTTTTAGCCTCCTGAGCCCCAATGGCTTGCTCTCACAGAAGCCGTGTCAACCTGTGTCATTATTTGCACCTCTGAAGAATACTCAGAGATTTGCCATTCTCCCTTTCAGTTTTGCTCTATAAAATCTCTTCCCCCTCGGAGGCGCTTGTCGTTGATTCAGGCAGTGATCCTAGTGTTTATGGATTTAGTCCACATCCGCCATGTGCTCAACCTGTAATTGGATTCTGTCCCTAATAATTAGACAAGAACCTCGACTTTCACAGCCATTGTAACGCTCTTACACTTGGAAGACTTTCTGACTGGTCGGATAGTTGCATGATGAATTCCCGTTTCCTTCTCTGACTTTGTTGCATGTTTACTTTGCCCATCCAGGATGAGAGAAATGCAACTGGGATTGATAGGGAGCGAAGAAAAAAATGTTTAGGTCAGGTGCAGAGTCTTTGATTTTGCGTGTTTGCTCCAAGTACGGATGTTAGCACGCTTTATTTACTTGTGTGAAGTATCGCGTTTATGCAACAGTTAGTATCTAAACTGAAGTGAACCCCAGTTCGTTGCAGCGGGTGGGATATGTTCACTGCCTAATGCCACTTCGGGTTTCGACATCTTGCGAAAGGTCAGGTTGTTACAGTGAAGCTTCTGTCCATAGGAAGACACTAATTACAGACACTTGAATCGCACGGTTCCGCGGATCTGTCATAATGTGTGTATCTCGGGACAAAAGGACAAACTAGCAGGATGATTCGTGGTCGTCTGTCAAGGCTGTCAAGTCTGCTTGGACTGTGATAAGGTCAGTGCAGTTAGCAGTACATTTACATTTTTTAAAAACTCTTCTTGGCTCCAGACTCAAAGTTGCAATAGTTCAACCATGAAGCTCTTGAATTTGTCCATGACCAAAAAAAAATTGGGATGTCAACCACAAACAAAATATTGTGCTACGTAATTGAACGGACCGTTTAATCCTGATATACTCTTCCAGTCCAATTTCACAGCTATACAAATATTCTAAAAGTCAGTCTTTTGAGATGGCATTTCCTCAAGTGACCCAAAATACACAACATTGACACATTCAAATTGTCGGGGGAGGGGGCAAGGGTGGATTGTACAGTTTAAAACTGAGGTTCTCCTGTGTCAAATTTCACCCGTGTCCACTAAAATTTATTTTATATTTGCTACGGTTGCATGTTAAATCAAGGAAAATTGTGGAAATCTTAAAACTGTACATACTAATAACGTTTTTTTTTAATTGAAAAATGTTTACCCCTTTTATGCACCCTGCAACCTGATAACATGATAAGCTGTCCACTGTAGCAACTGGTGTCCCTCAAAGGGTTAATGGGAGAGTGCATGTTACCAACCAAACTGCCTGCGTTTCCAATATATTTGCACCGTTGGCAAAATTTTCCGTCAGACAGGAGCCTAATTGCAAAGTGCAACGGGAAACGTGAGCTATTGTGCGCGGTGATGTACAAAGAAAGTCTGCGTGATTATATCTGCATACAAAGCGTGATGTCACACATACCTGAATCAATAATGGAGCAGGAGACATAGCGGTAAGTGTGTGTGTGTGTGTGTGTGTGTGTGTGTGTGTGTGTGTGTGTGTGTGTGGAATTAGGGGGGAGGGCTGTCATTATCACAAGAGGAACAGGGAGCACAGCGGAGCTTGTGAACTGATTGTGTCCTATCATCTTACATGGGGCTGTGCAAACACGCATGCTTATTTACCGAATGTGTTTGAGAGCAACAAAAAAAAACATGATGAAAGGAGAGACAATAGCCTACGTGCTTTAAATCATGCATCGGGCTGAGCCTCAGGTGAACTTAAGCGAGTGTGTCCGTAAGTGGGAGCGATATATGCATGCGTGGCCACAAATCGATGAGTGTGGCTCTTAAACTGGCTCTGATTGACTTTGCCTTAAAAGGAGACCATAACGCTGAGGGGCCAATTGCAGGAAATTGGAGTTCAAAAGAGGTCGTTAGCACCTTGGGTCTGAGGTCAACTCAGAACTTGTGATACTTTGGCTTACTTTTTTAAAGTTTTCATGTACTACAAATGACGTCGCCGCTCATCGTCTATGCTAGCGACGTGTAGTGACAAGCAGAATTAACGTGTACATCCACTTTTTAAGGATGTGCTTTGAGATTGTTTAGTAAGATGTAAAATATCTTGGCCTCCCTGCATGAGAGTGAAAAGTATTCAATCATTGTAATTTCTTTTTAAACCGGTTCTTGATAATAATGAAAAAAAGATCACATAGTTCATTAGTTTAAATGCCTTATTTATTAATTTTAATGACAAAATAATTTACATTCGTTTTTTGTTTTTTTTCCCTCGCTCTTCGCATACCTGCCCTGACTTAACAATCACTCAATCAAGAGATGGATGACTTTGCCCATCTCAACTTGACGTTTTTCCAAACACAAAGCGTGATGCTCGACATGTTTTGGATTTGATTGTTGTGCGGCGTGCTTCCTGGAATACACATTTTGTCTCCTTTCTATTCAGCAGGCACTTTGATGTCCCGTTTTAGACGGCAGACACATTTTCTCATTAACCGTACAGGCCAAACAAAAATAAAGGCCCTATTTGTTTAAGATGGGAACAATGAGCAAAGGCTCGAAATGTTAGGCCCAGCTGGGCTTTTCAGAGCACAGCTCATCCGGCCCCTTCTGGGAAGCGGTTTTCTCTCTCACACACACTCACGCGTAGACACACAAACCCGTAGAAAGACACCCCCCAGGAGTGGAAGGAATGGAGATCAGACACCGAATGAGAAAACAATGTTCAATCATTAGTGTAAATTTGTGTGTGTAAATGTAATTTATACCAATTATCAGGCCTCAAGGGAAACGACTACTTATACACACATGGAGAGATGTCAGCGTGAAAGGGAAACACCAACACTCTTGACCTTTCTGCTGGAGAAGAGGTTCAGAGGCCTTTCACAAGGGCACCCCGACAGTAGTTAGGAAGCAGACGCTTATCTGTCAAAAAACTAGATGCCTTTTTTTTTTTTAATTCGAACTGTGACCCGCCACTCCCGAAGCACGGGTCCCTTATAGTTCAGCTGTTTCCACTTCAGGAACGCAGGAGTAGAGAATAACGATCTGGGTCACTGGTGTAAATGCATCATAAATAGCTGGCAACTTTTTTTTTTGCAGAGTCACTGTTAAAGCGGCAGTTGTCTGGCTTTAACAAGAACAAGAGCTTTTCGAGACACCCGCTCATGTGCTGACTCAGTATTGAGACCACTGCTTCTGTTAAATTAACCCATTATAACAATAGCAGGAAATGCTGTGCTATGTAATTCAAGGAAAATTGGGTTATATGAAATGTTTCCTGAAGGGCAGATTAACGTCCAATACAAAAACAGGTCTGGGATCTAGCTGAGTGGCTCCCCTAGGTGGGTGTGGTTTTGCCAGACTACGATACTTATAGTGTTAAGTTTTGGTGCATGGAAAGTTGTGATGACCTCATATGTGTGACGGTACTACATTGAATATCGCAATACTGTACAACAATATTGGATATTAGAGTGCCGCAAGGAGTCAAACTTTGTGAGCGTCCTTTCTTGTTCATGTTTCTATACTTTGATTTTACGATTCAGTTGTCCCTCCTTTTGTCATGCCTTCCTTTTTTTGCCTGGTCGCTGTTGTGGTTGTGCTCATGGGTGGTGAGGTAAAGTGATTGTCTGACAGGAAACATAGCGAGCTCATCCGTCACATGAGCCTCTCAGGCCGATGTCTCCTGCGTTCATCCTTTTAGTCTGATGGCTTTTTTTTTTTTTAACCGCACGTGTCACAATTGACAGTGTGGCTGTTTCCAGCCATTCTTCTTTTTACACTTTTGCATCTGACATCAACAGCTCAGTATCGTAACAGTACGCGGTGGTATCTTGACTTACTTTACAACTGTTTACTGAATGCCAGGGGAACGGTTAAACACAAACACAATGAGTACATCTAAGACCCACTGACATCATACGGAAGCCTTTAGGCACCGCCTCTTCAAGGCACATGCATGTACACAGGCGCTACAACACGTACAGTGCTTACTCTCTTTTCTTGGTTGCGGTTTTCTTTTTTGTTCAAATCAGTTGCCAATGTGTTTTAAAAGTTTATTTTTAAGCAGACTAAATCTATTTTAATTAGCCTTTTATATGGCCACCTGGGTGATAAAACTGGAGCTTTGGAGGAGTTTTCATTATAATTAATTTTTATTTCTATTTCTGTCATTTTTTTATTCCATGTAGTTTTCATTATTTTTCAGAGCGGCGTTGTCAGTTTTTATTCTTGTTTTTGAAAGCGCTCGGAAAACTATTAACAAATGAAAACATTTGTTAGTAGTTTTCCAAAAACATTTGTTAGTAGTTTTATTAGATTTAAAAAATATGCAGAGTACAGGTATATGTCGAGTGCTATAAAAAAAAGTCTCTTAATACGTTTAATAAAGTAAGCTTCAATTCCTTCTGTAGAGACATACAGCAATACCCAATTACAGTTCGGTTTAGTTAGTCTTATAAAGGTAAGATGTGGTTTCAGTCATTTCATGAGCGAAAATGTGAATGAAAATGTATTTGGATTTTACACGGGAAATAAAATGCTATGTCGAATTTACTTAATTTTATTTCGTCAAGTGGGTGCGCAAAATAAGATCATCTGGATCCAGACACTTTTTTTAAGTGGACTATACAGTTACAGCTAATTAAAAAGATGCATCTAAATCAGGGGTGGGCAAACTTTTTGGCTCGGGGGCCACATTGATTTCTAAATTTGACAGGTGGGCCGTGTCAGGACAAGATACAGTACATATAAAAAAAATGTATATGTTGACAGTCCATACCAAACATCAACAGAACAAGTAGTCCCATACCTTTTTTTTTTTTTTTTTTATGAGAACAGTGAAACAACTATGGTATATGTCCTGTATGAAGGTTCAAGTATGTGAGCAACATACATGTGACAACACAAGCAACAAAGTGCAACAATATATTGGCCAAAAACTGCAGCAAGCAGTACAGGTATATGACAAAATATAACAAAGTTAGGACTATTTGCTACAAAATGAGACGTGTAAAAGACCTGGTGGCTTTTCTTTCGACTCACTCATTGTCTCTGACTTGACCTCCCCTCGATCACCACACATGACAGCGTTACTCAGCTGATGTCGCGCAGCGAACTTTTGAAGCCAGACACGGGACGCTTCGAAGTCTTCTATGCTCATAGTTAGCGCTCTGGGACTGGCTTCCTCTCTTTTGAGCGGTCCAGTTTGCGGAAAGTTTTTAGCACGATAGCAGTCAAATCATTTCAGGAAACGTTTATTTACTCGACTGTCCGTCGAGCCGCAAGCAATTCACTCTGGGCATGGAAATAGCCAGAATCGGACTGAGCACAAATCACTTTCTCGGTTTTCAAAGTCTTGGAGATTTGAGTCTTGCAGACTCCAAGCGTCTCCTGAATGTTTCGTACTTTGTAACTCGCTTCGTTTAATAAGATACACTTCACTTTCTCTTCCGTGGCCATTTCTGTACCTTTTCGTTGATCATGCCATGATCGACAGGACGTGAAAATGTTCGCAATTGCAGTAAAACTCACTGCAACAAAGAGTCACTTGCATGTCGCTGTTTTGGATCCAATGAAAGAAAATAGCGGCGCGGACACATTTATTCCGTCGTATCGAGCGGGAGTTGCTTGAGTTGGCGCTACTGCTGGCTTCCGTATCGTCTCTCCCTCCCTCCCTGTGCTCTGCAACTTCAAGTAACTGCGCCACCTGGCGTTGAAATGCCTGTCATTACAAGTCCCAATCATTTATATCAAACCTTAATTGTGCTGTGTAGCAACCTTCGGCGGGCCGGATTAAAAAGCCCAAAGGGCCGGATCCAGCCCGCGGGCCGTAGTTTGCCCACCTCTGATCTAAATCCAGATAATTCTATTTTGTGCAGCCAGAGGAAAAAAATAAAAATTCCGTAAATTTTTTTCTGTGTAGTGGTTTTTTGGTTAGTTTTCATTAACTATTAAAAAAAAATTACTTGATGGGTACAATGAAGCACATTTATTTATTCACACTACTAGTCACCCAAATAGTTTTAGAGAGATTCAGTGATAGTTTGGAGCAAAGTGTCTCACATTCTCTGGCCTTAAACTTGCCGACTGGCAGGACTTTTGAAGTTTATCGGCTGTTAAAATTAAAGCCGTGCAGGTTAATCATATCAGCGTTTCGATTGACCGAAGGCCTCCAAGCAACTTTAACAAGTTCTGCTCTTCATCGCCCAGTCCTCCCTGTGAGCAATCCCCTTCTTCTGAGCCCGGAGTAAAAAAAAAAATTTAAAAATCCATGGCTCTGCCTTTTGTGCCAAGCTAGACGCTTCCTGTCGCTTGATGCCGTGTTTGCTTTTCCAGCGAGCTGCTCTTGTCTACTGCTGTTTTAGCATGCATGCCACTCTCCCGAAACTCTACAACCACTGCTGGCCTCTATTATTCCCACCCACTCCAGGCCATCATTTCAGTCCTACGCTCTCAACAAGCACACACATGCACGTGCCGCCTTCTCCAGCCCCCCTTATCTGTTTAATTGTCATCATCTATTTGTCTCCGAGTGTCTCCATTCTCACAAACCTTTAATCTCTACTCATGTGTATTGAGTATGTCACCCAAATACACATGCACACGGCTACCTATGCAGCAAGATGGGGTGGTTAGGTCGTGAGGCCTACCACGACTGCACACGTCAGATTCAACATGGACGCCGTGACTGATGAATGGTTGAGAGTGAAGGCAAACCACTTTCACTTTCTACCTGTAATTTCCCATCAACCGTTTCCCAACATGAACAGGGCATTGGGTATGCCAACTGAAATGCTAAGATGAACCCTTTCAGGCACAGTTGTTTCTACAGTGGACATCTTATCAGGTTACAGGGTGCATGAAAGGGTTAAGCACATTGATTTGAAATCTGTGCGTTCTTCTTAGCTTTTGATGACGTTGATGTGACACAAAAAGCATACATTCAAACATGGACCGAGTGCATCTCCTCATTCGCCCGGTTCCGTCTGGAATTTTAAGTACTGGGTTCCTATTTCTATAATGTACGCGGGCTGTTTGTGCCCGTGGGTTCAAGCCGCTATTGTCATCTTTGATCTTTGCTTGTTTTTGCCTTGTCAAGCTGTCAGAATTCAAACGGACCTTTTCAAATAAATCCATCATGACATCATCACGAGATCCTCAAGTCAGCCAGCCAGCATCGAAAATGAGGAAGTCATGTTCACACAGATCCTTCCAGCCATGTGAGGCTCACGAGGGTATTAAAAATACATTCTAACCTTTTAGGGACGCTTCTGATAAAGTGCACAGCAAATCGTACTTGAGTCAAAGTACAGATTCTCATGGTCAAATGCTACTCAAATTTAAAGTCCAAGTGGATAAGTTCAATGGAAAAAGTATAGAAGAACTTGCTTTTAAAATATAAATACCAAACAATGCAAAGTACAAAACAGTCTGTCCTGTGCATAGTAAACAACACCCTGTGAGTACCAAAGTCAAATTTAGGGTATGGCCACGGTGAGGGAGAAGAGAAGCGTGATTCCATTGCTTGCGGCGCACTGCCGCGGGACATATTCCTTCCTCGCTGGCTTCTATTTTACCTAAAAGGTCACCGCGCAAACTGAGGGCCGGATGTATCAACGACATCTCCGGCAACACCACTTCCACACATGATGTGATAACAATATGAAGAGAAATTGACCTTTTAGAAATGTTCGGAGTCAAAGTACAATGGGGGGTCAGGAAAATAAAGTAAGCATCACCCAAACTGTACAAGTTCTACAGGATGCGAGTAACTCTTTGGTTACTGCCCAACATTGCTAGCAGTGGACATTTTCAGATGGCTGGCTTCCATGGGAAATGTCGTCGCTCTTTATAAGTGCCCTGTGATTGACCTGTCAAGGGTGTACGTTGACTTTTGGCCAAAATCAGCAGTGATAGGCTCCAGCTTTCCGCAACCCCGAACGAGATGAGCAGTTCAGAAAATGGATGGAATGGATATACTTAACACTGAAGCATGTTAAGTATAGCCTCTCTCTTGCATTTTCTGTTTGATCGACCTCATTTCGTGTAGGTTTATTTATTTATTTTTTTTAAGATGGTGGGACATTCCGAGGAAGCCAAATGTGTCTCATTAGGAGTTAAGGCATTATTCATGGTTGTGTGGGCTGAAAGCAGCGATTTTGTGTGTGCATTCGTTTCCCCAGGGAGCCATGCAGTTTTGGTGTCCAATCAGGTCGCTAATTGCATTGGCCTGCAGTCACTGGTTTGGATCAATCCTCTGATTAGATATTTGGAATGAAAATCAGCTGGACTCTGGACCTCGGGGCACAGACGGATAACCGGCAGCTTGAAAGCGTCCGTAAACAATCACCTAATCTGTCACTTGTTGCCGGGCTGTAACGCTGACTCGAAGACATGTACAGAACACCTCGACGGTTAAACAACGAGGCTCACCTTCACAGATGTATTCACGTCTGATTTTTGCCGGTCATACACACAAAATACAAAATGAAAACACTTACGAGGAGAATGAGGCTGCAGCCCCTGATCTCACTCCCTTGGCCACACCCCCTCAATGGCACACTTTAGAAAACCAGTTTGTTTCTTTTGATCAGTCATTCTTAAAGTGGTGTTACCAATGTGGCTGATGTGACGCATGCTCCCTCTAGTGGTACGCCAACGAATCACTGAATTAAATGTTTCAAGTGTGCATAAAGTTACAGTGACTCACATTTTTGTTTTTTTAAGGAGAGCAGACAATCTTATCGCCCACTTGATGACTCTGATGTCATCCCAAAACCAAGTCACGTCCATTTCATATATACTAACAGAACGCCTCAGAAGCCAGCATTAGGCTATGCAGAAAAGGGAAAATTCACATCACCCAAAAAATGCAAAACATGTTTTAAAAAAAAAACCACAAACATGCATTAATGTGCTCCAAAAGACACATAACCAACCGCATGAAGTATTATTAAAACGTGACCTTACCTTCATCCGTCTGTACTGTGCTTCTGACATCTGCTTTTATGGCCCTGTAACATGCTTCTGTGCATGCTTGTCACTGAGGGGAAATCACAAAGCACACCAGAGGATTAAAAGGGGATCCAAGAAGATCCGTCAACATCCTACAAAAGCATTAATGTCCCATTAAGAACCAGAGGAATTGTTGTTCGAGGACAGCTGCTTTCATGGTCTCTCCTTGAGGCTTTCAGATTGTTGTCATTTTGTCTTTGGGTTTTTTTCAGTGACCTTTGTCTTTTTTTTTTTTTTGGACAGAATATTGATGTGACCAACTTCAGCAGCAGTTGGAGTGATGGCTTGGCTTTTTGTGCCCTCATGCACACATATTTGCCCGCCCACATCCCCTACCCGGAACTCATCAGTCAAGATAAGGTACAGGAAGACATACAGACACACACTCGGCAACGACTGACTTTATCCCCTCTTGCAATATGTTTAAAGTCAGCTGACTTAACATGTGCCTATACAGGATGAATGCATGGGGATGCAAAAGCTCGCATTTGTTTTGTATTCTTATGGTGGGGCTGCTGTGAAAGATGAAGTGGACAATATTTACAAATATTGTGTGTGTCTACTGTACATAGATACTGTACATACTGTAAAGATAGTGACTCCCTTGCATAGTTGGATCCAGTCATCGGTTTCTCACGGGCTTCCACATTTACAAGTGAAGCAATCAGTGTTTATGCGTAGTTGTCACGTCATCAAGTTTACAAGGATCTTTCCGATTTTAAGTTTTGACAAAGCAATCTTTTCATGGGACCAAGGTTATGACATTCCAGAAAAAAAAAAAAGAAAAAAATCCAGAGGGTATCGTCAATCTCTTTTGAACTTCAATCAGGCATTCGGCGCTCATATCTGAGGAACATTTTTTTTGGTACCGTTAAACCGCGTGACATATTTCCTTTATAAAGTTAGCTACTGGACTTTTTAATAGTTTGGAGGGATCCAAAGACTTGTGTGTTGCTAGTCACATGCTCCGAGCAGCATACCGATCCTGTGGCTGCTGCATTAAAAGAAATGTCCGACACCTGCACTTTATTCATTCTATGTGACAAATGAGTCATGCGCGTTACATTAAGCTGATGACGGAGACACGGCGCTGCCACCGTGCTGAATAATTCAATAGACAGGAGTTGACTTTCATAATTCTTGCTGAGTGACTTCACCCTCGGGGGCCCCAAACAGCCAAGCAGCTCTTTCCAGTGTAATCTGTCCTTCCACTAATCTCATTACTGCCCCCTCTCGCCCTTTATCATCAGATGTTTTTACCCAAGATTGTAATCGATGGCCTCGGGTTTTGGGCAGGTCACAGGCAAACATGCTCTTTTCCAGGCAGACTGCATCAGAACGGATTTAAGAATATCATTTGTAGCGGAGTATTTGATCATCCGAAAACGGAGCGGCCAGTTTGAAGGCAACCATCATGAGTTCGGGAGCTCGCATGCTTCAGTTTATGGGATAATCGGGGCAAGCCAGGGGACAAAGTGCAGGACATTTTCAAAGTTTGTGTTTGTAAGGGTACTTGGGAAGACGACATAGGCCAAAAATGCAGACAGATTGGAGGAAGTTATTTAGTTATTTTTTAGATTAGAATTGGAACCACATTTTTATACTGTAACACGGGGTATTGAGAGGATGCCCTGCGAAACTGGACAATACCCAGTTCCAATTTCCTTTGCATCGACCTAATAATCTTACCGAAATGTCACCCTTGTCGCTATTTTATATGTATTTTTACACCTTTATGCAATCATACTGTCGACTGCTTCATGTGTTATTGTTGCAATCCAATGAGTGGCGTGGAAATGTGACAATGTGATTAATTTTTCCTTCAGATCCGGAATCTGACTCTGGCTTTTCAGGCGGCCGAGAGCATTGGCATCAAACCTTCCCTGGTGAGTTGGAATGGCACAAACTATTTCATCAATTTCACTCAGAATAGGAATTTGTCAGATGCTTTATGGGGCTACTTGACTCCCGGTTGTGCTTTCGCATAGCTACTTTTGTATTGCTGGATAGTCCTAAGTCTTATTGCACTTTTAAAACTGCAGGTTTAAAATGTAACCCAAATTGGGGGAAATAGCTAACCCAACGATGGGTCTAACGCAGACATGGGCAAACTACGGCCCGCGGGCCGTATCCGGCCCGTTGGGCTTTTTAATCCGGCCCGCCGAAGGTTGGTGCACAACACAATTAAGGTTCGATATAAATGATTGCATTCATTTCATTTGGACTTGTAATGACAGGCATTTCAACGCCAGATGGCGCAGTTACTTGAAGTTGCAGAGCACAGGGAGGGAGGGGGAGACGATACGGAAGCCAGCAGTAGCGCCAACTCAAGCAACTCCCGCTCGATATGACGGAATAAGTGTGTCCGCGCCGCTATTTTCTATCATTGGATCCAAAACAGCGACATGCAAGTGACTCTTTGTTGCAGTGAGTTTTACTGCAATTGCGAACATTTTCACGTCCTGTCGATCATGGCATCTAAACGAAGAGGAAGAGTAATGGCCACGGTAGAGAAAGTGAAGTGTATCTGATTAAACGAAGCGGGTTACAAAATACGAAACATTCAGGAGATGTTTGGAGTCTGAAAGACTGAAATCTACAAGACTTTGAAAAACGAGGAAGTGATTTGTGCTCAGTCCGATTCTGGCTATTTCCATGCCCAGAGTGAATTGTGTTACGCGGAGTGAACACCCCTCTTTTGGAATGGTTTGCCCCAGCAGCACGGGGAAGTGCGTGCGCTTGTTCGTACGGGGCAGTATTGAATACAGCGGCACATAAACAACACTCTGATGTCCGGTGTCTTTCTTATGCACAAACCATACAGAAACAAATTGCTTGCGGCTCGACGGACAGTCGAGTACATAAACGTTTCCTTGAATGGTTTGACTGCTATCGTGCTAAAAACTTTCCGCAAACTGGACCGCTAGAGAGGAAGCGAGTCCCAGAGCGCTAACTATGAGCATAGAAGACTTCGAAGCGTCCCGTGTCTGGCTTCAAAAGTTCGCTGCGCGACATCAGCTGAGCAACGCTGTCATGTGTGGTGATCGAGGGGAGGTCAAGTCAGAGACAATGAGTGAGTCGAAAGAAAAGCAACCAGGTCTCTTACACGTCTCATTTTGGAGCAAATAGTCCTAACTTTGTTATATTTTGTTATATACCTGTACTGCTTGCTGCAGTTTTTGGCCAACATATTGTTGCACTTTGTTGCTTGTGTTGTCACACATGTATGTTGCTCACATACTTGAACCTTCATACAGGACATATACCATAGTTGTTTCACCGTTCACATTAAAAAAAGTATGGTAATACTTTTATGCTTTTGTTCTGTTGATGTTTGGTATGGACTGTCAACATATACATTTTTTTATATGTACCGTATCTTGTCCTGACACGGCCCACCTGTCAAATTTAGAAATCAATGTGGCCCCCGAGCCATAAAGTTTGCCCACCCCTGGTCTAACGGATGGGAATGCTTGTACCTCCAAAAAAAACAAAAAAAACATTGACATCACATTGTCAAAGAGCACAAGCCATTGTCAACACTTTTGATTGGTCCAATATTTGTAAAAATAACACACAAACCCACAGTGATAGGTTTGGCCACACTTTTACAAACGGATGCCCTTCCTGATGCAACCCACCCATTTTTAGCTACTTGGGGTCAGCTTTGACTTGGAATTAGCATGCAGCATAAAAGGCCTTGCCTCTGGACGCAACTGGACATTCTCTAAGAATTTTACATGAAACTTCAGTACACAACCCAAAACTCCAAAATGGCGACCCTCTGCAGCTCTTCAGGGCACCCAAATCCGATTTTCCGAAACTTTTCTGCTGGGTTAAAATATTGAACCCAACCTTGGATTAAAGTAGCCCAATCTGCTCCAAGTCCACAGTGGGTGGGTTCGGAAAACAACTCAGCATGTCGGGGTTTGTGTGTGACCCCAATCGCATGACAACAAACATGAACGGTGTAAGCCAAAAACTTGCCGTTGTTTATTACAGCCTTTGGAAAGTCAACTTCGGAAAAAAAAAAAAATCCAAACTGGGATTTACTTAAAGTTCAAGGGAGATGCATGAGGAATCCACAGGGGGGTATCTGCACAGGAAACGAAAATTTCAGGCAATGCTTACCAGAGCTCATTGCATGAGGTTGTGGTACGAACTTGCACTGAGGACTACTTAGGGAGCCAACTTATCTCAACCCTAACGAGCTACAGGTGAGTGATTAGCAGGCGAGCCTCAGGTGAGAGACACTGGCTGAAAAAGGCTGCCTGGCTGGCCCCTCCCTAACATGCCCTTTTTTTAGTATGTACACTCTGAAAACAGTTAAAAAATAAAAATAAATAAACACTTGGGATAGGTTATTACACAAACCAGCCCCCAAAATGTGATGTCTGTTTCATTAAAAAATATATTTATATACACCGGTATATATATAAGGGTCAAATTGAACCAAGTAGCATTTGGTTCCTTTTAGACCGATAATTGGGTTATTTTTGACCCAATTGTTTTTAGAGTCAAAATGTCCTCTCCATTATCCCTATTCAGTAGTAGTTGGTCAGAAAGTAATTGCCAAAATGAGTTGATGCTATTGAACTTTAACTGGACCTTCATTTTGTTATTGTAAAGTGTCCTTGGGTATCTTGAAAGGCGCTTATAAATAAAATGTATTATTATTATTCATTTTTCCGAACCGCTTTATCTTCACTAGGGGTGCGGGGGGTGCTGGAGACTATCCCAGCTGTCTTCGGGCAGTAGGCGGGGGACACAGAAACGAAAACAACCATTCGCGCTCACACCTAGGGACAATTTGGAGTGTTCCATTAACCTGCCATGCATATTTTTGGAATGTGGGAGGGAACCGGAGTACCCCGAGAAAACCCACACCAGCCCGGGGAGAACATGCAAACTCCACACAGGGAGGCCGGAGCTGGAATTGAACCTGGTACCTCTGCACTGTGAAGTTGACGTGCTAACCACTCAACTACCGGGCCACCCTTAATTGGACCTCCTGCTGCTATTTCATCATCCGACTGGTATCTTCCACAAGAGCCTTGAATTCTTCCACCCAGCTGTTTAGTCTGAGTTCCTTCAAGCCATCCCAAATCTGTTTTATCGGGACTGCGCGAGTGGGGTCCCCTCTCATCTGTTTGACAGCAGAAAAGCAACCTGCCGCATTCCGAGCACGAAATGCCAGTAATGTAAATTTGTGCATTCATGTTGGCTGGCTGTCCGGCTACTTTTGAAGCCAGATTTACAGGAAGTACAGATGTCGAAGTTTGCAAGAACGATTGTGTATCATCATCAAGTAGATATATATTTTTTGATAATCCAGCTATGAGTTATGATGTGTCTTTTTTGGGCAGGGTACATTTTTACATTCCACCTTATCACCATGGACAACAGCAGTGTTTTGTCTCTGGGTACGCCATGCAACACGTGAAAGTGATTTAAATTCAGTCCAAAAATCAGTCAAATAAGCAGCTCATTTATCGTGTGTATAAATGAGCTGTTTCTCTATCTGCAAGAGACAGAAGGACCCCCATGAGGACTGCGTAATGCGAAAGAATGTTCCATCCTGACCACAGTTCACTTTTTTTTTTTTTGCGGTGCATCTGGCTACAAGATTGGAAATGTTCATCTTTTTCTTGTCGAACGTAATGCAGTGGGAACCTTTAAAACTGAACACAGGAGGCTCCAATTGGATTTGGAATCCATTTTTCTTGCGGGAGATGTCGCCATCATAAAACCTTTATGAACTCTATTGACAGTCTTTCAGTAACATTTTTACCTAAATGTTGTGTACAAGAAGTCCCATTCATCTATTTTCTAGAGCACTTGTGACTTCAATTAACATTTAAAGCACGCTTTTAGAATGCGGAAAGAAGTCGGAGAAAACCCACACAAGGCTTCCTTTAGGATCAGGCAGTCATGAGGAGCACATTGTGTTCACCATGGCTGTGAAGGAAATGAAAAACCAATACATGACTGTGTGCAACTGTGCTTGTCCATTGTTGTTTGTGTCTTTTTACTGTCAACTTATTAAGTCTTGTGAGACTCAAGGAGTTGTCGGATGATAGCAATGTTGTTGGTGATGTTGAAATCCTTTCAATGCGTGGTTCTGAAACAAGACATAACTTGGAGCGCCACAAAAATAATGTGCAAAAACGATCTACTACTAATCTTGTTCAGTATCTGATGTTGCGTCGGTGTTTCCTCTGAGCAGAACATCGAGGAGCTGATGAAGACCGACCGGCCCGACTGGCAGAGCGTCATGCAGTACGTCTCTCAGATCTACAAGTACTTTGAGACCTGACTGGCATCTGCACTACGTTCTCCTTCCCGACAGACTTTCCTCGCCTCCTCTTTGGTGCTGGACACTTGGGCCCATCTATTTCAGAGCAGCTGCTTTCTAATGCAAAATGTTCAACCGCAATGTGGTCACGTCGCACATTTCTACTGTTACAGGCAAAAAGTGGCAAAGTTGAAGACATGGGGTGAAAGCAAAGTCCACTTTGGGTGAAACTTTCAGGTGAATCTGAAATGCACTTGAACCTTTGCATTTCAGTGGACCTTCTAAACGTTTGAATGCGCATGTCCAACTGTTTAGTGTTTCTTTTTTTTTAAACTCTTCTTTCAAAAGGTGCTGATTTCAAATTTCACACCAAGTGTTTCATGAAACTGACAACATCAAGGGCACAGTCACAACACAAAGGCTGCAGTGCATCTCAGATTCATTATGATGTTTTTTTACTAAAGCCAAACAAAGCAAACATCTTTTAGTACCTTAAAAAAAAAAATCAAAGTGTTCCGTGACTTTCAAATGTTGTGCCAAATGATGCATGTTCAAAGTGTAGGCTACGGTGCTTTCAAAGTGTCATCCACTTGTGCTGGGTCTTAAACAAAATGCAGCAGTGGAAATTGACTGCTTGTATTTTCCAAGACGCACTGCCATGTATAACCTGGAATCGTTACAAGAATTATTTTTCCATCAAAGGGGCACTCTGCTTTGTATACCAAACCTATTGGGAGCCATTCACAGCAACGATGTTGTGGCTGGATTTAATATCTGAACTTGGTGTAATTGCACCCCGGTAAATGTGGGACATGGCAATTTACATATTTTCCTATTCTTTTCAGCACGCATTGTCGCTTTGGAAGTAAACCATTTATTTATTCACGTGCATCCTGAGGAGTCAACACATGGACAATCGTGTGCAGTCATTCATTTTAAGAGCTGTTGCATTAATAAAGGAATGTCAATTTGTATTCATTATTAACACTCATTTAAAGCATCCTAGCGGTGAGGAGGGCACAAATTGGCTCCTTGTTCAGCTGACTGTCATAGAAATAAGATATTTTATTGACTTGGTTTTTGGTTTGAGGCTTTTTGTGAAAGGTGGCAAAAGTAGACGCTGCACTTAAGTGGAAATACAAATACTAGTGTTAAAAAAAAGAATGATCAAAGTATTGATTTATTGCCTGAAGTAAAAAAAAAAAACGTCAAGGCTGAAATGTACTTATTTGTATCATTACAAAGGTAAAAAGAAACCGTTTTTACTGTCAATTGCACACAAAATAGTTTCCCGTTTCCGAAACTGCATCATGCTCTTACTGAGAAAACAGATATCACAATGAAAACAATATGTTCCCAAAGCTTTGCTTAAAACAATAAAATAATAAATTAGTTAATACGTGGGGAAAATAGACCACACATGTATTGTAAGTGTTGTTTCAGATTGGACACAGATTGTTATTTCTTTTAGTCAGAAGCTGGTGCCATGTAGCCTGACGCAACACGATTAATCATTCAAGCTGAGCTAACATGAAACAATTCTCTTTAATATGCCCATGGATGGGGAATAGCTTGCTCCACCAAATCTCTTATCATTAATGTGCCATGACACAACTTATAAAACTCCAACAAGTACAGATAGTGCGCATATTGTATACAAATTCTACACACCCAATTTCAAATTTATCCACGGGGATAAATAAAGTTTTCTGAATCTGAAATGGCATTTTTTGGGGGGGTAATATACTGTATTTTTTTTTTAAATCTAAGATGAATCATTTGAAAATGTCCCACCATTAATCCGACCATAACATGTGCGACTCAATTTAAAAAGAAAACTGAAATCTGTTCAAAGAGGGGGGGGGGTGGTTGCACAGTGTACACATCCTCTTATTACTCGGGATGCGAGTAACTCTAGAGCCGTGGGTTGCCAACACCCGTCCGAACTGACCAGTGTTTGGACCTGTGCATATTCCATTCACCTTTGACGAAGGTTCCAGTTGCATCCGAAGACCATTATTTTGTACTTCACCTGACTGATTTCCTTGGGACTACTTAGGCTGCCAGTTTCTGCCTCTCGCATTGCCGTGATGGAAAGCAGTGACGTGTCTTGCGCGTGGGAGTGTGTACGTCGAGTGTTTGGATGATTCCGCGCGTAATTACGCACGGCTCTTGGGTGGCGCTGTATCTTGGGATTCCTCTTTCATCGTCATAGGTTTACATTTGACAGAGCAGTGCGCGTCTGCGTGTGTGTGTCGAGAGAGAGAGAGAGAGAGAGAGAGAGAGAGAGAGAGAGAGAGAGAGAGAGAGAGAGAGAGAGAGAGAGAGAGAGAGAGAGAGAGAGAGAGAGAGAGAGAGAGAGAGAGAGAGAGAGAGAGAGCGAGGGGGCGTGGCTTGCATGCTTCTTACGCTGGTGTTCCTCTTCGACTTGAAAAGTGCAGTCAGTGGGGAAACTTGGGCCACACAGGAAAGTCTTCACTCGGAGGCCACTCGTGGCGTGGACGCACCCACAGACGATGCACAGCGTTGCAAAGGTAAGAAAAGCAGCAAACAAACGCATTAAAGCAACAGCCTCTGATTTTGATGCTTCATCTTTCTTTTCTTTCTCTTAACTTTCAGATGGCCAATTTAGCAGCTCACCTTCGTGGACTATTCTTCGATCCAAACCCAAAAACTTGCGCCCTGCTTGTAGACTTGTAGGAGGCTCCTCGTCTCAGAAGAATGAATGAGGAAGGAATAAAGACGTTTTACATCGTCATTGAAGTGGTCATTGCTCTCCTCTCCATCTCCGGCAACGTTCTAGTGTGCTGGGCCGTGGCCATCAACACCACCCTGAAGAACGCCACCAACTATTTCCTGGTATCTTTGGCCGTGGCGGACATCCTGGTGGGCTGCCTGGCCATCCCTTTCGCCATCACCATCAGCATCGGCATCCGACTGGACTTCTACGGCTGCCTCTTCCTAGCCTGCTTCGTCCTGGTTCTCACCCAGAGCTCCATTTTCAGTCTGCTCGCCATCGCCATCGACAGATACCTGGCGGTCAAAATCCCTCTCAGGTGAGTGAGGAGCATGCTGTGGAGGGGGAAGTTGCTTGACTCTCGTTGTTGTTCTTTTTCTATGCACTTGTGTATAATGATATAGAAAACAACCAATGGACTCGCAACAAATACAAGACCAGCATTCATTGATGAGGAATTAAATCTGAGCCACACCGAAAAGAAAAAAAAATACTGAATGTTTGTCAAAAATAAATACTTGTGGAGGTTTACAACTCCATTCTCATAAATGTATGGATGTATTATTTCATCCATCCTTATTCTCAAATGGGTCGTGGGAAACCGGAGCGTATCCCAGCTGACTTTCAGTAGGAGCCAAAGTACACCCGTGGACTGATTGCCAATCAATCGCAGGGCACGTTTAGATAAGCAATTATTCTCTACTCACATTCACACAATTGGAAAGTTTTTAATGAACCTAACTTGTTTTGGGGGAAAGTCGGAACTGACATTTGAACCCCGAACCTCGAAACGGTGAACCAAATCTACTAACCACTAAACAAACACGCTGCCCAGAATGTATCCTGTCCTGTAATGGGAAATGTTTTCTGTGTATCCTAAAAAGAATGTTGCAAATAATTCAGAAAAAAAATATTTCAACGGTATTAATCATATTGATGGAGCAATGTTGCATTCATTCGCATTAATTTTAAAGGCTTAACTCCATGATGGAACCCAACCTCTTGCCCAAAGGCAGCTGGGCTCCAGCTCACCCACACATGTACACGTACATGTTAAAGTTGTACATAATTGTGTTATAAAAGTACTTGCTTGAATCAACACCCTTGTGCAAACAACATTTAAAAAATAAACACGAAAAGCAGATCACAATTCGCCAACATTTTGGGTCAATTTCTTCATGCAAAAAAAAAAAAAAAAGTACCGTAACCGCAGAAAGTAGCTCTGAAACTGTTTGGTGTCTTTTTGAACATTTCTGATCCTTGTTTTTATGGAGAGCTTCATGTGAGATGCTCCGAGAAAGTGACGTGAAGGTGAAAGCTGAGTCAAGATGGGTGTGGTCAGTGTTGATCAAAAACAAGTTATCTGATTAGACACTGTTGCACCAGTTTGCTGTGCCGTCCCTCATAAATGCACTGGACGACATCCAAATTGTTAGCAGAAAAGCATAATAGCCTAAATCATTTTTTTGGGGGGGGGGGTACAATCAATTCAACAACCAGGAATGGTCCAGTTGCCTTGATTCAAACCTTGAGGGATGAAAATGACCCCAATGACTGAGCAAGCACACTACAACATTAATGCAAACAAATCTGTGCCTTTTTCACTTGAACTTTCATGAACCAGTAATACAGTATGTGAACTGCATAATGTAGACTGCACAACTAAACCACCAAACCTATCTCGATACTCTATAAATGAAAAAATAAATATACATTCATTCATCTTCCGAACCGCTTGATCCTCACTAGGGTCGCGGGGGGTGCTGGAGCCTATCCCAGCTGTCTCCGGGCAGTAGGCGGGGGACACCCTGAATCAGTTGCCAGCCCATTTATATGAGAAAATCATAAAGCCAAGCGACCGACCGAAATGAAGCATCCCGCCGTCCCCACAATTACAACCTTTGCAGTTTTTTTTTCCTTTCAAATCAGTGCGATGAAAATGTGAATTTCATTAATTGTTCAGCCCAAGGAAGAAGGAAGTATACCAAAAGTCTCCAGTAGTTTGATTCGCCACAGATAAGTTGCGGAGTTTGAGCCAATCGGTTAGACTGCGTTGTGTCACATCCAGAAGTAGCATATTTGCAGCACTTACTATACAAGTCCGACTGACGGCTGTTGACTTCGCAATCACAAATCTGCTACATTAGCTCATCAAAGAGGTGTGAATGAAAAAGCGCTGGATAAGGAGATCGCGTGCACAACGGTTGCTGTGGTTTCTCTGCTCGTCTAAAAGCCAACGCACTGTTGAGTGTGCCCTACCGTGGGGCTCTTTCACCGAGATGGTCTGTCATTTCCATTTGCCTCAAACGTTGGCAAATGGTTGGGAGGAAAGTCAACTTTGTGGCTTTGCAAATGCATCCATGTAGCTTTGGAAATTGAACACAATCCATTCCATCAAGCTATTTGAGCTTTTATTTGTTTAGAAACAAGTCACACAATAGAAAAAACCCCAATTAAACTACATCTGAGTACAAGTTGTGTGTGTAAATCTGGCCACATTTTTTCGGAAACTTTTGTTTCAAGCTAGTTCAACATGATAAAAAAAAAAAAGCATGACAATAAAATGCAGTTGCAATTCTGCAATATGATTAGATAAGAGACAAGAAGTATAAATGTCTCGTTTGGCTCAGCGGAGTTCAGCTTCTGGCTTGCGTGCATCATGGCTATTGATGTGCTTTTGGCAGCAGACCATCAAACTTGATCATTCCTTTGCGATGGCATCACGTCAATGTGAATATCAGTCCAGCAATACAATTGTCCAATGGCATGAAAAAATAGCAGCCCTTCTAAATACTATTGTGTGTATATGTGTGTGTGTGTGTGTGTGTGTGTGTACAGTAATCCCTCATTTATCGCGGTTAATGGGGACCAAAACCACCCGCGATAAACGAAAATTGGCAAAGTAGCGACCAATTAACATATACAGGTAAAAAAAAATGCTACTTTTTTTTAAGTCAGCAAAAAGTCCGCAAACGGTCCACGAGAAGCTGCAAAACAACAGGGAGTCACATAGAGCAACATATACAGTACTGTACTCCATGTATATTAAATATATATATTTTTTATATATATATATTTTTTTTTTAATATATATGTTTGAAAAAATCCGCGATGCACTGAAGCCGCGATAAACGAACCGCGAAGTAGCGATGGATCACTGTATATCTATCTATAGAGATATAGATATCTATACAGATATAGGTATATATATATATATATATATATATATAGAGAGAGAGAGATATAGATATAGATACACACTCACACACACTGCTCTCGAGAGAAAATCCAAATTGGATATCTGCCTTATCATCAGACAGCGACAATACAGTATATGAAAGGACACATACACACAAAGATTAAATAAATAAACACATCAAACCAGAAAACTATATAAAATACTGAAAGGCAGGGAGTGAGGCAAGTCAGTTGATCCTTTACAGGCCATAATATCACGTCAAAACGAATAAACATTTTAATCTGTATGAACACAACTAGGTTAGCCTCATTGCTAACTGTATTAGCACCACGGCTAAAGCGACTTGAGGACTGTTTGAGCAAATTTCACAAAAAGAATATGAACTGATATATTGATAATATTGTCACAGTTGTACTTGGTGAAAAATCTGGGCCTGATTAGTTCAACACAAAACTACTATTTTGCTTTTTGACTGGCAACAGGTGGATACAAAGGTTAATTGTATCTTCTGCCAGTTAAACGGACAATGCATATCCAGACAGACAACATCTCACACTCATTTTTAGACCGACACTGAGTGGGAAAGGAACCCACTCTGCCTGTGTAGAAATCATGAAAGTAAACTATTATGCCAAAAGTGACTCACATCGAGGGTTGCTAAATTCTGGGGAATTCAAAGTTGGAAATTTTCCGTGGGGAACAAGAATTAACATTATAAGATAGCTCTTAATGGGGAACTTAAATATAATTCGGGAAAATACATTTTAGCATCATCCTGTCAAACACGAGCAGATTTCGTTCAAGTACCCCGATGCCTTCATTTTACCTCAAGTCCCGGTTCATCTCCACTATGTTTCCCAATTTGGAATAGTTCCTGACCCTAACTTCCCATAGACTTTCCAGATACTTAGCGGAAATCGTCCACCGCTTTCTAACACCACTCACAACAGACACACTCCATATACATTAATAGCCATGACATGATGTTGGTGGGCTCTAAAAGGCCTTCCACCCTTGCCACATGCCCACTAATAAGATCAGTGTGGCTCAAATTACACAATGATACACACACGGTACACTGTATATTTGTGTGCGTGTGTTTGCATGTGCGTCCAGTCTGCAGCTATTTGGGGTATGGATTTGCTCTTTGATAAAAATGTTTTTACAGATGGTTGTAGTGCAAGCAAAAAGCCCAGGCCAGATGTTTTCAGCCTCCTGGGACAGGCGACATGCACGCACGCGCACACACACACAATGGACGCTCCCCTTGGGGACCTGTCTTCCCGCTTTGCATCACGTACAAAAAGACCCTGCTGCTGTTGTGTATTGTTGCACTCTTTAAATACCCTTTTAATACATATTGGCCCAGCAGACTATGCTCACTGTTTATTCCATTTGTGGGAGCCATAGTCGTGTTGATGGACAAAGTTGGGTTTGTTAGGTCTCTCATGCTCTCAACTATGCATATTTTAGTTGATTGCAATTATTTGGAATGTTTATGCACATAGGTGACTGTAATTTATCAATGGATTGCTAGATAAATCAGTCGATAAAGTTAATAAATGGAAAGCTAGCGAATAGCATCCATGAGGTGGTGTTATCATGAAAATTTGAACACAAACAGTGCAGCAACACAGGTAGACAGTTGATAGAACAATCATACCGGTATGTTCTTTTTCTGTTATGAAAATCGTGGAACGTTATTGCTGATTATTCAGTTACTTACATTTGTCAGCTCTTCTTCATTTGTCTGCATGACTTCATTATACCGCCGCCCGGCAGCCAAGCTGTCCTCACCAGAAGGTCCTGCAATGAATTAACGTTGATGGATGAGTCTTTTGCCCAAATTTGGTGAATTTGGCATTTTTTTCACAAATCCTTACCATTGGTCAGTCCACAGGGGTTTGCTATTTTTTTGGAGGATGCAATGTTAGTGTTAAACAAACATGCTGTTTTGGGGGGATCTCTAGAAAATAGATCATTTTGGGAATGACAATAGCTGGCAAAGGGGAGGACAATTTTTTGATATTTTTCCATTCAATCTCGATAGAAATTTAAGATGGGGAATTTTAGAAATACAGTACTCCAAATTGTTATTTAAAGGGGAATTATTCGATTATGGGAATTTTGCAACTGTACTTGTGATACAACTTGTGTCCATCTTTAGCATACAGGCTGAGTTGAGCCTGTAGTTGCCGTAGAAGCTACAGCAAGTGAAATAAAATCAAGATTGGTGTGTGTGTGAGGCCTGGCAGAGCTTCCTGGCCTAAGGGCATTGAAGGATGCTTTATGGTTTAGTGGTGTAAGCCCCCCCCCCCCCAAAAGAAAAAAAAACACACAGCAAAGATAGATGCCAGCGAGCTGTCGTCATGCAAGAACTAATCCAGTCACCAATGCGACTAGCCAGCCACTCCCTGAGAGAGGTTGTGAGGGTGGAGGGTGAGGGGTTGTCGCATACAAGCTTAACCAAGCAAGCAGAAGATAGAGAAGAACAGGTGCATAGCAGCTTCAGTGTGGTCTATAATTCATGTCCCTCCCCAGGGGGCCACGCGCAGTTCTGGCTGGTGAGGTGGGGGTGTTGTCGACCACGGGGCAGAGCTCACACGCCACACAGGTCCTATAAGTCCCCAGTTGGCTCTTTTGCAGTTATTAGGAAGCAGACATTGGACTCAATCACGCTAATGATATTCTGGCGAAACGTAAAACTTCCTGCAGGCACTTTTTTTTCTATTTACATTTACTTTCGTTTTTATCACACCTTTTCTTTATCTGATCTTGTAATGTCACACTCCGAAGCGCAAACTGCTGCCAAATTTGACATTTTGGGTCTATGTGTCCATACAGTCATTGAGCTTGTCGGTAGCACCTTAGATTCATCTTCTACATGCAGCAAAAAATGAGCATAGGTTTTGATAATAGTGTGTCGTATTGGGTAGTAGAAGTTTAGAAATGTTTTACATGTTCTGGTGTAAGCCAGGTGCTTAAACCATGACTGCATATCATCGGGAGACAGCATATTGCCCAGACAGGGAGCAGTGGGAAGGATTTGGTGGAATGAACCAATTTTGAGGCAAGTGGGGGTGCAGTATTTTTGTTGTTAAAATACAACATATCGGCTCAGCTTGTGAAGTCACGCGACTACACTCAGAAAACAAGTTATCCGTGATTGGTCATCACCTGAGCCCTGAGCAACTGTGATGTCATTTTCAGTCGGCAGTAAGTGGCAAAATGGCCGCCCCCTGAGATGGATCAAAACTTTTTGCTGCTTAATTAATATTTCACTCATCAAAATGTTGTGCTTAGTGTTCACATTTCACATCAAATTTATATATATTTATTTTTTATTTATTTTTTGCAGAGTAATATGTGTGAACAATCGACTCGTAATATCCCCCTTAAAGTGAAAGCTGATGATTTGGGAGTAGGAGTCAACGGCATCTCTTGGGAAGTTGCGGAGGTCATAAGGATCGTTTGGTGCTACGTGTGTGTCAGCATGCGCGTGTCTCATTAAGCGTGTGTTGGCCTGACGTCAAGTCAGGAAACAGCCTGCGGGCTTCAGAGAATGCCGCCGACCGGGACGTGCCATTTATCCTTTGAGCTCCTGCTGAGCACTAATAATCTGCTTGATTAGCCTCTTGTGTTTCCACATCCGAAGAGCCTAGCCTTTTGGCGACATGAATTTCAACGCAACAAGATGGGATAGGCGGAGTGAATTCAGACAGAAAATGACATAGAATACAAATCGGAGGGAGCACCAAGAAGGGTTGAAATAAGTGCAGGTGATCGAAGATTTCGTCATTGAGGTCATCGTTTGCGTAACTGAGTGCTTTGGCAACATACGTGAGCACAAAGTGGACTATTATTGAGGAAATGATGCACTTTTGCAACGTTGGGAGTGGGTCAGTTCTCTTTGAGCGACATTTACACCACATCATATACACTGATAGACAGTGCACAAATGCACATCCAGCACATTTCGTCTTTGTCTGGATGTTTACAGACCAGCCCCAAGCCAGGAAACACGACTGGCAAATCCATCCATTTTCAATCGTGCTTATCCGCTTTAGGGTCACGGGTGAGCTGGAGCTTAGCCCCAGCTACCTTGACCCTCTTGACATACAGTAGGGCGCATTTAAACAACCAACTATTCACATTCACCTTTTCACCGATGGACAAGTTAGGAGTCTTCCATTAACTCAACATGCATTATTTTTCAATGTGGGAGCAAGCTGGATAAACACGAGAAAGCACAGGTAGAACATGCAAACGCCACACGTGAAGGCGAGACATTCGAAACCTGAAACTAATAACCGTGCGGCGGGTGTACAAGGTGTCCTCCAATTAACATCACAGATTAAAATTGTTATACCAGTCTGCCAGCCAGACTATTTAAAGGAGTCACTGTGCTGTTTGGGTAAATGGTGTGTGTACCACACTAAACATGGCACAGAGGATGCAAAGGAGAGAGTTGTCTCATGAGATGAGAAAGAAAATTATAGACAAGCATGTTAAAAGTAACGGCTATAAGACCATCTCGCAAAAGCTTGATGTTCCTGTGATTACACTACTTCCCCGGACGTGGCTAAGTCGGAAAATTGATGGAGAGATAACTTACCATACCTTAATTTGTAATTTTTTTTCTTGAAATGCAGGTACAAGGAGTTGATGACAGGAAAGACGGCCAGAGAGATCATTGCTATTTTATGGATCCTGTCCTTTGTCATCGGGCTGGTCCCTTTCTTCGGTTGGAACGTCAAACACTCGAGTTGCGGGAATGTCAACTCCACCGGCGGGGACAACACTACGAACGGGCAACCGGACGCTGGGCCGAAAGGCGGACTCTTCCGACCGCGGAGTTGCGAGCTCAGGTGTTTCTTTGAGAGCGTGGTGGACATGGAGTACATGGTCTACTTTAACTTCTTTGTGTGCGTGCTGCTGCCACTCCTCATCATGCTGGGCATCTACATGAAGATCTTCACGGTGGCCAGGATGCAGCTGAGGCAGATCGAGCTCAAATGCGTGTCCAACGGCGACAACCACCATCACAGCCTGATGCAGCGGGAGATCCGCGCCGCCAAGTCGCTGTCCATCATCGTGGGGCTCTTCGCCATCTGCTGGCTGCCCGTCCACATCCTCAACTGCCTCACGCTCTTCTACAAGAAGCTGGTCAAGCCCGACGAGGTCATGTACCTGGCCATCATTCTGTCCCACGCCAACTCGGCCGTCAACCCCATCATCTACGCCTACCGCATCCAGGACTTCAGAAACACCTTCCGCAAGATCCTCGAGCGGCACGTGCTGTGCCGCAAAGAGGAGCTCTGCGTCAGCTCCAATGGCAGCAGGCGCACTAGAGACCAGATACACATGACTATCGATCCCCTGCTATAAGACGCGCCACTATTTCCACTGAATGATGTTTACACAAGCAGGGTATATGATGTCATACACGCCTTGAAGATTTGTCGTCGTCGAATAACGTCGTTAACACTACCTGGATGTGCCGGACTGTGAACGGGAGCCAAACTTTGAAACATTCTAAAATGTTATTTATCGTTCTAAGAAGCCCTGATAGAACTGCAACAGTCCAGTTTTTTTTTTTTTTTGTACTGCCAAGAGTCTGTGCAAGTGTTTATTTATTACCGTAATGCATCTCTGTGAATATGAACTCGGTGAGTCTGGACCCGTACTACTTTGTATTACTTGTGGACCTGAATAGGTACAATAGAAGTACTTCTCTGGTTATTTCTAATTACCCCCCCCCCTGCCCACACACACACACACACACACAGTGTTTCCGCTTGTTGAACCTTCAATACTGAGAATAACAGTGTTGTCGTGTCTTGAGCGGTTTCCTTTGGCCACGTGCGTCTCTCTTACAGGTCAACTAATTCAAAAAGGAAAACTAGTTTTTTTGAGTAAATCAACTCCAGTCAAACCTCGGTTTTCGAACGTCTCTGTTCTTGACCAAATCGGTTTTCGACCAAAAATTTCGATTTTTTTCTGCCTCGGATGACGACCGAATTTTGGTTCTCAAACAAACTGAGCGCACTTGAATGCGTCACTTGACTCCTCTCGCCTTCCTTACACAAGGAAGTGACGCTTCCTCAGGTAGACGAGGAAGTGATGCTTCCTCGTGTAGCGTTCCATTGTGAACAGACGTGTTCAATAAAGATTTTTTTTTTTTTTTTAAAGAGCGTGGTTTCGGTTTTCGAACTAATCGGTTTTCGAACAGCCTTCTGGAACGGATTATGGTAAAAAACCGAGGTATGACTGTATACAGTTCGGTTTAAATTGATCCTTACCCAAATTTGGAGTTAATGTAAATTTCTAGCTGTTACATTGGTATATTCTGTCTCGAAGTGACAAAATGAATGAAAGAGGAGATATTTGCTACTTTTGGAGAAGTTATTTGTATTCCTGACTATTTTGAGGGGAACACATTCCATCCCCCCATAGCAGGGTAAGCCTAGTGTTTCGTACTTTTGCCTCACAGTTCTGAAGTTCAGGTGTAAAATCTGAGCTCAAGCCTTACAATGTAGAGTTTGCATGTTCTTCTTGTGCTTGTGTGTGTGTGTGTTTGTGTGTGTGTGTGTGTGTGTGTTCATTGGCCTCTGTAACTTGTCCATATGTGTGAAAGTCGTCGTGTTATGTATCTCTCGTGCCACAATGTCTTCCAAAACACCACAGCTAAAAGATACCCCATTCGACAATTAGCAGGTAGATACAATCAGTCATATCATCAAAATCGGTTTAACTGGATTTATGCTGTGGGTTTAAATGCAGAAATCCTGCAGGGTTTTACAAGCTTAAAAATATGTTGTTGCAAACAAAACTATGCTACGAGGTTTCCTGTTTTACACCTAACTGTATTAGCCCCCCTCCCCCCAAATTTCATTAAGTCATATTAACTCCCATGAACGGTAATCAGATAAATGAGAAAGGAGGTGAAAGTGAAGCAGGGAACACTAATGGGTTTATTGAACCGCACCTAACGGCGTAGCTGCAGTGCTCTTTTCTACTGAATCAGGTTTTTTTTGTTTTGTTTGTTTTTTCTTTTTTGCTGGGTGTGGTCAACCCTCAGCACCCACGTACAAAATTGTGTTCCAACTTGAAATGATTTTTTTTCCCAAGACGAGGAAGAACATCTGTTCCACGACAGGAACTCCAGCGCCTATTGCAACTTAAAGGCCAAAACAAAGTCAAAGAAAGAAATTGACATTTCGCTTGCTTTTTTTTATTTTTTTTTATGTCATTTCCTTCATTTCAAGACTCCAAACATTTGACATGTCTCCCCTCTTTGGGTGACACCTGACTGATCTCAAGGGCTAAATATAGCGTGGGTGTGTCAACATTCCAATGGAGACAGCGAAACTGTAACCGCACTGTAATGTTGTGTCTGTATATACGTGTGTGTCACGCTTTTTGCAAAATATTGATGTTTTTTGTGACATAACCATTAAATTGATCCAAATCAACTATTCTGACCATTTTGTGTCATTTTTCAGCTCTGGGAGCAATCCGTATGGATTTACGGTCAAATATTTTGTGACTGACGGCTTTATTGTTATTGTGCATGAAAGTCACATTTATGTGCAGTATTTTGACAAATAAAATGTGTTGGGGTTTTTTTAAGTGGAAAACCAACATGTAGCATGCGGCGTCTCAAGGTTTCCCAACGAGGGAGCTAAAAAGAGAGCAGCGCAACCGCAGTCAACAGATACTTCCCCGGAACTGTTTAAAGGGGACCAAAAAAAAAATAATGGCGTCCCACAGCTAGTAACAAGAAACGCACCGGAATGGTTTTCCATTCCCCCCCGATCACCAGCGGCATACACGTGGAGATTCAGTGGAGACTCACTGAAGGGTCCCGCTGAGCAGCGCTGTCATTTGCTCGTCCGACGCACTTTGCATGTGGGTCACACCCATGGCCTCACACAGGTACACCGCCAGAATGTGTTTGCACTGCAACAAAAGAGCACAGCAGAGTCATCACAGTGATGGCGTGTGTCACAATGAAAGAGAACACATGACGGTCATGACAGAGAAGTTGAGAGACTTTGCAGACGAGCTTGACGTGTTTGCCAAATGTGGAACTCCTTTGCTTGAATTAATGTTCGGTTGTTGCAAGACGTATTAAATGTGGAAGAAATCATAATCCGTATTCTGGCTCACAAGGCCGTTATGGACTTTTTCGTGAGTCATGCTGGAAAAGGGGATTTTTATTTTGTCAGTTTCCCGCACCCCACCAAGCCGGAAACAGAATTGAGCAAAATGGCCCAGTCCATAGCTTGGACAGGACAGAGGAGGAAGGACCTGCACTTCCAAATATCTGACAAGAATTCAAAGAGAGTGTTTTCACACTTTTGCCTCACAGTCCTGAGGTTCAGGGTTCAAATCTAGGCTTTTGCTTTCTTGGCTGAAGTTTGCATATTCTTCCTGCGATTCACCGGTGACCGGTTCAGGGTGTACCCCACCTCCTGCTTCCTTACGGGACGCCATGTTTTGGATGCTCACTAATAAGACAGTTGAGTGCACTTCTGGAACGACTACTACGATGTCTCACCAGTGAGATTTTTCCACAACTGCCTTCTACCACTGCATGACATTTCTAAATACTACTACGCAGATATGAACACGTTGGCAACGCACTGAAATGAGATCAGTCAGATTCAACTGAAATGGGACTCAAGGTTCGTGAAAGAAGACCCTAATCAGCAACATCGGGATTATTACAAGATGTCAAAAGATGTAAAAGTGTTCAGATCATTAACTAAGAGATGAACGGGCACATATTTGGTATCACTCTAACTGTGAAAACAGATTCCGAGCCGGGAGGCGCTCGACTTTCTTTCTTGGTTTGGTTTGGTTTGGTTTGGTTTTATTTGAACATAACATAAAACATATACAGTAATAATAAGGTAAGAGAAATCAGTCATCATTCAGCACAGTCATCATTAAAACAGTTATGTTCAAGGGAATAGGAAGAAGTAAAGAACTTATCTAGTCCTACCCCGTGTTATGTGTTTATATCTAATAAATAGTTTTTATATCAATCAGAAGAGAAAGTGAATAATTCTTTATTAAAATCTATCATTTATATTGACCATATTATTCAAATATTATCTTGTTAAACGACCATTGACTGTCATCCATAATTGCAAACCCCACACAAGTAGGCCCAAATCAAGATTCCTAACCCAAACCTCAGGCAGAAGTGCTAACCGCTAGCTCGCCATGCTTTGAATTCTCGTCACATATTTGGAAATGCTTCTATTCCTCCCTCTGTCCATGTCGGAGGTACGGGGCCTAGGTCGGTATTTCCTCAGTCGCTGTGGAGTCAGCAGAAGGCCTGAAATGACAACAATGTGGCGCCAGCTTACGTCACGATCAATCTCGCTGTATCTCAAACACGCTTGATCCTCACTGGGATCACGCTTCGAATGCCTCCTCTTGTCACAAGCCAAAAACCTTCTTGGTTGATGTCTGGAGTAGTAGTTTTTTTCCACACAGAATTCCTAATGCTAAAAAGAGGAAAGGTGGTGCTTGCTTGCAAATATTTAAAGATACAGTTCAAGTAAAAAAAAATAATAATAATAATTTTTAAAGCATAGACGGACGGCCATGGCCCAAATATGACCCGACCACAAAACATCTGTTGTCCACATTTCAACTGCTTTGTCTCACTACAGACATTGCATGTTTTTTTTTCCTTTTTCCCAGGATGCACGCCAGAAGACAATGGTTGTCGGACAGCTATGCACGTAAAAAAAAAAAAAAAAAAGATGAGATGAACTGCGGACCTGTGATATATATCACGTGTGTGTTCCTGAGGTGGGGTTTGACATGAATGTTTGTCTTCCTGTTGAGATCCTCACCAATAGGCCTTCATTCCTCCGGAGCACCGTGTAAGCAAAGGCGGGACACGGGCAGTAGTGACAGGATGTGAAGCAAGTGTATAAACTCCCAGAGGCTCCTATGACCTGTAAGGAAATCATCCCATTTACTAAAATGGATGCAATTTTTCTGCCGACCGGTCGAGGGTGTACGCCTCCTCTCCTAAGCAACACAATAGATCACCGCAACTTCATTCAGTAACTTCAGTATATTGGCCATATTTGGATGCTCAGAGAGGACCATAGTGGAGTAAAGGATCAGCGAACACAGTGCAAGTAGGGAGCGGCAGGAAGAAAAACATGTTTTATTGCATCCCTGTGGCCCACAAACGCCAGGCAAGGCTGAACGCCGAAAATTAAAAATAACCTCAAAAGGGAGCTTGAAACTTTTGACCGATTTTCAATGAGTGTCGTGATGCACGCTACTCGTCGAACAGAATGTTGCTGCATTTACTCGCCGTTGTTGCGTAAAACACCGTAAAATGTCCAGTAAATAGATCATGTCATATTGGATGTTCTCAATTGGAATAAAATAAGGTTTCATCGGCTGAACTCATCATCTCAAGTTATTTGGAGGAGATGGGGAAGAAACAACTACCGCATTTTCCGCACTAAAAGGCGCACTGGATTATGAGGCGCACCTTCAATGAATGGCCTACTGTATTTTGTAATTTTTTTCATACATTGGGCGCACCGCATTATAAGACGCAATCTACAATGCCTCCACTAGATGGAGCTACACTCCTTCAGTTCGACTCGATAGGCGTTCATGACCGCCTCCGAAAATTGTAAACTAACGATTACTTCAATGAAACTACGAAAACTGAAAATGCATCAAAACAGAAAATAAAGCGAGGAAATCACAATATAAATTCTATAGCCCCCTACAGAATTTATTTTGGCATTTCCTTGAGCGTAGCTCCAACAGAATGATCAGATGTCAGTGAAACAGGACTGGACTGTCTCAAAAGTGTTTGTTATTTATTCCTTTGTTGTGTACTGTATTCACAAGGAAAGGAAATCACAAAATGAATTCTGTAGGGGGGGCTATAGAATTTATTTTGTGATTTCCTTGCTGGATTTTCTGTTTTGATGCATTATTTTCCATTTTCGTAGTTTCATTGAAGGAATCGTTAATTTACGTTTTTCGGAGGCGCTCATGAACGCCTCTCGAGTCGAACGGAAAAAGAGAAGGCAGGGAGACGGACAAAGACGTACCTGTATTTGTTGAGACTGTGAAAACCATGAATAAAGTGTGCGTTTTAAAAAAACACCACAGCTCTCCTTTTTTCGAAGCTGCAACAAAAACGTATCTAATAAAGCAGCGACACAGTTCACTGAACCAACAGCAAGTTTATAACATTGTATGCATGTCTCCGGCAAGGAGCCATCTAGGGGGGGGGGGCTTTTAAGAAAATGGAAGAATTTTCGGTGCGCCTTATAGTGCGGACAATACGGTAATAGTCCAACATGATGTGTCTGCTGGTCTAACGACCACCGGCCGGGTGTCTCTCACTCTCAAGTGTCTCCTGCGGACATTACCGGTAATTCACGTTACCAAGAGAACGTTGAGGGAGATTTACGAAGATCCTAAAGAGCGGATACTAAATTGTGTGTTCATTCACTCTAAAAGGTTACATGCGCTGTTGACAACCAATATACCAGTGGCGGTGACATCGTTTTAGGTTGCGCTGATGATTTTCACTTGTGAGCGGGTCAGCACCTGTGGAGAGGGGCTCCTCCGTACCGCCTCTCCACCTGCATTTCACGCGCGCTATTTAAAATAAAATGTCAAATCATCTTATGCACATGAGATCGGTTTGCATAATCCCCCCCCTTCTTCAATGCGCAAAATGAACTGTAGCAAATTAGCACGTTTGGGAGAGGCAGTCATAGCATTGAGTCCTGTTAGTAGATCAGCTTTCGCATTTGTTTGCAAGCGCCATCGGATTTGCGCATGTAAACTCTTGGTAAATCAGGCCCTGGGTCTGTAGAACAGCTTGACATGATAATGAACACCTACCGAGAGCAGGCTCAATTATTCTCCGGGGGCATCCATAAATTACCTTGCCCGGTGACCTACAGAGGCATAAACACCTCGTTTGTCCAACGTGACACCGCGTTATAAATTAGACACAAAAGAAACAATGACACAGACCTCTGTATCGATGAATAGAGCAGTGTGCGAGGCAGGATGCAGTGAGAAGCGGGAGAACTGTGAAACGAAGCCAGGAAATGCTCGAACAAGAACCGCCGTAGTTGAAAAGCACCTCACGGTTCCCGGTTCTGTTTGTTCAACTCCGGCGTCACACATCACGTGGCTTTGCTGGGCCGCGCGCACAGTAAAGCTCGGCGCACACATGGCATCAAGTGCGGCCATTCATTCGCCGTAGAGGGAACGGCGAGAGTTCAAGCCTCACGAAAGCATCCGTCTTTGTCCTCGCCTGAAAATTTGGCTCTCGTGAGAATACTTCTTGAGAAGCCAGCATTGGGCTAAGTGCCAGGATGTTGGACGGTGCCCCGTCCAGAAGAACCCCAACAAAAACAGGCCTTGAAGGAAATTTAAAGTGCTTGGAGGGGTCATTATGATTCACACAGAGCCTGCGCTGTGCGTCAACATGCTTCTCTTTGGCATCAGAGGACTCATAAACATGCTTCAAGGGCGACCTAACTTGACGACATCAACATTGAGAGGCCTGTGTTGCTTTCGTCCGAGTGGATTCTGGCATAAAATATGAACCGCGGGAGTTATCAAAACATCTAAATGACGCATTACCGCGATCGACTGATATTGTCCTTCCATTGCAAGGAAAGCCATGTGAATTGATGGTGGCTGGAACTTGTGGGGTGTGTTGCCACCATTTAGCAGTGGGGGTCTTAAGCACACTCTAAATCTTTTCTCTTACCAAGACAAAAATTAGATCACGTGGCAGCTCAAAATCTCAAAAGCTATGAAGTTGGGGCGCTTGTATCTCAAGGCATTACTGTTCCATCCTTTTTCTAATGACAAAGGTCGCGGGCATGCTGGAGCCTATCCCCAGCTAGCTGTCTTCGAGCAGCGGGTGGGGGACACCCTGAACTGGTTGCCAGCCAATGGGAGATCACTGTAAGTGCATCAAACAATGACATTGTAAAGTCTTCTATTTAAAAATGTACTTGTGGAAAGTGGGTAAAGGAATAGCGATGTACAATAGCTTGAAAACAGTTCAACGCTCCTATCTGGCAATCAGGGTGGTGATGGTCACGGACATCGGCAAAGGTTTTATTAAGGCAACCTAAACTGAGAGATTCGGTAACATCCAGAAATGTGTGCCATTAACGGCGACAACATTGTTTTGCAGTGTTAGACAATAGTGATGAAAACCGGAGACAAGGCGACAACGCAAGCATTTTACTACACTTCCTGTGGGCAATGATAACCAGCCCCGTGCTGTCACGCTGACTCAAGAGGGGGCGGGGGGGACATTCCTGGACCGACAGACGGTGGAGGTGGACTGAGAACAGAGCAAGGCAGAAGTGACTATGTTGACCTCAGAACCAACAAAACTCCCTTAAACGGTTCCAAAAACAACGCGATGTATTTCTGAATTCAGCAGCACTTATTTTAGTCATCCCTTTTACGTATTTCAGGAACCTGAAGGTGTTTACAGGAAGTTTTGGGTCACACCGACCACAACCACAGGGGACTGCCAAATGTGTTTCTCCCCATTCAATGCATCAACAAGCTTTTTTTTTTCACCGCCGCTTCATCTACTGGACCTGATTGGCTGCGACCCCACTTGACCGTAATGACAAAAGCTTGATTTCGCAGGTGTGAAACTCAAGACCGGAGGGCCAGATCTGGCCCGCAAAAGCAAATGTGTGTCAACTTGCACGATCCTTGTCCCGAAATGTCAAATTGTCATGTGCCATAAATAATGTTGAGATTCTGCAATAATTTGGTTACCCTCCAGTAACTTGAACAATAAATGAAAAATGCGATAAGACGATTCAACATTTTCGTGGCCCTCCGAGGGAAGACGTGACTCCAAAGTGAACTGCGACAAAAATGAGTTTGACACTCCCTGCTTTATATGAATCCGCAGTAAAACGTCATGGTCATTTTTGAGTCATTTTGCTAACTGACAAACAAAGGAACTCACAAATGAAATCACTATCTTGGACTAAAAAAAAACCAACATTCAACCTTACAAACCGACTACCTCGCTGCTATGACAAACTCGTAAAATTCACTTTAGCCTACCCCAGTTGATTTCAGGTGAAAGGCGGACTGCACCCGAGACTGGTCGCGAGACAAGACAACCATTCACATTCATAATCGGCATCCACGGAAGTCCGGCGAGAGAACCACCACATTGTCAATGACTATTATCCATCCATCCATCCAACCATTTTCTGATCCACTTTATCCTCACAAGGGTGGCGGCAGGTGCTGGAGCCTATCCCAGCTGTCTTCGGTCAGTAGGCAGGGGACACCCTGAACTGGTTGCCAGCCAATCGCAGGGCACACAGAGACGAACAACCATTTGCGCTCACAATCACACTTTGGGATAATTTTGAGTGTTCAATCTGCCTGCCCGGAGAAAACCCACGCAGGCATGCAAACTCCACATAGGAAGGCCGACGTCGGGATCGAACCCACGATCTCCGCACTGTGAGGTCGAAGCGCTAACCACTTTTCCACCAGGCCGCCTGACTTTATTATAATATTAATAATAGTTATTGTTGAAGAAATATAGCAAAATGATCCGCTAACCCAGCTCCTATAGTTCTGACTACTGTCTACTGAACCCGTCTTATCGGCTGCACTGCAGCATTCCTGATGAGAACGCCAAAGAACATTTGGAGGAGACAAGAGAGCGCATTAAGACGACAGCAGGCAAAAACGACTTCACTCCACAGATGTGTTAACAGGAAATGACCAACATAATGAAGTGGGTGACGTATCAACTTCTATTTCACCATTTGATGGAGTGGCAAGAGAGCACACGCCATACAGGCTTCCAGGAAGATGAAGCTTAAACTTCATAAGGAGTCTTGAGCTGTAATAAACAAACATTTGAGGCAAGAAAAAAAATCGAGCAAGCAACTTTAAGAGAGCGAGAGGATCAAAAGGTCCTGACAAGTTCCAGCGCATTTTGAAATGAAATGATCAATGTCTATTTGCAGCGATTCTGAGCTACCGACATTGGACAAAAGAATAGGATGTTTAAGGGAGGGGTGGGGGGGGTCGCGTCAGAGACTTGAAATAATGCGAAAACAAAAAGGCCAGATAAAACCGTTCCAAAAAAGAAGACAATACATTTCTGTATTTAGCAGCACTGGAATTTATAGTTACTCCCGTCTGCTTTTCAAACTTGAAGGAGTTGACAGGAAATGATGGTCATGGTGACCACCGCCAAAGCAGATTGCCCACTTTCTATCATCACATTCTTTTTCCCCATTTTTTTCCCTGAGGAGATCACTTGAGGTCAGCTGTTACATGAAAAAAACAACAACAAAAAAAACCTATAAACTACAAGTACGAACACTAAATTATTTCTAACAATGAATGATGTTCCCCAATTTTTGTTTGTTTTTGTTCAAATGTCCATTACACAATGACACGCTGTTTTCACTGGACTAAACTCTTATCTCCCCATTTTTTTACACATTGTCCTCTGTGCCTTATCTACAGTAACAATATTTGCACATCATTTCCTCAATACCTACCGGACCAATATTTGCACATCATTTGTCTTTGCAAAACTCTTGCTTTTTACAGCGCGGTTGATAAAAGACTCTTGAGTCTTAATCGACTAAAACGAATACAGTACAAGGATTGAGCTCTGTGCCAACAAGATATTTTTCAAAAGAAAGAATTTTTCAAAAAGGCACAATGGAACGAAGCAATGCATTTACCGTATCTTCTTAGAGGAGTGCCAAGCATTCATCAATAAATTGACCAAACATTATTTAAGTGATTGAAGTGTGTCCAAAAACGGGCTTTATAAGGGCTAGGAATCAGAAATAAAACATCTACTCTGCTCCCTGGGAGGATATGTGAGGTATGAGATTCCATCAACATTTTGTCTTCCAGTTCTAACAAGCTGAGAACTGTTGCACATTGTGCGACCCGGATTTGTCTCGTGTCACGAAGAGGATGGAAAGCAGGTGACCTACCTGAAAGGCCTTACGTCCACTCGGCGATGACAGACAGGTCACTGAGCGTTGGTCCACGAGATCCAGAGCTTGTACTGCGCAGGCCCCGAAAACAAACCTCAGCCTGACAAACAAGAAACGGACAATGAGAGGGGACAATCATTAACAATAACTATGACTGTTTTGGGTTTTTTTTGTTTTACTTAACAGTACAGTATATTGATTCTCTCCTCTTTCATCTAGTGAGTGCAGAGGAATAGTTGTTACGATCGTATGACTCTCCATGTTTCACATTATGTGTCCTGTTATATTATTTGTGCTATTTTATGTTAAGTGTTCTGTAAAGCGCTTTGTTACAGCTGCAGCTGTAGTGAAAGCACGATATAAATAAAGATGTATTGTATCATATTGTACAAGCAGTGTCACTTCTTCCTTTTGATGATTCAAACGAGGGCGGCATGGTTCAACGGCGGTTAGCTTTTGCTGTTTCTATATTGCAAACACATGCGTGGAACGCTCATTGAAGACGAAATCTGACGAGCCACCAGTCCAGCGTGCACCACGCCTATTCTCCAAAGTCAGCTGGGATAGCCTCCAACTCAACCCTGATGAGGGCAAGGGCTCTTGAAAATGGATGGATGGGATAAATGAAGGATTGTTTGTGATTGACGTCACGGACATATGAAAAATCTCGGCTCATTTAGAAAATGCTGTTTTCGTCAGACCAGTCTTCAGTTTAAATTTGGGGAAGATTTACTCACAAGGGCAAAATATGAAGAGCAGCTAAACCAAAGTATGCTGACTCAGAGAGAGGATGTGGTTCCAAAGCTGGACTGTGAGCTTCAATTCACTGACAAGAAGTCAAACCACACAGCTGGGAATGTCTTGGTATGAGCATCAGCATGACTTTGTGTTTCAGCTAATATTTGTCACTGTAAGACTTTCCAGAAGAGATCACTCTCAAGTGAATTACTAATTTGTGTAAATTTAAAAACAAACACACGATCCATTTTCTAAAAGGACATAGCACAGGTAAGGTGGCGCTATTTGAGGTGACTTTGGGCAAGAGGCAGGGAACACCCTGGACTCGTCACGAGCCAAGATTAGTTTGGAGGATTGGTACTTACGCAATCAGTAAGTCATCAGGAACTGCAAAAGAAAAACATGAACATAATGACACCGCTGCTACTCCTGTGGTCACAATTATCATCCTTAGCTGATATTCTTCAGCTTCTAGTAATCAGGCCAGTTGGGATAAAATCTAAAGCAGTGTCCCTTATTAAGCCTTTTTGGGTGGTGGCCCTGCCTGGGCCACCATGAGCCAAGATGGGGTGGCCCTGCCAGAACCCGTACTGGCCCTGTGTATTCATGATATAATATGATACATTTCAATGATTACATTTGATTAATATGAATTCTAGTTTGCTTCGATCCTATGCGTCACTTGCACGATTAACACAACAGAGGAGCTAAGCATCAAGCGTAATAGTTTAACATAGTACAAATTCAATTCGAATGAAGTTGGGACTTTGTGTTCAACACAATTAAAAACAGGATACAATGATTTGCAAATCATATTCAATCTATATTTAATTGACTACACTCCAAGATATGTAATGTTCAAATCAAAAACGTTCTTGTTTTTAGCAAACAATCATTAACTTATGAACTATTATTATTAACTAAGAATTTTATGGCTGCAACACGTTCCAAAAACGTTATGTACAATATTGAAGGTTCCATTAAGAATCGCGCAGTTACGACGATTTTTTAGTTGACTTTTTCTACTATTCACATAAGTTACCTCAAGTCTGATGAAGTTGTTCTCAAATGAATTAAAGCATTATAATTACTGTATACGAAGGTGAAAATGATTTACGCTTATTGAGTGAGGAATATGAAACAGCAGCGCCTCCTACAGCTACAAATACGAAACTTCATCTCGTTGTAAAACAGACAATACAAGACATATTTATTTAAACAAGTCAGACTAGGAACAGTAGTATTAACTTGAATCATGAAATTTAAAAAGTGGAACAGATAACTTTATTTTAATTCTAAACAAATACAATTTGCGCGATGACATGTCAAACGAATTTGAATAAAAATAGATTTGAGCTGACTTTATTGCGAGGGGAATAAACAAATTTAGGACTGTACTGTATTGTGCTATCTCTGGGTGCGTCCTCAAATTCACTCTAACACCCGTGTACTACTCTGTGTGTGTGTGTGTGTGTGTGTGTGTGTGTGTGTGTGTGTGTGTGTGTGTGTGTGTGTGTGTGTGTGTGTGTGTGTGTGTGTGTGTGTGTGTGTGTTCGGAGAGGCAGAGTGTGCTCCGTTCCCCATTAATTTCCTAAGGCAGCCTACGTTCTCGGCCAATCAGAAGCTCGTGCTTGTAATACTGTAACTTCCATTTGAATTGCATGTTGCACTAGATCGTATCTTATCTTGTTGGCACAGTGTTCTCAGTTAGAGCTCATCGTGAGCGCACTGTTACTCCGTTTTTGGTTCACTTTGAATTTCCAAACAGGAAATTAGACCAAAGCACCGAGTTTCCAAACGGTCTCAATGAACCGGTCCGTGCTCCGAAAGTATTTCTGAAGGCACTTTAAATGCATCTACCAACTTACTTTGAGCAGTTTCCTGGTATGTTTTACGGATATCTCGAAAAAGCTGTTCTGCCACTGCAGGTAGGACGGCGGGCATTTTTCTAAATGAAGACGTCTATTTCCGGAAGTCATCCAGCCAATGGAATACGTCCTCCAGTTAAAGATTTCCGGTTAGGGGTTATGGACTGCCGGTTCAAGCCATAGGGCAGCCATCTTATGTTGCCATTGGCACATGCACATAGATGCATGTAAACATTTTACCCTGAATGACTGTCATGGTTAATGACGTCATTTAACTCGCTCTAGAGCGATGAACCACGTTGCGACTTACTTACATGTTCCAGTTACGTTGCCGTCGCAGCTCGGAATTCAGTCGTAACCCGAGGACCCTCTGAGCTTTCAGACACTGCACGTTAAATGGCTACTTCAGCACTGTTCTTCTAGACCTCCAGTAAAGACATAATTAAACAGAAAATATTGACATTGTCGGTGTTTTTCTTGTTATAAATCATGTTATATCCTGTGAAATATACCTCTACCTTGTAAATATGGAAAGGTTATGAGGTTACATGAATTTATGTATATTGTCACTTTATCCACTCTAAACTGTTTTACTTGGGCAAATTCATAGTTTTTTTAGAAGGCATTTACTGTTCTTCTAATATGTGTTGGCTTTCTTTGCACAAAGTGAACATAAAAATTAATGTGTACACCTTATTGACAAATGACTAACGAGGCCATATGGAACAAGAAGAGTGTTGCTACAAGGACTGATATTTTTCTGTCGTGGAAAAAAAAGAACCACTTTATTTGATTGGTCTGAACTCTTGTAATAGCCAACTAAAAGACATTGTGCCATACAATCATTGCATTTTACCATTGCATTTCATCATCAAAGTGGATACGTTTTCAAGTTTGAATTTAAAAGACAAAAAAATGTCACGCAGGTTTTCTAGCTTGAGAAGATGCTCCAATTTTTTTTCGGCTTCAAGTCAGCTTTCTAGGAAATTCAAGTTTGTAAACATTTTCTGCCAATGCTTTTGTAAACAGCAACCATCCCATCTAAACAGGACACAAAACAAACAAATATGTGGAAACTGCCAGAATAGATCATCATCTGAACATGTGTTGTGAGATAATTAAAAAGCTTTTTGAACGGGTGACAAAACACAAGTATAGAGGATGAGAGACTTGAAAATAGCAAAGTGAAAGTTGAAGATGACATTTGCAATGTGGCTTGTTTCAGTCCCATTATTTAACATCATGGAAATACAATTGCAATCTCAAAGATAATATGGTACAATGTACTCAGAAGTACAGTTACCATTAAGGATTGCAGAATGATGAAACAGGTGAAAGACTATTAAGGTCTGCGAGTGGTGGGGGGAAAAATGCTGAATACTACCAATTATTCGTGAATATACAGACAGCAGGTAGTACGCCATTTGTTAGTTACAAAGCAAAAAAGTGCAAATATGGTGCAGACCATTTTGTTTGGTAAAGTGGGTCATAATTTGCAACGGATTGTTTCTGAGACTTATGAAAAAAGGTACAATAGGGAAATAAAATTGAAATAAACACTGAAGAATATCTCTGAGAAAACTAGTTAAAGCTGCCTTTTTCCCCTCTCAAGTCACAAGGCATGGCAAAACCATAAAAAAAGGTGTGTGTGTCGGGGGGGGCAAAACAAATGTTCCAGACCAGTTTAAACTGTGACAACATTTTAGAGCACAACATTTTGAACATGATGGAAACAGCAGAAACAGCAACATGTTACCACTGTCAGCTTTATGGGGTTGGGGGAGTGGGGGTGGTGGGGGTTGGCTCACTTCATTTATTAGACAGGGTCACGCTATTCCTCATTCGCGTCACTCTTTAGTTCTGAGACCAGTGTTCACAAGTTTCCTCAAAGACATTTCCCTGTCTCGAACGTACTCAGGTGGGATGGATTCTATCCACTTTATTTTGTTGAATATGACACACAGACGGGGCGTGAACATAACCAAATATCAAAACGGTTAAAATTTTGAGCACTGCATGTCCTTGAATGTTTTTCGTATTCAGACAGTGCCGCAGGGAGAAACCACCTCCGTTGTGTCACATGAGCAACAATAAATCACACATCAAGGTGGAGGCTGGTTTGGGAAAGGAGCCAGGGAAAAACCATTGGTGGCATTCAATATCACACACCTTCTTCACTTCGCAATAGAGTGGATTAAAATAAGAAATCAACAAGTTAAGAAAAACACTGCAAAAAGGTTATTCTATTTACATAAGATGATTTTTTTGAAGATGAGTTATAGCTTTACAGAAATTAAACAAAGTCTCTTTTTACATATCAGCTTCACTATATCACAATTCATCCCCTCAGTCGGTCGGGTTCACCTCCCCACCAGACTGGGTGCGGCTTCCAAACCAAAAGTGAGTCTCGGGAGAGCCCAGTCGCTCGTCGGCTGCTTGTACACTTAGCTTACAGCTAGGGGGCGCCATAGCACCAGGAAAGAATTGGACATCATCCTGTCTACGTGACACTTTTGTGTCCTGGAGGGGGTGGAAGAGATACGCCTCATCTCGGGTCTCTTTTAATCCCTTCCTGTGGGCCAGGCTCAGTCATCGCTGTCTGACAGGGCCTCATATTGCTCTGACATCAGAGGCGGCCACACACGCTGTTGGCCCACTGGAGCGCCAGTAGGAGGTGGCTGTTGCTGACTCTGGATGGAGGGGGAAGATATGGAGGTGGGTGGTGTACTGCTCATTATGCGCATGGTCAGTGGGTTGTAAGGAAACTGCATGGAACCTGGAACGAGAAAGACGATATGTACGGAAATGACATTTGAGAATGCCTTAATCCAGCATTAAACAGACATGACTGACCTGCCGACGAAGGTCGGTCATCCCAACTCCATTGGGATTGGGCTTGTGCTTGTCTGTGATAGTCTCCCTCGGAGTGTACGGAGGACACTGAGGAGGGGCGATCACCTCCCAAGTAGGCCTGACCCAGGTTAGGAGACTTTGACTTCCGGCTGTTGGCTTTGTTGCCCTGCTTCTGCTTCACTGTGGGTGTGGCCAAGGAGCAACATGTTAATTTTTTTTTTCCCCCCCTGAAAAGCATGTCATGAATAGACTGAACCAGAGCAAACATTTATGCACAAGGGCCACATATGATTCTTCAATGAATGGACAGATGGACCATTTATTCGTAGATTATGTTTGTTTTTTATCAATTAGAAAATGTACAGAAAAATTCCATTCTTCCATCTTACACTTTTTAATAACCTTTCATCAACCAATAAATTAGAAATGCTATAGCTTCATTATTTACAATAAACCAATAAAATTATCCAATGAAGTAAAAATAAAGTTTACCCAATTTGTTGCGTGATTTAAATACAATAAGAAAACATTTATTAATCTCACAATGGAGAAATTCCAATTCACAGCAGCAAAGTTATGAAAGGAAGAAGTAGAAGAACAAAACATAAAATCAATACATCCTGTTTTATATAGCGCTTTCACAACAGCTGCAGCTGTAAAGAGTTAAATCATTAGCAATTAGCATGTACCTATGCTTGGCGACGGGCTGGCCTCCTGGCGGGTGTCACTGCTTGCGTTGGATGAGTTGCTAATGGTGCCTTGGTGCTCCTCCGGTCTGTCCTCCAAGTTACCCATTAAGGCTTTACGGATTATGTCCTCCAGGCCCAGGTTATTGGCAGGGTCACTGAAGGAGTGGTTCCTCGGGTTGATGCTGCCTAGAAATCACAATGCGACAAAATATACAATGAGAAATGTTGATCCCGACCAAATAGAAGCTCTTTGCTCTCGCGCTGGAGCTGATCCCAGACTTCAGCTCACGAGATCATTGGTGGAACGTATCTTTGTAACTTACTGGAGCTGGTGACAGCGGGCAGGTTGAAAATCTCTGTTCCTGGCTGAGCATTTCCTGTAAGACATAATTAGCTGTTGAAAATCACAAAATGATACATCAAAGTAACGATATGGTTTGATGAGCTTGAAAGTCAAATAGAGCCAGTGAAGATGACACATGTGCCCTCCCTTGCACACACACAAACGACTTGTTTCACCCTCGGGTGCATGCATTGCGGGTTAAGGCGAAATGAAGACAAGAAGCCCCACTTACCAACATCAGAATCACCAACACCAGAGGTGGAGTTCAACTTACGAAAGATCTCCTGCTTTTTGGATTTCACCATAGGTGAGGTGTTCTCTAGTTTGGTGAAGAAGGCCGGCAGATAACTGACACTCCCAGGGGACCGTGAGTCACTCCTTGAAAAATAATCAACAAATCGTTTTGTTTTTTGTTTGTTTGATTTTTTTCCCCGCATTCTGGTCTGTGCAGCTCACGTACCTGATCTCAGAGTTTTCCGCCTCTCGCCTTTGGGGTGCAGGCCCACCAGTCTCCTGCTTTTCCAGGCCTTGATAGCTCTGCGGTGGGGAGATGGGTTCATAGTTCTCCATCTGCCTGCCACCTCTCTCTGGAGACTTACCAGGCCTGGAAAAGGGGAAAAAGATCCCAGAGAAGTTGTCGCGATTATGGGTGATCATTTTGTCCCGCCCCGATGATTCAATGATGAAATGTCCATTTCTGTACCGGGATCTGGGTTTGTCTGTGGTGTTCTCTGGGGAAACCCTGCTGGGGGGACGGTGATGATGCGGGGGCTGGATTGGATTCTCAGGGCTGTAGCGGCTGGGCACCTTGGCTCGACTCGACGAAGACACGGGTGGCATCGTGCTCTGGAACGTGGCGGAGGCTGAAGAGGACACGGCGTCTTGATTCCGCGCAAAGTCTTGCGTTATAATATGCTGCGTGGCACAAAAGGGAAGGATTACAAAACCAGGTCAGTTTGAATCTTTATGCTATATCCAGTTTACAGTACGTCATGTGTGTTTCCTACCGAAATGTGGTCTGCCAAGGTCATGACCCGATGCGTCTTGGGGATTTGAGAATAGCTGTCAGCCTGGGATGAAGGGGGATGCTGGGAACTGGGTTGTGGTGGATCTGCCGAAGGCCGGTATCGACTCAAGTCAAAAACCCGCATGCCAGCTAATTGGATTCGGGAACACAACATGAATGATGTGGAGTGAGTCAGGGTGAAGTAATGCATTGATTTGACATCAGCACTTGACATCGAGTGTATTTATTTTTCTTTGGTGGAATGATTATACAAGATCCATCTTAAATTTTAAAAGGGGACCATTTAGCGTAACAAAAGGTCGTCTGTGATATCCTTTCCTTGGGTTTGCAAGATAATTTGGGTTGGAAATGAGCAGGATGTCCTTTTTCAAAACTATTTTGGGTGGTCGGAAATAACTGATTTTGAATGGTTCATTTTCTCATTCATATGAATCAATATTGCGTATGTAAATAAGCTTTTCTTTGATTTCCTCAGTTTTATATGGCCAACAGCTTCCTTCTGACTGGTTAGTTGCCGATATGTGGGTGCCATGGGTGTTCTCTTCAACGCGTTGGCTCCGTTGACATTTATCAGGCCGTCAGCAGAATTTGATTCCCAAATGAACTTTCAAAACTCTGCCAAAGGAAAATGGTCAAATATCCATCTTGAACTATGCTCGAAACTTTGTGAAAGATACAAAATGTGCCTGGCAGAGATGACATTCGTTCAGGCACATTCAACCAAAATATACTGTCGTCATGTCTATATTTGAGACTGTATGTATCATTTTGACGCTGTGTGGATTTTGGCATTGGCTTGTCCACTTACTACCTGGGTGCATGTGCGTAGTCGTACCTGCCGTCTGTTGGCCTTCGTCCATTTTTTCCTGTTGGGATTGGACTGGGGAACTAGCAGGACTTATCACTTCAATGGCTCCTCCGCCAGTGTTGTCATATCGGTTTGATGACACTGGATTGTGCATGAAAAGAAAAACAGTTTAGAAAATGTGGTCATCTTGATAGATACAAATGCTGCATATTTCTCAGTTGATAATACAGGTTGGGATAACTTCTCATAAACTCACAGCTACTTGAGGAGTCCGAGCTTTGAGAGCTTCGCTCTCGGGAGTCTTTTTCAGAAGCGATCTTTCGGGTGATGATGAAATCAATGAAGTTACCAGTCGTAATGGTCGTTTTTCCATGGGTTCGAAGCTCTTCTTCAATGCGGGACTTTGAGGTTTGTGGCCCTTTATCTTTAACGCCAACACCCTCGGGGTACGCTGGGTGGGGCTTCCCCCCCGGAAGAGACATAGCACCATATGGTACGGATCGCCGGTCTGGCTCCTGCTGCTGTTCCGAGATGCTTGCTGTTCTCCGAGCTGCCAAACACAAGTCGTCATCCCGTTCATCCCGTTTGCTCTCCTTCACTTTGGCCACATCCACAGGTGGGGCAGAGGCGGCAATGTCCACCAAAGCGGCCAGCGCGTCAGCTGCAGTACTGTAGCGAGAGTTACTCTGGGCTGCTGCTGTTGCTGCTGAGGAATGAGGCCTAAAAATAAAATTGGAGGCGTTTTCAGAGAACCCTTTAAGCTATGATGCATTTATTGTTGTCATGCATTCTATTTCCTTTTTATTTGAAATTGAGATCACATGTGAAAGGCATGCTAAATGAATACTGTCAACAGAGCTGTTGGGGTGAATCCAGATCAGATCAAGCTGGTTCGACTTACATTAAAGAAGTGATAACACTCTTGCCCTGAAAGATGCTTGGTCGCTGTTGAACAACCACTTCCTGCGTTCTGAGTGAAGGGGAAGGAGAATGCAGATAGCCTCGGCTTCCTGGCCGGCCTGGTTGCTCAACGCCACCTGATCGAAACAAAATGCACATTCGAACAATGTCAATCATTGGGCTAATGTTGTGGCGATATCGTGCCTTTGCTTTTAGAAATAAACTAGGTGAAGAGAAAGGAGAACATTTATGCTCAAAATGTTAATTAATGAGAATACGCTCACCTCCACGAATGTAATCGTTTGCCCGCTCTCGCATTTCTCGATCCCGCTGCTCCCTTTCTTTTTCCCTCTCCTTCTCCTGTTGCTCACGGTCACGTTCTCGTTCCCTCTCCGCACTTGCGGCAGCGGCAGCCGCAGCAGCAAGGTGGGCTTGGTGACCTAAGAGTAAAATAAAGACAGACAGGTTTATTTATTTATTATACCACACGCAAATTGGATTTTTGAGGGCGAACCGGAAGCATTAAATTGTTCGACAACTGTAAGGCCTGTCATGATAAAACAAAAAGGTTTCCTAATAAACGATCGTATCGGGGGGTTTTTAAGGCCACTGATATAATGATGGTGGACTGACGTGTTTGTTTAAATGTATAGCGATTTCAAAGCCCCCTCGATGCACCTGCATTGAAGAGATAAACTCGTTGTGCTGGTCACGCTGTCAATTCTTTCAACGAATGTTCCCAGAATCAATGGTACATAATCAAAAAATAAAATGGTAGAAAAAAGGCACCATAGAGGTTAGCTGTGAGCAAATGCGCATTCTTGCGCCGGCTCATAAAGATATGACAGAAAGGGTCGCGTGTGCCTACGAACTGATGAGACACATGCAAATCGAACGGTCTAATCAGGTTTCAACAGCAGCTCCACCCTTCGTGTTATATGCCCGTGTGAGTTGGCACTCGCACGGCGGCGAACGATCAAGTTGACTGAGAGAAGAGGCAACGAAGCGACGCAACTGGACGCTGATGATGTATGTCAACAAACACGCATGTAAATGACTATTTATCGAGTCCCCCAAAAAACTATCATGTTAAATTTTTCTCATCGAGCGATAAGTCAATAAAGTAATTATTGTGACAGGCCTACCAAGTCATGTTATTGAGGGTGACATCACAAAGCTTCCTGCAGGGATAATAATAGCATGTCTCGCCATGCATTGTCAAACAGTTCGAACCTCTGGTGGTCTGCACTCATGCACAGCTGTCATGTCATGGCCCAGGCACAAAGTTTTACTGTAAACAAAAAATGTAACCACTGCAGGAAGCTTCTTAACTGATTTGGGTGAATACAGCCCAGTCACGTAGTGCTTACTATTTTAAGATGTCATTGGATATGTGAGTGGAGTTGCATGTTTATACCAAGCGTGAACGCAACTGTCTACTTTTGACTAGATCATTCATGACTTATGCTTACACTTGGTCTGGACAGGAAAGAACTGACCTTGGACACCCTTGTGCAGGTCTGCACGCCATGAGAGGCGTGAAGGAACACAAGATTGCGGCGGGGAAATGAAGGGAAGAGGGCTTGTATTGGGGATGGAATCCTCACCTGGCGATATGGAGGTTGGGTTGAAAGCCCTAGTAGTGAAAGGGGGCTGAGCTCCGGGGAGGTAGGCGATACGTTCCAAAGTGGGAGTACCTGTTCCCCCAGGATGAGGCAACAGGATAGTTGGAGGCATCTGGGCTAGATCAATTATCCCTTTTACAGACAGAAGCAAAGGGCCAATGGTGAACAATAGAAACCAAATCATGTTTTTTCTCAATGTACTAGCACTGCATAAACCCATCACCATCATCTGTCAGTGCTACCAAAAAGTTTGGTAATAGGAAAGTTTCAAGACGATGCAACCACTTGCAAAGTGGATTTTTTTGAGTCACAGCTATCAATTGTTAAAACAGAGCCGGATATATTGCAGCCATATTTAAAATAAGCAAAATGTCGAAGGGGTCATTTGCTTCTGGACATCTGCAAAAGGTATCCACTACTATGTCGCAGCAACAAAGTGTGCAAACTAGGGCCTCTCCCAACCAGGGTGTCTTCTCAGAGAGTGCCAGCTGGTGGAGAACCATACCTCGAGCTCCAGCTGGGTACGGGATAGAAACAGGCTGTTCCCGCGGTGACACCCCACGGGGCATATCAGGCCGGGGGATGACTTGCATCTGCTGAGAAGTGATGTAATCATTGAGGATGGTCTGCCGCGTGTTCTCCATGGTGTATAGCTGGTATGTGTTGTGGTAGCCAGTTGGAGATGGTTGTCTGGGAAACATGAAGGCTGCAACACAGTGGAGCGCAGGAGGGAAACAATTCAAATCTACATGATCTGTATTCACTGCTTAACTAGGTTTTTCCAGCACCAAACAAGGCTGCACATGCTTCATATTCCATACAAGAAAGGCTAGGTCAAGGAATAGCAAACAGGCGCTACAATGACATTAAGCTACCTCTACCCTTTCCGTAATTGATACCTAACATTTCCTTGCTTGAAAACGTTTTTACAGCTTTAGGTAATACCATGCACAGTGGAACATCGGTGCACAAATTTAGCTAACAGGGCTAGCTTGGAAAGAAAATGCCCACTTGGCAATTTAAGCACGATGTGACTGCCAGCCCGCACGTATTTTTGGGGGGGCATTAGATAATTTAAAGGTCAGCTGTGAAGTATTTCTAGATAATCCCAAATGAAATGTGTTTTTGTCACGAATAAAGTCATTAAACAAAATACACTAAAGCATGAAAAAATAATTTGGATTTCGTAAATTCGACAAAGCAAACGTTTTCCCAAAGTGAGTCAAATCCGGAAGTGTGACGTCACTTCAAGGATAACAATAGCAGGGCCCACGCTGGAAAGTCTACAAAGCCAGTCAGAAATCAATTCGGAAAGCCAAGTGCCGACTGTATATGAGCGGTGATTCTAAAGTAATGTAAGGGATTTCAAATAAAATACCAGGATCAATCACTCGATGGAAGGCAATACTGGGGTCAAGATGTGGAGGCAGGTGGGCTCGGTACACTTCCCCTGGAACAACCGGCCGGTGGTGAGGGTCGAAGGGGCTGTGAGAAGCCCTGGGGTCGCCACCCGCCACTGGGGACTTGGCTGGGACACTTTCCCTCTGCGTGGGGGTCATGGAGTTCTTTCTTTCATGTGCACCAGATTTTGCTCCTTTGTGGATGAGAGGGAGACACAACCTTTGTGATCAAGTAAGGCTCACCAATTATGATTGAAATGGTATCATACTGACTAGATTGCTAACATTAAAATTGCCATATTGGCCTGAATATAAGAATGTGTTTTTTGCACTGAAATAAGACTGAGGAAGTGGGGGCCGTCTTATATTCGGGGTCTAGACATTATACCCATTAACAACGCTAGATGGTGCCAGATATCAATGAAGCAAATGCTGAACTTGACTACCCAGGCCAAAGTTAACCCCTGCCACGAAGAATAAAAATAAAATTAGCGGTAGCACGAAGAAGAAAAAGAAAAAATAGCGGTAAGAAGGAAAAGAGAAGAAAATAATAGAAGAGATAACAGAAAATGGAGAAACGTAGTGACAATCTGGAGAAAAGTGGGTCGAAGATCAGTCCAGGTTAACCAGCAGCTGAGGAGAAGTTATGATGTAATTTACATTTCAAAAACCAGAAGCCATTCATTTACGAATGGGATTGCACTTTAGATTTGAATGAGGCAAAATAACATGCTTTTTCTCTCAAATATATTCTTATAATCATTTGTTTCAGATGTACTGTAATTATTTTCTGTATAAAAATTAAGTTGGTGTTCAAAAAGTATTTTTCAAACTTGAGTCTTGAAAAAGAGGCAGTCGTCTTATAATCAGGGCCGTCTTATATTCGGGCCAATACGTGTGGCAAATACCGTCTGATGAACGTCCCAGCATGGGTGAACCTCTGGTCACGGAATTGGAGCTGTAGTTCACAGGGGTCCTGCGAGCATTGGCGTCCTCGTACATGCCTGGGCTGAGCTGAGATTTTGCAGCTTCTTGGTGTGTGGAGCGCAGGACAGAGGTGGTGGAGTTGACCACTGAGGTGTGGCGCACTGCCTTGCTCTCCTCGTACTTGCTTCTTTCCATGGCCTCAAGCTGGGGTAGGCCGTGGGGAAGCTTACTGGGACTGGTGATAAGGGACTTAACATTGTGCTTGATTGTAGGTTGGTTCAGAGAGTGAATCTAGGAGAAACATAGATCATGATCATACCGTAATATCGAACCAAACATATCCAATTTATAAAATGAAATTAACTCATTTAATGCCAACCGTTTTTCTCAAATAAGGAGAGGCGGTGCCAGGCATTTTTTTTACCATTCTGACTAATTTTTGATGGCCTGCAGAAAACTGAGCTCTCTAGCTATATAAGCATGGAACGTACCAAAAAGAAAGCTTTAAACCTCTTCTTTCATCAGAAAAAAATTAATTCCTACCCTTTACCATGCTTCAGTAAAGAGCAGTTAAAAAAGATGTTTTTGTGAAAGGATGCATTTCAAGCAGAACTTGACCATTTTGTTTTTGCATTTGTGATACGTCAAACATCTAAAAAAAATGTTTTCCAACTAAATAACGAAAAAAGGTAACTTTGATTGTAAAATAACAGTTTATTGAAATATCAGCACTGCAGTGATGCATGAACCTATGCATGAACTTTTCATGAATGTTGAACTTTGTGTGTGTGTGTGTGTGTGTGTGTGTGTGTGTGCGCACGTGTTCGTCAAGGATCACGATGGGACTTGCTCATCTTTTTGGGATTTGAAAAATCTCTGTTCTAGAGTTAGCTGCCGGTATTTATCCATGTCCTCACCATCACACTGCTTCTGCACGTCACCTACCTCGAAATGCAGGATCACCATGCCACACCCACAGCCACTCGCACTGTGTGGACCAAGATCTGATCAAAGCCACTCCTGCCATTTAGTGGTTATTTATCAGACTGAAACATTCCCACAGCCTCCATACTGACTGAGGAGGTGAGCGAAGCCCTTTATTAATTTATTTAAAATGAAAAACAACAACCAAAATGTGTTTCTACGTTTTGGCACTAAATGATAGGTTTTTTGCAAATGTATTTCTACTGTTGGCATGAAATGAGTTCACGGGAAATTGAAGACAATAAAATACAATACATGCTGATTGACAGAAATAAACAATCCACCGTTTGAAAAAATCTAACCTGAGACATGGAACCTTCTATGACCCTCCTATCAGAGAGGTCAGGGGTCTTTCTGAGGTCCTGGCCAGACTGGTCCTGTCGAGGGATTTCATGAATGGAGCGTCCAGTCTCTTTGATTGTGTTAACTCCCTCGTAGGGCTTTCCTTTGCCAATTCCTCCATCAAAGGAGCGGATAGGTGGGCTCTCTCTTTTAATCTGCTTCCCATATTTCATAACATCTTCGTATGATTCTGCAGCAGTTCTAGGTGTTCCTAAAAGGTGAAAAGCGCATATTTTATTTCTTCTTCAGTGCCAAAAATAGGCAACTTTATAATTTGTTACCTTGCATGATCGAGCCAGTGATTATTTGTCGGTCTTTAGAATCTCCATGGAGACCCTCTCTGGGCAAAGTTCTGCTTATCAAACCTGTGCACAAACAGGCTCAGTCTTGGTTATACAGAATTGGCAATTAGATACAGTCAATAATGTACAGTGTATGCATTTGTACAATTGCACCAAAGTACCTTCAAATGGAGCTCCTTCCCTGCCTGGGTGGCCCCTGCTGATGGGTCCCTCCATCATGTCATAAGTGCGTTTCAACTCAAGGCCAGTTCTGGGACTATGGGTATTTTCCCTTGGGTTCTTGATGGCTTTTGGACAAATACTATTAAAATTACATCTGTGTATTTGTTCACGGGATACATGCACGCATTGTTCAAAACTTAGTCAGAGTGCTCACCATCATAAGAGAGGATGTGACCACTCTTGCCCTCATAAATAACGTGACCTTTAGCCAGCTGGTCCCTGGCCTTGTCAGAGTTACCCAAGTCTTCTGTGGCCAGTTTTGTGATGGTGCCCTTCAGCAGGTCAGCAGCAACAGTAGATTGGGAAAGGGCTGGTGTGCCCTGGAAAAGGAAGTAGAAGAAAAAACCCCATAAAGGAACATAGTCCAGAAGGAACACATTTGAATACTTTTGCCGTCTCGTCATCTTTACCTGAGTGATTGATCCTCTGAAAGCCAGGTTGTCGCCCATTTTAGACGGATTTCCTCGACCATCATGTATTGATGGACCTGCAAAAGTAGGTCAACTTAGTCCTTACAACAGTTTAGGTGTCCATTAGTACAAAAAAAGCAAAATGTAATGACATCAGAACCACTTTCTCATCTTTACTTGCAAGATAGCTACTTTCACAGAACAGTGGATGCTCGTAATATTAGTTGTGCAGTGTTATTTGGAAATGGTCTTGAGTCACCGCAAATTACTCTCTCGCTCGCTCTCTAGTCTTGAAATAATCTTCAGTTGCAGCCCGAATTTGCAATGGGAAAGAAATCATTTTGAGCGTAACTGCAGCTAAATGTGGATTACCTACCAGATTTGTTGGGATCTTGGTGTCGAGGCAGGCCCAAAGAGATGGAGCCCACAGTGTTCTTACTCCCATCAGGCCCATAGATGGCATGTGAAGGCAGGTATGTGCCTGGTGTTCCCTAAAATAGCGGACACGTCATGATCAGATCGACTCATTCGTATTGAGAAAAGCCAGAAATTCAAATGTGGCATAAAACGTGTAGATGGACAAAATAATAGGAAAAAAAATCCTGACTACCATTGTGTCTGTCTGCACGCTCTTCTTACCTGAGATATTGAGCCCCCATGAATGAAGGACGGTTTGTCGGTGGGTTTGGTGGTTGGAATGAGAGGAGGAGGAGAGGGAATGTTGGGCGGTCGACTGGGTCTGCTGAAAGCCATCCGTGCTCCATCGGGCAGACTTTGGATCAGCTGGTTGGGGGCTGGGTGGAGGACTGAAGAGAATATTGGAAGAGGGGGAAAAAACGGTCACTCTTGCTGAGTATTAGATAACATGGATTACAAAACATTTACTTTGGCAATCTACAAATTTAGAATCAAAATCAGAGCTAAAGCTTTTATTTTTAACAACCAATTTAATGTGTGATCTTTGACCATTTGCTCTCAAAGGTAACCATGACAATTGACAATTTTAATCTCACATAAAACGGACATTTGCACAAGGGTGTGCTGACTTTTTTTGTTGAAAGAGTGGTCTTCCACACCTTAACAAACCCGATGAGCCACAAACCTTTCCTGCACCACAACTGTAAGACTCCATCCTCACCCATTCGCAATGTGTGTAACAAGACACGGAGGCGCCAACATTGAACTGGGCTTCAGCTGCAAGACTTGGAGACATCAAATCCAAGAATTGCGCAAAACCCTCACTTTAGTAGGAGATTATATTAGGACACAGAAGCAATGGCGGAAAACGGGAATGGTTAACAGTGCAGATTGTGACATCACTTCCATACAGCACAAGTTTAACCTCCTCTCATTGTAATGCACACATTACTGTATGGCAGCCAACTTTTAGCTGGCCAAAGGCAGAATATGGTTGCTAATGCAAGACCTGCACTAAGTGCATTTTTCCTGATTCCTTTCGCATTGCCAACCACTGCAACATTAACTCTGATCTGGGAAAGCTTAAGTGTTCCTGGATACCACACAGATATTGCATACTTCATGTTCTTTACTCTTCATGAGAGGGGGGCATCCACTTCCAACTTGGATGGCATTTATGCTGGTGAGAAAAGAATCTTCATAAATCTCTGAGGTGAGAGTGGCCATTACCTTTATGTGTCATAAGTGCTGCCACACAGGACAACGCCCACTCCAAATACCCCACCATCCCCCTCCAAAAAATTAAATAAAATACAATGATGCGTGAATTTGGACTCCACTGGCACCATGAAATGTAAAGCATTGACATTTGTAGGGAGATAAAAATGCACCGCCTTGGAGGCATGAGGAGTTTCATGATTTTGATCCTAAGCTCAAGTGAGCAGTCATCTTCATCATTCAAAGATTTGCTTATTTGGGGATGGACCTTAACGTTAAACGTTGTTGGTTGTACGTGGCTAGTCGTGTCATGGTCATGTATGTATTGTGGCAAATTTGAGACACACAAGTTCAATTTAGAGTTCAATTTAAGTAAGGAACTATGTGACCCAAAAAACAATACTTATCCATACCTTCCAAATGACAAAGGACGAGTCCAGTCCGGTTGGGAGTACGAGTACAAAGATAACTGCACCAAGTAAATCAACCAGTCAGGAATATCAGACAAATTCAATTTCCTAACATAAGAGAGAAAACCTCCAACTAGCATAGAATGCATTCACTGAGTCCCGAAGAGTATTTGCATGTGAGGCGCTGATGATTTCCATCTAAGTAGTCACCGGGCCAATAGAGTGACAAAGGCAATCATGTCCCGATTCATTTTAGTGCTGCTGAGGATGTTCCAAACGGAGCAATAAAAGGAATCTGGTTTTACGAGCGAGCCACCCGAACCCCCGGAACAAAAAACAACTGCATAATGAAACAAAAACCAACAGGTAAATAAAGAACCACTGACCACTGCTATGAATATGACTCACTGCGTTGCTACAGCTGATAGGAGGCCAATTTCTGATGAAAACTGTTTTTGTGAAAATTATGCAGAAAAGGTATTGGCATCACACCAAAGCGCTTCAAGCATCTGGCTCCATAGATAAGAATGGGGAGATCCAACATGCCTCTGAGATGCGAGAGCGACGTAAATCAGTGGTCACCAACCTTTTTGAAATGGAGAGCTACATTTTGGGCACTAATTAGTGCAGATGGCTACCACTTTGATACACGCTGAAATAACCTATTTGTTCATGCTACTGTATAATATTATCATTGTGTGTTATTAAAAATTCATGATATTCATTTAAATGAAGACAAAAATTGTGAAAATACTTTCTCATAATAATTAGGATACAGGTCAATATCAAAATCAAGTACTTAAAAAAAAAATTTTAATCCAAGCCAGTGCTCACATTTGCAGTTTTCATTTCTATAACATTCCTAGAAAATCACAGTGTGCCATCACTGGTGAGATATTTTTAGAAGAGATCCACCGGCGATTCGTGGGGCCATGGGGGCTTCCTGGTGCTTGCGAGTCTCACCCCTGCTCTCAATAAATGCAAAGCATGTCGCGGCGAGCACAAATACCAGCAGAGTTGTTAGCGCGAGCAGTTCCGGTTGAAGCTTGACTGCTTCAGGACCACAAGTAGTATATCAACATTGGACAAACTTGCAAATTCAATCACAATGTGGCTTGCTGTAGACTGGAAGAGACTATTAGTGGTCGAAGATGAAGGTTTAGAAAATGTGCTACAGATGCATGTTATTCAATGTTTCAGCTGTCATGCAGACACCATTTAGAGGCAATACTGAGGAACAAAAAGTCCTAAAAAGGCATTTGAGCTTTTGTTCTGCTCACTTTGGGCCAGGGACATTTTCGATTTGTTTTTCAACAATGAATGCATGAATTTCTGAGAGTTTCAAATCTTCACAGGTCTATTATTTTATTCAGTCATCATCTAAAATCCATTTCAATGAATTATTTGTTTAATAGCAGATTTGTTTTTAAAATGATTCCCATTTTTATTTAGTCGTAGTCAATCTGTTGTGTTTTGTTATTTCAAAAATGTGTTCTATTAATTTCATGTGATTTTATGAAAATGGAAGATGAAGATGCAGAGGGTTTGTGGTCGGTTTAGACTGAAAAGTGGCAAAAATATGGTTTGACCCGCGTGACGATGTGCCGGTGGCTCCTCGGTGGACGCCTGCTGCTGGCGGTCCTCACCCCAACATTTTTAAGTTCAACCTAGCTAGACCCATTAGACGGGACTGCTTTTTCCATTGCTAGCTACAGATGCCATTACGGTCACAGAAATCTTGTCTGGGTGCAGTAATATTGGACAATTGCATGTTTTCAGACTGCAGAATTAGGCGCCACCAACGTAACATTTCGAAGAGTGAAATGAAATCAATTGTAGTTCGGTACTGAATACTCAATTGCCGACGAGCCTAATAATTGAGTTTCCAAAAGCGCCACAGGATTTCTCTTTTCTAGTCTGATGTCTCATAATTTAACACCTTAACACACAGTCAAGTTTTAAATTGGCCAACGGGTGGGGGGAAAAAGAAGAGAAAATATTTTCATGGATTCTGCCCTGAAGCCCGTTTCACAGATAAAACTGTCTCAAAACATGACACTAATGAGTCTTAGCTCAGTAAAGGGAGTCTATATACCATTACGAGGGGAAAGTAGAATGTTTTTGGAGGTGCCTGAGAGAGCAGGCAATGGGGGGAAGAGAGGAAGATGAGGATGTGTGCTTTTACCTGGAGGCACACTGTAGCGGAAAGCATTGGGGATGTTGGGATCAGGTTGGGGTGAGGACTTGCTTAGATCCCTGGGAGGGGGTCTGTAAGGGAAGCCTGGCTGACCAGAAAGGGCCTCCTGGTCCAAAGCCAACGTCATGTCATAACGCATGTAGGGTAGGGGCTTACCTGCAGTACACAGGTATAAGGACAAAGGGAAAGATGACCACTTTTAAATATGATAACTCCTTTCCCTGAAGCATTGAGTGTGACCCAGATGAAAAGGGTGCAAACACCATTCATGGCTACTTGGCTATTCACTGCACTGAAACTTTTGCAACAGAAGCCGTTCTCTCACAGCCCAGGGGTTTGCTGAAAGCCGTGCATGAAGCTATCACACAGCCGACAAGAGTGGATTTGCTACTTGCCCTTCAGAAATGATCTTGTGTACAGCGGCAGCAAACGGCCTATTTGGACTCGGTCAAGTCACAAGTCCCCACAACCTCCTTTCTTCATTCAAGGCAATCTCAAGCATAGCGTCAAGACAGGCTGAAACTCTTTGTGTTTGCATCAGAAAGCACCTTCTTTGTGTGGATTCTGGCTGAGCAGCAGTACAACAGGCAAGACCAACCCCAAGGGTTAACTTAAAAAAAAAAAAGGTACGAAAATAAACACGGCCTGGAAAAAAAAAGCATTCACTATAAATAGTCGGTTGCAAACAGCAGCAGCAGATGCAGCTGAAAGAGCTCTGAACAAGAGAGAGAGGCGAAATAGAACAAAATGGGGCGCTTTTTTTTTCCTCCTACCATCTCTGTCAACCAGACTCGGGCTGCGGGTATTGAAGGGCGGTCTGCGCTCCAGGTCTCCCTGGTCCTGCCTCTGCTTCTCCTCGTGGTGTGCAGACGCATGCACTGCTTTGATCTGATGTTGCAACATGGCAAAACCACTGATGGGCACCGGACTATGGCCATAGGGGCCGGGTACCTTGTGACAGAAATAAGAGAAATGTTGATTCAAATCGTCTGGCAACTGCAGCGTGATGGAAATATGACTTCACTATACACTTCCTGCATATGTTTACTCTTTGAGTTCATAACTGCATTTACAAGCAACTAGTTGTATTTCCAATCTAAATCACTTGCCATTGGTGGAATGGCAGCTGCCCGCTGATGCATCTGCTGGAGGTTGTGCGAGGTTTGCTTGGGTGAAGACACCAGGACCGTGCCTGCGGGGTTGAGCAAAGACGGCTTCTCCATAGAAAGTATTCTGCGTGAGCAACATTAAGCATGAATCTCGGACAGTCGTTGACATCAGTCATTGATATAGTGACGAAGAAAAAACATACCTCTGTCTTTCAGGCTCTGCTTCCCCATCTTCATCAGCACTGCAGGTGGCGCTGGAGTCATTATCGGAGTGGAGCTCCTTCTGCCGCTCGCCATGTTCTCCTTTCTCCTTGACCTCGGGCTCCATTTTAATCTCAACTTCTCCAGATTTCATGTCCACGTCTTGGGGTTCAGTTTTTGGATGGACCACACCGGAGTAGGAAGCCACTCTGCTCTTTTCCTCATGAGAACTCGGCTCACCCTCTGGGCTTTTCTCTTCCTTGACACACAGGCCCCCGTATGAGGGGTCAGAGGTTTTAGCATTGCTGACGGGAACCGGATCTTGATCGGAGGTCTGAGCATCGCCAGCAGCACCGTCCGCTCTTTTGGTGTCACCAGACTTTGTGGGGTCAGTTTGAGAGGGGGAGGGAGCACTCTCTGTATCAGAGCTGTTGTCACCTCCTGGAGATGCAAGAGGAGGAAAATAAACACGTCAAACATAACACTTGACATGCAAAAAGATTTAGCAGTCATACTGGTTTACTGCGATTTGGAATGAACACAGTACAGATTTCAGACAAGAGATTTACAATTTGACGGCACTGAAAAAAAGTGGCATAATAAACCTGCTTCTACTTGATACCACACACATTTCTTTCCAAGAAATAGCACACGTGACACAAGTGGCAAACAGTGTCTTATCTTTGATGTTGTTCATCACATCAGTGTTTGGCGAGCTCAGCTCAAGGCCCCAAAGACACAACAAAGTGGAGACAAAACCCTTTTACACCACCCTCATGATTGTTAATTGAAAAGGGAAAAAAATCTGTGTCCTCCAATTAACGCCGATCTAAAATAATGGTGAGACCTACGAGTCGCACTGTGCATTACAAATAATCAACATGGGTTGTATTATTTGGCTTTGTAGTTGCAGCACTGACAACGCAACATTTTGAAGATGCATTTGATCATCTAACTTAGAAAGCTGAACCTACAAATGAACTCAACGGACACCTAAATGATACCGTTCTTACAGGCCAACCATTTAAAAAAAAGTGTCACATGAGAAGATGATAATTGCAAAGCAAATTAGAGGGCAGTTTCAGTCTCCAAGCCAGTCAAATAAGCATGGGGGGAAAAATGCTTCTGAGCTCCCGCTGTTGCCCAAGCGATAGAAATCGTTTTCAGTTTCAAATTAAAAACATTATATCCCGTAAACGCATTCATATTCATCTATTTGTGGAAGACTGATCACACGCACATTGGTCTCTCTTGTCTCACTCTATGAGCATCTTGTGAACACAACAACAAAAGGAGGTCAAACCTGTTGAATCAAGCATGTGGCCCCAGCACACTGTGTTCAAGCAGCGGGATTTCTTGGTTCTTTACAGGCAATAAAGGTTACGCAACAGGCGCCACTACGACAAATCGTATCTTTTATCTTCCCCTAGCCTCTTATCATTCTTTCTCTCATTAAAACCCGTGGCGCATTAGTTACATGGGCATTCGTGACACGGGCATCAATTCAAATTGGGTCTCGATGTGCCAAATCAGCCAACAAAGTTGCATCAGGTCTCCCCGAGCTCTACGCCAGGCTTCCTCTTTAATTCCTCTATCCTTAGCAATTAGAAATGATGCGGGTTCACAATACAAGGACAAATTCAAACACTTTATGTCCTTGTTCCAATGAGCCCTCGGACTAGCTGAGATAATCACTCATAAAAGTCCAAACCAAGGTGTCAAAGCGTGGTGGGTTAAAAGCGAGCACGTGCTTTGTATCATCTGTTGCTCTAACCTTCACTGTCATCTGCATTGTCGTCATCATCCTCGGGCGACGCTGTGGTTAGACCTTCACCTTGAGACCTTTCGCCACGAGCCCGTCGCGTGTCCTGCGTGGCAGAGAAATACAAAAGTCACTCCTTGTATTTGTACGCAGCAATTTAAACGGCATTCCACATCGGGCCACGCGAAATGTCTTACCTGCTTATGTTGCTGGAGCAGGTTGTCCAGATTGTGTCGTCGCTTGTAATTGAAATAGAAGTTTTTGCACTGTGCCTCACTTTTGGTGCCCACCATTTTGGCGATGGCCGTCCAATTTCGCCCGTGCTCAACTAAACCTGATGGAAAAAAACGAGAGCCATTTTACCACAAAACGCAGTGTGGTAATAATCACCAAAGCCTTAAAAGACGACAGGAACGGCCAAGTCTGGCATAAATATTTTTAAAGCCGGATCTGTACGACAAGAAATTTGTGGAATAGATTGTATAGATCCTGTACTGCATTCGATTTAAAGATGAATCATTGCATCACTCCCAGCTAAGCTACTAAAAACGGGTGTGCAAAACGGGGTTTGGTTTGGTTTTAACCATTTCTGCACTACACTTCTGCACAAATAAAAACATAACGTTGGAATGCCTGCATTGAAATGAAAAAAAAATACAATTGTGACAATTTGCATGCTCTTTTTTTTCTTCTTCTCAATGCATTGCAACAGTTAATCAACAGATCCTGAAAATCAAGTCCATTCAACTGTCTACAAAAATCATCAGTCAGGAAAAATATGTCATCGGGACATCCCTAGACAGAATTGCTTTGTTTCAAACAATCATTCCATCATTCAATTTGATTGATAGATTGAAATTATGAAAAAACTGTTCTTGTCAAGTTTCTTTCCTCCCAGGAAATTGTAACTTGCAACGCCTGTGCTGAAATAGCGCAGAAGATTACAACTTTTACTTGCAATGGAAGGTGGAAAACCGAGAACATATAGCATGTGATTTCGAAAACCCTCTTAATTGTACAATGAGCAAAGGTTAACAGGCCTCTTTAGTCAATGCACTCAAGTTCACATGCGTGTCTGAAACACAAACCTGAATACTGGTAAGACTTCACACTTCAATTCATGCAAATTATCTCTAAATCTACGGGTTCCGTTAGAAAATTTGGACTAAAAGAACAGTAATGCATTTAAACGCATAGCATATGACTTCTTTTATAATTGGTCTATTCTGAGCAAGTGAGCAATTCCAATATTATTCTATATTCAAATTGATCATTTCTAAGAGGCCAGCTGAGCAGTCCAGCTAAATAAAATTCGGAAATGAATGAGTCACCCTGCAACCATTCCTGGCGTATTGAACATGCACATTCATTCTTTTGTGGGTTCATGATCACGTTCTTTCTTGCCGGAGTGTTTGAAATGGGTAGGGCAAGGTACCTTCACAGAATCGTGAGGCGGAGCGGGGAAGGGGAGTGGAAAAACAAGTAATAGCAAGGGTCACAGAAAGAAACTCAAGAGAGGTGAAAGACCGTGAGCTAAAGAACGTAAATAATCAAAGCATTACCTTTTTTGGCGACCTCCATTTCCTCCTCGGTCCAGCGAGAAGTTTCTCCAGTTTCGCCAGCACCAGCTAAATCAGAAGGCAAAGAGACCCAGCCCCATTAGCACTGACAAGAGAAATGGAGGGGAGAGTATGGGTGTAATGGAGCGAGAGTGAGAGAGCGAGAGAGAGAGAGAAAGAGAGCGAGAGAGAGAGAGAGAGAGAGAGAAGCAGACAGAGAGGCTGTCCTCTTTCCAGCCGGCTTCTTGTCATGGCCTCTAATCTAATAATCTGTTTACATTCACAAGCTGCTGAGACCTACTCCCTCTCACTCCCACTGTCGCTCTAGGTCATTCCCCACCTCGTACCCCCCCGCCCCCCAGTGGGGGGAAAGAAAAAAAAAAACAGCCGTCATCCGCTAAAATCCACAAGGGGAGGTCCTTAGGTGAGGTGATGTAGTGCCAGACAGTAGAATGGAAATGGCCTTGGATGGAGGCTGTCATACAAACACACACAGACTGATACACACTGCCACTTGCCTTGACATGGCTGCATAGTTTGTCACGCCCCCACCGGCCTATCCAACAACGACGCGCTTGCGCTCGCACACAAAATTCACAGAAGTGAGCTCCTAACATTGAAGTGAACTCTGGCTCAGTCTCCTCTGTAGTGTGGACTGAAACTGTGTAAACATTTGGACCGATATAGAAGCAGATAAACCCTTGGCATTTACAGTGCGCTTGCCCCCTCCTCAAAAATGGGGGGGTCAATTATCGTACGGATGTCTCCAACCAACGTCTCTCTAGCCTGCAAAGAGTTACACGAATCACATGCTAGTCTACTCAACTTTGCTTTGACCTGCAGCGGCAAAAAAATCACATGTTCTCCTCGTGACAGGCTCTTCTGGGTGGTCATTGGCCGGAGAGGTTTCTCCTGACAGCATATCGTCTCACCTCAGGACAAGAGCTCACCTCTCGTGCACCCTCCCCCTTCCATTACAACTTCAAATAATGAGATGAACCGACGTGCCCCCCACAAAAATCTCCTCTTGAGCTTGTCTGGCCCATAGCTTCCTTTTAGCAGCAACATGGTTGCAGAGGAAGAAAGCAACACACAAAAGCCCCAGTGTAATCACTGAGAGAGATTACAGTCAACAGTATTTCACGCGTGGAGCACGGCCAGAGGTCAGAGAGTTCAAGGGACGGGAGGCCACACTAGCACGTTAATTAATCACATTAAAGGACAGACCTTGCATAACATCGTATGAGCTGATGTCGAGCTCGACAGACATTGGAGGGAGCAGGCGTCGAGATGCCCGGCGTACTTCGCAAACATGGGACAGAAGATACAGATTAGCGCCGAAACAAGATTAACAGATAAGGGGCTTGGATACGTGAGAACCGAAGCAGTCACCATTGGACTGACGGCACTTGTGAGGGTGAAATTGAAGATGTGTGACCGAGTACCATAACAACCGTTGGAGCAGCACACTGCCATGGTGATGGATAGACAACACTGAGGGATATTCAGCATGTCTGTTTACTTAAAGACAAGGACAGCAACCTAATTTTCTGCTTACTAATGTCTGCTTGGCATCATTGTGGCTATGCATCTATCTATCTATGCATGACTTCGTTCAGCCCATGACTAAAATGAAAACTGTCATCTCAACATAAACACCCAATGATGCTATCAAAAGATCTCGGTACAGTATGATATTCAGTATTTCTGGCCTTCTACGGTGTGCTGATTTTGGGTTCACCTTTTGCATCCAGTGAAGCTCCCGGAGTAGGCGGTTTCATCGGTTCCTTTATGGACTTCTGAGCTGTATCAGATTTAGGGAGCTGCGGAGGATCTGGCGCGGCGGCCTCTGAAGCAGGGGGAGGTGCTTCCTCCGCCGCCATGGTGGCAGCCTCGTTGGCCATGGAGCGAGTGGTGATCCTTCCCTTGCGTCGGCCCTGGCTGTTGGCGGTCTTCCTGCCACGCGGCGTGTTTTGCTCTTTTCCGTCTTCGTCCTCCCCACCGTCACACTTGTCTTTGTCCTTGCCAATGTCCCTGTGGTTTTCAAGAAGGAAAAAACAGTTTTAGAGACTGCTTGGAAAAAAGAAAAAAAATCTATCCACAGTTCACTCAGCAAATACAGGCCCTGCACTGTCACGCTCAATCCTACGGCACATGTATATTAGAGGTTCAGAGGACAATAAAGCTAATGGTAGGTGATACCTTCTTGCTTAAATTGACGCAGGGACAAATGTACTATTTTCACAAGTCACCTGGATTCCTCCTTTTCGTCTTTCTCTTCCTCATCCTTCTTTTCCTCATCTTCTTTTTTCTCTGGCTTCTCCGATTTGTCCTCTTCGTTTTTATCTTCGGACTTCTCTTCTTGTGCGGGGCGTGTGATTTGCTGCAAACGGAAACAAAAGGAAAGTGGGTTAATTTTCAGGTTTTCCTTTCAACAATACGGATCGTGCGTTTATTTGGTTACTAGAGGTGTACAAAAAGGATTTGCTGAGGATAATAGTCTGCCATTTTAAAATGAATCCATTGCTCAGAATGAATTCATCTCAATACCACTACATATTGTAATTTTCTGTCTTTGCAAACAAAAACAGCTTCAGATAATACCACCAGTCTGACAACACTTCTGCTCTCGATACCTTCATGCACTTCAGTGGATGGCATAAATTATTCAAAAAAGTTTCGGATTTATTATTCTCTCTTTCCTCCTCATTAGGGTTTTTATGCCCGCACTAGTGTTTCCCCCCGCCCATGCTACAATGCTGGTTGCTGAGTTGTTTGTGCGTCATACAAGCACGGCAGGGATTTGTGTTTCCATTACAACAGGGATGCTCTCTTAAAGGGCTGCCTTGAACAATTGACGGGCTTGTCGACTGACAATGTTTCACAGAAGTGTGCGCAGCCACGACAATGTTGGCGGGCAGTGACACGCATCAAGTCTTCCACAGGAAGTACAAATAATCCAATATCCTCAATCTTTATTCATTTAAAAGCAGTTTACAACATTCGTGTGAGCAAGTTTTGTGACTCGGCTTACCCCGTTACTTTGCATACTCCTCAAACAAGCCAAGCAAAATATCCCAAACATCTTCCAGAGGGGGCCAAATAATGTGCTTGTTTTAACCGTTGTGGCACGCGAAAACTAAACCAATGCCTGTCGGGGGGATTATCAGCATTGTCTTTATCTGTAGACCGCCTATTCATCAAAAGTTATTATTATACTGACTCAACCACGTTTAGGAGTCTTGAGGAATCTGTCAAATTTGGGTTATGTTCAGTACTTGGAAGAAGTAGAATTGAAATCACTCAGCGTAGATTCAGACAATCAATCAGTATACAAATGCCGAGTTCTTACTATTCAAGGAAAACTGCAGATTCCAAGTTGAGAATCTAGGTTAATGTATGCGGGGAGGCCAGCATCCAACTTGGGACTACGACGTTACCTCTGTACTCATTTCCTGTCAATAACAGCTTGTATGTTTTGGCGCTTGACGATTCCAAAATATTTTGCAATCGGTTTCAAGAGCCGAGGCGTTCTCACCAAACTTGTTCTTCAGCGGGATGCTGTTGTGGTTGGCGCATTGAGCGCTCAAGTGTTTGCTTTGGGGGTGATTTGAGAACTGTGGCATTCCTGCTTGGTCTCCAACATTATGTAAAGGGCCTCGAGACAGATGTTTTGAAAAAATGAGACTCTGTGGTGTTGTGGTTGTTCAGTATTTTTAAATGAAGACCTTCCTTGGCAAGACGGACTCGTTTTCAGATTTGCTGATTCACAAGTCTTGTTTCCTTTTGTAAAGCATGTCATGACAGTCTTTCCTTTCCTAGCGAACAAAGCTTCTCGCAACTACCAAAATGCTAAAAGTAGCGGATTGCCTGCATAACCGCTGAAAATGAAATGACTGCTTTCCAGAAATGGTGTGCGTTAAAAACATTCTAATAAATCACGAGACGTTAGCCGCACTGCAAACAAAGTTGTCAACAACAGCAAATATCATTTTTCCGTAGTCTGCCATGAAAGCATCTTTTTTCTGCTGAATCAAAATAAGACATTTGCAAACATCCATTTTTGCCGTGGAAAACAACCACCAACGGTTTTGCCAATTTTCTGACATGTGACGGCTCTAACCAGTAACGGAAACAATCTACGCTTGTGCTTTTTGGACAAAAAGGAAAGTGGCACCGACTGAGATTTTTACGAAAAGAAAACTTAAAATCGTCAAACTTGAAGAGAACAAAATATCCTATGGATAAACAAGTCCGAATGGGTGATTTGTAATTAGGGATGGTTCATCACCATCACACAGAAATATGCAGCTTTTGCGTATAGACACACTGGGGGTGTGGCTTGGGTCTGCTTCCGGCATGCGGACTATGAATACCAGAAAGTGGTCTCCGCGATGGAATATTGAGGTAACTTTCACTCAGGGAGTATACAACGTTGCTACAACTCAGAAAATGGTCTTCTCCAAACTCATCGCGCAACATGAGCAGGCATGCCGACATTTCATGACGGGCCATGTCTGCGGATTTCCTAGAAAGCCCGTCTAAAAATAGCTACGCTGGAGTTTCAAGATGCCTGCTCTGATTTGCTCTCGCAAAATAAAACAGCCAAAAAGAACAAGACTCAGGAGATAGGAAATCTAGTGTTAAGGTGGTTTCAAAGCTAGTAAACATACCTGCAAGCTCATTGGTTGACCATAAAAAGGTCTTTTCTCTGCTGAGAGCCACATCTTACGGGTGCTGTAAATGTGCCTCTACCCTCTAGCGCTTCCATATCTGTGAGAGAGGGGCAGGACAGCACCAAAGAAGGGCTGCCGGGCCAAGGCACTGTTGCACGTAGTCCGGGAAAGTGTTTCAGCGGGGCCACTTAAGCAGCCGAAAGAATCGTCCAGCTCACGTGAATGCACTCATCTAAGCAGGGTCATTCAAGGAAATCCCCGTCACCAGTCTTCTTTGACTGGCACTCTCAGCAACATGGTGAGTTTTGGGGCCTGTCAGATGGCTGGGCTGTACCAAGTGAGCAGTTTGTTGTAAGGGGGCGGGTTTAAGGGCTTTGTCTGTCATAAGAACTGTGGAGACGAGGAAATGGAAAACCAGAGCAAGAAGCCCTCAGTAGATTACCAGCCAGCACTGACTCTGTCGCGTGAGGTTCCTCCCCCTTAAATTCCACTTGCTCTTCCTGTATTCTACAGCACTTGCTTTTTCACTCTTCCTTTCCTTTGGAAATACGAGTGTTCTCAATCTAATTTAACTTGAACTCCCTGCATCTTAGCGGGACTGACTGCAAGAAATTAGCAATGCTGTTACAGTATATTAGTTGTTATTAAAGGATTATTTGAAAAATAGTGAAAAGTATTATGATCAGAAAAAAATGTGTTGGAGGAGGGAATGCTTTGCAATAATCTGTGTTCAAAGACACGGGACAGTTTTTACACAAAATTTGGGGAAAAACGCGAACGAAAGAGCATGGACATGGGTTGTGGTGTGATGGCGTGTGTGGCAAATGAAAAAATGATCTCACTTTGGACTGCTTGCCACAGGGACAGTAGGTAGCGTAAGGACGCAAGTTTAAAATCCACTTTCATTGTAACATTAGGACTACAAAACTACCACGTGCTATGCTTAAAAATACAACTTTTAAAGAACTCCATCTACCAAGATACATAACCATCTTTTTATAACAGCTCGGTTTGATGTTGCTGATGAAACGAATCGTAATCTCACGGACTCGAATCGAATCGTTCCACTCAAAAATGTATCACTACGATCGTATCACGTCCCTTCTAGCAAAATTCATGTCGAATTGTTTTTGATCAAATGCACGCTCCTATTTACAACGCTTACATTTCAAATTTCAATCAAGTGAAACTAAAACAATGACACTTGGCAGCTGTAATAATGGTTCAATGTTGATCTTCCTTTTCATGCTGCCATATATCAGTCAGCTACACCATAGGCAAATATTGAACACATTTGCGGGATTACCTGGTTCCTTCCCCTCCGTCTGCCATAGTTGCGTCTCACCAGCGTCTTGTAGTTGTTGTTCTTCTTGGTCAAGTAGTAGTACAGGACACAGTCAGCAACACACTGAAAATTGATGGAAAGCATGTCCGCGTGAACACACGATACCGATACTAGCGGTGGATTTATTCAAGCATGGGCTTGGACTCTTATCTCTTCGTTAAAATAAATAACGTTTGATTGATATGTGCAATATTAACAGTCTCGTTCACCTTTCTTTCTAGATAGGAAGCGATCAGGCCAAAGTTCTTCGGATGCTGGACAAACCTGCCAAGAGATGGCGTTGTGTCATTGTAAAGTGGACTGTACTTAATACAGGTACCGTCCGTGACATCTTCTAATAAGACCATAAAAACTCACTTGTCTTTAAAGATCTCCTTTTCGTGTTCGGTCCAAACATTCATGAACTGTCGGGCTTTGTACACCTTCATGGCGTCATCCATCAAGCCATTCATGTTGATGAACTTAACTCGCCTCTGCTCAGAGTCATACATCATGGGAGGGATGACTGATAGCTGTCTCATCTGTTTTTCGTTGTTCTGTGACGCATGGACATGTCGCGGTAAGTCTTTATCGATTCGAAAAAAATGAAGATCAATACAAAGCCACCTCGTGAGGATAAGCGGTTCGGATCATCGGGGGATTTTAACCAACAGTATGCATACATACTACATGCATAAAAAAGATGCAGCTCATAAGATGTGACTTTTTTTCTTCACAATTGTCAGCGCCATACACTAATACTCAATAAGACATTTTTTTATTTGGATTTTTACCCACCTCCTGCTCAGAAAGACCATCAATAATTTCAGAAATCTCATGCTCGCTTCGAGCGATCGTTGCGGAGAGACCCGTTCCTCTCTGGCCAACCCTAGTAAAAGCAGAGGCATGTAATGTGTGAAATTACAATTGTATCTTTGTTTCTTGTGGATCACTTGTTGATTTTACACAGCATGAAAGTCCATCATCGTCAAAGGAGGAAACTCCCATCTGGTTCTGATTAAGACCTTGCAAGAAGGTGACATCAGAGGACTGCTCGACAGAATCTAATTTCATGCCTGTTCTATTATTGTTTTAGTTGAGCCCGGTGCTGCATGTCATCTTCCATTGAACCACACAGGGGAGATTGTACTAGGCGTAGAAAAATAAGTAGTGTGTTTCCGGTAACATGAAATTTCAGCATAGGGTCGGTAGGTCGGACAACGGTTTTTTTTTTAATCTTTTTTTTTTGCCCCCCATCAAAAATGTAAACATAATACCCATAAAACATAAAACAAGGAGACATTTTTACTATTATCGAAACCCCCGCTTGCCGCCAAAGGCGGCGAGAGAGTTGGGTGCCCCCGGGCTGGGTGTCTCGTTACCTCTGCGTCCCGCGTCCTAGACGGCCCGTGGTGTTCGTCAAATAGTTCGCTGAATCTTTTCGATTGGATGCTATTTTCTTAAGATTATGGTGCGAGCATGCGACTGCGACACACAAAACGCGGTTTAAACTGTTGTCGGAGATCGTGGCCGCCGCCACGATTCAATGTTGTTGACAGACGACAGGGCAAACCACGCGCACGCTCAACGTGAATATCGCGAGAGTTTGCACCGACGTGAACGCCCTAAATTCATCTTTCCTTTTATTATTTATACTTTTGTCTGTGGTTTTATTGTTCTTGTTTTGATTGTAAAGCGTCCTTGAGTGTTTTGAAAGACGCTTATAAATGAAATGTATTATTATTATTATTATTTGTGGCATGTTATAACCACAGCCACAGGGTCAGTTTACGACGGCGTGACATCACGGCCGTAAAAGTGTTCATATGAAAAGGTGACTACTGACAATAAACGGCAGTGAGCACAGAGCCAGACTCCCCGCGTTTCATTAAACACAACAATGGCAATGAAGATGGAGCTTTCCACTCTCGCCTCTTCCACCGTTCCTCGCCCTGCCTGGCGAGCCGCCTGTCCCGCGGCCCCGCTGGTTGGAATCCTTCGAGACCTTTATTGAAGCCGTTGGGCTCGCCGACGAATATCGCGTGAGTTTGCACCGATGTAAACGCTCTAAATTCATCTTTCCTTTTATTATTTATAATTTTGTCTGTGGTTTTAATAATAATAATAATAATAATAATAATAATACTATTTATTTATGAGTGCCTTTCAGGACACCCAAGGACACTTTACAATAACAAAAAACAATACAAAACAATACGGGTTGAGCAGCAGCAGCCAAACGCACCAGCGGTCACTCAACCCGGAGGAGTCTCTCTCTCTCTCTCACCTCCAGGACATCTCCACGGGTTTTATTGTTCTTGTTTTGATTGTAAAGCGTCCTTGAGTGTTTTGAAAGGCGCTTATGAAATGAAATGTATTATTATTATTATTATTATTATTATTATTATTACACAAAAATGTAAAGGGTTTGAAAAAAAATGCCGACCGTAAAGTTTTTGTTCGAGGTAGAAATTCACGGTCGGTCGGGTTACCGGAAACACACTACTTTTTTTTCTACGCCTTATTCAAGTGTGTGGGACGTAGCAACCATTAAGCCAATCAAATTTATAGGAGCACATTCATTTGTATTCCCAAAGCCACTTATGTGCCTCAGTCAGTTTGAAAACAACTCCACCCCTTTCTTGTGAAAACTAACAATGCACTGTAGGGATGGGAAGTCAGGAGTCAAAAGGGTGCAATGCTCCAGATAGTTCCTTGGGCAAAAATGAATACTGTGCTGCAGCAACAGTGTCGTGTTAAAGGTTACATCCAGCGTATATCAAGCTTTTCACCTCTGGAAACGCTCCTGCTGCTCTCTCTGCTTCCGGATCTCAGGGAATTGCCTTTCGTAGTACTCCCGTGTTCTGCTTTCCTTGGCTTTGCGCCTGGGGTTGTTCTCCATGCGCTCCACCTTTTTCTCCCAAGCTTCCATCAGCTGGTCATATCGTTGGCAGATCTTCTGTTCCTGAGTACAGAGCATCAAAACTAATCAAAGACTGAGCCTCAGGCCTATGGGTTGTCCGACAATGGATTGAGCCAAACCAAGTGCAGGGTAAACATTTTTGGTCTGCTTTAAAGTAACGCAGAGGTCTAATTTTAAAGGGTATACTACTCAAATTATTGAGAAGGCAAAATGACAGAAAGAGAATATGGGCAACCCTGTTATACTACAGTTCAAGCAATGTCACAACAAGGCTGCAAGGAATAACAAGACCACAAAAAAGGAAAAACTTCAGAAAATTCACAGATGTGAGTGGATTGCCATCAATATGGTTATCTGTGAAGTGATCACAATGACGACCAAGACTGGCTCTTAAACATACGACTGACGAAACCTTAAGTTAGTAACATGCTGAGGCAACATTGAGGGTTTGTGGTGCTCTTTTCTATACAAGCCGATTTTTTCATACGGCACAAGAAATCAATTTCAAGTGACCATTCCTGTGTGATTGCAGTCAATCTTCTTTATCATCATGTATGAGTTCTCTGTGCCCTGACAAAATAATGTGCAAATTATCATATTAATAATCCCCTTTTCCATCCAATGTAAAAAAAATAACACCGAAATCTAATTTCCAGGGGCTTAATAGTTAAATTGGCGATATGGGAAGATATTTTGATTGGGTTGACAATGCATCCACATTTCCACACAAGAAACAAACAATTCTCTCTTTCTTTCCTCTTGGCATGAGGCCACAAGCTCCCCACAATTGTTCAGATTCCAAAAGGCTGTCAGACAGCCAACAGCTTGAAAAAGGGTGATATTCACTGAACATTTGAGTGCAGCTGTAGAGAAAGTATGATGGGGTTTCTAATAACAGCGACAGTTGTGGATGCAGTGCATTCTTTGTATAAAAATAAAATCTTTTGGGGGGGGGGGGGGGGGGTGCAGTTTACTGGCATCTTAACCATGAAATGAATGCGTCCATGCCTTTGGTTTGAAACTGACAGCAAAACAAATAAAAATGTAAGAAACCTCAAGTAGCTCACGTTTTGCCTTAAATCAACTGGCTTTAGCTAGCACTTCTATAACCGCAAAGAGGATAAAGAATATAGACCATGGCCATACTTTTTCGGAAACACTAATAGAACGAGAACAAGTTGGAGCACAAGCATTGTCGACCGTGCCATTTTTGTTGACCTCATTGCTCTTTAATGTGTGTCAGAGTCATCCAACTAAATTCTGCCTTCAAAAAAATCTGGATTTGTGATGCAAAACCTATTAGCGAAAATAATATCAGAGGGTACGTAACCCCTGGACTTTCCAGAATGCTCAACAAAAGCAGAACCACTTACCCTTTGTTTACGAGCATGGTTCCTTCTCTTAAAAAAGAGAATCAGCTTCTTCCTCATGACCTGATTGCTATAGAAAAACACATTCATTAGTTTTAATTGTGTTGACACAAAGTTATTTTTACAAAGAAGTCAAAATTTAAAAAATGTATTTTTCTTCAGTAAGTAGGTTTGCTCATTAAAATTCTCTTGAGAAGATTAGACTGTAAATTGTCAACAGCCAACAATGTGGGCATTTTCCCCCTTTTTTTTTTTTGAATCATACATAGCTTATAGCCACACGCAGTTTTTTACTTTCCTTTACTATCCCGATGAGCAAAATAAAGCTGGTGACGGGACCAATTCGATTGCACAGGGTCATGCGGCTTTTATCACATTGATCTAAAAACATTCGTTATCTGAGATATTTCCAACACCGTGTATGTAACACACATACTGTGCACTGTATTTCTTCTCCAATCATAAAGACCCAGAGGTTTGTGATGTACTCACGTTTTAATGTTGTCATGGTAAACTTTTGTGTCTGATGGTTGATTGTACAGGGGCTAGGCAGTGCAAACAGAAGAGAAACCCATCATTAAAGATTTGCATATGGTAATTTCTAAATGACTGATTAGCTAGGAATTACAAAAGTGTACAATAAATCACTCAGGGCCATACCAGTTCAACCTTGGGACCAAGACCTTCCAGTATTTTATGGGCCTCTTCAGCTTTTTTCTAGAAAATTAGAAACATTGTATAATAATACCAAATTACCAACATTACATGAGGATAAACAGTCAGCTAAACAAAACTACAGTGAATTCACACTGAAACAGAGATGTTGAAGCAATCCATTTTTATTTTTCCTAAAAAAAAAATAAGTGAAATAAAGGACTCATATTGCTTGATAGTGAGAGAGTGGTTTCCCAAGTGCAAAGAAATACTTCAAAAATGCATTTAAATCAGTTTAAATGTGTTTCAGGCTTATGAGAAGGGTAAAACTGTAAAATATGGCCTTTTTTTCATCTATTTTGAAACACAATTTGTGATCTGTAAAAATAAAGACTTAAAATGTTAACTCAGTTGAAATCTGGGACAGTAAAACATGCTTATGACTAAACTGGGACAGTCCAAAGGGTTAACTGTTGACAGGGAAGAAAGGCGTGTCTTGCAGCAGCTCCATGTGACAGACATGAACTATAGTAACCTTTCGCCTTGTTCAGCTCAAACACACAGCAAAGCCTGTCAGCCCATTTTATTTCACACATCCTAATAACTAACAAAAGCTAACTGGCATAAATTAACATGAGAATGATTTTTCTCAACAATATCAGAACGTTTGTCGATGAAATGCAAAAGGTGTGCTGGTCTGCTCAATTTGCCAGAGGGTCGGTTCACAAAGGTTAACCCCGTAAAGGGTAGTTGCTAATACGTCATGGTATTCAAAACAGACACCTTACCCTGTTCTCATCGTAGATGATTTGGACTATGCTGCGATGCTTGTGTTCCACTGGGGGAGGGGTCACTGGCTTTTCTGGCTCCACGGGTTTTGCCGCTTCCTCCTCCAGTTGTTGCTAGGAGACCACAGCGACAATATAAAACATAAAGTTAAGAAAAGTTCACAAAATACAACAAGACCAATACATGCAGGGTCCTTTTATCTATTTCGGGACCCAAATGTGGTTGATTTTCCATCCGTCCTGCAGTGATATGATCTGAACCTCTGAGAAGAGCAAAACATGCTGGCATAATCGGATTGCTCTCACATGCCAGTTCATGCATAAAATACAAAGACTCATGGGTCAGGTGCTGAGGTCATGTTGATGGCGCGAGACAAGTTGAACTGCTGAATGTTTGGTTGGTCAATGTTTACAAGCTAAAGGTTATGTACACGGCCAGGTTACACGGTTGAGATTAGCAGTTCCTGAAATGCCCCGACCAAATACATCCCTGAAAGTCTTGCGGGAATTCATACTTGAATGTATTTGCTCCCAGCAAAGCCCATCTTACATTCTTATCAAATGAGGGAGAATTCCAAAAGAGATAGCGGGACTATACAGAGAAAAACGGATTAAAAACTAACAGGATGATTAGATAATATAAAAGTCTAGCCAATAACTAAAAGTAAATAACTGAAGTTATTTATGCATATTCTCCTTGTTAAATTGGTTATAGAGAATTGGCGCTCAACACTCCAACGTAATAATGATGTGCAGATCATAATACAAATAACAGATTACATCAGGGTTTTTTTTCCCCTGAAACTATTTTAGCGCTCAAACTATGACAGGGTATGTAAAATATACATTGACACAATCAGGACAAAACTTTGATCTGAATTCATTTTAAGAAGCCTACAAACTGTAATGTTGTGGCATAAGATCCAAGATCCCTTTTCAAAAAGTTGCTTGAATCCCTTGGTAGGTGACCTCGATACCATGTACCAATGTTTGATTTCCCAGCCGTATTAAACTCTTATCATTTCTTATTCACGAAAACACAAAAACGATTTCTGTTGCAAGTTAAGAGAATAAAGCCAACTGACTTGCTTTTTCTTCAGCTTGAAAATCTGCTGCTCCACTTTAGCAATCTCTCGATCCACGCGGTCCATACTCTGAATCAGCTCCTCCTTGGATAGCTTGGAAGGAGACGTGTCATGCTCTTCCCCAAGATGTAATGCAGGTCCTCCTGGAGAAGGGCATTCCACTTTCACAGTGAACGGCGACTCCTGAGGGGGGTGGGGGAAATAAATAGATGAACTTCTTAAAGGTATTGTAGAACACAGATGTTCAAGACAATTGCAGAATTATAATAGACAAAGAAATTGAATGAAATAACACAAGTAATGCGAGTCAGAATAGTGTGCTTTAATTTCTTTAGCATTGAACTGATAATTGCTGTTGCACAACACTTGACAACAGCAAAAAACAAAACAAAAAAATCCCTGCAGTGAACAAGAGAAAGAGTTCATCAGGTTTGATAAATGGCAAGAGGATTTACCTTTTTCACCTCCACAGTGGCTCTGAGGCTATCCTGTAGTGTGTGGTGCATGGGCAAGAGAATACCCCCAGCAGAAGAAGAGGTACGGGTGATGTGGGCCTCAGAAATAGACTCCATGCGTGGGCGCTTAGTCTCCAGTGCCTCATGTTCAGCCTGGGTAGTGATGGAGTGGAACTGCTGTTCGTATCCATGCCGTCTCTCTGGAGGCCTGCAGAACAGAAGGAAAAAAAAAAAAAAAGAATGCATTCACTAAGGGCATGAATACCCGATCCAACACAGATGAGGAGAATCACTACCTTTCAGTCCCAGGGTGGAATTCAGAGAGTAAAGATGGTCGTCTTCGACCCTGCGGATCCTGCAAGTGAGTACGATAATCTGGGACGGTAAAATCCTGAAAGCAACACACGGGGACATCACAAACAACATTTTCACATGCGTTGCCGTTGCGACTTTGTACCGCTTCAGGCATAGAAAAAAAAGTAGTGTGTTTCCGGTAACCCGACCGACCGAGAATTTCTACCTCGAAAAAAAACTTTACGGTCGGCATTTTTTCAAACCTTCTACATTTTTGTGTAATAATAATAATAATAATAGTACATTTCATTCATATGCGCCTTTCAAAACACTCAAGGACTCTTTACAATCAAAACAAGAACAATAAAACCACAGACAAAATTATAAATAATAAAAGGAAAGATGAATTTAGAGCGTTTACATTGGTGCAAACTCTCGCGATATTCACGTTGCGTCGTTTGCCCTGTCGTCTGTCAACAACATTGAATCATGGCGGCGGCCACGATCTCTGACAACAGTTTAAACCGCGTTTTGTGTGTTGCAGTCGCATGCTCGCACCATAATATTAAGAAAATAGCATCCACTGCTGTATCGAAAAGATTCAGCGAACTATTTGACGACCACCACGGGCCGTCTAGGACGCGGGACGCAGAGGTAACGAGATGGCTGTAACACCCAGCCGCTGGGTACCCAACTCTCTCGCCGCCTTTGGCGGCGAGCGGGGTTTCAATCAGTGGCGATTGCTCTCGGACTGCAAGGGAAGCTCGGCTTCCCCTAAAATGTCAAAGAATAAGTGATCAAATATATGAATGTAAATTTCATTGTGTGTACATGTCATTGACTAATTATGCGCTACAACGTGCTCAACTTTTGTTCCGAATCAGCTTCTTCTTACTGGTTACGACGCGACTCCCTTCTCATTCATCCCGCAGCTTCGCTGTGCTTTAAACGGTAGTGAGTTCAGGGTAGGTTGTTCCAATGCGTTCAACGGAGACAAGTCATTGGATACAAGCTGGTTTTTGTCCCGCCCACGGACGCTCGTCGTGGGACTGGATGGCAGTGGGAGGGTACCAGACGCCAGGCTTTTCTGCATCCGATTGGATGATCTGTCTGAGCCTGTGTGCCAGTTCGATTGACATTGAAATGAGCCAGTCACCGAGCTTTTAGGGTAGACGTCCGTGCGAGCATTTTTTCAACTCGCATTCTGTTCCGAGTTGAGCTGGAGACTTCTCCTAATCATTTTAGCGACACTCTTTGTTGTAAACAAACAACTAGCGACAAATTAATCTTTTATTTCTGGTGGGTTTTATTGTAGTTCCTATAGTTGTAGGACACTAATTAAGTACCGGGAAAAGACGCCTTGTTGGTATGACAGGGTCACAGATAATTTTCTTGAAAAGGAACGGAGCTAGAGTAGAATTCACGTATAAATAAACGGACACATTTTATGATGTCGACCAAAATTGAGCTTCCCCTCTTTGACAGACGAGCATCCGGCACTGGTTTCAATGTCTCCTTGTTTTATATTTTATGGTTATTTTGTTTACGTTTTTGATGGGGGAGGGAGGGAGAAAAAAAGATTTTTAAAAAAAACAAAAAACGCCGCCATCAACAGAACAGTTAACATAAAATGACAAAATAGTACAACACAACATATAAGACACAGACAGTCAAGCAATCTTAACACCTTTTTCTGCATACACTTTGTTGTTTGAAGCCGTTATGGATGAAAGAGGAGAGATTCAAAGTGTCCTTTCACCAGTGGATCACAGATGTCATGCTGAAAATGTACACACGTCTGCGACAAGCTAAATTTGAAAGTAGATGATTGGAAAGCCCCCTCATAAATAAGGATTTCTGAGTGAATGGATGTGGAAATAGGCAACTATTGAAACTGTGAATGACCCAATAGCGGCTATGACTTCATCTCACTTCCATGTTCTGATGCGCTGTAGCTTGCAATCGACTTATTGTACATTGAAACTAGTAATCGATACAGAAGTTTATTAATCCCAATGGATATTTTGGTTTGGCTGGTGCAAATGCAGTTGATGTGGTTTTGCTGATCAGGGTTCATGGATATGACATATATGATATATATGGATAAGATCCACGCTGGCACCGGCAGCGTCAACAAGAACCTGCCCATCACCTCAAGTCAGGTAGGACAATCCGTATCCGTATCTTCCACTTTTAAATTCATGTCAGCTCAAACACACTGCAGCTCATGTTGCGACCATGAACAGGATAAGCGATAGAGAATAGACTAATCGATGGATGGATAACTGAAGAAAATTAACTTGTGCATGTCTTGTCCATGTTGAGTCAGATATCTTTTACTGCAACCAGGTTATTCCGTCGGACAGACAGTAATCTGGAGGGCAATCATTGCTCAAGAGATGAAGAAGATCAGAGACCGATTATAATTAAGCTATACGGATGTAGCGGATGCGGTCACAGCGGACTTGGGCCAAAGGCAAGCTTATTTCATCATTTTGTGAGAGGACAACGATTACAAAAGGAAATCAAAACAGTACAGGCTGGGCTGAATTTCATGAACCACATCTCCCAAAAATGTTTGAAGCAATTACAACACACGTCTGACTCAGATGGGAGAAAACATGAAAATAAAACATGAGAAATCGATGTTATGTCAAAAAGACATTATTCTAAAACTCTTTATTTTTAACAACAAAAAGGGGCAAAGCCAGAAGATCTGGTGTCGATTGTAATGAATTCACCAAGTTTAACGGAAAAAAAATAACTGAAAAGAACACATAACACTTATCAGCATGCCATGACCTCCACAAAAACCTGAACAAGCAAACGCAGTTACAAGAATTATGACAAAACTCCAGTTTTGTTCCAGATCTGTGCAAACAATGAAATGAACTGCTGAAACTTTCTGTGGAAGCAAGCTTCTCGGAAATCGGGCCTCCAAAAGTAGCTGGGACACATGTCCAGTTCTCACTTTGGTTAAAGTTAATAGCAGAGTGCTGGATATAAATGTCACATATTCAAAAGCAGCAACATCTCTATTCGCTATGTAATATCCCTAAAACAAAACAAACAAGCAAAAAAAAAAATAATAATAATAATAATAATTCAAATGGATTTCACCTAATAAAATAAAACGTAGTACTGTACTTCTTTTCGCACCTTCCCCAAAACAGACCCAGTAACCACGGGGACAACATTGATGGGGCATTCCGCGTTTGCTCTCTTACCCTCAATCATACAGCTCCCATTAATGTCAACGTTCAAACACAGAGATTCAAACTCGCCATGAACCTAGCTCCACATATTTGTTTGGTCTAATGTTTGTATCAAACATAAGCAAGGTGCCCTCCTAAGCTGCACCCGTGAGAAATTGCGCACTGCTCTCTCGCTTTCGGCGCGCAGCCGATGTGTGCGGCGCATACAAAAAAACATGTTTTCAAAGAATTCAAATCGGAGCCGCATTTGCAATTTGTATTTTCATATTCTCTTAAGGCGTAGGAAAAAAAAGTAGTGTGTTTCCGGTAACCCGACCGACCGAGAATTTCTACCTCGAAAAAAAACTTAACGGTCGGCATTTTTTTTTCAAACCTTCTACATTTTTGTGTAATAATAATAATAATAGTACATTTCATTTATATGCGCCTTTATATGTCAATTCTACTCTAGCTACGTTCCTTTTCAAGAAAATGATCTGTGACCCTGTCATACCAACAAGGCGTCTTTTCCCGGTACTTAATTAGTGTCCTACAACTATAGGAATTACAATAAAACCCACCAGAAATAAAAGATTAATTTGTCGCTAGTTGTTTGTTTACAACAAAGAGTGTCGCGAAAATGATTAGGAGAAGTCTCCAGCTCAACTCGGAACAGAATGCGAGTTGAAAAAAATGCTCGCACAAACGCCTACACTAAAAGCTCGGTGATTGGCTCATTTCAATGTCAATTGAACTGGCACACAGGCTCAGACAGATCATCCAATCTGATGCAGAAAAGCCTGGCGTCCGGTACCCTCCCACTGCCATCCAGTCCCAGAGACGCCGAGCCTCCCTGGGCGGGACAAAAACCAGCTTGTATCCAATGACTCGTCTCCGTTCAACGCATTGGGACAACCTACCATGAACTCACTACTGTTTAAAGCACAGCGAAGCTGCGGGATGAATGAGAAGTGAGTCGCGTCGTAACCAGTAAGAAGAAGCTGATTTGGAGCAAAAGTTGAGCACGTTGTAGCGCATATTTAGTCAATGACATGTACACACAATGAAATTTACATTCATATATTTGATCACTTACTCTTTGACATTTTAGGGGAAGCCGAGCTTCCCTTACAGTCCGAGAGCAATCCCCGCTGATTGAAACCCCCGCTCGCCACCAAAGGCGGCGAGAGAGTTGGGTACCCAGCGGCTGGGTGTTACAGCCATCTCGTTACCTCTGCGTCCCGCGTCCTAGACGGCCCGTGGTGTTCGTCAAATAGTTCGTTGAATCTTTTCGATACAGCAGTGGATGCTATTTTCTTAATATTATGGTGCGAGCATGCGACTGCAACATACAAAACGCCGTTTAAACTGTTGTCGGAGATCGTGGCCGCCGCCATGATTCAATGTTGTTGACAGACGACAGGGCAAACGACGCAACGTGAATATTGCGAGAGTTTGCACCAATGTAAACGCTCTAAATTCATCTTTCCTTTTATTATTTATAATTTTGTCTGTGGTTTTAATAATAATAATAATAATAATAATAATAATAATACTCTTTATTTATAAGCGCCTTTCAAGACACCAAAGGACACTTTACAAGAACAAAAAACACAAAACAATACGGGTTGAGCAGCGGCAGCCAAATGCGCCAGCGGTCACTCAACCGGAGGAGTCTCTCTCTCTCTTTCACCTCCAGGACATCTCCACGGGTTTTATTGTTCTTGTTTTGATTGTAAAGCGTCCTTGAGTGTTTTGAAAGGTGCTTATGAAATGAAATGTATTATTATTATTATTATTACACAAAAATGTAAAAGGTTTGAAAAAAATGCAGACCGTAAAGTTTTTGTTCGAGGTAGAAATTCTCGGTCGGTCGGGTTACCGGAAACACACTACTTTTTTTTCTACGCCTTACCGGAAACACACTACTTATTTTTCTACGCCTAATATAAAAATTTTGTTGGCACATTTGGATATGGTTGACAGCAGCAGCAAAGAAAGAGGTGACCAAAAAAGATGGAAACGCAAAGTGATTCATTGTCACACACGAACATTGCTCTCGGCCGAAGCCACCCCTGACCAGCAAACGCTGTCCCCTAGTCACCTCACTATTGCGCTCATAACCGATCGAGGGAAGCAACCTCTGTGCTTTGTCGGAATGTCTGAACACAAGTGAAGGAAATTACATCGACGCACATATTAAGTGTCAATGATCATGTGTCATTGCCCCACCCCCCACTATTGCCCGCTCACTTCAGTTATAGTTCCATTTTGTATTTTTGTGTTGTTACCTGCATAATATAATTCTATCAGGCGGTAAAAATATTTCATTAGAGGCATATTTTTTTCTGAGATTTTTGAATGGAAGGGCAAATTGTACGCCAAGTATGTATCCCGACACATGTTCGATATCAATAGAAAATTATGACGATAAATTGCTTGATCCCAAAAAATATTTTTAAACATGTGAACGCAAACCCTGTCCCCATTGTTCAAAGGTTCCACTGTAAATCAAATTCAATAAATACAGATTGTGTAGAACCAAAATAAAGAAGGACCACTCAATGTTAATTAGATACAAAGCATTTATAGGTGAACCAATAGAAGCAAGGTCTTACTTGTTGGTGCCGCGTGCCGCTGAAGGTGTACTGGACAGAATGGGATGGGTAGCGGCTCTGCTCACTGCTGAAACTCCCCTGGCTCGGGGGGTAGCCGGAGCTACTGGACATCCTGACTCAGTGCAAGTGGGCCGCTGCTGCTTCACTGTTGGCTGAGCTACACCATGTTCCAGGATACAAACCACCTACAGCCAGATAGCAAAGGTCACATTTAAATGTTTACGTCAGTATCTCTTTACGAGGAAAATAATGCATTGTGATGTGAAATACGAGAAGGCTGATAAAAGTATGGTTGAGGAAAGACCAAATTGTAAGTATAGAATTTGAGTGGTGTGATATTGCCTATTCTACAGAACATTAGCTGTGAGAAGTATGCACACGACATTTGACACAATGAGTACGGAATTGATGAGTGGAGTTGTTCATGTCTTCTGAAATATTCTTTTATATTGCAAGGTAAGCATTTTGATCATTGTCAAGTGAGGCTTCTAAATTGAATACAACTATTTACGCATTTTGATAGCAACTGGCACACGGAAAGGAAAAAAAAAAAAAAGCTCTGAGTTAGTGTGCAGCTGCAGTGCACAGGAGCAAACCCAGCCTTTCAATGAATTAACTTGATTTGACATCAGCCTAGATTGATTTTGTTTCTCAGAAATGTACATGAAGCATTAAGATATCAGTCAGGCTGTCAAGTATTAGCCGGATCTTCATTCCAAAAATGACCCTCCCTTTAACTTTTTGTGTGTGTGCATCCCATAGGTTGTTTTCACACCTGCAGATCGATTTCTCTGACTGGAAGTGGTTGATGGATTGGCAAACAATGCCCATTTCCCCCCTGGTTCTGTTTGTGTTCACGTGCAGAAAATTCCAAGCATAGCAAAACGTGTCACAGGAAACAATGAAAGGGGGCGCTCTTTTCTTAATGGTCCCAAGAAAATAAACAGGAAGAAGTTTTCAACTGATCTTCAAGAATGGGGGCAGCATGGCTCAGTGGTCGTCTCCCAACCCGGAGGTTGGGGGTTCAATCTCAGGCCTCCTTGAGCAAGATACAAGATACAAGTTGCTCCTGATGCTGTGTCATCAGTACATAAATGAGGAAACAGTGTAAAGTGCTTTGAATACCAAAGGTGGAAAGAGCTATGTAAGAGACAGCCCATTTACCGTTTCCCATTCAAGAAGTCTGTCATCTGTCAATCAGCTTTGTCAAAAACTGAGTTGCCTACAGACCGGCGGTGGGGCTTTTGATTTTAGTCTCATCGACTTCGAGACCTGCTTAGGCGTAGAAAAAAAAAGTAGTGTGTTTCTGGTAACCCGACCGACCGTGAATTTCTACCTTGAAAAAAAACTTTACGGTCGGCATTTTTTTTCAAACCTTCTACATTTTTGCGTAATAATAATAATAATAGTACATTTCATTTATACGCGCCTTTCAAAACACTCAAGGACGCTTTACAATCAAAACGAACAATAAAACCACAGACAAAATTATAAATAATAAAGGGAAAGATGAATTTAGAGCATTTACATTGGTGCAAACTCTCGCGATATTCACGTTGCGTCGTTTGCCCTGTCGTCTGTCAACAACATTGAATCATGGCGGCGGCCACGATCTCCGACAACAGTTTAAAACGCGTTTTGTGTGTTGCAGTCACATGCTCGCACCATAATATTAAGAAAATAGCATCCACTGCTGTATCGAAAAGATTCAACGAACTATTTGACGACCACCACGGGCCGTCTAGGACGCGGGACGCAGAGGTAACGAGATGGCTGTAATACCCAGCCGCTGGGTACTAACTCTCTCGCCGCTTTGGCGGCGAGCGGGGTTTCAATCAGCGGGATTGTTTCGACTGCACGGAAGCTCGGCTTCCCCTAAAATGTCAAAGAATAAGTGATCAAATATATGAATGTAAATTTCATTGTGTGTACATGTCATTGACTAAATATGCGCTACAACATGCTCAACTTTTGTTCCGAATCAGCTTCTTCTTACTGGTTACGACGCAACTCCATTCTCATTCATCCCGCAGCTTTGCTGTGCTTTAAACGGTAGTGAGTTCATGGTAAGTTGTCCCAATGCTTTGAACGGAGACGAGTCATTGGATACAAGCTGGTTTTTGTCCCGCCCAGGGAGGCTCGACGTCTCTGGGACTGGATGGCAGTGGGAGGGTACCGGACACCAGGCTTTTCTGCATCCGATTGGATGATCTGTCTGAGCCTGTGTGCCAGTTCGATTGACATTGAAATGAGCCAGTCACCGAGCTTTTAAAGTGTAGGCATCCGTGCGCGCATTTTTTCAACTCGCATTCTGTTCCGAGTTGAGCTGGAGACTTCTCCTAATCATTTTCGCGGCACTCTTTGTTGTAAACAAACAACTAGCGACAAATTAATCTTTTATTTCTGGTGGGTTTTATTGTAATTCCTATAGTTGTAGGACACTAATTAAGTACCGGGAAAAGACGCCTTGTTGGCATGACAGGGTCACAGATCATTTTCTTGAAAAGGAATGGAGCTAGAGTAGAATTCACGTATAAATAAACGGACACATTTTATGATGTCGACCAAAATTGAGCTTCCCCTCTTTGACAGACGAGCATCCGGCACTGGTTTCAATGTCTCCTTGTTTTATGTTTTATGGTTATTTTGTTTACAATTTTGATGGGGGATTGAGGGAGAAAAAAAAGATTAAAAAAAAAAAAACTTTGTCTGACCTACCGACCCTATGCTGAAATTTCATGTTAACCGGAAACACACTACTTATTTTTCTATGCCTTATGTGACACAAAATTTTCCACATCCATAAGCCTTGCAGCAGCATACATTAAGTAGCGGCACCTTATCGATTAAATGACAACTAATCACGAGCAATAATCATTTCATCTCTCTTTACTGTTGTTGGGAATTCTTCCATCGAAACGGGAGGTTATGGCGCTCAAAGAGATTTACCCATCTAGCCATACCAAGTTGTTGGACATGGTCAAGGAGTACAAAAATAGTCCTCTGTGCCAGTTTGCGGCATCCCAATTATTCTGTGTCAGGGCTGGACGTCATTCTGTGTCAGACGTGACGATGCAGACGACAAGGGAAAACTAGGACATTTCATTATCATTACAGTACTGTGTTACACAGCTGCCCCAGAAGAAGCACAAAAAAGGAATTGATTGTCATGCTCGAAAGACTATACAGTCGGACACCGTGTGGAATTCAAGATCGCCTATTTTTTGCACTTGACCTGGCAGAGAAAAAGCTTGAATGTTCACGGCCAAGAAAGACCACCCTGTTGACAAAAATGACATCGAACAACTCATGTACAAAACTAGCTTGTACCGTCGGTGTTGTAAAGGTAATACTATTTGAGAGCTTTTAGTGAAGGATTCACCTTGACACATTGCAATACAGGATGCAGACAAAAGACGGCCCGAGTAGTAAGTAGATCTGTCATGTAAAGGGGCCTTCATTTGGTGACTACAGTACTAAAAAAACTTTTGCTAGCCAAATAATTAGTGGCATCACTGATCTTGTGGCAGACCTCAGATGATCCCGCAGGTGAAGGAGCCAACGATTCCAGAGCTGGCAGCACACAAATAGTCTGCTGAATCAAGACCTTATTTTGTGGTAGTAAAATAACCATCTCTGACTCGACAAGATATTACTGCGGTCAACAAGGATGTTGTACGATCGCTTCATTTTTCAGGAATCTGTCATTTACATTTTACAGAAACTTTTTCATGGACACATAAGAACACCCATGGGCGGACTGATGCATTTAATCAACATCTTTAAATGTCAGTATGCGCGTCAAGGATGAGTCAGGTACTTCATTTATGAGGGCAATTGACAGGGTAATGCCCGGCAATTGGATAGTGGCCACTAAAGTCTGCTCATCACAATTCACCCAAAGGCAGCTGGCATGAGCTCCAGCTCAAGACAGGACAAGTTATAAAGCAATTGAATGGATGGATGGCCGTTTTCGGCAACACTCTTTGGACAGAAGATGCCAGAATTCTGTCAGCTGTCTTTTTTGCAACAGGTCTGAACGTCATATTCTATACATTAGTCCTTAAATGTGATGCATGTCTAACTTCATATAGCCATGTGTTAGTCTACATGAATTGAAAAATATGTGATTAAATATATTCACTACTGTATGATGTGATGTTGGAAATAGCAATGCCCATCCATTTATTTTTCTTTATATTTTGTCTTCATAAAGACTTCAGTCTACTACATTGCAATGTTGATTTGACTAATTAATTGTGTAGCCCTACTATTTAGCCCTACTATTTATACTTTTACGGTGGTGTCAAACACAGGTTATTATTGAAAACACCTCTGAACATACTGTTGTATACTCCCAACGGAACGTCTCACAAGAATATGCACTGTTCCAGAGTCAGTGACTGTTAAAAACAGTTAAAGCCAATTGTTTCAGTGATGCACCTCGATCAGGACCTCGCCCCTGCATGCAAAAATTCACCCTTATTTCGCCTCAAACAATACAGATTCTTTGCTCTTTTCTTGCTACTTCCTGCTTAGAGAAAGAGCATCTCTGTCCTTTTAAACCTTTAACTCAACAGATTGTTTCAACAGGGATATGGTGACCGTCACAAAATTCTAACGTTCAAGCAGTTTCCCTTTCACGTTATACTATAATTTGTGCTCACATTAGGCGTGTAACATTAAACGACCACTTTTAGTGACAAATGTTCAATAGTTGAAAGTAGCGTCACCTAGTAGTGCTTAGCTTTAGCCATCTGTTGTCAAATATGTTTTTTGGCATAACTGCTTTTAATCGGTGTTTAATTCTAAACCCCTGCAGTGATGCTTTGCACTTTGCAAATGTTTATCATCCTATTTTAAGCTAGCCTACTTATCATTACATCAGTACTGGCTGTCGCTTATTTGGGAGGGTGGCCCGACTACCGCAATAGAACCGTTTCCCGGGGATCAAAAGACACCCTCGCAGTAATAAACAACCAACAAACGCACGCGACTGCAGACCTCCGGGGAAAAGGGCACGATATTTAAGGTGTTGTTGTTGTTGTCGTTAGCAAGCTAACCTATCCATATTTCACCTTTGAATTCGCAACTACGTCGCCATCTTGCAAGGGAGATTTCACCGTATACCCGAGCACTCAAATAGCATTGCCCTGCGCATGTTGCTTTGTTAAATAAAATAAAAATAATTCCACACACCTCATATTTGGAGAGTTTACCGAAGAAGGGAACGGCATCTGTAGGAAGAAACGTATGCAATTGTTTTAAGGAAATCCGCGGGTAACGGGCAGTGGACGACTGGGCAGACTGCGCTGCGCCGCGTTTGTCGCTTCGTGTCCTGGCAGGTCAAAGTAAACTGTCTTTGTTTGGTTTGATTCGCAACCTTGATTTTGGATGATATACTTTAAAAAATCTAGATTATTAACATTTTTAAATATTTTAAATGTATTGAAATTATTGGTAGCTTATTGTGGAGACGGTTATAATTTGTACTAATGTTTATTTATGTATCTGCAAGGATAAAGCTGTGTGTTTACTAAATATTTCCCCTGAACACGGCATGTTTTGTTTGTAATTTTTGCGTTAGTATGAGAAAATAAAATATTTCACAAAAAACATATTTTCTTATTTTGACTCTGTCTAAAATAAATGTTTATCCTAAACTTCGCCTTCATTGGCCATGCAATATTTGCATCTTTGTAAAGTATCCAACAAAAGCGTATGTTACTTTGAATATAAGACACAAAGACACCTAAACAAGGGCCAGCAAATATTTTTTTCGATAAATTTTGCGAATTGGTTCGACGATTTCGCGTCATTTATAAGTGGAACCTAATTTACTAGACTTGTTTGGACACGGTTTGTTTATGAGTACGGTGAAAAATAATGTTCCTGTGGTTGGTTGTAATTGTATTTGTGACATACATAGTTTGCTTAAAATGCATTTATTATCGACATCGGCGACATTTAAAACATGGACTCAATGCTTTCACCAGCTTGGAAACACCTGGGGCTGATATTGAATGTCTAATTGTAACCGCGCATCCGGATGATGAATGCATGTTCTTTGGACCAACGATCATACGACTTGTTGAATGTTATGTCAACGTGCATTTGCTGTGTTTATCGGAAGGTACAGTCACACCACATTTCTATTTAGTCTACTTTTATGACGAGTCGTCGTGTGTTCACTGAATTCTAGTTTGTTTCTAGTTTTATTTAGCTGGGATTTTTAAAAAAGGAAATTAATTACATTACATTTTCCGATCCGCTTTATCCTCACAGGGGTAGCGGGGCGGGGGGGGGTAATCACAGGGACGAACAACCATCCGCTCTCACACTCACTCCAAGGGACAATTTAGAGTATTCAAACAGCCTGGCCGTGCATGTTTTTGGAATGTGGGAGGGAACTGGAGCAGGGCTCGAACCCACGACCGCTGCACTGTGAAGTCGACGCTGTAACCACTGGCACACCTGGCCGGCCCATGGAAATTAATATTAAGCCTATATACAAGCAGAGCAAACATGCATGTGCAAGAGCAAACGTGAATGTTAAAATAAGCAATAATTGAATCAACTAACTAATATCCAAGTACAATGAAATTGAAACGTTTTTTTGGTGTGTTTTTTTTTTAATCACTGGTGGGTTTAGAGTTATTTGACCCACTGCATCATTGTGCACTGTCGGAGTTTGAGCATTACAACTCTTAATTAAAAATCTCCAAAATCTATCAGGCCTTATTTGATCACGCTTGACTAATATTTTGATATCCCGCATCCTTAAGTGTACCCTGATTTGTTTGCAGGGAACTACTACAATCACGGTGCTCAACGTAAACAAGAACTTTTCAACAGCTGTGCTAAACTGGGCATACCATCCTCCAGAATTACCATTCTAGACCACAAGTAAGCAGCACAGACATTATAGATGCATGATATCATTTGCTTATTGAAAGTGCATGCCATTAACGGCTCTGTTTAGTTTTTGCCACAACATATCAGTTCTCAGAATTCCATATTCGATTTCTCTGAATCTCCATCATGATCACATGCTTGACTGTGTGAAAAGAGGATTTGATATTTCATGCGAGACCACAGCTTCCATTGTAAAATGTTTTTCATAGCACCTCCAGGCTGCAGCCTACATATGAATCTCTATGGATTTGTGTGTCTCTGTATGCGACTGTATCTGAACTTTGACCTCAGAGCTGTCTGCACTTGGATTGTGGCCCATTTTCCCCTTCTGTGCATTCGGGTGTTTGAGCACTCATTTAATCAGCACTTTGCAAACTGCAACAACACTCACTCCTGACTTCACTCCCCCTCACTGCTATCCTATCTCTGTCCTTCTAACTCTTGCACCACCCCGCATCCCAAAGTCTTATTTGGCTGCATTTTGGCAAAGCTCCGGAGCATCAGAGCACTGGTAATGTAGGTCATTCCACAGTATTTGACTAGTGTGTGTTTGAGGGCCTTGTGCTTTGTCTGCATGTTAACCATCTCTGTCTTGAGCTTCCACCTATCACCAAGGAGAGGAAGGGAAAAAAAACAGACTAGAATCTTGTTTGGTCTGCCCATAATATAATGTGGTAATTTGATGGAAAACATGATAATCAGATGATCATAAATGATGGTTTGTGTTCTACCAAAAGCATTCAGAACTTTGCCGATGTCCACAAAAAAATTCCGTTGGGTATTACTGAATCAGATTAACTTGCTGCGGCTTCAGTAGTGTAAAAGTTCTGGATAAGGATGGAGAAATCTTGTTGTGGACACCTCTGATGGGAATAGCTCTGTGCTCTATTATTAGAATAACGGTCTCAATGTGTTTTGCAGTATAACCTTCCATTGATCCTTTCCAGCAGTCTTCCCAACTATTCCAGTACACGTACCTGCATCGGCGAGATGTCCTGCGGGGAAGTACTTTACAGCAATAGTCTCTCTCTCTCTCTCTCTCTCTCTCTCTCTCTCTCTCTCTCTCTCTCTCTCTCTCTCTCTCTCTCTCTCTCTCTCTCTCTCTCTCATATGACATGTAAATCCAGTTTGGAAATGGGATTTTCCCATTATTGTTTATGAATAGGACAGCTGTGTTGACAGAATTTGAGGCCCCGGTGCAATTTGTGGCCATTGTGATCAAGGTCGATCGGAGCACGCTCCGCTGCCTCTCCACTCGTGCGGGCTTGACCTCAGTCTGCACCCAGCAAATGATTAAAACTGCTCACTGCACAAATGTCGTGACTGAACCAAGATTCCGCTTGCCATTTCTCACTGATTTTAAATCAAGATCCCGGATTTCAGCCTGTGTTTTAGGCCCGTACCATATATTTAACAACATGTACATCCTTAAATAAGTGAATGCTCTTGAAACAACACCGTCTGGCCTTCAGAACAAGGGGCCACTCTTGTGTTCCTAAAACTCAGTGTTTCAAACAGTTCATTTATTAGCACTTTTACGGGATCAATGTATTAATTATTCTTTCATTTATCTTTGTTGCTCTACCACTTTCCTTGAAAAGCGGTTAAATCACAAGATGTTTTCAGTGGTATTTATTTGGCCACATGATGGTTGCTCTATTTAGATTTATCTTGTTTTCATGTTATTTCTGTGGTTTATATAAAGTGTGTATTTTACAAATGAACAGAAAAAAAGATCCCAGAAAATTGCCATTAGTTGTATGTTATTTTAAGGAGAAACACGAAATATAAAATTACCTGTGTCGGGATAGACAATTTACCTTTTATGCATTTTTGTCCATGTCGCCCAGCTTTTAGTGAGTTAGACTTGCATTCAATCAGTTTCAAAAAGGTCTAAGTGCACCTTTAAAGGTTATAGTGCATTTTAGGTTCATCCTAATGATTTCACCCAAACGGCAAATGCTGCAGACCGAAATTTTTGTGAGTCGTAAGTAGCGTAAAAGGGACCATAAGCGTCTATTTTTTTCGTTTGTTTCTGTAGTTATTTTATGTTGATAATGTGGTGTATATACAGCCATTGCTGGACTCTACACTGTGACTTTGTAGACAGAAGTCTGACTTCTCTACAGGCCAATAGTCCATGTGACCAGACTAAACAAGACCTGTCCAACACATGCACAGAATCCCCTCACTGGGCCAAAGTTCAGCAACTGCACACAAACGCCTGCAAGCAATTAGACATCCACATGCAAAGCTCCAAGTGGTTGATGGGTAGGTTATTTTAGGACATTTTACTGTGTTGTCATAGTGACGCCAACACTTGGTCTGCTTGAGGAAAGTTCAGGTGTCTTGTGTCTTTTGTTCATTCCCAACATCCCTCTCACCCTGCAGCAAAATGCCTAAAACAACAGCTGAATAAAATGCGGTAGTGAGAAAGACAGCACAGACGTCCTGTAATATAAAAGGCACGAGGATGCTTGCTAGCAGATAATCAAGTGCCAGTTTTGGCAGAACTTGGTGGAGGGGTGTAACCCCAATCCAGGAAAGAAACCATAAAATGTTGAGCCAGATTTATTCCCAAATGAAAAACAGCTCTTGCCTTTGGCTCGAGTCTTAATTGAAATGGCTTGTCGATTCGCGCTACAATGCCTTTGGGCGTCCCGTTCAAACATGATGCGATGTTGAAGCGGTTACAAAACGTCTGAGTGGAGTCCGTGAGGACAGGCCTATCTTTCTGAACTGCACCCCCCCCCCCTTCTCTTTCTGACACAATGACCCCCGCACACCACCAAGCATGACCCGCATTGACATTGTATAGATTTGTGACCTACTCCATCACTGCTCTCTACTTGCTCATCTAACTTTCCAACATCTCCCTCGCCCTTGTTGCAATTTGCACTTTATTACTCCTGTGCGGTTACATTCCAGACATGATGCATCTCAGTAAAATCTTGATGTAATGTCGCTGCAACCAAGCGAAGCCAAGAGTGTTTTTTTTTTTTTGTCTTCCAGGAACCTTCCAGACAATCCCAAAGCAGAATGGAGAGTCTCCCTGGTCACCTCGATAATTGCGAAACACTTGAGAGCTCACACTTTCAACATGGTATGCGCAACTCAAGTCGTAGCTTTCCTTTGATTTTTCCTGTGATAACATACACCGCTGAAGCAGTCCATGAATTATTTGCTTCACTTGCCCCTTTTCCCTGTTTCCTTGTGGTTTCTATAAAAATCCTGCCAATGACCTCTTTTTTCTGTTCAAGCGTGACAATCTGGAGCCTCCCTTCAAATAAAAGCCGGGCATTTATTTTATTATTATGTGTGTTTACGGACAAATTCATATCAATCAGTTTTGCAGTATTATTAGCTAATGGGAACGTAGAAAATTTGGAATCATAAAGACCTGTGATCAAGATGACTTCAACAGGAGATCAAAGTAGTACGACAAGGTCAATGAATAGAGAATGTAGCAAAACAAAAATTCACTTCATTATTAATTATTAATGGGTAATTGGGAGGTGAATTTAGAGAGGGTCACATGTGGGTCTTTTTTTCTGGTCATTTTAAGCATCTCCACCCATCCTTCTAAGCCACCAGCAAAAGGGGCTCGTGTGCAGAACAGGTTGGAGGAGCAGTCAATTTGAAATGAACATGGCACAATGGGCAAGTACATAGAATTCTCTTTTAGCATTCCGTGCACCAAGGTATAAATCACAACCATTCAATAAAAAGTGAAAATCTGAGAAGCCGCATAGATTATGCAAACTATTAAAAGAATGACTACCTCACTGTAGGATATAAACAGACAAGTGGGAAGCATAGCACAAAATAGCACAGAATATGACCTTTAACATTTAAGTTTGTTTTTTCTGAGAATTTGTTAACCTCCTTTTGGGGTCACCTAATATATTTTACAGACCTAGGTTTTTTCCACTTCTTCAAGGCTTCAAGCAAGCACACACACAAAAAGGCTTCTAAATATCAGGTGGCAGCTGCCAAGCACTGACACAGTCAGAAACCTGAAAAATAACCCGGAAAATTGTTCTCCCTGTAGAATAGTCCACACTCTGATTCTGCCCTTCCACCCACTCAATGACACACATTTTGTTGTTTCAGGTGCTGACCTTCGATGGGAGAGGAGTGAGTGGCCATAGCAATCACGTAGCAATCTATAAAGCTGTCAGGTAGACTGAATTTCAAGGTTTTTGGTGTTTTTAATCTACCCACATTCTCTCCAGTTAATTATTAAACAGCATCTTATCTCAGACAACATGAGGGGGGGAAAAATTAAAGGCACATGAAAACAATCATCTATCCAAAAACTGTGCCCCACAAAGATACCTCCTCCCACACACACACACACACACACACACACACACACACACACACACACACACACACACACACACACACACACACACACGCACACAAACAGATTTTCACCAGGTTTCGCAGGACTGCTGTTTGTGGTCAACAGAATCCTCCAAAACAGTCTGCTGTGCTCTCAGAGAGCAGCAATAAATCCTGACAGTTACACGGACAAACGGGAAGGCAGTTCCGGTTTGGGAGTCATACCAAACAAGCTTTTCTCCTTGCATAAATGTTCTGTCAAACGCAATGTGTTTTGCCTCCTGGATCAGTTCAACGACTTGTTCTTTTTTTTTCTCCTCTTCCAGGCACCTCGCTTCCACTGACCAAGTACCCAACGGTAAATTTGGTCCCTTCACTGTATTTTCATCTTATTTTCCACTTGTGACTATAAACACTACTAGTTTCCTTTGAAGTACACTGGGAAAAATGTCTAATGTACATCGTGAGAATGAATAACTCTAACGTGATGTAGCTTTGGTGCAAGGTACATTTTGTTTGTTAATATATAGCGCCCTCTTGTGGACACCACATTTGCAAGCGTTTTACTGGCTACTGTCTCGACAAGGGATGCATTTTTTTTTTGCACTACATAGCACATTTCATTCACAAGTGCGGTGCTTGTTTGATGCAAGGGAACCTAACCAAATTCAATCGAATCTAACAACAGCGATGTGAGGCGTTTGCAAAAGCGGTCAGTCTTGCCAACTTGGTGATTTGTATGCTCTTTTTAGTGACCTTAATGACCATTCTAGCAATTTTTTTAATCGACTAGTAATTGAACAAAGACTAAAGAGGGGGATGTGATGAAAAGTAGAAGTTTTTATCTCTACTCTGACCAATTGCTCAATAACATTTTTTCCATCATCACTCCAAAGCAGATACAGTAATTGTTTCTGACCTTTTACATACATGTCGCTAATTGAATCGAAATTAAAAAAAAAAAATGAAACGGTCCAACGCGAATGTAATTTCCTTCCATTCTCAAAAGCGCTTGTCCCCATAACTAGAGCCTATCCCAGTTGACTTTGGGTAAGAGGCAGGGTACACCCTGGATTAATCGTCAATCACTCACATTCACACCAATGGACAATTTAGAGTCTTCAGTTAACCTAACATGCATGTTTTTAAAACGTGGGAGGAAGTAAAACTGGATACAGAGCGAAAACATGCACCTCACAGGAAGGCCAGAACCAAGATTTGAGCTTTGAACCCCAGAATGGTGAGGCAGAATGCTCATCACCGTGCCGCACTGCCTATTCCTAAAGTAACATAATTTGCTCAATGTAAATAACATGCAGGAGAACTAGGGCAGCACGTGAACAGATTGAGAGCACTAAAGTCAAAAGGATCTCCAATTAATCACATTGCAACAGCTTAGTCAGCACTGATAGCAGTCGACGCCCAAAACTCTTCCGTGAGTCATCTCAAAACCAGCAGGCCTGTCGTCAATCATGCTCAAACTGGTTTTACAGTTCTAAACTGGCTTGACTGACGCATCTTCTGTCTCACTTGGCCTGTAAGGGGAAGTAAAAGCCCCAACATGATTGAGCGTTTTCACGTGTTATCCTCCATCTATCTAATCTACGAATGATTAAGGTTCTTGTAAATATGAACTAAAATTCTTGAATATTTTATATCTGTTTTTTTATCAGCACTTTTCAGGAGACCCCAAAATGGCACATTGCATCATCAAAGAGAGCAAATGGAAAGGGGTCAACAGTCAGCAAGATCATCAATTTAGCTAAATGCATCTTTTATGTTGAACGAATTAGATGGACAGATTTTGTGTGTGTGTGCGTGTGTGTGTAGTGCCCAATGTAACTTGATACCTTGGGTCATCTGAGGACGCCTCATTTGTAGCGTTGCTGCATTCTCCTCAGTTCCTGTAACATGCCAGGAAAATAGTTCACATCAAAATTCATCATCTGCAGTGGTCGTGAAGCTGACGCCCAAAAAGAAATGTCTCTTCCTGTTCCCCAGACTGCTGTTTGCTCTCCTTGGTGACTGTCGGCTTGCTCAGGAAATATGTTTCCTTCTTGGAACTTCCTCTCAGCTGGCTACTTCCCTCATCATTCAGCTGCATAATAGGCTCAGAGGGCTACAGGCAGTGCAAAGTAAGATTTGAACATACACGGACATGAACTCAATAAGTATCAGTTGGCTGAAAACAGTTTATTTTTTCAAAGTTTTATCCTCATCTCTAAACGTTCATCTTTTCAGGCTGCCATGCTTTGTCATCGCACTCAACTGATTTGGTTTCGGTATCTGTACATCACTTTCTCACGCTACATGTTCGTCAACACATTCCAGATGATTCCACGTGGACCAAAGGTTAATAAAATGTATTAGAAGGTGACCACAATTTTTTTTTCACTTGTAGCTCTTTTCTTAATCGAATTAGCTGTTTATATAGAAAGGGTAATAATGGACCATATGGAGTAGACATCATTCACGATAACTTAATTTCAAGAAACCCTGACAAGTTTGACACTGTCATTGTTGTCACAATGCATCTAGCAACCGACCAGAATAGGCCACCTGACACTAAATGCTGAAATGCTGTGTGCATGGAGTCCACATGAGGTCACCAGTGTAATAAAAGGAATGACCTAAAACTCACAACATGAATCAGTTTTGCCTTGTAAGATAACAATTTTTATGTTCAGTCATTCTTGTGTTAAAAAAAAAAGTTTTGCGTTGTATTTACGCTGATCAGGAAACCGCCGTTTCTATTTTTATGCCACAGTAAAATTATTTCATTTCTTCCAGTTTGATGCCCTCCTCCTGTTTTGACATGTCTCTGATCGTCTTGTGTGCTTTCATGCTTTCTTCCCATTTGTCCCCCCCAAATTTCTCGACTGTGACACTTTGGACTGTGCCTGGATCCAGACAGTGTGGAGCAACACCTGAAAAGGAGATAATGGCAAAATAAATAAATAATAATAATCAATCAATAAATAAACTGGTTGTGTCCTATATTTTATAACTGGGCAACATGTTCTCATTTTAGTTTTTGGAGTGGATTTCCCCCATGTGACTGAGTTCTAAAGTTTGTTTACTTGTGTTTCTCAATCAACTCACACCATGATCACTTTGGTGTTTACAAAATATGTTTACCGGTACATTACATGGAAATGGTGTGAGAATCATCATGCGGTGTGTGTAAACAGTTCTCTCTCTCATACCATATCCATCAGGGTTGGAGCGTGGCGTGTAGAAACTCTGGACTCCACACACTTTACAGAAGGTGTGCTTTGCTGCGTGGGTGTTAAATGTATATGTGGTCAGATGATCCCCACCCTTGGAAGAGAAAAAAATAAAATGACGAGTTGAAAACATGGCTCCTCTTAGATTTGTTTTGAGGTTGGAAGCTTTTTGAAAATCGGGTTCCATACCTGTAGAAGAGTAAAGTTGGACTTGGGGACAATGAAATGATGGTTTTGTTTCTTTGTACAAATACTGCAGCTGGAAACGACAAAGAGGTCAGAAAGAAAGGGCAACAAAAGTGACTGTAGGTGTCAAACTCAGGTCCTGGAGGGCCAATGCCCTGCATGTTTTCCAGGTCTCCCTGTTGCAACACACCTGTTTTCAAATGATCAGATCATCAGCAAGCTCTGCGGAAGCCTGACATTGAACCTGTTCATTTGAATCAGGTGTGTTGCAACAGGGAGGCTTGGAAAACATGCAGGACAGCGGCCCTCTGGGACCTTAGTTTGACACCTATGGATTAAATGATCGCACATTGGTATCTTGTTTTTTTTTTTTTCATTGTAACCCGATCATCAAAAACAAAAATTAAACACCCATACTTGCAATCAAAAACATGGAGGTGTGCAGAGCTCCAAATTTCAAACCTAACAGCTCCACAATGACAGCCACCAGTATGTTTCACAAGGTCCATTCTGAAACAACAGGAAACAGTCACAAGGAAGTCATTTTTTCGTCAGATTTCCAAGCGAGCATTTACACGAGAAAGGGAATTGTATTTAGCTAACCTTAGAAAAATCTAGCTCAAACCAGATTGACTTGTATGTTGCGAAACGTGGTGTGGGATCCGATGCCCCGCCTTCAACAGGTACCCACGTCAAAGTCCATCACAGCTCATTTGCGTAACTAAGATGTCCTCATTCACAGCAACTGATTCCTCTCAGTTAAAATGTGATCATCTTAAACATCTTTGTTATACAGAGCCGTCGATACATGCCTTTCGCATGATAAACCCTTTTTTACAAGTGCAAGGTATAGGCCTTTTTCCAGGAATGCTCTTGGGGCCCACTGTAATTATTTCCAAGCATGGGGGTGGGCAAAGTACAGCAGACTTGCACAAACACATTCCTCCAGGGTTGAACTAGTTCAGCCTGACACACAGCTCTGTGTTGGAAAACTCTGACGTGGTACAGCACGGGTTGAGTATCATATGACATGCTGCTGGATGATGTGCTGTGACCCAAATACACGAATATGAGCTGTATCCTATCATATCATCACGCACATCTAGAAATCCACGAGGCCACAGATCCATGTAAAAGCATTTGGGTTTAGTTTTTATTACTTTACATGACAAAATGGAGGGTGTCTGTACTTGACTTTGGCCCTTATTAGTACGGTATTGGATTGGATTGGATAAACTTTATTGTCAAATGTACTGTATGTGTAACATACAGCACAGATGAAATTTCTTCCCTCTCAACATAAAACAAGAGGAGCCGCTGCGGGTGTCCGCGCCGCCATCAAAAGAAAAGTTAACAAAAAAAGACAAAATACAAAACAACACATGAGACACAGACAATCGTGCACTCTTAACCACTTTCCTGCATACACTTTGTTGTCTGAAGCAGTTATAGATGAAAGAGGAGCGAATCAAAGTGTCCTTTTCACCAGTGGATTAAAGACGTCATGCTGCAATGTGCACACGTCTGCTACAAGCTAAACTTGAAAGCAACAAGAAGCAGTAGCATCCATTAACGAAAAAGAGATTGTCTGTCTTCTCCTGTCCCATGTAAGTCCGCTTCAATTTCAAGCCTCGACTCCCAGTTCCACATACGCATCGGCGCTCTGCGCTGACGCTCCCTTCTTCTCATCGTCGGCTCCTCAATCCATGCATCCATCCAGCTGCAGACTGTCCATCAGCACCAACCTTTTCGCTGAACAAAGCGGGCTGTGAAAATGCTGCCTACTTCAGGCGCAAGACACAAGCGCCCCGGGGATGTCCAGCAACGACAGTCAAATGGCGCCAACATTCCTCCCAATCAAGAAATCAGTGCTGGTACGCGTGTGCTGCCGAGAAGGCGCAACCACCAAGCACAGATTCTTCATCTTTGACGAATGCCATGGCCAAAAATGCTGAAAACAGTCCACTTCAGGTCCACACGACGTAAGAACAACACCATATTACAAAACAAGACAAAAACAACAAAAAACAACAAAAAAACGCAAGTCTCTTGAAGAGCACTTGCCGACAGCTGCCTATCCGGGCGCCATCATGCATGGAAGGATGCCATGCATACTGGTAAAGTAGGAGACTAGGCGTCAATACACTGTTGAGTTTTGTAGCATTTTTCTATATTGCACAATACATCCATCCATTCCATCAATTATAATGTAATTTTCATCCATTTACTCTCTATACTGCTTATCCTTGGGGTCATGGGTGAGCTTGAGCCTATCTGAGCTGACTGGGCGAGGCAGTGCACACACTGAAGTGCACAAACAACCATTTACATTCATACCTATGGATAATTCAGAGTCCTCAACTAATTCAACACGCTTGCGTTTGGAATGTTGGGAGAAAGACAGAGTACTTGTACAAAAACGTAGTCTCTTAAGTAGATGCTCTGACAACGTTTTTTCTTTACAGCATACATTTGAAAACAAATATGTATTCTCTACAGCTTACTGTATCCAAATAGGCTTGTTACTTTTTCCAACGTCTGTGAATGAATACAGTACCTTTAAAACGACAGAGAGGTGAACATCAACTGCAGTTGCAATTTTGGTGTCCTGTGAAGTGGAGAAACACAGGGGGAGCAGGAACTTTAAGAAAAATAGCAACAGATTATGAGAAGTAAATTATTCCATAGCCTTTAAGAAGTAAATGATAGCAGAAAACCCATTTGTTTATTCATTGTCCCAAATGATCAAAAGCGGTTTTGCACATAACAGATTATTTTTGTATCTAATTCAAATTCTGTACTTTTATACAGAGGAGTCAAATCGTTTGTTTGTTTTTAATTAAGCACAAGTACCCCAAATAAAAACACGTGAGTAGCCTACTTTTTTTATCTGCTTCTCAGGGCCGAATGCATAAATAGGTTTCTAATAGGGGGCTATGGTATGAAGTTAAATTGAGGTGAAGCCATCCGTGGAAGCCTCCGCCCTCCAGGCCTAAAATAATACTGTGCAAGCCTCTATTGCAACACTAAGTAGCATGTGTTGACCAGTCACGTTTCCACCGAAGAGACGCATTTATTTGGGGTCAAATGAAACCGCAACATTTAGGCATCCCACCTTAGAGCCAATTCGAGTGATTTATACAAACATAGCAAGCAAGTTTAGACTACGCAAAAACAAATTCGCACAGTAATGCGTCAAGGTATGATGAAACAAACAATAAGGGTATGGTATAATTTTTAACAAGGTCTTGTTTGGGGACTTTGGTGTTGTGATAACACTCGTCGACATTTAGGTTACTTACCGCTCAGCAACCAATGACAAGCCAAACAAACAACCCCGCCATCCAATCACAGCGAGAAGATTCGAGAAACTGAGATCCTTCTCGAAAATTCTGGCAAGAGGACCTTATTGCCACGTGATAATAGTCCGCGATGCCAATCATTTTTTGTAATCGTTTTCTGATTACTGTATTATTGACAATTGATGGTATTCTTTTCTTCTTAAAATGTATTTTAAGTGTAACGTTTGTAAACGAAATAAACCCAAAAGCCTGAAATGCAATGTGCCGGGGAATGAGGGGACTATTTGTTAGTGCGGATGGATACCTTCAATGACGTGGCAGGCGCTCTAATCTATAAAACGGATTTTGCGCTTCAGTTGTATAGAACTTGAGTGGAAGACGCGAGCACTTGATCGAGACGATATCCTCACGCTCAATCGTAAGTTCCTCAAACGTATATATTTTTATATACCCGTATGTTGTTCGAGCTTTCAAGTCACCTGTGGTTTTTTTTGAGTAAAATTATATTTTTTTTTGCGGGGGGGGCGGTTAAAGTTGAGCTCACATACCACATCTTTGTAAGCGCTGTAGGCCTTTGGCGACGCATTTTAAAAATAGCTTCTTTAGACTTGGGTGTACTCTTAGATTATACAAACTATTGTATAAGCATGTTATTACATTCATTCGTCGTAGATCTTTATGGTTGAACGCAATGGATAGCTGTTGGCAATAGCAGTGACTCGACATTTTCAGTGGTGGCTTCCATTATGGGCGGCGACAAAGACTCCCTTTTGTTCAACTGCAACAAGAACTCAAAATGGCGCTATCGACTGGAGCGTTAAGGGATGATTTTTCTTTCCTCGACTCGATAACATCAATTGGTCATGACAACTAAATTATGTTTTAAATGGCTCTTTGTATATATTTGTTTATTAATCGACCATGGATTAAATGCTAGCTGCCACAATATCGCACTTGACTTTTGATTGTTTGAAGCCATGATTTTTAACGTGTGACATTTTTGTCTTAGGTGTAAACATGCAGATCTTTGTGAAGACCCTCACTGGCAAGACCATCACCCTCGAGGTTGAGCCCAGTGACACCATCGAGAATGTCAAAGCCAAAATCCAGGACAAGGAAGGCATTCCCCCAGACCAGCAGAGGTTGATCTTTGCCGGCAAGCAACTAGAAGATGGCCGCACACTGTCAGACTACAACATCCAAAAGGAGTCCACCCTCCATCTTGTCCTGCGTCTGCGAGGTGGCATGCAAATCTTCGTGAAGACCCTCACTGGCAAGACCATTACCCTCGAGGTTGAGCCCAGTGACACCATCGAGAATGTCAAAGCCAAAATCCAGGACAAGGAAGGCATTCCCCCAGACCAGCAGAGGTTGATCTTTGCTGGCAAACAACTAGAAGACGGCCGCACCCTCTCTGACTACAACATCCAAAAGGAGTCCACCCTCCATCTTGTCCTGCGTCTGCGAGGTGGCATGCAAATCTTCGTGAAGACCCTCACTGGCAAGACCATTACCCTCGAGGTTGAGCCCAGTGACACCATCGAGAATGTCAAAGCCAAAATCCAAGACAAGGAAGGCATTCCCCCAGACCAGCAGAGGTTGATCTTTGCTGGCAAACAACTAGAAGATGGCCGCACCCTCTCTGACTACAACATCCAAAAGGAGTCCACCCTCCATCTTGTCCTGCGTCTGCGAGGTGGCATGCAAATCTTTGTGAAGACCCTCACTGGCAAGACCATCACCCTCGAGGTTGAGCCTAGTGACACCATCGAGAATGTCAAAGCCAAGATCCAGGACAAGGAAGGCATTCCCCCAGACCAGCAGAGGTTGATCTTTGCCGGCAAGCAACTAGAAGATGGCCGCACACTGTCAGACTACAACATCCAAAAGGAGTCCACCCTCCATCTTGTCCTGCGTCTGCGAGGTGGCATGCAAATCTTTGTGAAGACCCTCACTGGCAAGACCATCACCCTTGAGGTTGAGCCCAGTGACACCATCGAGAATGTCAAAGCCAAGATCCAGGACAAGGAAGGCATTCCCCCAGACCAGCAGAGGTTGATTTTTGCTGGTAAGCAGCTGGAAGATGGCCGCACGCTCTCAGACTACAACATCCAGAAGGAGTCCACCCTCCATCTTGTCCTGCGGCTGCGAGGTGGCATGCAAATCTTCGTGAAGACCCTCACTGGCAAGACCATCACCCTTGAGGTAGAGCCCAGTGACACCATCGAGAATGTCAAAGCCAAAATCCAGGACAAGGAAGGCATTCCCCCAGACCAGCAGAGGTTGATTTTTGCTGGTAAGCAGCTGGAAGATGGCCGCACGCTCTCAGACTACAACATCCAGAAGGAGTCCACCCTCCATCTTGTCCTGCGGCTGCGAGGTGGCATGCAAATCTTCGTGAAGACCCTCACTGGCAAGACCATCACCCTTGAGGTAGAGCCCAGTGACACAATCGAGAATGTCAAAGCCAAAATCCAGGACAAGGAAGGCATTCCCCCAGACCAGCAGAGGTTGATTTTTGCTGGTAAGCAGCTGGAAGATGGCCGCACGCTCTCAGACTACAACATCCAGAAGGAGTCCACCCTCCATCTTGTCTTGCGTCTGCGAGGTGGCATGCAGATCTTTGTGAAGACCCTCACTGGCAAGACCATCACCCTTGAAGTTGAGCCCAGTGACACCATTGAGAATGTGAAAGCCAAAATCCAAGACAAGGAAGGCATTCCCCCAGACCAGCAGAGGTTGATCTTTGCTGGCAAGCAACTAGAAGATGGCCGCACACTGTCAGACTACAACATCCAAAAGGAGTCCACCCTCCATCTTGTCCTGCGTTTGCGCGGCGGCCAGTAGTTGGTCACAATTTCATGTTTGATAAAGTTGAATATAGTATTCTGAATTTGGCATTCGCCATGACCAAATGTTCATTGCATTCTTGGAATAAATGATTAAACCAATCAGTTTTCTTTCTTTGAGTAAATTGAGATTAGGTGGTTTAGTGAAAAGTTAATTAAGAGATTTAGCTTTCTATTTAATACGCAAGACCCAGGGTGGTCTTATCATTTAGGAAACCTAAACCTCAGTGGTGGGAAAGAAGTAAGGTGTGCTAAATAAGATAAGAAAATCTTGATTAGTCTCTCAATGGAGAAATTCACAGCAGCAAAGTTATGAAAGGAAGAACAAAATACAGGAGCTGCTGGAAAGGCAGCCACTCTTGTGACGCCATCTTGAAGTCAGATAAAATAAGACAGTCGTGCAATCTTAATCACTTCCTGCATGCACTTTGAAGCAGTTATGGATGACAGAGGAGGGCCTCTGTCCTTTCACCAGTGGATCAGAGACGTCATGCTGAATAAATGCACACGTCAAATGATTTTTCAGGGAAAAAACTTAACCAAGTCACCAATTGTATTTCAACACCAAACGTAATCGTCATATCTGAAATAAACCTATTGCAAAAGAAGTCGGGGTTTTTTTAAGTGTTGAGATGCCAACATGAGAAGGGACAATGTGAAACGGGAGCAAAATGAACATTCTAATTGTGGTTGGGTCTTGTAGTACAGTATTGAGGTGAGAGGACATGATGCAAGTTTAAATTGAGGGGCAATTATCCAATGCAGAGCCTCGTAAATTAAAGCAAATGGGTCATTAAATGTAATTTCTCGTCAGACGGTATTTTGAAAAATCTAAACGTATGCTTCATTGAAGCTGAACATTTCACAATAATTCACTATTCACAACAGTTGTTACAAAAAGAAATGGCTTAACTTGGAAACAGGAAAAAAATGTCAGTGCCCAAAATGAAAAGGTAAAATTATTATTGCAACTCATTGAACGATTACAAATGCGAGTAAAAAAGAGCAATTAACATTAAAAGTATTATAAATCATTAAAATGGTCACGTGAAACCAATAATTAAATGGAAATTATATACCGGTAACATGCAACTTGGAATTGTCCAGCCACTATCTGAATTGCTCATTTTTATAAAATATGAAAAACAGAACTGTAACGAATGAGATGTTTAACATAATCCAAGGGTGACCTTGCACCGCCCCCCAGAGGTGGCGGCGGCACATTACCCCAGACCTACGACTGCAACTACTGTACCTGTTGGAGTAGTGTCCAAATGTGCTGCCCGCCGTTGTTTTAATCATCAGCTGCAAGCAGAAAAAATATTTGCGAGACGGACCACAACTCTATTGTGGGTGTTGGAAAAGTGTTAGAACAAACCTAACAAGTATAACAAACCACTACTAGTTGGTTTTATGTAGCACTTGTATAGATGTGCACAGAAACATCTAAAATAGACAATTCAGTTTCAGAAGGAAAAAAAATGTTTGCCTCAACTTTTTGGCTCCATGTCAAGGTCTGATTTGAAAATAGTACTGGACATGATGATCCTGAAATAAAAATAGCTTTAAAGATTGTAATTTATTTCAAACTGGTCTTGTTTCACTCCACTCAGGGTAGATTCAGATCTACTTTAGTGGGATACAGGGGTGTGAGCCCCCAAAAAAAAATCAAACTACATTTATGCCTCATCACAATGAACAGATAGCTTTGATGTGACAGCTTCTCAATACATTGCTTGATGGAACGGTTTTAGCATGCTGAATAAACTTGAGCTAAGGCAACGTGGCCCTCACAATTCCTTGATTTTCCTATACACAGTGAATGTAGGAAAACATTCTGACACTCCTGACACCTGTGAGAAGGCCCAAATAATGTCACATGCAAAGCGAGCTCAGCTGGGTCATCTGCTCACAAAATGGCTGTACAGATGTGGAACTTCACCTCTCTGGCAGAGGAGGCGGCCGAGCTGGACCTGCAAGGTTTGACTAAATAGACTCATGAAGGAAAAAAAAACAATAAAATAATAAACACCAAAATAACAGCTTTAATCATTTATTCCAATTATGTGCATTGAACATTTGGTCATCATGGCAAATGCCTGTGAAATTAACAGCACTATATTTACGTGAGGATAAAGAAAATGGAATAGTGATCAATTACAGGCCACCCCTGAGACGCAGGACAAGATGGAGGGTGGACTCCTTCTGGATGTTGTAGTCCGAGAGCGTGCGGCCATCTTCCAGCTGCTTACCAGCAAAGATCAACCTCTGCTGGTCAGGGGGAATGCCTTCCTTGTCCTGGATTTTGGCTTTGACATTCTCAATGGTGTCACTGGGCTCAACCTCGAGGGTGATGGTCTTGCCAGTGAGGGTCTTCACGAAGATCTGCATGCCACCCCTGAGACGCAGGACAAGATGGAGGGTGGACTCTTTCTGGATGTTGTAGTCTGATAGTGTGCGGCCATCTTCTAGTTGCTTGCCAGCAAAGATCAACCTCTGCTGGTCTGGGGGAATGCCTTCCTTGTCCTGGATTTTGGCTTTGACATTCTCGATGGTGTCACTGGGCTCAACCTCAAGGGTGATGGTCTTCCCAGTGAGGGTCTTCACGAAGATTTGCATGCCACCCCTGAGACGCAGGACAAGATGGAGGGTGGACTCTTTTTGAATATTATAGTCAGAGAGGGTGCGGCCATCTTCCAGCTGTTTGCCAGCAAAGATCAATCTCTGCTGGTCAGGGGGAATGCCTTCCTTGTCTTGGATTTTGGCCTTCACATTCTCAATGGTGTCACTGGGCTCAACCTCAAGGGTGATGGTCTTGCCAGTGAGGGTCTTCACAAAGATTTGCATGCCACCTCGCAGACGCAGGACAAGATGGAGGGTGGACTCCTTTTGGATGTTGTAGTCTGACAGTGTGCGGCCATCTTCTAGTTGCTTGCCGGCAAAGATCAACCTCTGCTGGTCTGGGGGAATGCCTTCCTTGTCCTGGATTTTGGCTTTGACATTCTCGATGGTGTCACTGGGCTCAACCTCAAGGGTGATGGTCTTGCCAGTGAGGGTCTTCACAAAGATCTGCATGCCGCCTCGCAGACGCAAGACAAGATGGAGGGTGGACTCTTTTTGAATATTATAGTCAGAGAGGGTGCGGCCATCTTCCAGCTGTTTGCCAGCAAAGATCAATCTCTGCTGGTCAGGGGGAATGCCTTCCTTGTCTTGGATTTTGGCTTTCACATTCTCAATGGTGTCACTGGGCTCAACCTCGAGGGTGATGGTCTTGCCAGTGAGGGTCTTCACAAAGATCTGCATGCCACCTCGCAGACGCAAGACAAGATGGAGGGTGGACTCCTTCTGGATGTTGTAGTCTGAGAGCGCATGCCATCTTCCAGCTGCTTACCAGCAAAAATCAACCTCTGCTGGTCTGGGGGAATGCCTTCCTTGTCCTGGATTTTGGCTTTGACATTCTCAATGGTGTCACTGGGCTCAACCTCGAGGGTGATGGTCTTGCCAGTGAGGGTCTTCACAAAGATCTGCATGCCACCTCGCAGACGCAAGACAAGATGGAGGGTGGACTCCTTCTGGATGTTGTAGTCTGAGAGCGTGCGGCCATCTTCCAGCTGCTTACCAGCAAAAATCAACCTCTGCTGGTCTGGGGGAATGCCTTCCTTGTCCTGGATTTTGGCTTTGACATTCTCGATGGTGTCACTGGGCTCAACCTCAAGGGTGATGGTCTTGCCAGTGAGGGTCTTCACAAAGATTTGCATGCCACCTCGCAGACGCAGGACAAGATGGAGGGTGGACTCCTTTTGGATGTTGTAGTCTGAGAGCGTGCGGCCATCTTCCAGCTGCTTACCAGCAAAAATCAACCTCTGCTGGTCTGGGGGAATGCCTTCCTTGTCCTGGATTTTGGCTTTGACATTCTCAATGGTGTCACTGGGCTCAACCTCGAGGGTGATGGTCTTGCCAGTGAGGGTCTTCACAAAGATCTGCATGTTTACACCTAAGATAAATACGTCAACTATGTTAAAGTACTCTCTTATAAACCTGTACAGTAAAATGTGCGTGCATTATTCATGAGATGTAAACATTTAATCCATTATCTTTGATTATATAATTTCACACAACGTCAAAAAAAAATAATTGTAACAACCAACTAACTGATTGTTAGGGTTGTCACCATTAACATTCCGGTGGACAGCGCCATTTTGAGACCTTGTTGACTGCCTTTTTGCTCAGCTAACGCCTCCCATAATGGACGCTTCCAGTGAAAATGTTGAGTGACTATTATTGCCCTCGAAAATTATCCCAACACAGATCATTGTAATTCAAGTCTTACACAGTAGTTCGCTTATCCAAAGGGTACACCCAAGTCGCGTTCAATATTTTTTTATGCTTCCACTAATACAAACAGCTGCCAATGCTCACGAAGACCAGGTTCGCGAAAAGTTTCCAAACCCCCCCCCAAAAAAACAAACGATATAATTATGTCCACAGACAGTTGATTCAATGGGCCGACCAAAATGAGTTGTTAACTTGCTACTTACAATAAAATGATGATATTTCAGTTTGTGTGCGTCGCTGTTCTCGCCTGGGAACCGTCTGCGATCGTTCTGTGAGTGACAAGGTCATGGCAACATTCTTTATAGACCTGGGGCTTTTACGTCACTGGCAATATCCATCCGCATTAAAATAGTTCCTTCTTTGCCTGGCACACGGCTTTTCAAACTTTATCGTTTATTTCGTTGACACAAGTTACACTTAAAGTACATTTTATGAGTACGTTTTTGACAAGGGTTGCTCCGCGGCTTAATAATATTACATTGCACTAAGGTCTGTCCTGCCGGTAATGTCTTGAACCATCATAGCAACTGAAATCTTCCCATTTTGATTGGATGAATGGATCGTTAGTTTGACTTGCCATTGGTTGGTTGGTGGCTCGAAAGTAAATGTCGATCAGGCTCGTCATCTAATCAGGTCTAAACAATTTTGAATACTGAACCAAATTATATACAGTACATCGATTAGTCTCTCTCTCGCGGTCTTTTTCATAGAGCGCAAGTCTAGACTATACTTTAGACTATAATAATTTTTAATAGTCCCACAATGGGGAAAATTGCTGTGAAATCGCTCTATCAATGCATTGTATTGCACAATGCAAACTACATACATTGCAAACAACGAAATTAATGTAATCATAATTGCTCGGCAAATGATTTTGAGGAAGGAATAGTCATGAATATTTCCAAATTATTGCCACTGGATTAATGTTGAATTTTTAAAAATTGGATACCATTTTAACACAAACGTTTCTGGAGTGTTGCGTTGTCAATACTGGAGTACAGTAATAATTTGTCTCGGCCACCGTATATTTATTTGCCCGAGTAAATCACTCATGTGTCAAGTTAACCACAATATGTTCCATGATGCTAGCTTCATTTGCATGTTCTTTGGATGTACCAAAAGTCTTTTTCTAACTTCCGGGTTGAGTGAACGCTGGCGCATTTGGCTGCCGCTGCTCAACCCGTATTGTTTTGTGTTTTTTGTTATTGTAAAGTGTCCTTGGGTGTCTTGAAAGGCGCTTATAAATAAAATGTATTATTATTATTATTATTAATCTGCCCCAGCCCATCGAAATAAAAAATAAAAAGAGCTGTCCTGAAACTGCTCGGAAATTACACGCCCCCGTCGCTAGATGACACTGTGGTAGAAAAAAGAGAGAACATTTAGGTCTGAAAGTACGCTCCTAAAACTGCAAACTCCGGGCTGCACTACTGTATATGTAGTAATCTCCCCTCCATCGCCGGGGTTACGAGACTGACCGTCTTGCAATATGTGAAAATCCGTGAAAAATAATGAATCTGTTTAAATACACCTAAGCATGTTTTTACAGCATTTACAGAACTTATATTCTTTTCAAGTCTCTTTTAAAACAATTCAAACATATTTAAACACATAATATATTGAGCGAGACCAACAGCAATACACAAATAATAATTAATGTTTGCACTTTTGTATTTTCTCAGTTCGATGGGCTATGATGCAATGATTTTTTGGGGTCAGTACTGTACATGTGACAAATTTCATTTAAAGCGATAGAAGTTTATTAACATGCAACATGTAAAAGCTGTACAAAACCCAAACTATTGAAGTTCATTCAATTCAAAGAAATGACAATACATCATGAATATCAAACCGATTTATACCAATTTCATGATGTTTTGATTGGGCCACCCGTCAGTCCAAGCCACATTGCGAATTTGTGACTGATTCATTAGTTTGCGTACCAACTCACATTTTTCTTGCAATACATCTACATTTTTAACGTGTTACTTTTTCCATACATGGAGAAAGAAATGTAAACAACATGAGTACAGTGTAATACTGCTGCCGCAATGAGTTTATAGAAGGTATAATATAATTAATGATCAATGCTATTGGCAGAAATAGTCGGCCCCCAAAAAAATCAAATGCTGCTTACGGGTCGGCTCGGCATTCAAATGTATTGATGCTAAAACTATTTGTGTTCATTCACATGTCCTTTTTCACGCCCTTGACAAACAAAGTGTTTTTTTTTTCCTCTCCAAAGAAAAATATTGAAGTAAAGTTCAAAAGCCACCTTAAAAGACTGTCAAATGGTCAAATGTGACGTGTGCTCATGTTGCCTTCGGGCATGTTGGAGGAGCATGCTGAGTGACAGTGGGTCTGACGAGTCAACCAGCTGAGGAAGGGACATGCACTGCCTGGTGTCGCTTCCTCACTCCCCCACTCCCTCACACGACCACCGAAATGGCCGGCTGGGGCACCTTCTTCTTTTCCCTCCTGAACTACAAGACGGAAAAGTATGTCATCGCCGAGAACAGGAAGATCGGAATACTGTTTCGAATCTACCAATTGGCCGTGCTGGGATACATAATCGGGTAAGGTGCAATAATGCCTTGCCCCCCCCCCATTGTTTCTGTCCAAGGGTGGCTTTGCATAAACTAACCTTCCACAAAGTGATTCACAAAGTTAAAAATAGTTGTGCCTGTGCAAGTCCGGTGTGTTTGCTTTGCTCCGTTAAAGTGGCAGAGCATGTATATGTGTGTTATTATAAAGACTCGGTAACCCTTCAAGCTGAGCGAGAAGGCTTTTCTAGTCAGACCATTATGTGATGTCAAACCAGAGCATAAAAGGAAATGATGTGAACATGAAATCCATGTTCTAAATGAAAAGCTGATTAGAATGCTGCAGATTAGAAAATGTCTGACAAAGAGTAAGCAGCACAACTGCCCATGGTGGTTAGCACATCTGCCTTGCAGTTCTGGGTTTGAATCTTGGCTCCGAAAAGAACAAAGAAAAAAAAAAAGCTAGTTTGATTTATGAACACACTGTAAATTTCCCAAAGGTGTGAATGCTTCTTTGTCTGCAGTATATGCCCTGTGAATGGCTGGCGACCTGTCCAGGGTGTTACCCCGCCTCCTGCCCAAAAGCAGGCTCCAGCTCATCCGTGGCCTAATGAGGAAAAGGACATAAAAATGTTTGGATGATTAATTACATGGCAGCGATTTGATGAAGTGTTACTCCATGCATTAGATGGGTGTTTGTGATGAAGAAGGGCTACCAGGAAAGAGAGGAGGCCATCCAGTCCTCCGTCATCACCAAGCTCAAAGGCGTCACTCTGACCAACAGCTCTGAGAGCGGCCTTCACCTGTGGAGTGCCGAGGACTACGTCATTCCACCAAATGTAGGCTCGCCGTATATTGAAACTTCCCCCAGCATTAGCCCTTTCCTGAATTGTAGCTCATGTGGAGTAGGATTATGATTTGGGCGGGCGGATGTCGTTAACAGCAGCAGCATTTGCCTGATGAAATTTAACCGTATCGACCTTCTCCGGGGTGTGTGATTCATTGAACCTTTTCCTTCATCATCACAATGAATAAAAGCCTAATTGTATTGTGCAGGGAGAGCAGGTTTTCTTCGTGGTAACAAATTACATTGAGACCCCCAATCAGAGGCTGGGCTTCTGTGCCGAGGTGAGTGGACACATAAATGGCTCATTTCAGAATTGGAAGACCAATCAGAGATCAACAGTTTGAAAAAGAGACAATTTTTCGGATTTGGATAATGGATGGATCCTATGAAGAAAAACTGGCAATAAAATTCATTTGATTCCTCCAGCTCAGTGTTACCATATATTTTGTCGTGTTTTGAGCAACCCTGTTACAGATACTAAGGCACCTTAAAAACATATATATATGTGTATATATATATATATATATATATATATATATATATATATACACATATACATTTTGGTATTACAGTACTGTAATTGAAGTGACACGGCTCAGAATAACTGGGTTACAAATCAGTGCTTATGTTAGTGTTTTTGCACAAGCCTACATGGTAGCTGTGTTAGCTGCAAGGCTAACTGGTTAAGAAACATTTTGCTATATGGTTAAAAAATATATTTTTGGGTCTTTTTGGTATGTAACTGGTATGTAACCTGCTCACCAAATAGGGGGGGGGGATATAAAGTAAAAATATTTAGGTGTTCCCATGGGCTATTTGGTAATTTACTCTAAATTATATTTCGTAAACACTGCATATAGCTTGCTACATTTTGTCTCAGGAAAACTATAATGTACACAACACGTGCGTGTTTCTGTATATTGTACATAGATGATGTGAAATTTCATTTAGGTGAAAAAACAATTGTCTTCCAATTCTGTCATGGCCTAAATATCATCACTTCTGCATTTGGATTAACTTTATGTGTCATTTATGCATTACAGAGTTTCAAGGTACCTAATGGCCAATGCTTGAGTGATGATGACTGCACCGAGGGGGAGACTGTCGTAGCGGGGCATGGTGAGGAGCATTTATTGTCAATAGCATGTGAAAACACGTCTCGTGTGCCTTTAAGGGATGTGGCCTAGTGAGTGACGTCAGGAGCTGCAATCGGTCGGGCTGGCCATTTACCACATGAGCATCTGCTCCATGATCCTTATGATTTTTTTTTCCATTTTGTATTTGGGATTTGACTGTTTATCTCACCACCACCCAGCCAAGAATCTTTGCTCTCCCCATCAGGAATTAAAACGGGCTTGTGTATAAACAGCACCGGCACCTGCGAGATTCATGCCTGGTGTCCTGTAGAATACAGCAAAAGACCCACGTGAGTACCTCAAGACATTTTCAAACGATCTATTTTATTTTTGCCAATACAGTCCATTGAACGCTGCCAATCCTTTTCAACAAATGCTTTGTTTCCTACATTCCCTCACAGAGTGCCATTACTGAGTGAAGCCGAAAACTTCACCATTTACATCAAGAACTTCATCAGGTTCCCAAAGTTTGAATTTTCCAAGTAAGTGTCCGCAGGTGGTGAAGAGCGATGGCGCGTCTCAGATCTCAAGGCGTCATTCCATCGATCAGTAAGCGAGCTGAGAAATCTATGTAGCCCACGCATGTTTTAAATAACTTTAGAGTGCAGGGAGCTTTCTATTAATACGGCCTGTGCATTACTCTTACTGAGACGGTGAAACAGTCATGCGAGATGCCCTTGACAGCGAGCCTAACTGTGGACAGGTGTTACGCGAGATGGGCTCACCCCCTCTTTCCACTTTCAAGTGTTGTGGACAGATGGCACTAGTCACGGCAATTATGTATATGTCACGCACTCATTGAAATGAAACACGCGTCTTTCTTCGGCATCCTGACACTCGCAGTCTTTTTTGACCGGATGTAGGTGATATTAAGTGGCATTGTTGAAATCCACACGTTCTCGTAATGTCTTTTAAATGACGGCAGGCGTGCCAACGATATGCTCGCAGCTGACTGACGGACATGCGGTACTGCTTATGTGCTGTCGAAGCTTTTTTGAAGTTGCTGAGCATTCAGGTCCAAACTCGAATCAAACATGCATCACGTGGGCTCCTTTAGGTAAACAAAGACAATATATCAAGAATAAGCCCAGACCCCCCGCCTCAAAAAAAAAAGTGATGCACATGCCTTTTTATGAGGAGTCGCACTTGTCATGACCCCTGTCTTCACTATCCTAGGTCCAACGTTCTTGACACCACTGATGACAGCTACTTGAAAAGATGCTCCTATGACCAAGTGGACCATCCTTACTGTCCCATCTTTCGCCTCGGAGATCTAGTCAAATGGGCGGGACATGACTTCCAGGACATGGCTGCAAAGGTACTCCAGTGACAGACTGTAATAAGAAATACTGCTGCCTTCCTTTTTCCAAGATAGTACACCAAACTATTCATGGAAAATGAAACTATGAGGCGGTTGACAATCAAAATGTAGACCCTGAGGACAAGCAGAGAAGCAAAAAATGCACCCTACCATTTTCTGTATTGTTTTTTTTTTTCCCTTTAGGGTGGCTCTGTTGGTATCCTAATTGAATGGTACTGCGATTTGGATAAGGACTACTCTCAGTGTAATCCACATTACAGCTTCACCCGTTTGGACATAAACTTGAACAACTCCGTCCCATCAGGATACAACTTCAGGTATCTCAGTCATCCCAAGTTTTCTTTCTCACTCATCCATCTGATGCCATTGCCTTGCAGATATGCCAGATACTATAAGGATCAAAATGGGGAAACCTTTCGCACATTATATAAAGTCTATGGAATTCGTTTTGACATCATGATCAACGGCCAGGTAGTAGCTGTAATTGGAGAAATTAGAAACAAATAGGATTCAGTAATAGTCACTGCGCTAAATGTTTCTTGTTTTCTCCGCTCCTTGCAGGCAGGAAAATTCAACATCATTCCCACAATAATTGCCATCGGCTCTGGTGTCGCTCTTCTAGGAATAGTGAGTTAGCTTCGTGATTTTGTTGGTGAGTTAGAATTACACGGTCGCACGGGATGAAATAAAAGTATACTGTGTCTCATTCTCCTTGCAGGGAGCCTTTGTATGTGATATGATCCTACTGTATATGATGAACACCAGCTCCTTCTATAGAAACAAGAAATTTGAGATCATCAATTTCAAGTAAGATTTATATCTGCAGGCTTTTTCAGAGTGTGGGGGAAATAATACTTTCTGCGAAGAAATTTCAAGTTAGAGTCTTATCTTTGCACACATTGCTGCTTTTCGTATTTAATATTGGGTGTAGTCACTGTATGGTGTAGTGGTACAGTTGCCTGACTTGTGTGTGTGCAGCACCACTCAGTGCCAGTGTGAATGTGGCCGTATATGGTTGTTTGTCTCTAAATGTGCCCTGTGACTGACTGGCGACCAGTTCAGGGGTTATTCCGTCTTTTGCCCGAAGTCAGCTGGGATAGACTCCACCAATTCCAGTGACCATCTTCAGGTTAAGTGGTGTTGAAAATGGATGGATATCGGATGTAATTCAGAAATTCAGAGTGGTTCTCTCACAGACACATCATTTTCAGAATTGGGTAGATTACAGGCCCACCTGTGATATAGTGACACGTACGTTTTCAACACACAGACTTTTCAAAGTATTATTTGGTGCTCCTTCTAACTCCGCCTCACAGTTCTGCAAGAGGCACAGCATACGCGACTCACGCTATTTACAGTGTTTGCCACTTTTTTATATAGCTTCCTGTAAAACTGACACACAAAAAGAAGTTAAACGTTGCACTTTGTATATTTAAACACAAATGTTCAACCAAACCATAGAATAGCTTAATGCTAACATATAATGCGAAACGCCATAGAAGGGCTCATGGAAATTTACATGGATGTTATCGATCGTAATTATAAACTCAAACTGCAACTTTCTATAACGCTCTTTCCCTTGAAGTCCTCTGGCGCCCACTACTGGAGACGCACCTCCTCACACTTTGAAAAGCGCTGGCAAACTGGAGTAGTTCATCCTGGCTTTAAAGATAACGTTTTTCCTCAAAGTTTAAATCCGTTGACTCACCTCTCCCTCACCGAATCTTCCAGGAAAGAGCGGAACACAATCAGAGAGAAGAAGAATCGGGAAAGGAAATCCAGGAAACTAGCTACAGAAAAGGGGGCTGCCAACTCCACGAAAGAGACAGATGATATTGAAGCCATGGAAGTTCAAAACAAGGCAACCGAGAACAAGCGAGGTCCCACCATTCCACGTAACACCGGCCAGCGGTACACCTCCACCCTCTCTCCACATGGTGTGGAACCAAAGCATCACATCACATTTGCTTCACACAATTGAAAATAGAAGCAATTGCAAGGCAAAAATGACCCACGGCGATGGTGTCGAAATGTGGAACCAAAAAACTGTAACTCACTTATCACTTTAGTGACATGGCTGCTGGCTTGTCACCTGCTCAGAGAGACCGCCTTGACAACTGCACCTGTGTAAAGATATACAGGAAGAAATGTTGCATTTGCCGGCTGATGGAAAATGGAATCATGGACAGTCCCATTAACATAGGACTCATCTCAACATCAACCTTGGCATTTTGTTGAATGACATGCCGAATGTGTCCGGTGACCTGGCAACTTTGCGTATTCATTGCCATTGTTTTAGCCAATCACTCCTTGACATTCGATTTGCATGATATTTTGAGTTGATTTTAACAGTGCTGACTGACACTAGCAGCCAGTCACCTGATCTGTAGAAATTGTCATTCAAAGTGTATTAACCCTCCTGTTATACTGCGGGTCAAATTGGCCCATTCTAAAATGAATTAGGAAAGAAAATAGAGTGAACTATCCTCTTTGAGCCACACAAGAGGTAATAAAACTACAGTAAAAAAAAAACCACACCAGGGCTAGGTCCCTCCTGCCTATCCGCTATAAATACCAAAAAACGAAGAGAAATTGATGCTTCCATTTTTATTATTGCATGTATTAATGGTTTAATAAATATACCACAAACTATGATCCCAAAACGCATCTTACATTTCCCTTAAAAATAATTGTCTTACACATCAGAAGGTGCCAACAGAGCAAAAACACATGCAACAAAAAGTCTCTAACTTCCGCTAACGGCCCGGCTAAATTTCACTCCTCCATATACAAGGATCTTCATCTTTCCATCCAGCTGTGTCAATTCAGTATGCTTCCTTGATCATTTAAAAGTACATTTTAGAATATAAAGTAAAATGCATCAATGCGGGGACTTAACTGAGGCGACACACATTTGACAGATTTAGCCTTTTAAAACTTAAAATGGCTAAAAATATTGTATACGTGTGGTAAAATGTTGCTTCATCTTAAAATCACAAATAATTTTACATACGCATTGAAAACTTTTGCTGAAAACATCATTTGATTTTTAAAAATGTCCCAGAGTTTCTTTACAATTAATGAACCTATTTCACAAAATGTTTGTGGCTCATCTTCAAGCGACCTGGACCATGTCCAACTTTAACATCAAATTTGCCCACCCTTGACTTGACTGATGCCTTGATTTGTGCGATAAATTCAACATGTAATTGGTCTGCCTGGTATTGTGTGCGACTGTACAAATGTGAGTGTATTTCGATATTCTTTCAAAGGTCTTATTGTTGCAAATGAATGCATGTCGCCTTGATAGCGAGTAAAGCAAAAACAAACCATTTGACAGATGCAGATAAGTACAGAGGTATTTATTCCAATCAGTAATCACATTTCTTTGTGTTGAACTTCAAGACTATACAGAAAAGTGCAACATCAAATAGTTGCACCTTGTTGAGGATATTATGTGCTACAGTCTGTTAGACTACAATCCAAATAATAATCCTGGGTAGTATCATAAATCAGGTGAGGCCTGGAGTTACTAAAAGGCATTGTTGAGTGTGTGAGGAGAAAGGAAAAAAATGTCGTGTCAGCAGGTCACAATGGAATAACATTAAAATCTATTTTTGGCTCATCTACAGCTCAAACAAAATGCAATTAGTTTAAGGAGAATGCGGGTTATTTTAGTACACGTGCACCATTCCATAGAGGAAAGTCCAGAAGAGGACGTAGGTGAAAAGACCTCCAACCAGGCCCCCGGTGAAGAGGAGCCGTCTGGATTTAAAGCACTTGTTCCATCGTCGTCCGGCCTTGAGAATGAGCAGCAAAGACAGGAGGAAGGAGGACAAAAAGTAAAAAATGAAACCATACAGTCCCGTCAGGCCCAGGATTCCGGCAGTAGCCCCGGACAGCGCTGACACGGAGGTGCGGCAGTAATCCAGGACGGCGGCATTGCCCCTCACGGCCACTTCGCTGATGAACTGCGGCCCCTCTCGTTTGGCTATGACAGTTGCCATCTTGGCTGTGGTCGTAGGGTCACGGGAAGATTCTGCAAAGAATGCACAATGCGTTTACATTTTACAACGAAAATTTGATGCAGTGGATATCAAAAAATACCGTTATTCAAAAATGTTTTTGTCCTGTCAAAAAACAATATGTGGCTAAATCATTTCTAATATTTTTCCACCCTAAATGTGAAATAGCATTTGTTCAATTCAAATGATAGAGACATTGAAAAACTGGGAAAAATAATAAATGTTCAAGAACCCGCTTTCATGTTGGTATGGTGTTCTTTTGGTGATTAGCAGTGTTGTTTGTGTAAAACATTGTGATTATTATGGCGCAAAAATCCAACCTTGGTTTGGCCAGTTAGGCTAATTCGAGTGTGTTTTTGCACAATGAAGTTGGAATTGTTTTCTTTCTAAGATGAAGCGTCTCTCTTGTCAACTTACCCCATGGCTCAGACATATGAGGAGGACAAACTCCTTCAATGTGGCCGTTGGCCTCATGGCAGCCTCCTTGATTAGTTTATTTCTCATCATTTATTCAATTTTGGAAAGACATCCAGTTCTGAGCTGTTTCAATTTCCCCCACTTGATGGTGACTGTCTTCACTGTGTTCCACAACATAAATAGAGCCTAGGAATTTGATTTGATTTGTACCCTTCTCCAGGTCCAGAAAGTAAAATTACTGCCACAGCTTGGCTTTAGCCACAGGTGCTTCAACCCAACTTAAATAACCCAGCTGGTTTGTAGCACGATTTGTACTTTCTGGAGCTGGATTTCCCATCTCTGCCTTTCAACGAGATCTCTCTGTGGACTGTCATGTACTGCAAGAGTGACTAAAATAATGTCATGAAAAGCTACTAGACAACATCTTTATTTTGGGTTCTTCAAAGGCATGAGATGGTCTCAGGCGTTTTTGCATGTGCTTGGTTAATTCTGAACACAGCCACATCCACAGCTACAAGAGGGTGTGGACACCCTCTCCGATTTTAGGTTTTTTTTTTTTCCCCAGTTGAGTTGTACATTTACAGGTCACGTGACTGGGGGGGGGGACTTTTGAAATGATTCATTTTGACCCCTTTACGTTGTCAAAAAGAGCCCATTTGAACAGATCTGCCCATTTCTTTTGCTGTTGCAATCTACACCCGTGTATTGGAGGAAATTTTGTTTTGACTATAAAGGACAGTTCATCGGTTTGATACGTCGATGGGTTGTTATATATAAATAGACAGATGATAGAGTTCAAATGGAAGAAAAATACGTGATAAACGTAAAGTAGCAGTCATGTGTAATCCTGACATGAAATGACAGACCAAAAAATATTTGTCGTAAAACAGGTGACACCAGCGGTGTGTGACTTTACCCTGTCTTTCAACATGCAATCTAGGATCATTAGCGCCACCGTGCTCATGCTAATGCTAACTATGATTCTTACCGGAGGGTAAACGGCTTCTCGGCTCTCGGCTCCTTACAGCTCAGTCACAGATACATCGTGTGTAAAATATGACTTCGTCAACTTGAACGCGGAACTTCTGCGAGCGATGTTAGCAAAAATGGTGAGGTAAAGCCACCTTCATTTTTATCAATCAGGATTTGGAGTCCTTGCCAGTCAGTTCCCGTCCATGCTAGTCGCAGTGCATTGTGGGAACTGGAAAAAGTACTGTACAGTCATCACAAATGAGGATGCTGACGGCGCATTCATGGCACAATAAAACGTAGGGTTTTATTAAAGTTGGTGTAGGCAGCAAGTATGTTGTTTATTGAAGAAAAATAAATGTTTTTAAAATATGTACGCTTTCCTACGTAAATATGTTTTCACGAGAATGACCTACTGCACGAGTAGCCCCAGGTGGGTGCAGTAATACTGTACACTTGTGTAGTTACTGACTCAAACACCGAAGAAGAAGAGTGTGTTGAGCTGTTGCATGAGGTTCGTCTGTAACAGCTGTTATGCCTTCGTACATTCTGGGTTTAGATGTGGGTACCACATCGATTAAAGCAGTTTTATTAGAAAGCGAATCAAGGAATGTCGCTGCAAGCCAGAGTTTGGCAACTGCTTCTGACATAGCCGATTCAAACGGGATAAAGGTAAGTGATCGACATACTCACAAGTGACCTAAAAAAACATCCGCCCTAAACAACTGTGTCAACGTTATCCAGGCCAAGGAGCAGGATACCGCGCGTATTCTGGACACTCTCAACCGGTGCGTTGAGCTGCTATCCAAGGACAAGCTGCAACATGTGTGCAGCATCGGGGTATCTGGACAGATGCACGGGGTTTTGTTTTGGAATGCAAAGAGTGGTAAGCGCGTTGTCTTTTTTCGCCCGTCCTATATTTTTCCATGTAATTTTTATTCATTTATATGTATCATATACTTTAGTTTCTCAGTGTCTTTTACGATTGGTGCTTGGCGCAGTGTTACAGGTTGACACTCTGCACAAGAGTGCACGCAGAGTTATCACCATAGTGTTTTTCATTGGCCCCTAAAGAGTTTTAATACAATTATTTACAGTTATTATGACTTATATACTATTTAACATTCTGAAGGATTGTTATTCAGTATCTGTACTGCCATTACAATTTTACAATACTAATCAATCTGAGACTGCAATCACTTTTCTATTGTTTTGCAACAAAATATATTTATGGGAATGCCAGGGATGTCTTTGTACTTATACAACAGTGAAAAGCAATATTTTTCCGGACGGATTCTAAAGTATGAACATTTCATTGCTTGCAGATTGCGATTGGTCCAGCGGGAACCTCAGTCAGTTGATCACCTGGCAAGATGGCCGGTGCAGCAATAGCTTCCTGTCCTCCCTTCCAAAACCGAACTCGCACCTCAGCGTGGCCACAGGATTCGGCTGTGCGACCATTTTTTGGTACATGAAAAACAGGTAAGCAAAACGAAAGGCCATAAATATTGGGACACAATTATCATCTTTTTGGATCTAAACACCACCTCAATAGATTTGAAATTTGAAACAAACAAAATGTGCTTTCAAATACAAACTGCTGTGATTCCGAAAGTTTTCCTTCGTTTTGGATCGAAATACCCTCAAATAAAAGTAGGGAGTCAGCAGTTGAAGCTCACCTTATTTTGTTTCATTTCAAATGTAGTGTTTGGGTGTTTAGAGCCAAAACAATGCGTCAGTGTCCCGCTATTTAAGGACCTGACCATATACATACAGTACGTCAACGTAATTATGGCTCTTTTGTAAGGTGTGAATATGAGCTTGATTCTTCTGCAGGCCAGAGTTCCTAAAGGACTTCAATGTCGCCGGCACCATTCAGGACTATGTGGTATCCATGCTGTGTGGGTTAGACCGATGTCTCATGACACCTCAGAATGCAGCCAGCTGGGGTTTCTACAACACATCCTCCGGCCAGTGGAACGTGGACATGTATGTAAACGGCTTGTTATTGTTGATTTATGTGCTAACGGTGTGTGAGCTTTCCGAATATTAAGTCTAACTTAAGTACTAAATGCATGGCATTCTGTTCAAACTGAAAGTTTGACACAACAGTTGTGTTTGTGTGTGTGTGTGCATTTTCTAGTCTCAATGGCTCCGGCTTCCCTTTGCACCTGCTTCCTCAGTGTGTCCCCTCTGGTGAGCTGGCGGGCCACACGCGCTCTGACTGGCATGGCATTCCCGCTGGCACGCCAGTAGGGGCCGCCCTAGGAGACTTCCAGTGCGCTGTGTACTCCTGTTTGAGTGCACAGACAGACGCAGGTGAAAGAAGTAATCTTCTCTTTCTGTTGTCCAGTGAATCCATTTCTGAAATGTCACATTGGCACAAATGTCACAATGAAAATCTTGGAGTTGTGTAACAGAACGAAGATTGGCGCGCACATGGATCCTCTAAAGCTGGGCACATACCGTACATACTAATTTTTAGCATCTTAACCAACATCTCAACATTTTTAATCTCACACCACAGGTTGGGAATACCCGCACTGCGTACACTCAATCTACTTTGTAAAAACTGGCTTCATTGTTCCTTGCATGTGAAGTCATCAACATTTGTTTTAACCCCAACTCACAAAACTGCATGTTTTATGCCCTTAACGTCCTAGTTCTTAACATAAGCACCTCAGCCCAACTGACCTTCGCCATGCCAGCTGACTTCAAACCTCCCGACTCACCACAGCCCGAATCCTCCGTTGCCTTCTTCCCGTACTTTGGCTCGTCATACTTGGCGGTGGCGGCGTCACTCAACGGCGGCAATGTGCTGGCCACGTTTGTAGAAATGTTGACTGGCTGGATGAAAGAACTTGGTGTGTACTTTTATACAATACAATACATACATGCTGATTTATATAGCGCTTTCACAACAGCGGAAGCTGTAACAAAGCGCTTAACAAAACAGTTAACATAAAGTAAAATAATAAACACAACACATAACATAAAACACGGACAGTCGTGCAGTCCTAACCACTTTTCCCCTCATACGCTTTGTTGTTAAAGCAGTTTGAGATGAAAGAGGAGAGAATCAAAGTGTCCTTTAACCAGTGGATCAGAGACGTCATGCTCAAAATGTGCACACGCGGCTACAAGCTAAGTTTCAAAGTCAACAAGAAGCTGTAGCATCCATTGACGAAAAAGAGATTGGTTCACTTCTCCTGTCCCATGCAAATCCATTCCAATTCCAAGCGGTGACTCTCAGTTCCAAATGCGCATCGGGCGTTCTGCGCCGACGCCTCTGTCCTCAACCTCAACTTCAGCAGACATCCATCCAGCCGCACCAACGCAGACTGTCCAACAGCGCCGACATCTCCACTGAACAAAACGGGCTGTGAAAAATGCTGCCCATTACAGGCGCAAAAAACACAAGCGCCCCGGGGCTGTCCAGCACCGGCAGTCAATGGCGCCGACATTCCTCCCAATCAAAATCTGTGCTAGTACAGGCGTGCTGCCGAGAAGGCGCAACCATCTAGCACAGATTCTTCTCCTTTGACGAATGTCGTGGCCAAAAAACGCTGAAAACCGTCCACGTCAGGTCCACACGACGAAACAACAAACGTGACAAAACAAAAAGACAAAAACAACAAAAAAGAAGAAAGAAAGCAAGGCTCTTGAAGAGCACTTGCTGAAGGCTGCCTACTCGGGCGCCATCTTTATTGATCACACCTGCATTTCTGTGGTGTTGTATTCGAAAAGGATGGTCAATTGTATGATTGCCCTTGTAACAAATCCATTTCGTCTCCATTGCAGGCGTGGAGCTGAGCGAGCAATCTTTATATGAAAAGATGATCGGTTGTGCTCTGGAGCGAGAAAGCAGCGACCTCACAGTGAGTCCGACCATTCTGGGAGAGAGGCACGACCCTTTCGCTCTGGCTCAAGTGACCAACATCTCCGCCTGTAATCTCTCTCTCGGTCACGTGACCAGAGCGCTGTGCCGCGGGATCCTGGAGAACCTGGCCTCTATGATGCCCCCTGAGCGCCTGCGGCAGGCGGGCGTCAAAAGGATAGTGGGTAGCGGGAGCGCCCTTGCGCGGAATGAGGCGCTTAGACAGGAAGTGGAGAGAGTGTTTTCTCAGTCAGTCGTATATGGACAGAATGCTGACTCTGCTGTTGGCGTTGCTTTAGTCCTCTGCGACCGACTCGGATCAACCGATGGTGCTTCTCCTGTGGTGAAAGGACAAATGTGAGTCGCGTCTTGAAGATGACAAAGGAACAGTTCAATGAATGGAAGTACCCGCCTTACACATTTTGCTGGCAAGTGTCTTATTCTGCTTTTTTAAATGAATAGCTTGGGTTCTATTTTTATGGATCAAAGGACAAAAGCAACTACGGTATATGCCACTGTGAAATTAATTCGTTCTCGAGCATTGCTTGTCATAGCACATTTGAATGGCACCTTGTTTCTCGTCAGTTTACATAGAGCTAATGTAAGTACATGTATAGTCAGGGTATAATTATTTAATCCCCCACTGAATTTGAATTTGAAAAAACACATTTGTATGCTTATTGATTGATTATGGCTTTTGACAGATGATCAATAAAAAAAATTGCATTAAAAAAACAACATAAAAAAACGACACAATGTTTTGTTTATTTTTTGTGAAATAAGCATTTGATCTCTACAACTCCCACCGATTGGCTGCTCCCTATGTGATGAACAGTTGTGCACAAAAGAATTAACTTTGTACATTTTAATCTCCCCATCATGGGCAAATAGAATTTTCAGAAGATGCCAAGAGATAAGTTTCCAGAGCTGCATCAGAACTGGAATGGTTTACAAAACGAGAAATGGAAAGACTTGATCAGAAGGCTTTAAGATAAAGTCTTGGTGCCATCATTCCAAAGGCGAAGACGCACAAAATGAGTGGCACTTCATTGCGCTAGTCCGAGCTAGACAATGGAGGCTGATGATGAGGAAAAAGGAAGGGAGCAACCTCAAAGTATCATCAAACTGCTTAAAAAAAAGTCACCCTCACAAGCCTGCTTTCAGACGTCCACTGAACATCTAAATGACCCAGAGAAGGCTCGCGAGATCAATTCAATCCCTCCCAAAGTGGGATCTAATATTTATCACCTTATTACAATTGTTTTGAATCATGCGAGTGCTATTGCAAACGCTCAAAGACAATTTCAATTGGCTCCGCATTTAGCTTTGTTACATTCCTCCAGTTGTGAATGTTTGCTCGCTGTTATCCTGAATGACGACTTTCAGTCCAAGTGCCAATCGTGGTGTTGCAATGACTGGGGAATTCTGTTGTAACTAATGTCTCAAAGACAACAGGAAGCAGCCGGTTGCCACACTGAGTGAGCCGTACTGCATGGCCAAAAATATCACACAGTGATCACGGGACCAGTGATCATCCCATACGCACGCACACGCAAACACAGACACGTTGAAGTGAAACTAAACATACAGCAACTTGAACCAGAATGGGCTAAAAAGGAAACCATGGCTGATAAATGTTATCGGATAAGGAAGGACCTAACATTTCGATTAAAATAGCTAGATGCTTCCATATTGGATTGGATTGGATAAACTTTATTGTCAAATGTACAGTATGTGTAACATACAGCACAGATGAAATTTCTTCCCTCTCAACATGAAACAAGAGGAGCCGCTGCGGGTGTCCGCGCCGCCATCAAAAGAAAAGTTAACAAAAAAAGACAAAATACAAAACAACACATGAGACACAGACAATCGTGCACTCTTAACCACTTTCCTGCATACACTTTGTTGTCTGAAGCAGTTATAGATGAAAGAGGAGCGAATCAAAGTGTCCTTTTCACCAGTGGATCAAAGACGTCATGCTGCAATGTGCACACGTCTGCTACAAGCTAAACTTGAAATCAACAAGAAGCAGTAGCATCCATTAACGAAAAGAGATTGACTCTCTTCTCCTGTCCCATGTAAGTCCGCTTCAATTCCAAGCCACGACTCCCAGTTCCACATACGCATCGGGCGCTCTGCGCTGACGCCCTTCTTCTCATCGTCGGCTCCTCAATCCATGCATCCATCCAGCTGCAGACTGTCCATCAGCACCAACCTTTCGCTGAACAAAGCGGGCTGTGAAAATGCTGCCTACTTCAGGCGCAAGACACAAGCGCCCCGGGGATGTCCAGCAACGACAGTCAAATGGCGCCGACATTCCTCCCAATCAAGAAATCAGTGCTGGTACGCGTGTGCTGCCGAGAAGGCGCAACCACCAAGCACAGATTCTTCTTCTTTGACGAATGCCATGACCAAAAATACTGAAAACAGTCCACTTCAGGTCCACACGACGTAAGAACAACACCATGTGACAAAAACAACAAAAAAACAACAAAAAACGCAAGGCTCTTGAAGAGCACTTGCCGATGGCTGCCTATCCGGGCGCCATCTTGGAAAAAAAAAAAAAAAAAAAATGAATATGAAAAAAATATGAATTGTAATATATAACAACAACCAAAAAAACATTTGTATATTTCATATTTTTGTGTGTGTGTGTATATATATATATATATATATATATATATGGAGAGAGAAAGAGAGAGACTTTTGTAGGTGTGACTGACATCAAAGCATCTGCAAGGTGCCACTGAGGTCATCATTGCTGATGTTCACGAGGTTACTGACCACACCCCCAATCTGAAAAAACGGATCGCCTTGTGGTGGCTCTTTTTTTTCCTTGCGTCTCAAAATTTTGAGTACAAGTGATGGTGCCAGAATAAAGAAAAACAAATTCTGTTTTAGAATTTTCGGGCAAGACGGCAAGACTAACACGATTCTTTTGGAACCAGCCAATTTTTTACATTTTACTATGGACAGATGAAAAGAAATATTTTTGTAGTGCAAGAAAAGAAAAGTCATTTTTAGCATTAATTCCTTCCAAAGACCCAGCCTCTCATCGTTTGAATCGGAATTTGTAGAGTTTCCGACTTGATCATTTGGACATCTTCATTTTAATCATAATAATGTTTCACACTTCATCAAACTGACTCTGTGCCCATTTTCATCAGGACCCCGTTGAGGTGAGTAAACGAGTGTACCAGATTAATTGCCGACTAATAGATAATCAAGTTCATGGACAATTATTATCATGTTAAATCATACTGTAGCTTTATAATACTGCCCCTTTTCAATTTTGGTTAGTTTTGTTTTCTTTGGAGCGCGCGCGTGTGTGTGTGTGTAAGTGTGTGTTCTTCAGCCAGAGTCAGATTTGATGTATGTGCGTGGGCTTGTGCACAGCTAGTCAATACATCCTCATTTCAAGCACTTACAGCTCCACACTAATGTACTCTGATATTCTCCAGGGCGGGTCATCCTGCCCCCCCCCACGCTCTTCTTGTCCGTGTTACGTTAAGCGAGCATCTTCGGACACAATACCCGCCCAGTACCGTCTGCAGCAGACCAAACGGTGATCTCGTTGTGTTATTTTTTTATGTGAGGAAAACGATCATCTGGAAGTTGAATCTCAGATCCCTTGTGGTGGTGAGTCAATTCACAGATTATTATTTTTATTTTCTCCCCCACGATTTTCAAATTGTTTCATCAAAGGGAAGCAATAAGAACATTTCAGTTGTTTTCAGGACGTTATCCCCCCACTTGTGATCCTTAAACATCGACATGGACTGTGGTCGTGTTTTTTTTGTTGAAAAGTGAGTGCTGTAAAGTAACATATTTAATTACCGGTGTCATAAGTCGATTGAGAAAGTACCATTTATTCCATTTATATTTATCTCCACCCAGAGCGTTCGCAAAATGCTTTTGCGCACACACGACAGTGAGTCAGGCAAATTCTGTCCGTGGTCTATTTTAGGTTTATGAATGAAAGAATACAAATGCACATTTCATTACGTTTTAATCGCTTTGCTCCATTTAAATCTTACCCGCTATCACGTTCCTCTTAATGCATCTCTCAGTTTCCATGCCGAGTCATCTATTCCCCCATTTTAAAACAGAAAATGGGAACAAGAATATCACTTCCCATTATCGTTCACATCATGCTTTTTTGGGTGAAAATAATATTTTTTTTAACTTGTCCTAGGAATTTGCAGCCCCCCACGACCCCCATTAATTGTGATAGATTGTATAAGGAAGGCTATGTCCTCAGCCCAACCAATGTGTGCTGCAGTCATGAAGATGTTTTTTTTTTAAATACATAAACAAACTCTTTGTTAAGCAGTGGAAGGCAAACATCACATGTCTATGCAGAGGTGATCTGTGGTCATGGTAACTTCACTGTGTGCGCTTTTCTCGCATTCCACAAATACAATTCAACTTCTCAGACTTTGTTAAGAATAGCAGAGAATGTATTTCTCCCCCGTTTTACTATTTTCATTTAACAGTCTGAAAGTATGCTAATGTACACGCAACATAAGAAACTATAGAGTACAGTGATGTAAACTGACTCGGCAGTGCAAAATATCAACAAATCTAAAGAGGACGAGCATCATGGAAAATGGATGTTTGAAGCTCACGTATATGCTGTAAGAGTGTATCCATTAATTTGTACGGGGTCTCTTGATACACTTGTAAAAGCTGAATGTTTAATCAGGATGGTGCATTTGTTCCTAATGAAGTGAGTGTGTACCCACTTTCGCCATTGGTGGTGCCTATCAGATCTGATTTCAGGCGAGGGGCAGCCTGCACCATGGAATAGTCGCCAGTCAGTCGCAAGGCACGTTTAGATAAATAATCACTTTTCATTAGTTTCACTGACGTTTTATTTTTTTGTTTTTTTTGGGGGGGGGCACGGTGTCAACTGGTTATCACGTCTGCCTCACAGTGTGAAGGTAATGGGTTTGATTCCGGCCCATGGTCTTCCTGTGTGGAGTTTGCATGTTCTCCCTGTGCCTGCGTGGGTTTTCTGCAGGTACTGTGGTTTCCTCCCACATTCCAATTACATGCAGGGCAGGTTAATGGAGCACTCTAAATAGTCCTGAGGTGTGAGCGTGAATGGTTGTTTGTCTATGTGTGCCCAGTGTTTGGCTGGCAACCAGTTCAGGGTGGACCCCACCTACTGCCCAAAGACAGCTTGGAGAGGGTCTAGCACACCCCCGACCATTGTGAGGATAAGTGGTTTAGAAAATGGATGGATAAATTCATTGCCACCAGAAGGGGTGACAGTGCATGTAGTGGGGGTAGAGTACAGTAGCCAGAGAAACTCCACGCAAGCACGGGGAGCACATGCTAATGCCACATATGAAAGCAGGAGCCCAGATTCAAACCCCAGACCTTAGAACTGTGAGACGGATTTGTTAACGTTTCGGCCAACTGCCGCCGAATGAAAATATCAGACGTGCATGAATTTGATCCCATCCTCACTTTGCAGGAGACCTCATCACCTGTCTGTAATCTCTGTGTTTAAAATGCACATATAAACTAGCTTATCATGAGTCCTCCCTCGACTACCACCTCAACACTTTCATTTGAAATCTTTTTCCTTTACGATTGTTGCAGACATCTGGGTGCGGATATGAAGAAGTCCGAAAAGTACACCTTCTCTCTGGAGGCTGACGACAGGACAGAGGCAGAGAAATGTCGACGCAAATCGCCAAAACAAGATGTTCTAGGGTCTGTTTTAAGTGCGGGCCACGAGGCACCCAGAGCCCCCATGGACACGGACTACCAGGAGGAAATGGAGGACACCAAACCTCAAATACGATTAAATCTCAATTTTGACAAGTGAGACTTTCCTTCCTGTCCGTGCATCTAAAAGCTTAACTCACACTTCACTCAGAAACCTCTCGCGAACAACAAACACCTGTTACACACTACGAAAAAAACTCGCATGGGTCAAAAGAAAACTCTCTCACATTGAAATGTCACACAATGAAAAAAAAATCATACAACAGAAAACTTCTCACTCAACAAAAAAAAATGATGCAACCTTTCTACTCACCAAGAAACGTAACAAAAAAAGCTCTCACAAATACACCAAAAAATCAAACTGAACAAAAAAAATATCGCAGTCAACCAATACCTAAACATCTCACACACATCTCGTCAAAAGCAAAAACTTTCACCCACAACAAAACTTCGCCTCCCAAAAAGTGTCTCACAGTTCAAAAACAGTTTCAGATCTCACTAAGAAACCTCTCACAGGATACAGAAAAAACTCTCACATAGCACAAATCTCTTGCACTCACCGGAAAAACCTTTCACACACTAATGCTAACAAAAAACCTCCCACTTGGAACAAGCTCTCACAATTACCTAAAAAACGTGAATACTTAAATGTTTCACACTCAATAAGAAAAAAAACAAAACATGAAACTCTCAAACACAAACATTTCGCAAAGAAACCTCTCACAAAAACATCAAAACCCACTCACACAACACAAACATCACATGAGGATAAAAAAACCGTACACACATAAATACCTCACAAGACAAAAAATACTTCCACACACCAAAAACCTCCTACAGACAGAAAAACGAATCCCATGCAACAAAAACCTCACACATAATACCCATACTCGGCACAAAAACTCACATCCCACAAAAACCTCTCACACTAAACAATGCACATTCACCTCTGATGCACAAGAATAAGATAAAATTGTCTCTCTATCGAATAGAAATTTGCAAACCTGACGTTGCTGTTTCTATTCCAATGTGTTTGATTTGCAGGGAGATCCGAGGTGTGGATCAGGATAACAGCAAGCGAGACAGTCAGACGTTTAACATCGATAGGCTGTTTGAAGCGGCGGCCAGCGGCGATATCAGGAAATTGGATGGCCTGTCCCAGTACCTGCACCAAAATATGAAGAAACTCACCGACTCTCTGTGTGCGTGTAACGGGTTCCCCCACATATCAATTTTTAACCTCTGAGCTGATTTTATTTTATTTTTTAATATGACAGACCACAAAAGACTATGAAGAAAATGTGTGTGCGATTGATTGATTGCTTGACACTTACAGATCAGTCATACGGTAAAACTGCCCTGATGAAGGCCCTCCTGCACCTCCGAGGCGGCGAGAATCCGACCGTTGACTTATTATTGGACATCTCAGAGAGGACGGGCGACCTGAAAGAGTTTGTCAACGCAGCTTACACCGACCGTTACTATAAAGGTAAGTTGGGAGTTAAATACCGTATTGGCCCGAATATAAGACGGCCCTGATTATAAGACGACTGCCTCTTTTTCAAGACTGAAGTTTGAAAAAAAACTTTTTGAACACCAAATTAATTTTTATACAGAAAATAATTACAGTACATATGAAACAAATGATTATAACAATATATTTGAGAGAAAGAGCATGTTATTTTGCCTCATTCAAATCTAAAGTGCAATCCCATTCGTAAATGAATGGCTTCTGGTTTTTGAAATGTAAATGACATCGTAACTTCTCCTCAGCTGCCGGTTAACCTGGCCGATCTTCGACCCACTTTTCTCCAGATTGTGACTACGTTTCTCCATTTTCTGTTATCTCTTCTATTATTTTCTTCTCTTTTCCTTCTTGCCGCTATTTTTTATTTTTCTTCTTCGTGACAGGGGTTCACTTTGGCCTGGGGAGTCAAGTTCAGCATTCGCTTCATTGATATCTGGCGCCATCTAGCGTCGTGAATGGGTATACTGTCTAGACCCCGAATATAGGACGACCCCCACTTTTTCAGTCTTATTTCAATGCAAAAAAACACTGTCTTATATTCGGGCCAATACGGTAAGGCAGTTAGACACCATCCCAGGTGACTTTGGATAATAGGTGGACAACACCCTGGACTGGTTGCCAAGTCACTTGGCACATACAGAGACAGACAGTCATTCAAATGCATATTTACACAATCACTGAGTGGGAACTGAGCCAATGCTGCCTGCGACGAAGTCAGTGTCCCACTACACCATCAGCGACTGGAAACCAACTACAACCACAATCTTAAAACTCATACAAAGTTGTTTATTCGTTTCGATATGAACAGGGCAGACGGCACTGCACATCGCAATTGAGCGGAGGAGTCTGAGCTACGTCAAGCTTTTGCTCAGCAAAGGAGCGGACGTCCATGCCAAAGCCTCTGGGAAATTCTTTCAGCCACATGAAGGCTCCAATTTCTACTTTGGTGAGTGCACAAGAGAATTGTCATGCTAACTGTAGCCTGTGGCATCCATTTGTAACACTTATTTCCAACCCCTTCCCAGTTCATGCTTTTGTCAACATACCCCAAGAATGATAGCACCATTTTCTTTTCGGTCTCCAGGTGAGCTCCCTCTGTCCCTGGCAGCATGCACGAACCAGCCAGACGTGGTGGAGTACCTCTTGGACAACGAGTTCCAGCAGGCCTATGCGAACGCACCCGACTCTCAAGGCAACACGGTGCTACACGCCCTGGTGGTGGTGGCTGACAACACTAAGGAGAACACGGAGTTATTCATCACCAGCATGTACGACCACATCCTGACCACCACGGCGCGGCTGAGGCCCAAACTCAACTTGGAAGAGATTGAAAACAACAACGGCCTGACGCCTCTTAAACTTGCTGCCAAGACTGGAAAAAGTGGGGTGAGGTTCGAAAGCCACGACATTAGTTGTGCGATAAAATATGATTGAGTGGATAATTTTGTAGATACGTATTTCATTTATACATTCCTAAATTGAAAATAATTATATTTTATAAAAATAAATAGCATCATAATTATCGGTCAACATCCATATATTGTAAAAAATAAAATAAATAAATGCGACTGACTGGATCAACAAAAAAAATACGGTATTTTGCTGGTAGTAGGAGTAATTCAATAAAATACTATAATCAGTAAAAACATTTTTTAAAACAGCAATTGAATAGATATAAATGTACAGAATTGTATTGAAAACGATAAGTGCAGCAACATACTGTAGAAGGTTACAGTATTGAACTGCGTTCCTCTTTTGCAGCTTTTCGCACACATCCTGCAGCGCGAGTTCCAGGAGAGGCACACCAAACATTTGTCTCGTAAATTCACCGAGTGGGTTTACGGGCCGGTCCAGAGCTCCTTGTACGACTTGGCCTCAGTGGACTCGGCGGAGAACAAGTCGGCCCTAGAAATACTCGTCTATGGCAGTGACATCCCCGTGAGTCCCTGTGAATCCGTCTCACCTGAGTCTATACTGCCGTTAAATGTTTTGTGTCTGCTCCCAGAACCGCCATGAGATGCTCCAGGCAGAACCTTTGCGCCAACTGCTGGAAGACAAGTGGAAGAGGTTTGCGGGCCGAATATTTTGTCTCAACTTTCTGGTCTACTTTGGGTACCTGGTCATCTTCACAGCGGTGGCCTACAACAAGAAGGATGGAAAGGTGGCTGCTGGGGACTGTTGTGGTCTCAATCTTGGTGACCCAACTCCGCTCATGTTAACATTTTTGTTGTCTTCAGACACCGTTCCCTCTCGAGCACAGCGCTACAGGTTACCTGTATATTTCAGGACAGCTGCTAATAACGCTGGCAAACTGCCATTTCTTTGTCATGGGGGTACGTACCATTCCCTCCGTCCAATCTCTTTTGCTTTTATTTTACATATGGCATCTTAGCCATTTATATAATCAAGATTTGATCTGTAGTTAGTAGATCTGAAGAGGAAACGACCAAAGCTGCAGACCTTGCTGATTGATGGCTATTATGATATTCTTTTGTAAGTAACACCGATCCAATGCAGCTGGCCCGTGTGTTTGTTTACGAATGGTCACATACGTTCCATCCATCTATTTTCTGCGAGGCTTGACTGACTTCGGCAGGGTTCGCCTTTAGACTGGTCGGCAGCCAATCACAGATCGCATCATGTTTGCTTGGTCGTTAGCAGGCTACTTCCTGGTTCATGGAGGACGACAAACAGATGGGCGGTGCTCAATTTGACCAAATTCCTTGAGCCAAGGCTCTTGTTTTACATGACAAAAATTGCGTGGCACACCACCGAGCAGAATGTCACAAAAAAGCGATTCAGCTAATGGATGGATGGATGGATGGATGTTTTAGTTTTTTGTGGATGCTCTAGTAGTCCATTCTGTGACCTTATTTCCAGCTTTTTGCAGGCTGTCCTTTTCCTGACCGCAGCCGGCCTTTATATCTTTGGGAGACAAGAATACCTGGGCTTCCTGGTGCTATGTCTTGCTCTCAGCTGGGTCAACCTGCTCTACTTCGCTAGGGGCAGCAAACACATGGGCATCTACAGCGTCATGATACAGAAGGTACATCAAGTGCAATACCGCAAATTCCCTCTGCAAGCAATTTTGGATCTTTGAGGCTTTTTTCCTCCTTGCAGATGATCCTCAGTGATATCCTGCGCTTCCTATTTGTCTATGTCGTCTTTCTCTTCGGATTCTCAGCAGGTAGGCCTATTTTCCCGGTATCCTTTCAGCCATTTTCTTTTTAGGAATCAAATCTTTGTTTTGTTGAGCACTTAGGCTTTTTATTTGACTGTAATTTAACTCTGAGCGCCGCTGAACTGAAATGTCGTCAATGGGAATCATAGTGAGGAGCACCGGTGACGGAAATTGACAATCAACTTTTTAAAATCTGAATGAGAGGAGAAATATCTTGGCAAACTCTGTTTTAATTATTAAGCACGCACCCACGCACCCACGACTAAATACTACTACTAGTACTAAATACAGTGCAAATAGTTTGTAAAGTTTGTCAAATGTTTGTCAAATTCTTACTGTGGTGAATATTTAAAAGACATGATTTTGCCATCAAAAGCACAATTTCCTTGTTGTTATGTCAGAGAAGAAAAGGACTCTTCAGATGTTTGAGGCCGTTACTAAAGCAGAAACTATTAGCATAAAAGTTCATCTACCTTTTTGACAAATTGCTTCGGCATTTTTGGGTCCAAAAAAATGATTTGGGTGAAACTCACCCATGTTCGACAGCTGATTACTAAAAAAAATGGAATACGGTTGTAATAGATTCTAATCTTACATTTGGTCATTTCTGTGTTTACGTAAACCACAACATTTTGTGAGCTTTGAAAAATCAGAAGGAATGCTCGAAATTTACCCGCTCTCAATAGATTGTCTTTTGAAAAAAAATGGCTGGCATTGAAAGAGTAAATATTGGTCATACTTGGAGAGCAAAGTCTTTTTTGAGGTTGCGTGTTGACATTCTATCATGTGCCACAGCCATAGTCACGCTGCTCATTGAGCCCCCTGTGAGAAACACCACTGATAAGAGGGGCCGCCTCTTCGGACCGCTTGAGCCCGACTCCGAGTGCATCAAACCCACCTTCCGAAACATCTCCTACACCACGCTGCAGCTCTTCAAGTTTACCATCGGCATGGGTGACATGGAGTTCACCGAGCACTACCAGTACAAAGAGGTCTTCTACGTGCTGCTCATCTTTTACATCATCCTCACTTACATCCTGCTGCTGAACATGCTCATTGCCCTCATGAACCGCACGGTGGAGAGGATCACCATGGAGAGCGCTAGCATCTGGAAGCTACAGGTCGGCCATACCGTACGCGGCCTCAAAAGCTGTGGTTTGACAGGTTTTGTTTTGTTTCGTTTTGTCAGAGGGCAATCACCATCCTGGACATGGAGAAAAGGTTGCCGTTGTTTGTGAGGAAGAGACTTCGCTGTGGGGTGGACAAAAATCTGGGCACGCCCTCTGACCAAGACTGCCGCCGCTGTTTCAGGTCAGCTTTTGACTGTGATGGAGAGAACCTTGAATGCCAAAGTGAATTCATTTCAGACCGCAGTTTTTTTTTTTTTTCTTTCTTTCTTTAGTCCTCTTGGACTTCATGGCGCGTAGAGCCAACAATTGCAACCAGGTCTCTCCATCTGGAAGTTGTGGCCAACGTGTTGACCTTGTTCCAGGGTCACATTGCAGGGCCCAAGGTCTGGGGCTATTACGTCCAGCCAGCGAGTGCGGGGGGCACCTCTGGGTCGTCTCCAGCCAGGGGAGTTGCTGGGGGTTGAAGGCCAAGATGGTGCGGGTTGGGTGTTCCTCGGGCAGGCGGATGACATGACCATACCATCGCACTCGCCGCATTGCTGCGAGACGGGAGGCTGGTGGCTGTTTTGTTTTGTCTCTTAGAGTCTGATTTGTGATGTGCTCGGTCCACAAGATGCCTTCAATCCTCATGAGGGCGCTGGAGTCAAAGCCATCAAGCCTGGCCGCAAGAGTGTTATTCAGTGGCCAGGTTTGGGAGCTGTACAGGAGGACAGAGATGACTGAGGCATTGTAGACACTCTGAGTCTTGGCCATTCTCACGTACACAACTTTCCGCACCCTGGTACAGTTGTTTGAAGAGTGTGGTGATCTTGGTTGGGACTCCGAGGGATTTTAAGATGTTTCCAGAGGGACCCGTGGTCCACTGTGTCAAAAGCAGCCTTGAGGTCAATGAAAGCAATGAATAAGTGGCGATCCTTTCTGAACTCCCGAGCCTTTTCTGTCAGGAGTCGGAGAGCGGAGATGTGTTCGATGGTGGAACGGTTGGGCATGAATCCAGCTTGTTGTTGGCAGCGTCTGCTTCTGGTTGCAGGTAGAGCTCGGGTGAGTAGAATGCGGGTGAAAAGTTTACCGGGAATGGAGAGGAGCGTGATGCCAAGTTGTCCAGTGAAGGATCCGCTTAGGGGGAAACCATGTATAGGCAATGCAGAGGTTGGTGGCTCTGCATAGATTGTATAATCTGTGAATGCAAACAATTTGTTTTTCTTCTTTCTACCCACAATCTTGCTGCTGTAGACTGTAAATTTCCCCAGTGTGGGACAAATAAAGGATATCTTAATCGCTGGCCGTTATCCTTGGTGGCGTTGTCGATGAAAAATGGGCCTGTTACAGCCGGGAGGGTGTGGTCTTGGGTGGAAATTGTGGCGTTGGCATCGGTGAGGACAATGACGATGTCACGGGCCGGGGCTGGCTGGATGGTATCTTCTAGCTCATCAAAAATTGTCCTTTGTCTCATGTGGGGTGATGCCTGTTGGACTATAGGCGACAATAACTGTGATCTTCCCATGTTGGTGGAGGAGATGGGTGGAGAGCAGTCTGTTCCTGGTGGGGTGAGGTCCCCAGGACAGTGACAGTTCAAAAAAAAAAATAAGAGACCTCGGTTTAGAAGAAAAAAAAAGACGAGTATGGAACATGATTAATGGCTGGCGATCGTTGGTGTTTATATGGGGAAGGTGCGCCCCCTTGTGGAGAAGCACCATGAGATACAAAGCCAATCTAGAAATAAGGTTCTCTTCAGCCCCCCTCCTCCCCCATTTGTTTCCCTAAATCTAATTTTGTTTTACTATTGCTATATTATTTGATTTTTATTTAATATATTTTACGCTAAATATTGGGTCAACTCCTTTGTTTTCCATCAGTGTGTGTGTGTGTGTGTATGGGAGCAACTGGCCTCAATTGAGATTGAACACCCAACTTCAGAACCGTCAAGAACCGCTAACCACTTGCTCACGATGCTGCCCTCACTTGCGTCACACGTTAACCTGTTGCAGGCAATGAGGTGTCAATCAATGTTGAAAACTAAAAGACGCTTGCATCTTGTGACGCTGCAGTCATCTTGAACAACAACTTACCTCTAATTGGTGCATGTTTCCTCCTGTTGTGGCAGAGTGGAGGAAGTCAACTGGAACAAATGGAACATCCACTTGGGCAATATCCACGAGGAGCCCGGCTACTGGGATCGAAGGCGACAGCTCACGCCAGACGACACGCCGATTCAGACAAACAGAGGTAATAAATAAATACATCAGTGATTCCCAACTGGTGGCACAATTATTTCACTCGATTGGCCCAAAAATTAACTTCCAAGAGTGTATCCCCCTCCCCCCCCCCACGTATCTGTGCCAGTGACATGAAGCACAATTAATTGCCCTTCAAGTAGATGGCAAAAGGTCCAACTAACGTCTGTTGCTATTCATACAACGGAATAGAGTCGCAGGATGAACACCTATTGTGTTCAAGCATGAAGACCCATATTTCACACCGAGTACATTTGTGAATACTTTGAGACGAAAGTAAATCTGTTTTTTGGGTGACATTTTGTTTCTAGCGTCAAATATATATGCCCTAGCTCAATACAAATTGGGAAACACTGACATGATCATGAGTCGTTTCATCCCCTTGATTTTCTTTTCGGTTCCACAGGGAGGAGCTGGAGAGGCTTATTTGCAGAGAGCAGGCGAGGAGGACCAAAGTCCACAGAGATGAGTAACTTTCCAGTGTGAACACGGGAAACGAACGGACTGAATGGCAAATGCGAGTTGATTTTGAAAGGAAATGCCTGCAAAGTAGGAGCTTGTGTTTTAGTCTGCATGCAACAATGCACATAATTAAAGAAAAAAATGCATCAGTCTTTGTTTGAGTAGCACGATAAGAACCGTTATCAGTAGTGAATCACAAAGGTCCTAATTCCAGCCTTGATGCAAGTTCCATTTCATCACAGCCAGGCAAGCTTAATCTTGCACACTCTCGCTTTGACTTCCTGTCACTATTTGGAGGTGGCGGGCCTGAATCAAACGGTGTGAGATTGCTGCGGCAATTAGTGTGACAAACATCACATTTGGTGCTTAGAACTGAGTGCGGGTACCTGTCTATTTATGTTATGCCGCTGTTCCTGTTTGCAAAGGAACGCACGCACTGTATAGTCCAAGCATCGTCTCAGACCCATGCAAAAGCATAAATTAGAACTTTATTTTATTATTACAATATTACAAAAAGAGTAGCACAACTCTCACGCGCTTTGCTTGCTTCTTATCTGTCTTCAAATGACAAAAAGATAGGCTATGGACCTTCTTCCTTTTCACAGCAACAGAACAGGAGGGGGGGGGACGACTTAAATAACAAGCAAATCAAGTATTATAAATAGTCACAACTGCAAAACTGAAGCTTTGGAACTGGGGGGTTACAGCTCAGTAACTACACATTGCTAAAAACATAGTATCATTAACATCATTCCTTTTCTTGCGTCCCATAACAAATGTCTAAGAAATTGCTCTGTCTAGTCAATAGAAAATAAAAAGACAGGGGGATTAAAAAAAAATTCCCCCTACCCCCAAAAAGCGCCGTGTCTGTGTTTTCTTACCATTTTCCTTCTTATTATTATTTGGGGGTTTTCATTCAAACCATGCTCAAGGAAAGTCCAAGGACCAAACAATTAAGGCTTTTTAGGGGTTTGTAGGTGAACAAAACGTGGGCGCAATGGTGACCAAACACACAGAGACACACAACCACATGCGTTCGCACGCCCACACACGCACACACACGCACGAGCTGTCAACACACACAATCATTAAAGTTTAAATGTTACAGTAGTCTAGTAGGTAAGCCAGTGTACAATAAAATAAACAATGCGTTTGCTGTTCCAACGTTAAAAAAAAAAAGAAGTCTGCTTTGTTTCTGTCCGTGTCATCTTGCAAGTGATCAATTTGGTCTTCACATCACAATCAGTAGCAAACACACTTTTCACTCGGGATTCGACCGCGCGAGGTTCGATCCCACGTGACATTAGTAAAACTTTGTACTCACATCGATTGTATCGCCTTGAACACCGATCAGCTCCACATTCAAGTAATACATTTGTCAGGGTTTACGGAATAATGCTTTGCGAACGAAAATGGCTCCCTTCATGCAGCGCTCAACATAAATGGCGACAAGGTTTTTTACTCCAACTGTCTTATGAAATGTGATGATGTAAGTTGTTTTTTAATTATTGTAGATTTTTTTTTGGGGGGGGGGCGTCCAGTGTACTCCATCCACACATAGTAGGATGAAAGTGAATACTGTGTTGTGTTTTCTACCCAATCTGTTGGGAATGCTCTCATTTACGTTGAGCGCCGTCTTCGTTTGACTCGGGCCGCCTTTTAGCGCTTGTGACCTTTCTGCTCGAAACTTTTCCCAACCTCGCAACCGAGGCCTTCCCGGCCCGGCCGCAGGGCTTTTGAAAAACACCTGAATTAATTGCAGCATTTGTAGCAGGACAGAGCCCATCGCCATGGCAACGCGTACTCTCCCCGCGGGGTCCTTGCTTTGTTACAAACAAGCCGATTGCGTTCGTCTGTACGCGACGGGAAGGAATCAAGTTTCAATAGTCCTATTACACAAATAAATAACAACATCTGAAAATAGTAAAAGCTCTGCGTACTTACACACACACACGTTTCCGGCTGCTGTTTCAAATAAGATTATTACGCACGGAAAAAGTATTTTCCTTGTCTACTTGACAGGTCGGAGTCAGAAGTTTTCGCGGCACATCCGACGATAGGTGTTGCCGCTTTTTTTTTTTTCCGTCGAGGAATTATTTGCGCTTGAGAAACCCTTGCAAAACGCGTCAAGTGGAACTAACACAGGATCTGTCGAGACCCAGGCACACGCATGTACGGTGGAGCAAAAAGCAGGAATGACACACAGCAGAAGTGCGGGGGGGAAAAAATCAGGAACATGATTCCTAAATGTTCCAGGTAGAAGCATTCACAAACCCCAAAACAAGAGAGAGAAAAAAACAATTGATCACTTGCAAGACTAATCAAAGAAAGGAAAAAAAAAAGAAAAGTACTGTTTTTCATGAATTAAATATATTCGTTTACCCTCTTTAAGATTAGCAGTATTGTCAAGTTATCATGTGTTTTCTTAAGACTAAACAAAAGGGGGGGGGGGTTGATAACTTGCGGAGACAAGGCCATAGCTTATCTGTACCCTGGATGCTGGATGAGAGCGCTTCTCCCATCCCCGACCTCCGGCCCCACCCTGCTCACAGGGGGCCTGTGCATCTTGCCCATTAACCCGAGATTCTGATCGCGGAAGTAGGGCGTCTGGAAGTCCCCACCCATGTAATCTGTGGTTTGCATCAGATTAGTCTGGGCAGAGGAGGTGGAGGAGCTCGCCGGTAGCCTGTAATGGGGAGCCCCCGGGGGCCCACATTCAAGTGCGGTGCAGCCCCCCGGGCCCGCCCCGTGGAATGGCATGGCTACGTCCTGAGACCCGGAGCTGTCACTGTTGGGTGTGGGAAGGATGCTGCTGTTCCAAATGTGGGACTGGAAGTAGTGACCGTTGGGGTAGTGCGCCACGGGGCCCGTCATGCCATTGTGGTTGACGGGCGGAGAGGGGGTGGGCCTCTCTATAGGGGGTTTCAGCATGTACGGCTGCCCCACGCACATCTCTGCGGGGTAGGCCAGTCCCTTCAAGTGGAAGGTGGCTTCTCTGCTAGGCTGCTTGCAGCCATTGGAGATATGGGGCACGTGGGTCAACTGATGCGGATTCCAAGAGCGCATCTTCTGTTGTTGTGTGTTCGGTTGCAGCTGCTGATTGGGTTTTGGGTGCAGATGCTGTTGAGGGTGCTGTTGCTGCTTGAGATCTGTGTGGTTGGAAGGCAAGTGGTTCATGGTCATGCCGGGTAAAGGGTGGGCTCCCGCCTGGATGATGACTTTCTCTTGAGGGCCGTGGATGCAGTTGTGCGGGGGGAAGCCGGCGGAGGCGGCGACAGCAGCAGCAGCGGAGTTGTTGTGCATGGACACCCTGGAGCAAGCGCTGATGAGCAGGTTGCGACTGATGGGGCTGGGGTTGGCGATCTGGCCCTCGCACATGGAGGCTGATCCGGCACCTTGGGCCCGAGCTTGACAGAACTGGTTGATCTGGTGCACGATGGTGCTCAGGTCTGGCTGGTGGCCCTGGTGCAGCCCCATGGCCATCGGGAGTGGAATGGTTGAGGTAGAGACAGTCACGTTAGGTGGTGCGTCGCCATCCGGCGGCTCCCTGCTGCCCTGCAGGCCGGGCGGCTGCTGCAGAAGGTGCTGCTGCTGCTGCTGCTGAAGGAGGACGGCGGAGGGGACCTGCGGGTGGCCGAGGGCTTGGTGCTGAGAGACAGTCTGCAGTCTAGGTGGGCCCTGAGAGTGCTGGGCCACAGGGAGAGCACGTCCGAGGCTCTGCTGCTGAGCCAGTGGCATCTGTAGAGTCTGAGGTGCGTCGTGGGGTTGCAGGGCTAAGCTCTGCTGAGGTTGGGGAAGGTTGGGCAGAGTCGGGTGTCGGTGGTTTAAAGTGCTGGTCGAAGTCACTTGGTAAGGGCCCATCAGGTGGTTCATGATGACTTCGGGGTGCAGGCGCGCTCGGCCGCCGGCGGAATCTTTGAGGATGCCTTTGACGGCGGGCACCTTGACAATGGCGAGGAGGCCAGTCTTGGCGCTGGCCTGAGAGGAAGGGTAAGGACTATAGCGCTGGCCCGAAGTGTCCAGCCCGTTGACGGTACGCCGGACGTGATTCCGCTGCGGGACCTTGACGCTGTTGGGGAAGATTTTGATGGTGAGGGGGCTGTTGGCAACTTTTTTAGCATAGGCATCCAATTCTGCAGGGGTTGGGAAAGGAGTGGATCTCATCCTTTGTGTGGTGTCCCCTATAACGGAAAAAAAAGAGGGGGAAAAAAATATCATTGACTGGAAACATTATTCGTTAAGTAGAATTCTTTGGTGGAAAAGATCACAATCTGATGATGGGTCACGAGCCACGACGACAAATCCATCGTGTTCAATCACATTATCCCCATCCCACATCTTCAAGGAGATCCCCTTATAATGAGAACCACCCTTGTACTTTTGGTGTCATCCATACCCATGTGTCGAACAAACAAAGCAACAGATGCGGGTGAAAAATGACCTCTTTGGGGCCGAAGTAAAAAGTGGCTATGTGGCGATGACGCTCCCCCGTGGCTGCGTCGCGGAAAAAGAAAAACAACGTGGCGAGCGCGACATGACAGCAGACGAGTAATCAGACACAGGCTCTGATCTGCGGGGAGACTTTGCTGGCTCCAGCGAGCAGACATTTGTTACACCTGCTAAGCATCCGGGCTAAATTTAACCTCTCAAAGTGACAGTGTGAACAAGATGGTGTTTGTACGTGACGGCGTGAGAAGGCGGTTCACTCATGAGCCCATTTTAAATGGATTCAACAAAGAAATGATCATGTAGATGTTTGCTAACGTGTTGGAGCCCTCAGCAGACTGTTTTCAATGTCAAAGTGGAGGAAACAAAACGACACAAGCGAGACTTGGGTTTTTTTTGGGATGAATCGCATCAATTTCAACATCAACCTGGCCAGTCAATCGTCGGGTTTACAGGGACCCTACCTGAACTTTTTTTGCAATGGTAAGATATTGTTTTAAAGTACCATATTTTCACGACCATAAGGCGCCATTAAAAGTCTTAAATTTTCTCCAAAGTGGACAGGACGCCTTATAATGCGGAGCGTCTAGTGTATGAGCCGAGTTCCAAATCCTGACTGAGAGCCGACACGCTGTTTATATAGAGAAAAGGCGGACTACCGGTACTTGCACAATTGTTCAATTCGGATACAGAATATGAGGACTTTGATGGATTTCTGGGTGATGATTGATCGAAAAACGTGAGTACATTGTAAGATGTCGAAATAAAGTACAACCGATCTCAGTTTTGCTTCCGTTGCCTTTTTAAAAACGTGTTTTTAGCATGTCTTAGCATGCTACGCTATGCTTCAAGCTAACGTGTTTTTAGCGTGCGTGCATGCATGCCGTATGTTTAAACTGGCGTATGTTTTACCACACCTGGCTGCGCCCAATAATACAGTGCGTTTTGTGTATGTGTAAAATACAGAAATAGCACCCGTTACTGAGTCTGCGCCCTACAACACGGTGCGCCGAATGGTTGTTAAAATAGGGTAATTGTAACTTTTTTTTTAAATCAAGCTATTGCTTTAAGTGGAAAAACAATCACAACTACTCAGCAAAATAGATGACTCAACTCCATCTTGATATATCATATGATGTTTACGACGATCTGCATGCCACGTTGCTGTTCTGATTAATGTAGCGGCGCATGTAGCCGGCAGATCAGAAGAGATCACGTCCCATGTAAACAGTTACCCGGAGATCTTAAATCGGACCAAAAAAAAAAAACACGTGGACGCGGCAATTTGTCACGCTGGGAATGATGCCAGGTCACATCATCTTGGCACACTCTGCAGTGGAAAATTAGGGTAAGTGTTAAGACCAGGAGTGAATCGTTCTGAACTGTGCCGCGGCAAATTGAACTGAACTGACTTAAGGTTTATTACTATTCGACTAGCCCATTCGGTTAAAGTGAAGTAGATAGAGAAGGCAGTTTATACCAAGTTGATGGAGCAGCAAGGTGAAATGACTCAGTTGCTGGCAGCAACTCGTTCTTTCATATGCTCTTGGCTGTTCCACTCAGTCTCACCGTGAGCCGAGTCGGCTGGAGGGATGAGGCACGGAGCTGAACTCCGGAGCTCGGAACCCTCTGCACCGCCTGGCTAATTAATTCCCCCATTTATTCGGGTGTGGAAAACAATGGGGAACAGTCTGCAGGGGCCTGCACATGGGGGCGGTGGGACGCGGGCTGCTAAGTCTTAACTCATTCAGTACCAGCCAATTCTGGACCAAGTCTGAAAAAAGATGTTTAAAAACGTCTTTGGGAGTGAATGTGTCCAGCCTGCTGGCGGCAGCATCGTTACTGCCACGATTTGGGCCAAGCGGCTAGGATTTGACACCCACCATCACATAGGCCTAACGCGTGTCACTGAATAAATGTCAGTGTAAGCAAACACAGACAGAAGCCGACACGTGGCGAGGACGGACCTGACCTGTCAACTGCTGCTAATGATAAATGGCCTTTGTGACATCAAAGCTGACTGCAGAAAGGCGAAATGGTATTCACATTATTCACAGTGTCGACATACAGAACATGCCGGACTCGGCAATAAAACTTAAGACTAGTGAAAAAGCAAACTGTATGCCTCAATGCTGCCACTGTTGTTACAATCTTTTTATATTTTTGTTGCTTTAAAAAAAAATAAATACGCGGATCTTCGAATATGAACCGGAGGCCAGACTTCAGAGCCTTCAATGAAGGAGTCCCATCTTGCCAAGGCCAAAGAAAACAAGACAGCCAAGTCCAAAGTCAAAGACATGCTGGAGAAGACCCCTCGCTCTCCTTTATTAAAACTTGTCTTAAAACCAATTTCTATTCTTTTATATTAAGCAATTAAAATGATTCTGTTGAAGTCACCAATGGTGTACAACAGACGGAGAGCGGTTACAAACATTTTTAACAATCGGGTAGACTAAATACATCACAACGTAAGTTGCATAATTTTATTTGTCAAGGTAGGCTTTGTATCGGATCTTACAACAAGCGACATAGGACTACATTTCATTTTGTACTTTGTTGGTGTGCAAGTTGTGAAATGAGAAACAGTAAGTACAATGCCAAGTTGTATTCTTGAGCTATGCGATGACAATCATACACCACTTTGTATACCGAATTAAAAAAGCTGTCGATTTGGGCTCGGCGGTGTTGCTTCTTAGCATTTCACCCTTCACCTCAAACCTAGATTAATTGAAGGGCTTTAAGTATCAAGGGAGGGTTAACGAGGATATGAGTGAAGTTTGCTGGCGGCTGCTGGTAGCGACAGGCGCATCATCTGAGATCTTCGACTAAGCACCTTTTCCAATGGAGAGCAGGGGAAAGGGCCCAGTTTGGCCACGTGTTAATTACCCCGCTGTTGGCACACAAGTGCACAGTCAGCAGGCTCTAATTAGGGCTTCTTTTATTCAAACCACTGTTTTTATTGAACATGGTTTAAGCGGCGGGGGGTCGGGGCACTCACGCTGCTGTGAATTGCAAATTCCCACTCGGGAGGAGGAAATTGAGTCTGAAGCTTCGGCGTTAAATTAGACTGGTGAATTCAGTTTGGCGCATGTAGTCACTTCCTTCAAAAGCAGCTGAACACAGCATGTCATGCTGACAGGCCCAGAGAGTAAGGCATTCAAAAAGGAAAATATCATAGGGAGCGAGAGACAGATGACTGCTTTTGATCTCTGTGAGATGCAAAAAAATGAAAAATAAAATAAATAGAATACAATAAAAATTTACCCAGCGGCCCCTGCCGGGCTCTGTGTTTGTTCTGCTTGGAAGAATGGAGGACCAAGGGCCATTTCCTGGTATTTGAGACATCCTGACTGCACGATGAGCCCTTTGCGGATCTCTGTGCACCTGATAGACTCCTCGGACAGCCTTTGCCTTTCACAGCCATCATCTCCGAACAGGCACTCCGCGACGATAAATAGAGCAGCTGCTCTGGCCTTGCCGCTGACAGCAACCTGCTAGCTCGTAACTTTTAAACGACTTCTCTTATGCACGGACTCCGCAGTGGATGAGTGTGGCGAGCCTGGTGGTCTTGGAGCTTTTGGTGAAAATTGAGGGAAAGTGTTACGGACAGAGATCAGGACCCCGTGGGACTATAGAACACAGTCCTCAAATGGAAAAAAACAAAACAAAAACAGGAGCTCATTCATTTGCTTTCAAGTGACGACTAACATAGTGTGGCAAAGCATGTCTCTTTCATGCAGACGTTCGAGGCCAGGAATGTCAAAGCCCTGTTCCATTTTTTCTGAGTAAACTGCACCGAGAACACAGACAGGAAGCCGATTAGTCTGCAATGGTATCAAAACACTGACAGTGTAGTGGTTCACATGGCAGCTGATTCCCCATTCGTACCCTAGTCCAACCTGTGATCTGTGATTGACTTGCTGGTCTCAAGTGACCCTGAAATGTATAAGAAGAATGGAAAGTAGATGGGACCTAACGAAAAAGGACTTGGCCTAAATGAGCCATGCATTTCTTTGAAGCGACACAGACTCCTAATGATTCTTTGAAGAGCAGAAGAAAAAAGGGAAAGTATTAGAAATGAATGATGATGAGAGGAAAAAAAACAAACAATAGCTTGAAATGACATACCTAAGACCAAACATACTGTGTGAAGCACATTTGTCACTCAAAAAGATTCGAGATTTGGACAGGGAAAAACAAAAACAAACAGAACTTCATTTTTGCCCTGTGAGTTCGGACATGTCTTGGAGCAGGGAAACAGTCCTACTGATGGCGGCAACCATGGTCACAAGCCTGCCCAAGTGAGGAAACAGACGCTGGCACTTAGCAGGCTCCCTCATGCTTGCTGATCTCCCAGGGGGTTGGCTGATTACTGGGATTCTGAAATTACAGTCCTGATGAGCTGGAGCTTTTTGCCCCAAAAAAGCACCATAGAAATGGGTCACGCTGAGTTTTTACTGAAGGGGGGGGGGAAAGGAGGAGAGGTACTTTTTAGGATTGAATGGCGCACGGTGTGAGCTGTAATCCATGTCTGACAAGTGACTGATTTATGTGAGTGATTTGGAAAAGCATGGTGCGATACGACAGTCCATTTATGATTGGGCTTAAGAAAGCTTCGGTGGCGTCCATGAAAACACAGGTGTTATTTTGACAAAATGCATTCAGGTCTCTGAAGAGGGAACGAAAGCTCCGACAAGCATGCCTTTTCACAAAATTAATTCTAATTGCTAACTTCTAACGGGCATTCGAGCAAACCATTTATCTATTTTTAATAAATCGATGTTTGGCCATCCTCAGTATGTGGGCCTTAAATTACACCACATATCAAATTACTGTCAAAACATGTTTAAAATGGAAGCTACTTTTTTTCCCCTGTAAATACTCATTGCTGTTCATTCTGAATCCAGTCTAATATCTGTTTAATATCAAAAGACTCGTGCCTGGTGTACTTGAGAGTATTCTCTTCCTAAACCCGGACGCTTGTCATCAGACCAAGACCGAGGGCATCCATAAGCGATGCGAATTCTTAGCGCCTTTATGGTAGCAAACTAGAATTTGCAATCCAATAAGCCCATGGTGAGATATATATATATATATATATATATTTTTTTTTCCTTTGCTCAAAACATGAACCAGGCTGAGGAGGCATGCTGGCACGAATGGCACAGATTGGTTTGCTGTGTGGGATGGTGCTGGTGGTTCATCACTACTTACATTTCTGAGGTCCAGTGTTCATCTGCGTGTGGGGGAGAAGCTGGAGGGGGAGGTCACCTGGCCCTGGCAGACAGGCCAGCATTTCACACAGACACTAATGCAACATGGGGCACGCACTTCTCCTCACACTGTGGAAAACAAGAAAAAAAAAAAAGGGGGGGGGGGGGTTAGGTTGCTTAGCAATACAGAAGCAGCGCTGATTAAAAGAACGTATCCCCACAGGCAGACACCTTAGGAAGTCTGTTGAATTACACACTGATTCACACCTGGAGCGTCAGGTAAGGTGACATTTGATGCTGTTAACAACTTGAATTAAACATCAAACCTCAGAGTCAAATGAGCCTGAGGGAAAGCGGGTATAAATGGAGTCCCCCCACACACACACACACACACATCTTTGCCCTACATGTTAGTCTGCTTGTAGGACACTGCTACCTGCACTTTACCTCTTAGTCCCCTACAAGCCCACAGCAGAGCAAACTGATGAGTCCTGTACATTTTAAAAGGACACACTCAAGAGGCTCGGTGCTGACAAGCTCGTCTCTTATCGATACCGCGGTCTCACCGAGCCAGGGAGGCGTTAAGTTTTTGCGACAATAGACACGGGGAGCCGGACCCGGGTGGAGTGAAAAGAAAGAAATGAGGCTTCGGCTTCAATAAATGCCTGCCACTCTGTGCAATAACCCTGATGTAAAACAGAGGGAGAAAGCATTAGCTATGCTCCACTTGGCTTACTGCTGGATTGCAAACAACACAGATGCTTGCTTAATCAGCACTAAAGAACAGTCAGGGAGCAAATTAAGTCGAAAGAGTTGGTGCCCTCTCTCCTTTTACTGCGCGGTATCAGCGGAGTGTGGCAAGTGTGTGCAGACAAACAGAGTCTATGAGGGATGCAATTACCCACAAAACAACCTTGGCATGCCTGTGATGGCTTAAAGGTGTCTTTCCCCCCCTGCGGGGAAAGGGGGGGGGAGTATAGGGAAGGGTGACAAAGTGAGACAGAGAGAGGTGGAAAGATAGAAAGGGCAGGTGGCAGGTTTGGGGAGGGTTGATCTTGCTTTAAAAAGCAGGAGCTCAAAAAGGTCAGGACGACATCTCATTTAAATCCTCCTGGCGAGAGGAGAAAAAAAAAAGCCTTAATGAAGCTGCCACTTCTACACAGATACCTGCGAGCGTTGCACCTTGGGGTGCTGCAGGGCCAAAGTGGCAGTGTGGGGGTAGGGGGTATGGGGAAGAGAGAAAAAAAAAGATTAGATTGGTGGGTTTAAAGCGCCAGTCTTACAATAGATAGGACCATTTTGTTTGATGCTGCATGCGCCCTTTCTGCTAGCTGAGCCTCTCACTCCTCCCTTGCCTGGCTTTCTGATTTACAGCCTGGACCACCATATGGCAGCAATCCCTGCTCTCGATTTACTGTGTCACCATGCATTAACTTTAATTGGTCTGATATGTTTTTCTTTTTTCCTCAGCCTTGGAAGGAGTTTTAGGTACGCAGCGCCTTGATGTCAGTCGGCAGGATTTCCAGCTTTCATTTATCAGGGTGCCAGGATTTCACATAAAGATAACGGCACTCTCTCTCTGGCAACAAGCGGTGCCCATGTTGGAAGAAAATCACACATCAAATACAGCGCCGCCTTTGCTCGGGCTTTTCAAAACCAAAAATGGTGACAAATGCATTTGATTGATGCCGCGAGAAATAAAATGCCAGCCTAAGCCAGCGCCGTGTCTGTTAAAAGGACATGCAGCCACCAACCCACTACAGGCGAGAAACAGCCACCGGGCCATCAGTCCACCCTCTTCCTGTCTCCCCCACAGCGCTCCTGAATGTCAGAAAACACTGCAGTGTGGAGTGCGGCGGCAAAGGTCAGCCTATGGTAATGCCCCAGCTGACACTCCGCCTTAGAGCGCAGAGGAAGGAGGGAGGGGAAAGCCAGCCGTCAGTATCGGCACCACCGTCGCAGCAACTCGTACATTCACGTGTGGATCTACCTTGATGTCACGTTTTCACCAAGCTGTCCTCTATCGGCTTGCCAGGGTACGATTTGGAACAGTTTTCATTTCACTGGAGCTTGTCAAGGATAAGCTGGTGTTACAAAGATAGGATGGATTCTTATCAGGTGGAACAGAGCAAAATTAAAAAAAAAACAAAAAAACAACCACAACAACGATGGAGGACATACAGCATTTTCTTCTTACGTGTTACACATAAGTGGCGAATGGAAATCGATCTGGTGATTCACTGGAAGTCTCTTTTGTGTGGAATGGACTGATGAAAAGGGCAGCGGTTTGCGCTACCGTATAACTGCATTGATAACCGCAAAAAAAAAAAAAGTACAATAAGGGTTTATTATTTCGTGGTCACATCCAGAAAATGTAAAACGGAGTGTCATAGAGAGGTGAACCGGGCGACTTGGTGGAAACTGACACTTGATGGCCTTTTTTCCAAGGCTATAATTCTCAACTACATAAATAAAAATTATTTTAAAAAAACTCAAAGAAAGAAATCAGAGTGATATTGAATTTTACCAGGTTCGAGTGAAGGCTGTTCCGAACACTATGACACAGACGACCCAGACAGGGACTGAGCTGTCTCTGGCACCACTCTGCAGGTGGTAGTCAGCATTTGACTGACTTGGCTGCGGGCTTCTTCTTGTTCTGGATTGCCCTATGACCAACCAGGCAGGGGGTTCTGTCTGGTCTGAAGCCTCCAGCCATCATCCCCTCCAGACAAACAAGGAGTGAGGGGGTGGCTTAGTAGCCTTTGTGATGCTGGGACACAGCTCGCTCTGCCTTGTGTGGAAATTGATTTTCATTTGTAGTTTCATCATCAGGTCCGAGCCAACAGAGCAGGCCTGTGATGCAGGCATCGCTTGGTGGAGTTTAGCCAGGCATCGCACACTATCAGCCCTACACAGACAGTCGACACAGGGTTCCCTGAGTTTTTTTGCTTGTTTGTTTGTTTGTTTGTTTTTTTGGAGAGGAGGGTGGGGGGTGACTCGGCAAGTCGCCACGGGCTACTTACAAAAACACAAAAATTGGGCGAAGAACTGAGGCTTGCATTTTCAATAACACCAAAAAGCGAAGCACGGCTCGAGCGAGGGATGTCGCGTGTTGTGTCAAATTGTTCCCATAAAAGCTGACCTACATTTTGCCTTATTTTAGCAATACTGTTTAAAGAACAAGGCGGAAGTTTATAAAAGAGATGATTTGGGAAATATTTAGGGAACCAACTTTGATAATCATTACAGAGGAAATCAAACCAGATGAAATCCACCCAGCATTTATAAATAATGAAAAGCCACAGAAGCTCATTTTAAGTCGACATACAGCTATTATAAATAGATAAAAACAACAAAATGACGATGAACTTATAACTGACACAATATTTACAGCTTTCTATGCCAATTAAAAGCAAAAGCAATTGGGAGAACCAAGTCACCATGTTGTTCGGTGCTGGTGCTAACTACTGCTGCTGCGGAAGAGGAGAGTGGTGCTGAAAGCAGGCTGATGTTATTTTAATTGCATGTTTACCCCCAGGTTATTGGTCTGAAATAGAGCCAAGAAAAAAAGGCAGAACTTCAATGCAACTACAGTGTGTTGATTTTCTTAGGGCAGAAAGAGAAGTGACAGTACTTTTCTTGCCAGCCGGCAGAGTGAATAGGAAGTATAAAAAGAAAAGGGAGCAGGATGAAGAGGTTTTCTTTTTTCTTTTTCCTCTCTCGTGAATGCTCAAGCATTCTGTCAAAAGAAAAGGGAAAAGAGCGGCGGCACTTGAGTGTGTTAACAAGAAATGAAAATATTGCCATGACCTCCGTCAGGCTATTGCAAACAACGGTTTTTGAAAAGAATTTATAGGAGATGACCCCGGCAGTGTGATGCTATGACACGTTTTCTGAATCTGAAAAAAAATCTCGCGAAGCCATATAGATATATATAAAGCAGTGTTCTGTCTTAATATTTTTGTTCTGGTGTTTTTCGGAACAAAAAAAGGTACATATCAGAATAAAGTTAAAATGCTGGACCGATAAGCAGTGTCATTAGTAGTAGTAATAGTAGTATCGTTAAAATCTTAAGGCGTAGGAAAAAAAGTAGTGTGTTTCCGGTAACCCGACCGACCGAGAATTTCTACCTTGAAGAAAAACTTTACGGTCGGCATTTTTTTTCAAACCTTCTACATTTTTGTGTAATAATAATAATAATAGTACATTTCATTTATACGCGCCTTTCAAAACACTCAAGGACGCTTTACAATCAAAACAAGAACAATAAAACCACAGACAAAATTATAAATAATAAAAGAAAAGATGAATTTAGAGCGTTTACATTGGTGCAAACTCTCGTGATATTCACGTTGCGTCGTTTGCCCTGTCGTCTGTCAACAACATTGAATCATGGCGGCGGCCACAATCTCCAACAACAGTTTAAACCGCGTTTTGTGTGCTGCAGACGCATGCTCGCACCATAATATTAAGAAAATAGCATCCACTGCTGTATCGAAAAGATTCAGCGAACTATTTGACGACCACCACGGGCCGTCTAGGACGCGGGACGCAGAGGTAACGAGATGGCTGTAACACCCAGCCGCTGGGTACCCAACTCTCTCGCCGCCGAAGGGGGTTTCAATCAGCGGCGATTGCGTTCGGACTGCAAGGGAAGCTCGTGTTCCCCTAAAATGTCAAAGATTAAGTGATCAAATATATGAATGTAAATTTCATTGTGTGTACATGTCATTGACTAAATATGCGCTACAACGTGCTCAACTTTTGTTCCGAATCAGCTTCTTCTTACTGGTTACGACGCGACTCCCTTCTCATTCATCCCGCAGCTTCACTGTGCTTTAAACGGTAGTGGGGCGGCCCGGTAGTCCAGTGGTTAGCACGTTGACTTCACAGTGCTGAGGTTCCGGTTCAATTCCAGCTCCGGCCTCCTGTGTGGAGTTTGCAGGTCCGGCACTCGGTCATGCAAGGCAGGCTGATTGAGCACTCTAAATTGTCCCTAGGTGTGAATGTGAGCGTGGATGGTTGTTCGTCTCTGTGTGCCCTGCGATTGGCTGGCAACCGATTCAGGGTGTCCCCCGCCTACTGCCCGAAGACAGCTGGGATAGGCTCCAGCACCCCCCGCGACCCTAGTGAGGATCAAGCGGTTCGGATAATGAATGAATGAATGAATAAACGGTAGTGAGTTCAGGGTAGGTTGTCCCAATGCGCTGAACGGAGACGAGTCATTGGATACAAACTGTTTTTTGTCGCGTCGTCTCTGGGACTGGATGGCAGTGGGAGGGTACCGGACACCAGGCTTTTCTGCATCCGATTGGATGATCTGTCTGAGCCTGTGTGCCAGTTCGATTGACATTGAAATGAGCCAATCACCAAGCTTTTAGTGTAGGCATCCGTGCGCGCATTTTTTCAACTCGCATTCTGTTCCGAGTTGAGTTGGAGACTTCTCCTAATCATTTTAACGACACTCTTTGTTGTAAACAAACAACTAGCGACAAATTCATCTTTTATTTCTGGTGGGTTTTATTGTAGTTCCTATAGTTGTAGGACACTAATTAAGTACCGGGAAAAGACGCCTTGTTGGTATGACAGGGTCACAGATCATTTTCTTGAAAAGGAACTGAACTAGAGTAGAATTCGCGTATAAATAAACGGACACATTTTATGATGTCGACCAAAATTGAGCTTCCCCTCTTTGACAGACGAGCATCCGGCACTGGTTTCAATGTCTCCTTGTTTTATGTTTTATGTTTATTTTGTTTACGTTTTTGATGGGGGAGGGAGGGAGAAAAAAAAGATTAAAAAAAAAAAACTTTGTCCGACCTACCGACCCTATGCTGAAATTTCATGTTACCGGAAACACACTACTTATTTTTATACGGCTAATGATACCCATCCCAACTGAAGTGGAGTCCGCAATGTCTTCTATGATGCCATTACATCCTGTCACACCGGCCTCTGCCCCCCCCAACTCATGGACAGTATTGATCACACGCCAAAACGGAACAAATGAGAGTTGCGGTGGCTAAAGGAGTGGATTGGAAGAGAGTGCGGCACTGAGGGGCTTGGCCCGGGCTTTTCTATAAAGGCCAGGGACATTTTCAGACCATTAACCGAACTACCTCGATGGCAGCGTGAGGTGAGCCAGCTGAGGGGCTCTCTTCTATACAGGCCCAGCCTCACGAGTAGCCACTTAAAACCGGCTTGGCTTCCTAAAGTGTTCTAAAAATGTACAAGGTGGAAGAAAATGTGCTCAGCCACGCATAGTCCGGCCAAGGTCAGGTGAACAGACTCAACTTGTGAGCAGGGTTCCTTGCCTGGTGTCCTGACTCCTGACCGCAAAAAAAGGCCTATGGGTTTGACACACCTGCGGAAATTTGGGGATGGACCCAAAGTGAGGGCTATCAGTTGAGTTATTCGTCTGCAAATCCGTTCAGAGTGCAGTTGGGAGCTCATTGAATAATCACTCTCCTCTCAGACATGATCGACAGAATCCATTTTAGGAGGCAGAAAAAAACGTGACCATGAAGAAAAGAATAGCCACCCTAGACTTCTTTATTTGACAATAAAGTTGTACTTGACTTGACTGTTTTACTCGGTTCAAAAACTGTCTAACGTTTGAAATGAGGCTGTGCAAAAACAGTATTGATACCAGGCATCAGTACTGGGCCGATCCTGCCTTATTTCAAGATATCGGGTATTCGTAAAGGACTACATTGATTGAAACTTTATGCATCAGAAGTATTAGTGGTATCGGTACTTGATATCCATATTTGTGAGTAGTCAAGAGTGAGTACTCATACAGGTATCGGTCTGAAAAAAAAAGGAGGGGTATCTAACATTCCGAGTTAGGATAAACCTGGCTAAACACGACAACCATCACACTGAGGATCATGTTACGACTGACGAAACAGAAATTCCATTTGTAGCCTGAACGAACAAACATCTGAAAGGGGTGTCTCGTTTGGATGTAAACAATGAAATAGTTATCTGCAAAAACACGCGCACATGCTTATGCCTGCAAAGTGTCCAGTGTTGACGTGTGAGTACGACGCAGCCCAAACGGCGCGCGGGGTTGTGGCCTTCGTGCCGCTCAACGACGATTGACTTCAACACTATCTAGAGCAGCTGAGATAGATTACTTTCACCCCATTCCACCAAACACCACCCCACAAGGGGTATTTAAGGGTGGGCCCACACAAAGCGAACATGAGTGTGACTGCAGGGATAGTGTGGTTGGTTTGGGTCAAGTGTGAGTGCTATCAGCGTTATAAACATTGCAAAAGTAACAACAAATCCTAACACTAACCTACCTATAAAATTACAGCGCATGGGTACGTAAATTTGGAATGCCAAAAAGTCAAACCTTCGATACTGTTGCGTGATATTGTGAACAGCTTTAACTAAAACGTACATAAAACTTCCATGCATGCCAAAATGTGTTTCAGCAAAGAAATTCCTGTCGCGCTCTTTTGTTATTGGTCACAAGGTGGAAAACCGGTAATGATAAGAAAGGTACTAAAAATGCAATGTAGCAAAAGTAGAATTTGTTGATTACCATCTGGAAAAATCGAGCGGGTTACAACACACTCGCAAATAGCAGACTCGTCTGCGGCCCATTTGGTACATACTCTCAGAGTCAAAACTGGTTTATTTATTGATAAAAATAAAAAGGTGGAGCGTCAGCCATCCCTCCACCCCCCGTCCATTATCTTCTGAATGGCAATATAAGTAAAGCTGGCTGATTACATGATTGAGAATCAGATTACATGACCAGCTGCAAGTTGTGGGCATATTTACTCCATCGGACGTGGCGGAGTTGTGTGTGACTGCAGCCAATCAGAGTCCATCTTTACCTTCTAACTTTGGTTTGCAAGTTGCAGAAAACCGAATCAACAAATGAAAAAACAGTAAACAGAAAGCAATTGTAACGATGACCAAAAGTCCAGCTAAACGCGCAGCTGGTGGGCAGCCATGACTCGGCGTAATCTTCTGAAGATCAAGCTAGTTTGACGAGAGAAGTTCCGTCTCATCGCTTTTGTGGCGGTACCTCCAGAGCGACACGGAGGAAGCTGTTGGCGTTACAAACAACACAACAAACCTGTTGAATCATTTGAACAAGTAGCACCCAAGTGATGAAGTGGAATGCATGAATGCCTGCCCATGTAAACATTAGCAGTTTAGCCGCTAGCGGGCAGCCACCGGACGAAAGCAGCAATCAATTGAGTCATCTTTTGATCTCGCACGTTTGCAATGATGGTAACGCCGTAGAGATGGGATCTTAACTTCAAAATAATTTTGTTTCTATTATAAGGTGTATTGTTTAACTATTGCAGCGATCACACTTTGATATTTTAACCCTCTGGTCAGTAAATGGTAACTGGCTTTCTTTCTACTTCACAGTGACCATCACATATCCCAATCGTCACATCAGACAACAATGAGCTGAGTCACATGGTGTCAGATATCGGCGTGGGGGGTAGTAAGGGCATGCTCAGAAAAAACGTCAACAGATGTTACGCTGCCATGTGTATCTAAACGTGTGTGTGTGTGTGTGTGTGTGTGTGTGTGTGTGTGTGGGCGTCTGCGTGATATAATCAAAACACTTCAGACGGATGTTTCATAAACTTGTTTACAACTTGAATATGCTGTGATGAATTGCTGATCTGCCATGAAGGCAGACAGGAAAAGATCTAAAGAAATACACGGCCATGTATATAATCAAAATATGCAGCGTGTACATACTTCATGAAACAAGCATGGGGACATCTGGCTTTTAGATGTACAGGAAGTGAAAATGGGAGAAAATAAGGTCTTAATTCCCCCTGCTGCAGATTCAACTCTTCCGACAAGACTCTCTGCACAATTTTGGAACTTTTGTGCCACCAAAAATATTTGGACTGAACTTAAACAGTGACTCGATATCAAGTAAGTGTTACGGCCAAAAGACCTAAAAGGTGTCAACCTGAAATGGGCCCAAACTTCACAATCTCTTCAAATGAGCGAACTAGCTTCCTCCCTTGTTGATGTGGAAATAACATGCCGACAGCAAAAGAGCTGTCAAATTTTTGCAGGTGGCAGACTCAAGCTAAATTAGGATCGAGAGGTTTTCATTTGTTAGCAGGTGCATCCATTTTGTGTTGCTCCTTGTATAAGTTTCGCCTCGCTCAAAGCGCTTACGAGAAATTGGACACCCCAGCGACAAACTGAGCCCGCGATTAAATGGGAGAAACAGGAAATCTTTGTTAAGTGCTGTTGATTGGGATTCAAGGCTATGCTCACACATCAGAAGAGTGTGTGTGTGTGTGTGTGTGTTTGTGTGTGTGTGTGTGCGCATTTTGCTTGGTACAGATCCAAAAGCAGAACTGACACCGCCATTGCCTCCTGTACCATTTCCCCTCAATCCAGGTGTTCCCACGGCTTATGTCTCAGCTTTGAGTGCTCCAAAAACAAAACGCTATCAATGCAGCTGTTCCCACAAATCTCTCTCCCACACAGACGCGGAGACAAATGCCCCACAGACCACCTCTATTTCCAGTTCTTTCCGACTGACGCACGCACTTATTTAAAAGGGAAAAATGTCCAAAGCATTCTGAAGTTCAGCGCAGATCTGGTTGAGAACACAGCTGGGCTGATCGCAGGTCGGGCATTCCAAGCAACTCTGCAAATGGACAAGCAGTGAGTATCAACAAATTCCCCGAAAAGGGGCTTAATGCCAAAAACAAAACAAAAACTTCCAGTGTTAAATAGGTCGACAGAGGGACATTTATTAGGCCTCCCATGAAGAACAGGCTTTCTACAAAGTTTAGTTGTCCTCCAACAGCCAACAGGTCAGTTGGCTTTTCATCGAAAACTTGGCAAAATGTTTGCTACAGTAGCAATTCCGGCTCGAAAAGCGCAAATCCGTCCGTGCCGATTCAAAATCCTGCTTTGCGTGTGTACAATACATGCTGATCTGCCTCTTTCCCGGGCCTACGTTAAGGTTGGTAAGGTCAGCCGCCTCTGTGGCAGCTCTGACATTCAGTCTCGCCTGCAGCCAGACCAAACCAGTTTCTCCATGCATGGATTAAAAGTGATCTTTTCCCATGTGCCTGGAAGCGAGAAGTGTTCCCTCTGCCTCTGGCGAATCACAGGAGTACATTTGTGGTTCTTTCCAGTTTGTTTGTGGGTGCCTGTCAGCCACGTGGCTCACCCGCCAACAGACCCGGCGGGTCGTGGGCATCGGGCAATGGTCAGCCGGCCGATGACTCGGCGGAAAGGCAGGCAAACACAGGTGCCGGCACGGCAAACATCTCACCTGCGTGTCTGCATGGGAGCATCTGATCCTCTAAGGGCCCTCTCAGTTTGTTGTACTATGGGCCGACTCAAGTGCTCATTTGTGTACCGGCGTTGTCATGGCACCGGAATTACGACTTCTTCGCAAGCGCCGGTGTTGTGGTCAGACAAAAATGACCTAATGTGAGAATCGCAGCACAATTTTTGGGGAATGGCCTCCGATATGTCAAACTGGTCGAATCCGCAACCGGTTTTATTTACTTCTTTATTTTTGCTTTTTAAAATCAGAGTTTGACAGTGAATTGAACCTTATTTTAGTTTTTGGAACATATGCAATCGGTCAAGTCCACAATGCTTCAACCGATCGACACACTAGCACAGGAACGGTGCATGTTGGGGGTTGAACAGAGGAAGCCAAACGATAATCAAAGCCTTCTCCCCTGTGAGAGGAATTCAGTCATATGAGTAAGAGAGTTAGCTCAGCTGATAAAACTCCTTTACATATCCCGCCCTCCGACTTTCTTGCATCAGAGACAGATCTCCGGCGGCCATCCAATGACTCAAGACTGATGAGGCACGCTCAAAGGTCTCCGCCATTGAACAGAGCATTAATGCAACCGGCAGCAAATTTCAGCCATCGACCCCCGTTCCCTGCAATAAGGACAGCGACATCAATCAGGCCTAGATAGCCCGGACGCCAAGACATGTGTTGATAAAGAGCTCATGACAAACGGATCTTTGAGATAGAGTCAGGTGCGTGTACTTTCTTAACATGGGGAAAAACAACAACAAGAAAACCAGCATTTGCTACGTCAAGAAAGAGTGCTCATTGTGTTTTAAATCCAGCTGAGACTCTCACGGACATAACTCCTGACCCTCCCAGTCTTCTGTTCTCACACCAATGCCTTGGGAGTGACCTTCAGGAGACCCGCTCGTCTTGCTAATTGGGGTCTCTTCAGAGCACAGCGGTGTACCCTCCAAACAAGAGTGGAGGAGGGACCAAGGGGATAAGAGAGGGTGAGCCAGGATTGGCCTGTGCTAACTGCGAGCATGAATAAGACAAAAAGCAGCTTCAAAACTCCTTGGAAAAATATGGCATGAAACCGATGGGAAAAAATGGTCATGAAGATTTTCCTAAATGCAGAAGTAGCCTGTTTAGGGAAAATCATGACACAGTGAATAATCAAACATCACCCGGCGTAAAAAGTGTGACAAATAAATTGTTCGAGGGACTCGCAGTGGCGAGCTCTGCCAAGAAAAAGCTGAAAGTCACTTATTCTTCTTATCTAGCGATGTATAATGTGGATTTTTTCTTTTTTTTTTAAGATGATGGAGGATGATTGCCTGACTTTGTACTCCAATGTGCATAAACACATCGGCGGTTAGGGCTGTGTCTAATTCAGTGAAATGCTCTGGCGCATCACAAACACCCCTCGAAGCAGGTCATCTCACCAGAGTTATTTTTTGTTTGTTGTCAAAATATTTCGGGATTTACAACAGGCCCAAAGTTGATTGCTCACCAAAATGTGCGGAAGCTGATGTACTAACTGAGCAAGACGCAGAATCGTGTCAGCAAAAAAATAAATAAATAAATTTTTAAAAAAGGCAAAATTGCCACACCGTTCATTTTGCAGGTCCTGCGAGGAGAAGACACATACGCACTTGTAATTTGATTGATCATACTTGGGAAGAACTGTGAAGGCTGATTTTGTCTTTGAATAATGCGTCTGAAAGGCAGGTGCAAAGACGCCACAAAGTGTAGCGCGGAGGAAATGTGAAGGAGTAAGGGAGAACTTTTCTGCTCATGCAAACATTTTTGGGAATTTGTGCAAACAAAAATGATTCAACAATGAGATTTATTTTTTATAATCCCTTAATCTGTCCATTGTTTTTAAATTAAATGACAATGAGAATAAAAAAAAATACTATTTTCTATATATTCAAAAACCAGGACATTATGTCAAATTGCTTTCATAGAGGACGACAGAAGTCAGAGAATATTCCGGGAAATATTTGCAACCAGGTAAGAACGCAGCAGGGCTCCAGTCTAGAAAGGCTGGCCGTTTGGACCGATGAATTCAATTATTTTTTTAGCCCTCTGACTGTCACGTTGTGTGTTCTGCGCTTGCTGTTTGACAAAACAGCAAACGGTGGTCAACGGTCTGTCTGCTCAGTGGCGACCGACGTTATCAGTTTGAAGCTTAGCAAGATTGGTTGGCAAGAAAATGTAACTGCGACGGCGAGTGTGGGTTGTTCGACGGGGGCACCGAGTAAGGCAGGTACATATTATCCTTGCCGACACGGAAAAGAAAATTGACACATGTCACATATCATCATGTCACGGTCACAATCCATCAGTGTGATCGGAGCTCAGCCATAAAAATGGAAGACCGAGTCCAAGATCTCAGCCAGAGTGCACAAGATGCCCAGAGGCTTCAAGATGGCCACGGCTCAGCGGAATCCATCCAACAATGAAAAAGTACAGTTCAAATACACGCCGTTAATGAGCGGAAAATAAAAAAAGGAGTGGGACAGATCCCGAGAAGACTTTGCAAAGAGGGTGGCCATGAATAGAAAAGTCTGCATTTCATTTGCTAATCCATCACTGCAACCGTGCCGGCTCACAAAGGCTTAGAGGAGAGTCGTGGGGGCATTTAGAAGCAATGGAGCATGCTGAGGGCTGAGTGCGTGGTTCTCCGTGGAGCAGGGCAGGCCACAGCCCGTGGCCCTTGGCCCTAAAAGCCTAGCCGGGCGCTTGAGAGAAAGGCCTCTGACGAGCTCAGGGCAAGCAAGACTAATCTCTTCATGTCCGAAGAATTGTTTAACCATGTTTGACTGATTAACCCAAAGTCCCCCCTCATTCCAGTTGCAATCTATTTGTTCAAATCAAATCTGCGCAACTCATCACTTTGCAGCGTGAAA